>OX467712.1:31101672-31801672 GCA_950111635.1 Agelastica alni
ACACTTAAATTAAAACAGGTAGGTGATATTACTATCTCAATTCTTTAGATAATCGTGATATTATCTATCAGAGTAATTATGAATGATTTTATTTACAGCCCATCAATCCCGTTAAAAACAGGAAAGGCTTCCAAAAATTAAGGGAATACCTTTTGGTTTCGCATGCTATGTCAAACATGCATTTGACATAAATTTTAAAAATTAAAACAATTATTTATGTAGTAGTACAAACACAGAAAAACTATATAAATGTAATTAGTGACATCTACTTCCTACAAATAAAAGTAATTTATCCATATTGGTTAAAAGTCCAGTCGGCAGATAGTTGACATGGGAAAAAATAGTAATGTTTTGTAAACTTTAGCTTAATATTTGTAAGCTGTGTATAGTAGTAAATCCAAGTTTCTGACCTCGTGGAGCTCAAGCTAAGATTAGGGTGGCTCAAAAACCACAAAACTTTCGCCTTTCTTTGATTTTTGGTCTATTCTTTTTTCCGCTGTTATTTTGCAGACTAGAAATTTTGTAAAAAAAATTATTTGTATTCTGTTTAAAAGTAGCCTACTTTTGACATTTAAAACTTATCAATATTGATACATATTTGATTTAAAATAATACATTTATTTGGAAGATCTTTATGGTAATTTTGGACATTAAATGTTTTTCTTTTTAAAAAGGAGTTGAATTTGTAGGAGTGATTTCGTGAAATGTGTAACAGTAACAGTAATAGGAAGTCACGGCAGCACGCGCTATTTGATTTGACGAATGAAAGCGCGTTTAGAGTTGGCCGTCAGATAGACGTCAACCAATTTTCCGAGAGTGTTGTGCATAAATTTTGCTGTTATATGCGTAAACTATATAAAGGCACACGGCGTCTTCCAATATTTCTCCTTCCACCAATCTTTCTCTGAACTATCAGCTAGGGAAGTGCGTATTTGGGTCCTCTTAGTATATGACCTAGATATTAAAGCTTTCTCTTTTTTAAGGTGTTAATAACTTTACATTCCTAATTCATCCGATTTAGGAATTCCACATTAGAGATCGGTTCTGTCCAGGGGATACGCCACATTCTACGGTAGCACCACATATTGAAGGCTTGTAGTTTGTCCGTATGATTCTTCTTGAGAGTACATGCCTCTACTCTATACAAAAGCGCGGAAAACACGTAACAACGCAGCATCTTCATCCTAAGTCCAATCTTGATATATCGACTAGTAAACAACTTTTTCATTTTCGTAAATGTTGACCTGGCTATCTCTATTCTCGTTCTTATTTCTCTCGTTTGGTCACCCGATTATTCTATCCAGGCTCCCGGGTATGACAGCACATTCTCTATTAAGATGTCTGCTACTGACACGTTTATATGGTTGTGATTTTGGGGGAACTTTGTAACTACCATTAACTTGTATTTCTTGAGATTTATCTTTAGACCGTATTCGTTACATCGATCATTTAATTTCTCTAAAAGATGTTGTATGTCTCTTTGATTGCTCGTTAACAAGACGGTGTCATCAGCATATCGCATATTATTATTAAATTATTTCATACTAATAAAATATTATTTTTGTAATAAAATTGCTTCTAGAAACAAGCTTGCTCAGGTAGATTGTGCCATTTTTTATATTTTTAATTATTAGAAACTTTAATTTCAGTATTGACATATTTAAAATATTACAAAGCATATTTCTTTACACTACCTATTATTTAACACAAAAATCTCAAATGTAGATATACATATAAACTTAAATTACAGTCAGTAGTTAAAGTAGTTTTTTATTAAATGTTAATAAATAAAATGTTTTTACAATATTTTTAAAGATTTCACAATATGCTGCAATTTGTCAATAAATTACATAGGTACATTTAAATTAAAACAGGTAGGTGATATTACTATCTCAATTCTTTAGACAATCGTGATATTATTTATCGGAGTAATTATGTTTAATTTTATTAACAGCCCATGAATCTCGTTAAAAACAGGAAAGGCTTCCAAAAATTAAATGTTTACCTCTTGGTGTTGCATGCTTTGCCAAACATGCATTTGACACAAATTTTAAGAATTAAAATAATAATTTATGTAGAGGTACGAACAAAGGAAAACTATATAATTGTAATTAGTGACATCTACTTCCAACAAATAAAAGTAATATATCCATATTGGTTAAAAATCCAGTCAGCAGATAGTTGAAATGGGAAAAAATAATAAAGTTATTAAAGCTCAATATTTGTAGGGTGCTTATGGCATTAACTAAGATTAACACTACAACGACCAATCTTCATTAAGAATCCTTCTTTTACAGTGCTGCTATGGAATAAAACAAGCTTCCAAAATCAGTTTTTCCAGAGAACTATGACATGCAACTATTCAAAAAGCGGGTCCACAATCATTTCTTTTCTATAATCCCTTCCCCTTCAAATAGTCGCAGTGCGGGGCGTCCGCAGCCCACACGATAGGTCTACCCTTTTTGCGACTATTTTTATTAAAAAATAATCCAAGTTTTTGACCTCGTGGAGCTTAAACTAAGATCAGGCGGGCTTAAAAACCACAACATTTTCGACTTTTCTTTGATTTTTGGTCTATTTCTTTTTCCGCTTATTTTGCAGACGTAAAAAATTTTCTAAAAAAAATTTTTGTATTCTGTTAAAAAGTAGGCTACTTTTGACATTTAAAACTCATCAATATTGATACATATTTGATTTAAAATTATACATTTATTTAAAAAATCTTTGTGGTAGTTTTGAATATTAAATATTTTTTTTTAAAGAGGGTTTGTATGTTTAAAATAACGATACGTTTAATTTTTTGTGGCAGTAGTTTAACTATTAGGCAAATTTATTTTTAATCATGGTGCAACAATTCAGTTGAATACCGATACTATTAAAGATATATTAAATTATTAATATTTTTTGTATAAATTACAATTTTTTAAATTCTATTAAATTAAATCAATGCCTAAATTTTTCAAAAAAAAAAAATAAAATATGCATTCAATAATCCTGTTTACTTTAATAGTTCCCAGAAACAGTCACGTTGCTTACGATACAAAACTTCCATATTTAATACTTGTGTTACTTTCACTAGTTTGAATTAGATGTCACTAATTACTTTTACATACTTTTGCTTTGTTTGCACTACTACATAATTGTTAGGTATTATTTTTAGTAGTATCGTGGATCCTCTTAAGCAGTTATTGCGTGTGTGCATGATTTTGCATGTTTGTCATTAATTGCATGGAGCTACCATCAAATTTTTGGAAGCCCTTCTTGTATCTTACAGGATTGATGGGCTATAATTAAATCTAAACATAAAGACTCCGTGTGATAATATCACTTACATTTTTTAATTTTAGTACATGTAATTTATTGACAAATCGCAGTTCAATGCATAATCTTTATGAGAATTATGAAAATATGTTACATAAATAAAAAACAACTCTTACTTTTAATTATATTTTAAGTTTTTGTTTATGAAAATTTGATATTAATGTTTTACTTGTAGAATTTTAATTACTGCAAAGAAAAATGTTTTGCAATACTCCAAATATATTAAAAACTAGTTGGCCCGGCATACGTTGTTCTGCCCTTTCGGTAAGTGGAGGGATGATTTAAAATTGGTTCAAGTCCCTATTCGCTATTCAAACGTAGGATTCGCGCCTTTCCCTTACGATTCTAAAACAGACAAAGCAGATAAATCTTAACCTCACTTTTAAATTTTTTTTCTGTTTTTGTTGCTGTATGCTCAGTTAAATCTATACAGGGTGTTTTTTATTCAGTATTCAATATTTTTTGGGTCAAAATAAGACGTTTTTGTCTATAAACATGTGTCCGCAAACGCTTCGTAACCGATCTACAGAGCGTTAAAGTTTCCAAAATTTTTACACGATGAGACATCCACTAACTTTCAAATAATGTCAAATGCTTCAAAACAAACTTAAAGGTTAAAATGTATAATAGGAATCTAAGCCCACAATTTTATTTTTTATTGTTTTATCGAAAAAAATTTAATTAAATCTAGCGAATTACAAACAATTATTTTAATTTTTTTCTCGATAACAGTCGCAGATGCGTAAAAATTACATTAGACAAAAAAATTTATAAACAAAACATATAATTTATTTTATATTATATAGAATATATATATATATATATATATATATATATATATATATATATATATATATATAGAATCCACCAGCGGCGCACTAGAAAAAATTATGGGGCAAAAAAGTGCTTAGCCCCTGAAAAAAATATCTTCCTGTAGATTCTTACAATAACTTGGCATGCTGGATGAAAACTTAACTTATATTTCAAATTTTTTCTTAATATCTCAAAAAGTGAAAGAGCTATAAAGAAAAAAAGAAAAACATCTTGAAACGCTCTGTAGATCGGTAACGAAGCATTTGCGGCCACATGTTTATGTACAAAAATGTCTTATTTTGACCTGAAAATTACGCCCCTAAAATTTTGATACTGAATTTTGAAATACCCTATATATACATACATACCTTAAGTCACGCCTTTTTCCCTATATATATAAATATATATATATATATATATATATATATATATATATATATATATATATATATATATATATATATATATATATATATATATATATATTTATATGTATATATTTACGAGTATATATTGTTACGAAATTTACTTCTTGGGTTCGGTGATTTTAAACTCTTATTAAAGTAACAAAACAATGTTTATTCCAATACTTTTACACAATAAATTTACTTATATAAATCACTTAGATATTCAACTAATTACAACTTTTACAACGATGTCACTATCAAACTCAGTGACCTTAAAAACTATGAATTCGATACTAATATCAGCCGTTTTTGATATTTTTTTTATATTTCATCGGACTATGAATTCGTCAATAATTATCAAAATCGGTCCAATCGTTTTGGAGTCCATAGAGAAAAGTTTTTATATTTTAACCCGCTCTCACCCCTTTTGTTGATCTGATTGCTACCAAACTTCACACGATCATCCGCCGAGCTTATCTAAAGATTGCCGTTTTGGAATCCATAGGAAACATACACACATTGACTTTTATATATTATAAGTCAAATAAATAAATTATTGACAGCCTCAATATTTTCGAATAAAAAATTTTAAATTACAGGTGTTTGGCTACGAATATTTAATTTGCGTTGTATGGGAGGTACCATTACCACTTCCTACACTAAAGGTTTTTTCATTAAAACCACCCCTGGTATGTATAAAACAACTTCTGAAAATTTCATCCCAATCGGTTGAACCGTTAAAATAGGGAATGGTAATTTGAGAAAAGGTATGGCAGTTGCCTTCAAGTACCTTTTTTTAAACCTGGTCTATCAAGTCCTGAAAAGTCAAAATGCATTAATGTTATGTCAACTTTTAAATTATATTTTGTTTATTTATAAGCCTTTATACTCTTACAATCATTGAATTAAAGGCTTATAAAATATGTTGAAATTTCCCCATAGATTATAACTTTCAAACTTACATCTTTTTTTTTTTAATGAAAATAGTCGCAAAAAGGGTAGACCTATCGTGTGGGATTATAAAAAGGAAATGATTGTGGACCAGCTTTTTGAAAAGTTGCAGGTCATAGTTCTCTGAAAAAACTGATTCTGGAAGCTTGTTCCATTCCGTAGCAGCCCTTTAAAAAAAGGATTCTTGATGGAGATTGGTCCTTGTAGTGTCAATCTTAAGAGTAAATGTGTGAGACTGATCAGCGTGCCGAGTTCTTCGGCCGAATGTGGCCAATGGTGGTACAAGAGTTTTTATTTCTCTAGAGTATCTGCCATGGAAATATCTGTAAAGTAATGACTGGTCTGCAACTCTTCTTCTATGTTCTAGAGGGTGAAGGGTATCTGTGAGAGTTAAGCTGTTTATCAACCGAATGACCCTTTTTTGAATGAGATCTAGAAGACGAAGAGAATGCCTTGGTGCTGAACCAGAAATGTGCGAGCAATACTCCAGTAGAGGTCGGATTTAAGCCTTGTACGGCGTCAACAGTTGATTAGGAGTAAAAAACTTTCTGGCTTTCCACAGAAAACCTAGCCTCTGACTTGCTGACTTTGTGATGTTAGCAACATGGTCATGCCAAGACATATTGTTGGACACCGTGACTCCCAAAATCGAGATGGAGGTACTTAATTCAAGGGTTTTTCCGGACATTGTGATGGAATGATTTGAGTAATTTACTTTCTTGAAAAACGTGGCGCTTTGTGTTTTCTGGGCGTTGAACTGAACAAGATTGTTGGTTCCCCACTCGACGATTACTTCAAGATCTCTATTGATGGAATTAATCTGTTCCTGCCTGAGTCTATTTGTATCATTCACCGAAAGTGATCGATAGGATGTGAAAGTTGAGACAAGTGTGCTATCGTCTGCGAAACTGTAAATGGGGTTCGTGGTGGCTTTCAAGAGGTCGTTGATGTGTAAAAGAAATAAGGTGGGGGGCAGGATGGAACCCTGGGGGACCCCGGCATTGGTTTTAAACGCATCAGAAGTAATACCGTCAACTGCCACATGTAAGGAGCGATCTTGCATAAAGCTAGTATCACATAACTAAAATAATAGTTTTTTAAACTAATAAAAAAAATTTGGATCAAAAGTTTGATGTACAAGTGGTTTATTTATAAAATTAATATTCTTTTATGAGGTACTAGCTAAAAAACATCTAGAATATTCAACCAAATTAATTTTGTTTATTAACTACTGTATAAAATCATTGGATCTTCCAATAATTTTATAAGATACCAAACGTAAAGTCTAAGCATAAAAACTGTATTAACTAATTTCATATTTAGTCCATGTTAAAGATAGAAAGGGCTTCCAAAAATTGAGTGTTTACAAAGCAAAACTATATTATTATTATTAGTGACATATACTCCAACGAGTAAAATTAACTTATCCATGTTGGATAATAATTCAGTCAGCAGGTAGTTAAGGTGGGAAAAAATAGCGAAGTTAATAAAACTTTTGGTGTTTATGGTGTTAAATCCAAGTTTCCGACCTTGTGGAGCTCGAGCAAAAATCAGGGGGTCTGAAAAACCACAAAATATTCGACATTCCTTTGGTTTTTGGACTCTTTCCGCTAACCTAACCGTTTACATTTTACGGCTAAAGTATATTTTTTACTTTTTGAAAAAAGATTAAATTTTCTACAATTCGCACACTATAAACTTATTTAACATCATTAAGTTACTGAGATATAAAGTACTTGAAATAAAAAAACTTTTTTCCAATTTATCAAGAAAAGCTAAAAATAAAGGTTTTTACTCGATATTTACTTAAATACTTATCTAAAACACTATTTTTAATTAAATAATCATGGAAAGTGATTTACTTTGAAAAATTCACTTATTTAACATCATTAAGTTACTGAGATATACAGTACTACTTGAAATAAAGAAATATTTTTCCAATTTATCAAGAAAAGCTAAAAATAAAGGTTTTTACTCGATATTTACTTAAATAATTATCTAAAACACTTTTTTAATTAAATAATGATGGGAAGTGATTTACTTTGAAAAATTCATGACACCATTTCATATTAATAAAATAATATTTTTGTAATAAAATTACCTCTAGAGAAAAGGTTGCTCAGGTAGATTGTGAAATTTGTTGGATGTATGTATAAATTTTATATAACTTGTAGCTAGAGATCTCTAGAATTCCACAAATTAATTTTTTTATTTTTAATTGTTAGAAACTTTAATTTCAGTATTGACATATTTAAAATATTGCAAAGCATATTTCTTTACACTACCTACTACTTAAAACAAAAATATCAAATTTAGATATACATAAATTTAAATAACAGTTAGTAGTTAAAGTAGTTTTTTATTTAAAGTTAATAAATAAAATGTTTTTACAATATTTTTAAATATTTTACAATACGCTGCAATTTGTCAATAAATTACATACACTTAAATTAAAACTGATAGGTGATATTACTATCTTAATTCTTTAGACAATCGTGATATTATCTATCGGAGTAATTATGTTTGATTTTATTAACAGCCTATCAATCCCATTAAAAACAGGAAAGGCTTCCAAAAATTAAGTGTATACCTTTCGGCTATGCATGCTGTGCCAAGCATGCATTTGACACAAATTTTAAAAATTAAAATAATTATTTATGTAGCAGTACAAACAAAGGAAAACTATATAATTGTAATTAGTGACATCTACTTCAAACAAATAAAAGTAATTTATCCACATTGGCTAAAAATCCAGTCGGCAGATAGTTGAAATGGGAAAAAATAGTTATTAAAGTTATTAAAGCTCAATATTTGTAAGGTGTTTTTGGTATTAAGTCCAAGTTTCTGACCTCGTGGAGCTTAAGCAAAAAACAGGCGGGCTTAAAAACCACAACATTTTCGACCTTTCTTTGATTTTTGGTCTATTCCTTTTTCCGCTTATATAAGTCCCTTTGTTATTTTGCAGACGTAAAAAATTTTCTAAAAAAAATTTTTGTATTCTGTTTAAAAGTAGGCTACTTTTAACATTTAAAACTCATCAATATTGATACATATTTGATTTAAAATTATACATTTATTTAAAAGTTATTTGTGGTAGTTTTGAACAATAAATGTTTTTCTTTTTAAAGAGAATTTGTATGGTTTAAGTAACGATATGTGGTAATAGTTTAAATAATAGGCAAATTTATTTTTAATCATGGTGCAACAATTCAGTTGAACACCGATAGTATTTAAAAATTACAGATATCATAGAACTATCTTGAAGTTCTTTAATTAAATTATTAATATTTTTTGTATAAATCACAATTTTTTAGATTCTATTAAATTAAATCAATGCCTAAATTTTCACGTTGCTTACGATACAAAACTCCCATATTTAATACTTCTGTTACTTTCACTCGTTTGAATTAGATGTCACTAATTACTTTTACATACTTTTGCTTTGTTTGCACTACTACATAATTGTTAGGTATTATTTTTAGTAGTATCGTGGATCCTCTTAAGCAGTTATTGCGTGTGTGCATGATTTTGCATGTTTGTCATTAATTGCATGGAGCTACCATCAAATTTTTGGAAGCCCTTCTTGTATCTTACAGGATTGATGGGCTATAATTAAATCTAAACATAAAATACTCCTTGTGGTAATATCACTTACATTTTTTAATTTTAGTACATGTAATTTATTGAAAAATCGCAGTTCAATGCATAATCTTTAAGAGAATTATAAAAATATTTTATATAAATAAAAAACAACTCTTACTTTTAATTATATTTTAAGTTTTTGTTTATGAAAATTTGATATTAATGTTTTACTTGTAGAATTTTAATTACTGCAAAGAAAAATGTTTTGCAATACTCCAAATATATTTTGCAGGTTTTCTCTGCATCTCGAGACTCCTGTGCGAAGTCTGTTCAGCGTTCTCCAGATTGGGTACGGGAGGAAATGTCCTGGTGCCAGCTCCTCTTTTTGTTGGGTGATGTGAGGCGGTGCTATCCCGGCAAGAAAGTATACCTGATGAAGTGGCGTCGGCTTCAGGCAATCTGTTATAAGGCGAACTGCTTGATTCAAAAGGAAGTCGATTTGCTTTGCGTGAGTGGATGCACACCATACTGGAGCGGCGTATTCGGCTGCAGGGAAGCTTAATGCAAGGGCTGAGGTTTTTAATGTTGCTGGCTGTGCTTCCCATAACCTACCAGTCAGCTTCTGGAGGAGATTGTTTCTTGTTGATACCTTTTTTCTGGTATTAAGGCAGTAGCGCTTATATGTGAGAGCTCGATCTAGTGTGACCCCGAGGTATTTTGGAGTTGGGCAGTGTTCTTACTGTTGGCCACACCACACTATATTCATCTGTCTCCTTGCCTCCCTGTCACGAAGGTGGAAGGCGCACACTCGTTGGTATAGATATTGTACAGTAATGGGGCCAGTACACTGCCCTGCGGAAGTCCATTCCTCTGCAAGCACCATCTACTATTTTTTCCTAAGAGGCTGACAAAGGGACGGTGGTTTTGGAGGAAGGCTCTGACAAATCGACGTGATGTGGAAATCATTTGTCATCTCATAAAGTTTGCATAGCAGTTTACCGTGGTTGACCGTATTGTATGCGGCAGATAGGTCGATGTATTTATCAAGGTTTAGGACCTGCCCACCACAATATTTCCCCGGTCTAAAGCCAGCTTGTTCCGGTATTAGTCTGTTCAGAATCATTCGCTCCATTAGCTTAAACGTCTGGCATAAGAGGGAGACAGGTCAAAAGTTTTTAGGCTCATTTGGCTCTTTCCCAGGCTTTAGGAAAGCGACGACCCTGGCTTGTCTCCATATTTTTGGTATCTTAAAGGTAGTAAGTAATACACGTGTTGAACATTTTGAGCAGCCACTGAAATGTTTCTAGGCCAAAGTTCTTAATCTGTTCTGCTCTGATATCATCTAGACCCGCTGCTTTGGTTGGTTTTATGGCGGCAATTGCTTTAGTAAGTTCTTCGGTGCTAAATAGGGTTCGAAAAGATTCGACTTCCTCTGCTATGTTTCGAGTTATCCTTGAATTCTTATTTTTCTTTGGGGGTTTGCCATTAAGGAGCAGCTGGGTGGTCACCTGGTCGGCGATGACATTGCTGAAGTTCAATGGGGCACTAGTGGGGTTTCCATTGAGGTTTTTCAGTGTACGCCAGGCTCGCCTGCTATTTTGCTTCATGTCAAGCTCTTCCATTAGCGATGTCCATTTTTCTATTCTACCTTAGGCAATTGTAGCCATAAGTATTTCTCCGGCTGCAATGGTTTCCTCCGAGAAGGGGTCATCTTGGTAATGTTTTCTATACTTATTCAGCAGCTCTCTGTCTGATGTCCTCAGCCCTGGTATAAATTCAGTCCCACATACGCTCGGTATGTACCTTCTTGATATTTGCTGTGTCTACGAAATCTTTGTCGTTCTCCGTTATCGGTGTAATTTGTGCGAGGGCCCTGTCCAGTTCTGCCTTGTATAGTTCCCATTTCGCTTTTTTAAAATGAAACCGTCTTTTAAAATGTACATACAGCCTGAGGTTTGACTAAAGCTTCGGTAAGGCATATAATTGGTCGATGTTGTGACTTCGGTATGGGTTGACTGTTTTCCTGCATTGGGCTTCAATATTCTTGGATACAAATATGTTGTTGGGACTGTATCCACTTTTCCATCGGCCGCTGTCAAATGAGGCTGGTTGTTTTGGGTCGTGGATTAGCGTCAGATTGTTAATTTCTGCCCATTGTTGTAAAGCTTCGCAATTATTGACAGTCGCACTATAGTCCCAGCTGATACTATAACAGTTAAAATCACCCATCACCACTCTTGTTTGCTAATCTTTAAAGTACGTGACCCTTCGAATATGAAATCTGCGTTAGGTGGTTTGTACACAGATGTTACAGAGAATCTGGGAGTTCCAATTGTCAGTACTTCCGTGTCATTATTTTCCGACAACTCAGCGGATAGTGCGTTTACCCTTGAGTTGGCAAAAATTGTGCTACCGTAGCGATCATGTGGTCTCTCTAGTATTAATTGCATGCCCTCCATCTTCGGGCGCCGCCTTCCTATTCCGCGATGTGTTTCTTGGACCAATAGTATGGCGCAGTTTATCTCTCTGCACAGGTCACTAAGCAAAGTCTTCTTTTGGCTTGATATTCCCTCGATGTTAATCGAGATCGTTACCAGGTGTGGCTCTGACAAGAGCCAGTGGTAGTGATTTTTGTTTGTCGTTGATCCGGTGTTGGAAGGAATGTTCAACGTTTCCAGGGGACGCCCGATTGCTTTTATTACAATCCTCGTGGAGGCTTCTTCCTTGTCCCCCCAATTACAGTTGGTAGTTTAAGTAGTTTTTTATTTCTTCTTCTTTAGGTGCCCTGTCCTGCTCGGACGTTGGCAATCATCAGCGCTATCTGAACCTTGTCTACAGCTCGGCGGAACAATGTGGTAGTGCTCACTCCATACCATTGTCTTAAGTTTTTTAGCCAGGATATCTTTCTTCTACCCGGGCCTCTTCGTCCTTCGATCTTCCCTTCTATAATAAGCTTTAAAAGTCGATACTTGTCATTTCTTAAGATGTAACCAAAATACTGCAGTTTGCGCTTTTTTAGTGTAAACAGAACTTCCAGCTGCTTGTCGAGGCGTTGAAGTACCTCGGTGTTACGCACTCTTTTTACCCAGGAGATTCTTAATAGCCTTCTGTACGTCCACATTTCAAAGGCCTCCAATTTTTTGCACATCGCATCTGTCAAAGTCCAAGCTTCCATTCCATAAAACAGTATGCTGAACACGTAACAGCGAAGCACTCGGACGCGCAGAGGCAAGCTTAAATTTCTGCTGCAAAGTACTTTACGCATTTTCAGGAACGAAGCACGAGCTTGTTCTATTCTGGGACGAATCTCCTGCATGCTGTCCCACTTCTCATTTAGTTGACACGACAAGATATTTAAAAGTTTCTACTCGCTCAATTCGTTGACCGTTAATTGTCAGGTGTCCGTCCACGTTGTTTGGTTTGCTAACTGCTAGCCACTTTGTCTTTCTCATGTTCAGGCTAAGTCCGGCCTCTGAGCTTGCAGCCGTCACGCGGCTTACCAGCTCCTGCAGTCCTTCCAGTGAGTCGGCAACAAGAACCGTGTCATCCGCATACCTCAGATTGTTGATATTAATCCCATTGACAGATATCCCCTCGTCACATTCATCCAACGCCTCTTGAAATATCCTGTCGGAATACAAATTAAATAACAGTGGTGATAAAATGCATCCTTGACGAACGCCTCTCAGGATTTTGATCTCGTCGGACGCGGTGTTATCGATTCTTATTTGAGCACTTTGGTTCCAGTAAAGGTTGGCTATTATTCTAAGGTCTCGTTGTTCCAGTCCTGTTCCAGTTTTTTATTTAAAGTTAATAAATAAAATGTTTTTACAATATTTTCAAAGATTTCACGATATCTTAATTCTTTAGACAATCGTGATATTATCTATCGGAGTAATTATGTTTGATTTTAATTACAGCCCATTAATCCCGTTTAAGACAGGAAAGGCTTTCAAAAATTAAGTGTTTACCATTCGGACTAACATGCAAAGCGATGCATGCAAGAGCTAAACACCATTTTTATAAATTAAAACAATTATTTTACATAGTAATGCAAACAAAGCAAAATAAGGTATATAATTGTAATTAGTGACATCTACTCCTAACGAATAAAAGTCGATTGTACATATTGGCTAATAGTCCAGTCGGCAGGTAGTTGACTAATTTAATTTCTCTTAAAGCAGCATTAAAAATGATAAATTATGGATTTACAGAAAATTTCATGGGAAGTGGTCTATTTTTATAGACCGTCAGATTTCAATAGAAGTTCAGCCATGATTTAATCCATTATGACTTTGAAAGTACTGAAAGATTAAATCAAGGAAAGTTAAATATGTGAACATTTTGGGGTTTCCTGGCGGCATCTGCGTGAAAATTAAATTTTTTTTTGTAAAGAAAATCGCATGTGATACGACGACTTTCTCCCTTATGCCATTTTATGAATCGATTGAGGAGTAATAATTATATTTATAAAAATTCAGGCATAAGGGCTACTGGTGCCATAAGGGTGTTAAATATGACCTAAACATATAATGTTAATATTAATTAACACCCTTAGGGTACCAGTTGTAGATTGTAGTGGGGGTCGCGAAGGCTATGCTGCCTCTTAAGCACTTCGACCTATCAGATCTTTTGTGCTTTAAGGGCGCCAGTTAGTAGCCCTTATGCCTAAATTTTAATAAATAGAATGAATACTCCTCTATCGATTCATAAATAGGCATAAGGAAGAATATCGTCGCACGACACACATTTTTTGTATATTACACAATTACACATTTGGATAAAATTACAATAAAAAATAACAAAATAAGTACACACCTATCGAATTAAATTCATTTCCAAACCAAGTATCATATCTCAATATTCAATTGTTTAATGAGTTCACACCTCTTTTAACTGTACATTCCTAATTTTTTTCTAAATGCATTGTAAACTGTTTAGATTTCCTACGTTTGAAATAATCTACTATTTAACAAAATTAAGTAAAAACTAAATTCAAATAGATTCATGTACTAATAATATTAAAAACATTTTGATCATTCAAGTCTTTTTCATGCATGTACCAATATTTATAATTAAAACTTTTTTTTTTAAATTTTGTTCAATTTATTTAACAGCTTCCAAAAATTATACTTAAGTTCAAGGCCGTACCCAGGATTTCAGCTAGGAGGGGGCAGGGGGCTGCTTATACCTGTTTCGAAAAGATCGTCGGTCGGGTATATTGAAACAAAAAATCATGAAAATTGACTTTTATTCATTAATTTTGATGATGACACAAAACAAATATTATACATAATTATACTATACATTATGTATAATATATAATATTATGTATGTATATATTAATTTAACAGTAATCTTCTCGGATTTGCCGAAAATTTGTCTATGACAGTCTTTTCAATAAACTCACTGTTGTCTTTTAAATAATTGCGATGTACACTCATCAGACATAAACCCGTAAGCCTTTCTTCACCCATAGTGCTACTAAGCCACATTTTAACTCTTCGCAGCGTACTGAAGGACCGTTCTACGGTCGCCGTGGTACATGGGATAGTGCTTAAAATAATTAATGCCTTTCTGACAGCAGGGTAAAAAATGTTGGCTTCGTTGAACAGATCAACTACTTCTATGTCCCTTAATTGATCATCTGATAAAGCCTTCGTCACCCATAAATTATGCCAAAGGTTCAGTTCTCCGGTGATATCCAGGTTATAAAATTCTTGGAATGATTCTGCGTTTTTGTGTAGGTCTGTAATGCTGGTTTTTGTCATATACAAGGGATGTAGCCTGCTTAAAGCAAACGCCGGAGTATTTTCTTGGGAGAATCGAATATTCAATGATGAAATAAGTGAATCAATGTATGGTATTATTAGGGAACGCCGCCAATATTCGTTATCATTGTCTGATGGCGGATTACTTCTATGTGTTTGCTTATGAGCAAGACGTGGAACCGAAATTTCCATGTTCAAATCCATTGCAACAGCTATTGACCGTATAAATCCTATTTCTTTTTACTGGAAAAAGTACTGCTACTGCTGTCCGAAACTAGATGGCGCTAGATGTTGTTTTCTCCCAACGACCCAACACGACCGACACGACTTTCTATACAGACTCTATATCGAATGTTGTAGAATATTTAACTATAGAAAAAAACAAATCTGACTGAAAAGATATTTTGTTTCCAACACTTCATTTTGCGCAGAGTAGGTAACACGTTTGTAATTTCTATTTGCCAAAAAAATTTACATTTATTTAATCTTCTAGGGGTGGGGGGGGCAGCTGCTGATGTCAGGAAAAGACCGAACGCCGCGATAAACGCCAACTCAACAAAAGTGCGTATGAGGAAGTCGGGCAACTATGTGACCAGACAGTCGTCGAAAGAGAACGAAAGCGAACAGACAAAATCCATTTTGGTCTTTTAATTTTATAAAATAAGGTATTGAATATCGAATTAAGAACAATTCATTGAAGAACCTTCGCTTAATTTAACACATATTTAAAATAAAACACGTATAAAAAATAAATCACTAGTTACAAAGCTAATGGTATAATTTTAAATGATAACTTATAAAAATGGATCCAAAATTAAATAAAGATATTTTATTCCTGCTATCTGTCAGATAAAAGTTAAATATTTTAAATTTATTTTAATTCCTTTTAAAAATAAAATTTTTATAATCAGATAAGTTACATAAACATATATTTTTTTATGATTTAGGTTTTAAAAATAGTATATTCTACAACGAGCATATATGGTCCGGTCAATCGTAGACATTCAAAGATATATAAATTCCCAACAAGCTGAAAGTTAATAAAATTGTTCAAAATATAATTATAAATAAAATTTTAAAATTTCCCATCATTCCCGTATATGGAAAAAATTTTACTCAAGGTCAAAGGTCAAGAAAATGAGTTTTTCGCGATTTTCAGCAAAACGGAAAGTTTTCTCAAAAACTACTTCTTATTCCGTAGCCTTACAACCCAGGGTGGGTTTTTGCTTCCTGTACTACTTGCCTCCATCTGCTACGGTCTTCTGCAATTTCCTGCCATCTATCTACTTCGATTCTCAGAGTTGAGAGGTCCTTCCTAATGTTATCTCGCCATCTCAATTTAGGCCTTGGTAGCGGCCTCTTTCCTTGAGGAGCTCCTCCCATACAGATTTAATGAGTCTTGTTTTCTGACCTCAAACAAAAATTGTCCATAAAATTTATTAGTATTTTTTTTTCCTAACAGCCACCTTTTCTGAGATAACGATTCAAAAAATTGTAAAAGCTGTAATCGTCATAATATTACACGTTTTCACGCCACCCATGAGGTAGTGTACTAAGCGCGTTTTTTTAACGTGATTTCCCCAGTAGGCCTATTCCACGGGTCTTTTGATATTCTGTTTAATTTGAAACTATTGCAAAATAACCGATATTATCCAAGGTTGGTGATAATAAAAACGATGTCAATTATAAAAAAATTGTGAAATTTATTCGTCTGATTCGTAACCTTCGAATACTTCTTGATCTTTTTCTTGATCTTCTTCTTCTTTATCTTTATTCGGGGTGCAAGTAAATTGCGTCACGAGCGATGTATCGCATGTCACCTCGCTGGAATCAAACGAATCCTCTACTGTTGATGATTCAACATTGAAACACGACCGGCCTTGACAATTTGTACATACCAGAGAACAAAACAGTCCAACTTTTTTGCAACCACATTTAGCACTGCATCCTTTTTGCAGTTGCAAAAAATCGTGTTCAGCAGTTTTTCCGGCGCAGGTGGGAGTGGTTCTAACGTATTGTTGATCAACTTCCAACCTCAGTCTGTTGGGTCTAGCTGATAACCAAGCCACACTTGAACTTGGTAATATGCCCAAAAAAGATGATGAAATGATGATGAGCAGCAACTGAGTTTAAAGGAAGACAAGCTTATTGAACCTGTTTTTTATTTCGAGTATTTTTAAAGAAACAACCATATTGATACTTGTCTAAGCAGTTCGTTTTTTTAGGAGCTCCGTATATAGAAAAAAAAAATGCGAATTCCGTTGGTGATAGCTTCTTGTGGAGTTGAATTACTGTTTTGAAAAACTTCAGCACATTGAACAAAACCTTTTTTTTTCAAACATTTTGAAAACTGTTGTTTTACCCCTTCTGTAAAATGCAGATGTCGTATTTCAGCCAGTTAGTGCGTGACACTTTGGCAAAATTAGATAAACTTTTAGATGATTATATTTCCGATTGATGTTGAGGTTTTTCTGGTTTTAAGAAGGAAATAGTTTTTTATTTATTAGCTTGTTTTACCAATATATTTTCAGCAGTAAAATTTTTTTTCAACATTAACATGTACCGAGACTTAAATATATTACAGCTCCGTGGCATACTCATGCATATTATGACGATTACAACTTTTTAAATCGTTATATCTCAGAAACGATGGCTCTTAGTATTAAAAGTATAAATTTATATTTTATGGATAATTTTATGATCTACAATTTTTGTTTGAGGTAATTTTATGATAAAATCACCGTTTTGCTGAAAATCGCGAAAAACTCATTTTTTTGACCTTTGACCTTAAGTAAAATTTTTTGCGTACACGGGAATGATGGGAAATTTTAAAATTTTATTAATGATAATGTTTTGAACAATTTTACTAACTTTCCGCTCGTTGGAAAGTTATGTAGCTTCACCCTTGTTGTTTGGTCTAAATTGACCGGATTAATAATGATAGTATTCTCGAGGATAAAAATTTCGAAACGAACTATATAGGCGAGTTTTGGAATTATCCGAGAGAATAATAGCTAGCATTACACGCGAGTAGAAGACTAAACTTTCCCTACGACTACACGTTAAAACGTAAAATTAAAACAGTCAATCTAACATTCGAAGAAATTTATTTGGTAGATTTGCGTTTTTTCATTAGTTTAAATATTTCAGTTCCCGTGGATTTTGAAAGTTTTGAATCTGTGATTGGAGTGTCGTTAAATAACGAGTTAGGATCCACGGTTTGTTGAAATTATCTTCATTCATCAATTAATAATCATTATATAATCAATGGAGAATACGATAGCCGTAGAGAAACGAATCTATTTATAACACTATAATGCATATAATGATTTAAGGTGTCTGAGGGCCGTTGGCGAGATTCAGATAAAACCGCCCCTCAGTTTATTATTAACAAAAATATGCATTACATCTTTCTGACTTTAAAATAATTAAATGCATTACCCCATAATAACAAAGTACTACACAGTAATAATAAAGTAAATTGTAGTATTTTTATTATCAAGTTACTAATAAAATTAAAAACATTTTAATAGTTATAATGTTTTTTTTTTTATAAAACATAATTATTGTAAGAATATTTATACTCAAAAACTTTTTTAAATTTTGTTTAATTTATTTTACAGCCCTTAGTCTGAACGACGCAGGCTTCCAAAAATTAATGTTTATTTAATACTTACTTAACAGAAAAAGCAATGTTTATACTGACTGTAAAGCTAAGGATAAAATTTTAAATAATAACTTATAAAAATAGATCCAAAATGAATTAAATATATTTTATTAGTGCCATCTGTCAGATAAAAGTTAAATCTTTATAATTTAGTAGCGGATACGCCAGACGTTGTCCTGCCTGAACGTTGGCTTGCCTGCTTTGGGAATATTACTATCAAACTCAGTGACGCCGAAAACTATATATTCGACACTAATAAAGCGTCTTTAAAAGATTTTATATTCCATCCCCTTTCCACCCCTTTCGTAGGAGTGCTAACAACATTAGATATATCACAATGAAACTCAGCGACCTTAAAAACTATGAATTTGGCACTAATATCGGCGTTTTTAATAGTTTTTATATTTCATCCCTCTCCCACCTCTTTTTGTATAGATGCTTACATAACTGGGAATGTCACTATCAAACTCAGCGTTCCCGAAATCAATGAATTAGCCGTTTTTAATAGTTTTTACATTTTATCCCCCTATTATACCCTTTTGTAGGGGTGCTAACTAAAATGGGAATGTTACTATCAAACTCAGCGATCCCTAAGACTATGAATTTGATACCATTATCAGCCGTTTTTGATTGTTTTTATATTCCATCCCCCTTTCACTCCTTTCGTAAAGGTGCTAACAAAATTGGAAATGTTACTATGAAACTCAGCGACCTTGAAAACTACGAATTCGACACTAATAACGGCATACATAGGTGGATTTGAACGATTTAGGCGGCCAAAAGTTAACTTTCAAAAATACACCAATAAACAAAACTAATTATTTCCCACTCAATTATACAGTCCCAAGAACAATATGTCACCCAACGCATTGTTTGTCGTTGCCTGGCAGTTGTCAAATAAATATTTAAACTGTCATTGTGAATCTCGTGAGCAAGTCTGTTCTTGTCACTGTCAGCATAAAAAAATATTTTAAAGTGGATATATTGTTTTCTAAGTAAGTTATTAATTGAAAAGTGATGGATGCCAATAATTTAGGTAAAAGTCAATAAATAACTATACTTTTTAAACTGATTTTTTTATTTTTTTGGTAATGTTTAGAGCTTTCAAAAACAATGTATTTCATAGAGAAATTTTATAGAGTTTTTAGTTTTTAAAACCTATTTTGTTATATTTACCCGTTCGTCCCGGTAACATGTTTTGTTGGATTTAGTACTTTGTTGCTTTAGCTTCGTAACATTTAACAAATTATGCGCAGAATCCCGCATATTACTAAAATGGAGCACTACAAATCTTGTTTGTTAAAATTTTGTAAAATGGAACTTTTTTTTCATCAAGGAAAAAGTGTTTTTTGGTTTTTGTAGGTTCATCGAACACCTAGGGTGTAAGAATAGTAACCCGTCTTTATCTATTCGAACAGATGCAACTGTCAAATTCGTCAACATTAAATGAAAAATTGGAGTATTTGGAAAATCATATCTTGTCATGCTATGGGGACACAGAACACAACAACAAAGGACTAAAACAAATTTTTTTTCATTTTAAATCTAATGTAAAACAAAAAATAGATTGCGTGGTCGGCCTTGTCGGTTTTGTACCATGGGAATTTCGAAGGTTCCTTTTAGCCAAGAATTATTTTGTTTTAAAAAAAATTTTTTAATTTTATATGCAAAAGGTTGCTTATTTCGTTATTTCAAAGTATTTTATTAAAACAATTTAAAATGTTAAAAGTGTTTTTTGGGTAAATTTAATACAATAGTATTAAACTTGACTAAATACACATAGTTTTCTAAAGTCTTGCAACTCCCTGGAAAAAACATTAGTCCACTTAGTGGTCAATTTTGTTTGCAAATAATAATTTTTTATGACGTACGGAACTTACATTGCTATAAAGAATCATTATCTGCAAATTAACCGCCCAATTGATAAAGAAAATACGCTTGAGAATAAAAAGCTTTGCGCTTTAGTACTCTTAGACGTAGCACAGCTTTGAACAGGGTCTGACACCAAGGGCTTCTAATGAAACTACAAAAAACTATACCAAAACAGAATTGTGATCTAATACAATAATACCTCTCAAAACGGGTTTTCCGGGTAAGACAGGATTAAAGCTATTCCAAACTGAAACAAACACAAGCTGGAGTACCGCAAGGTACTCCTCACCTTACATCTATCATACACATACGACATCCCACTTACAGACGACATGATAATGGTAACATTTGCGGATGATATGCCGGTACTGGCTGCGCACAAAACACAGATAGCAGTGAACAATGTAAACAAAGACGACCCGTATTACCTTCAAAAACAATACCTGGGGTACCTAGGAAATTCATGTCTATAAAAATGTGAAGAGCTAAGATTAGAACATAGAAAAATGTGCTAGCTAACTGGTAGAAATTCAAAATTGACCGTACATAACAAGCTGCTTATCTATAAGCAAGTTCTAAAACCCGTTTCCAGAACAGAGTGCAGAAAGATATCGTAGGTGCTCCTTGGTACTCTGGAAAAATAAATATTCATTGAGATACAAAGGTAGAAACTGTGAAAGATAAAATCCAACAATTAGACCGGAAGCATAAAGATAGACTCCATGAACACAACAATATGAAAGCCAACAGGCTGCTTAAAAAGGATAACAAGAAAAAGATAACAAAAAAAAAGCCATATGGCCTAATATAACGTTAGTGAACGTGGAATGTAGCATAGTGCACAAGATAAAATGTCAAACCCCTAAAAAAAAAGGTTAAGCAGATATTAAGCTATAATCCTTAAAACATGCAAGTAGAAATTTAAGTTGGATATAAGCCCCGGCCTGGAAAGAATAAGGTTCAACATATTTGGTTATACCAACCTAAAACGTACCAATTTTAAGAAGATCTCACCCCCTACAACCATGAACTTTGTGAGAAGGGCTGGATTGTGAGGTGAACTGTAACGTCTAGGGGTGAGCGATAATGGACCTACTAAGGGTCGCAGTGGAGGGGCGACCTATGCTCCACTCACATGATACCAAACCTAACCTATATAAAAGCTGTTTGTTAATTTTTAGGATTAGTTGTAGCGTAAGGTTGTACACCTGTAAATTTCTTTATTTTTTTTGTTATTACGGAGAAACATACATTGTTTTTTTAAAAAAATCAATAAATCATTGAAGTCTTTTTCATATTAAAACATATTTAGTGTACAATTATTTATGGTCAAAACCTTTTTTTTCAATTTTGTTTAATTTATTGTACAGCCCCCTGGTCTGAAGGACACGGGCTTCCAAAAAATATTTTTTTTTACAAGAGACTGTCAAAAAAAAAATAAGAACTCAAGACTCGTGTTAGACGCCAGTGTTAAATTAAAAAGTAAAATTTTAAATAATTACTTATAAAAATAAATCCAAATTTAATTAAAGGTGTTTTAGTAGTGCCGTCTGACAACTAAAAGTTAAATCTTTTTAATTTATTTTAATTTCTTTAATCTCTGAACACTTTTAAAAATAAAATTATTGAACTTATTTCATTTTTATAATTGGATGGATATTATTAAAATTTTAGTTGTTTTATTATTTACTAGATGTGACCCGTGCGAATACTTCGCACCGATAGCGGTCAGTAACTTAATATAATAAAGTAAAAATAAATAAATGTAAATATTTATTAATTTTAAATATTTTAATCTTCAAAATAGTAACTAAATCAGTCTTATATTAACATTATTATACCAGATAGTACAACAAAAACCGCCGGTAAAGTAGTGGGAGAAGAAAGTAAAAAGAAAAACTGTTGGTACGATGAGGAATGTAGAGAGGCCGTGAAAGTTAAAAATGATGCATGGAAAAAAGCACTACAACGAAACACAAGAGCAAATCAGGTAGAATATAGCAATAAAAGAAGATTAGCAAACGAAATGAAATGAACAAAAAAGTAGAAGAAATAATAAAGAGTAATCAGAGATCTGAAAGTAGAAATTTTTACAATAACGTTAAAGAGTATACAAAAGAATTCGTGCCACGACTAAATATATGTTAAAACAGACATGGAAAAAACTTAACGGAAAAGCCGGATATAATGAGACGATGGAAAGAATATTTTAAAGAGGTACTAAAAGGAGCTGAACAGCAGCAACAAGTGGAAAATGAAATAACATATTATAATGCAGAGCCGGAAGTAGAACCACCATCATACGAAGAGGTAACGAAAGTATAAAAGATCTGAAAAACAGGAAAGCACCAGATGCTGATGGAAAAGTAGCGAACCTAATAAAGAACGGAGGAGAGAGACTATAAAGACAAATTTACAAACTAATACTACATATCTTGGAGCAAGAAGAGATGCCAAAGGACTGGAAACTGGGAATAATCCTCCCGATACACAAAAAAGGTGATAAGACCAACTGTAGAAACTATAAAGAAATAACACTACTTAGTGTCCCATACAAAATATGATCAGGGGTGATCCATAATCGAATAACAACCTACTCAGAGGAAATACTCAGCGAATACCAATGTGGATTCAAAAAGAATAGATCAACGACAGAACACATGTGTGCGTTAAGACAAATACAGAAGAAATGCCATGAATATAATATAGATATGCATTAGCTCTTTATAGATTTCAAACAGGCATTTGATAAAGTACACCGGAAGAAAATGCTACAAAGTTTAACCACCCTAGAAATACCCCGAAAATTAGTAAAAATGGTGGAAGTTACCATGACCGAATCGACAGCAGCTGTAAAAGTACAACAACAGTTCAGCGAAAAATTTAAAGTAAAAGTCGGGGTAAGACAAGGAGATTCTCTCTCGGCAGTGCTTTTCAACCTAGTGCTGGAAGCAGCTATCAAAAAAATCGATAGAACTGGAAAAATTTGAATGAGAAAGGAGGTCGTGTTGCACCTTTTTTAAAAGGGTTTTTAATTCTCTGTTCAACAATACTAAGTTTTTAAAATTTGGTGCAATTATAGCTGAGAAAATTTGTTTTGAAAATGTGAAATTTTTATACCTTACGTAGAATGAAGGACAAATTTTTTAGGAAGTGTTTTTTAATTTATTTAAAAATTAAATGAAATGTTCAAAATGACCATCATTCACTCCTTAACAATAAGTAAGGTGATCTTGGAATTCTCGTACAACATTTTGTAGGACCTCAGAGGTAATGTTGTTAATTTCTTCCGTTATCCTAACTTTTAAATCTGCAATATTGTCTGGTCTATTGCAATATATTTTTGTTTTTTAATAAACCCATAAAAGGTAATCAGGTAGTTTCTTATCTGTCTTCCAAAACGTCAGGAAAAAGTCGTTCAAGACACCAAAAAATTATTCACAAAACCCATAAAAAATATAATGTCAATCTAGTAGACTACTGTTATTTTGATATTTGTGAGTTTTTTTTTTTTTATGAAAATAGTCGCAAAAAGGGTAGACCTATAGTGTGGGCCGCGGACGGCCCGCACTGCGACTATTAGAAGGGGAAGGGATTATAGAAAGGAAATGATTGTGGACACGCTTTTTAAAAAGTTGTAGGTCATAGTTCTCTGGAAAAACTAATTTTGGAAGCTTATTCCATTCCGTAGCAGCCCTGTAAAAGAAGGATTCTTGATGAAGATTGGTCCTAGTAGTGTCAATCTTGAGAGTAAATGGGTGAGACTGATCAGCGTACCGAGTTTTTCGGCCAAATGTGGCCAATGGTGGTACAAGAGTTTTTATTTCTCTGGAGCATCTGCCATGGAGTTGCTGGTAGACTTCGGTGTATTGAAAAATATTTTGGTGTGTATTCGATTCAACAACAAAAAAAGGATCTGTACATTGAATAGAATCAACCCGTTTTAGGATATCTTTCGTATCGTACATAAGAGACACCAAATCCACCCTTAAAAATACTTTTGTCTTTTTCGAATGAAACTTAGAATTTTCAATGTTTTGCTTCTAATTGGTAGGTCTCCTTTGTATGAAAAAAAAATGTGAAAGTTTCTTACTTATAGGAGAAAAGTATATAAAGAAACGTTCAACGAGTAAAAAATTATTATGATCTAAAATATTGTCTATCTACAACTTTTATAAAAATGGCTTTTTATTTATTTGGTCCTTCGATATTTTAAAATATAAATTCGAGCTATTGATGGCATCTATTTCGTATTCAATAATCATATTTAAAACAAGTGCGAGTAATCAATTGAAAAAAAAGAAGGTACATAACTTCCTTCCTAAAAATACATCTAGTAGTCGCGTACCGCATAAAATAGATCTTCGATTTATGTTATTATTTTTTTTGCCAAACTATTCAAGCGGTTTTTAAATAGATACAACCAATCGCTTCTGAAAGAACGATTGCTTTCGGAAAATTACTACGAATGTTCTAAAAACATCGCAGGTCTCCTGCGGTCTTCCGCGGCTTTAAATCATCTGCAAACATGTCAGGCGTTTGATGCTACCGAAAAAATCATACGACATCTTTTTATAAACGATTCGCCCCCACCTCAGGTCAAATAATGGCTTCAGGAACGTACTCACTGACCACAATCCGTAACAGCAAGTATCACTTAATCTCAAGGTACCGTGAAATACAGCTATCCAACCTATGTAATATGTACATTGAAAAACAAAAAATAAAAAGATTGTCAAAAAAACTGATAAAACTGTAAGGAAGAAAAGTTGTTTTACAACAAAAGTTCTACTTTTTCGTAATACAAACTAATTTATTTAATTTAAAATGTAGTTTATAAAAACAGAAAGTTAAACTATAAACAATAAAATTTAATATCATAGATTATCGAAGTAACATTATGCTTAATTTAAATGACAGCCCCTTAGCCTGAAGGACAAAATCTTACAAAAATTTGTTGTATGAAAAAAGTCGATTTATTTTTAAATAGGGTTACAAATAAAATGTATTTAACAATACATGATCTTTACCTACAGTGCGATAAACATTTTAATACATGTTTACATTACTTATATTTTTCCTTTAAATAAAATGGAGAAATTGTTATACCTGCCACCTATTGTATGCACTATTTATTAATTAATTGGTTATATACTTTTACAGAGATGTCATACTTATATACCTTTAATCAATTAGATACATTTTTAAAAGAAACAAATTAAATTTTATTTTAAGAAGGGGACCTTGTGTCATATTTTAAAAAGAGACAGAAATAATTTAAATTTTAAAATAAATATGCAGCTTATTATTTATTTATTTAAACAAATTTCCTAAAATTGTTTAAAATACACTGCTAAGCAGAAAATTTAGGTCACCCTACATAACTTGGGACATTGCAAATAATTTTAAAAATAAAACTAATCAGGGAGTCATAGGTCTAGTAGGCGGTGAAAGTTTTATTATTGGATGCTTGCTATCTTAAGGTAGCGGGTAGATACTTATCTGTGAACCCGACAGATAACAGATCTACTTCAGGGATGAGCCCCTGCCAGACGCTAGCCTTGGTTTATCTCCCAATACCATACAGGGGAAACCATTGTTCTACCCTCAGCTCCTTACCAAACCTATACCATTTGCTCTAAATATTCCTTACCCCCTATCAACCCGCCTGGCCAGCGTGATAGGAAAAGGCTAAAAACCTCGTATAAATGATGTCACAAACTTTACCACGGCCCTCAGTCTCCGGCAGCATGAAGATCCCCGGTTACGGTAGCAATCGGACAAGACAGAATGCAGAGGGTGCGAAGAATCCCCGGAGTAGATCAGGCTACCACAGTAGACGAAAATTGCTAATAGCCACTTACAACACTAGAACACTTGGATCAGATCAGAAAATACTAGAACTAGAAAATGAACTTTCTCATATAAAGTGGGATATTCTAGGCCTGTGCGAGACAAGAAGAAAAGGTGAAGCAGAGATGACACTGCAGTCTGGAAATGTGCTGTACTACAAAGGCGATGAAAATATGTCGGAAGGAGGCGTAGGCTTTTTAGTTCACAAGAGACATAAAGATAGCATAGTGCAGTTTGAATATGTTAGCCTGAGAGTCGCATTTATGGTACTAAAACTGAACGATCGATACAGTCTTAAAATAATACAAGTCTACGCTCCAACATCCACGCATAGTGAAGATGAAATAGAGAACTTTTATGAAGACATCACCAAAGCAATAGAAAAGGTTCGCACGCACTTTACTTTTATTATCGGAGATTTCAATGCCAAATTAGGACATAAGGCAGACGACAACGAAACAGCGATGGGGTCGTTTGGATTCGGTAACAGAAACGATAGAGGAACTATGCTTTTAGACTACTTATTGCAGCACAATCTATTTGCAATGAACTCCTTTTTCAAAAAAAAGCCAAATAGAAAATGGACTTGGGCAAGCCCAGACGGTACTACCAAGAATGAGATAGATTACATCGTCTCGGATAATAAGCATATTGTGCATGACGTCCAGGTTCTTAATAGTATCTCAATTGGTAGTGATCACAGAATGGTAAGAGCAATAATAGAAATCAATATAAAGAGAGAAAGATCTAAGCTGATATCGAAAGTACGAAACCAAAGATGGAATCCCATAAATAATTCCGATGAATACAGAGAGGCTCTAAAAAATGACTTAGACGGTATTGAAAATCTGGGAACCGACGTTGAGAACTTAAATGAAAAAATATGTACAGCCTTGCAAGAGACACGTAAAAGATATGAACCAAAGAGAAGAGAAAAAGAAGAAAAACTGTCTAGAGGCACAAAACAGCTACTAACAAAAAGAAGAGAGCTAAAGAACAAATACACCACAAACAACGAGGAACTAAGACAACTAAATAAAGAAATATCAAAGGCTATAAGAAAAGATACCAGAAAATTTAATACAGAGAAAATAAATGCAGTGATTGAAAACAACAAGAGTCTTAAAGTTTTACGTAGAAATTTAAAAGTGGGAAAACACAACATCTGCAAACTAGAAAATAAGGCAGGGCAAGTGACTACCAACAAGGATGAAATTGTAAAAATTGTCGAAGACTTCTATGAAGAACTTTATAGAAAACCAGATGAAGAAGAGGTACCTATCCCAAGAATACTGAACCAGGGCTCTGAAGATGTACCAGACATAACCTACTGTGAAGTAAGAAAGGCGGTGTCTGAGATGAAGAATAATAAGTCACCAGGAGAAGACGAAATTGTTATAGAGGCAGTAAAGGAAGGTGGACACATAGTTATTAAAGCCCTATGTAAATTATTTAATGAATGTCTACATCAAGGAGTAACACCTTCAAAGTGGAACAACGCCACTATAGTAATAATGCACAAGAAGGGGAACATTGGTAATCTAGCAAATTACAGACCCATTAGTCTCCTATCCCACTTGTATAAACTATTTATGAAGATCATTGCTAAACGCCTAACTCCAAAATTAGATTTTTACCAGCCGAAAGAACAGGCAGGATTTCGAGCAGGGTACGGTACAAATGACCATTTACATACAATCAAGACCGTTATAGAAAAATCAACAAAATATAATAAACCTCTCATCCTTGTTTTCGTAGACTATGAAAAAGCTTTTGACTCAATCAGCCAACAACATATGCTCAAATCATTAACAGAATGCAGAATTGATTACAGGTACATTGCACTGATTAAGGGTATATACGAGAAAGCAACGGCGTGTGTAAGATTACATAAAAACACAAGAACATTCCGAATAGAACAAGGTGTACGTCAAGGAGATACCCTCTCTCCAAAGCTGTTCACCACACTGCTCGAATATGTCTGTAAGAAAATCGACTGGGGGGAAATGGGCCTAAATATAGACGGTGAAAGATTAAATAACTTAAGATTTGCAGACGATATCGTCCTTATCACCGACCGTATAGATCAAGCGTCCATGATGTTGGAAAAATTATACAATGCTTCAAGGGAAGTTGGCCTAAGAATTAACTTTGCAAAGACGCAAGTCATGACAAACCTAGTCCCCAGTAAAAACATAACTATTGGAAGCAAATCTATTGAACAGGTCACCGCCTACAAATATTTGGGTCATGAGATCCGAATAGGACGGGACAACCAGACGTGCGAACTTCTCCGGAGAGTAGGCTTGGGGTGGGCATCCTTTGGAAGATTAAAGTATGTTTTCAAGTCGGATATTCCCATCAGTCTAAAACGAAAAGTATACAATCAGTGCATATTACCAGTGATGACATACGGAGCCGAAACATTGACGCTTACAAAAAAGTCAGCAAAGAAACTGCATGTCACCCAACGGGCGATGGAGAGGGCTATTCTGGGTATCTCCCTCAGAGACCGAATACCAAATGAGATTATTCGCCAAAGAACAGGTGTTATAGATGTAATCGAAAAAATAACAACTTTAAAGTGGAACTGGGCTGGCCACGTAGCTAGAAGAACTGACGGAAGATGGTCTAAAAAACTATTGGAGTGGCGTCCGAGGCACGAAGCTTATCGTAGTAGAGGGCGCCCCCCCACACGATGGACCGATGACATCAAAAGAATCTGTGGTAATTGGATACAAATGGCTCAAGATAGAGCAGAGTGGCAAAATAAACGAGAGGCTTATGTTCAGCAGTGGACTACTATAGCTGAGTGATGATGATGATGATGATTGCTATCTGTTATAGACCAGGGCTGAAGCCTTTGAAAATGGTAAAAAGTGAAAGAAAATAATAGAGGGATAAAACCCATTGGAAAAGGAAGAGAATATAACAAAAATGAAAGGAAAAATAATTTACGGGTGATCTGAGGTCTGAGGGTAAAAAACGGTTTATCTCGATTTTCGGCAAAACTACAAGTCCAATGAAAAAAAGTTAAATAGAAAAGTTGTAGGTAATAAAAAGATCTTCAACTTTTGTATTTACACTTTTTTTACGTTACCTTAAAATTTATGTGAAAAATTTAAATAACTAAGTTTTTGGTTTTTATTTTAATTTTAAAAGCACCCCAATTTTCAATCGAAAATTATCCAGTCAAAATATCTGCTTTTTTAAAAAAGTCGGTGAGCTATTTTTTCGTTGAAATTTCTACTTTTTGATCGTCCAAGAAAAATATACATTATTTTGGTAAATTTTCTCAGAAATGCAAAAAATCGAATCCGAAAATTACAAACACAATTATTCAATAATATTTATTAGAAAGTTTCATATTTGTTGTCAGGAGCATAATAAAAAAATTAAATTTAATAAAAAAGTACAAAAATCCACAAACAGTCGACCGACAAACGAAGCGCAGCCACTTATGATTCCAAGATCTGAAGAAAGAACTTGAAAATGTACGTCAATAATATTTATTGGAAAGTTCAATATTTGATGTTGAGAAAATAATTAACAACCGTTTTTAGAGACAAGACTTTAACTCTAACTCTCTAACTATTTTATTCTAACGACTAGCTTTTAGAAAACTGGATCATGAAGACTACACTATATTATTTAAACTACATTATGAAGACTATACTATACTACACTATTATCAAGAATGTCATGAAGAAGGTTCTTAATTGTTAGTTATATTAATTTATATACAATGGGTTTTATTAACCCGGTTACCTATGATGTAATATAGGTACATTTAGCAAATATTGCTTACCTCGTATTATTACGAATAGTCGTATATCGACAATATGCTTATTGCAATAATCAAAATATCTAATAAGAAATATTATGAAAGACTTTCCATCAGTAATTTACTATTAAATCACGTTTTAATAACATTCTGTGTTTATTGTTATTAAATAATCAAAATGTGATTTAATTCAATTGTTAAATAAAGTAAATGTTGAAATTGGAACGATGTTATACAGGGTACTTACACAACTACCATCCTAAAAATATTTCTAGTAATCGCGTACCGCATAAAATAGATCTTCGATTTATGTTATTATTTTGCTTTGCCACCCCAGTCAAGCGGTGTTTTAAAAGATATAACTAATCATTCCTAAGAGAACGATTTCTTTCGAAAAATTATTACAAATGTTCTAAAAACATCAAAGTTTACGAGAGATGGAAAGTATGACAGTGAGAATGAGCGAAGGGTGTTGGCAGGAAAACCAAATGAGGCACTGTATAGCTTTATGAGCAGCCAGAAAGTGGTAAAAAAGGCACGTCTGGCTGTGCATAGAGCTGTGTTGGTTCCTACACTTATGTATGGTAGTGAATGTTGGGTTTGGCAGAAGAAAAATAAAAATAGGATTAATGCTGCGGAGATGAGTAGTCTGAGAAGTATATCCGGAGTAACTCGGTTGGATAAAGTAAAGAATAGTGAGAAAAGATGATAAGATAACGCTGTGGTATAAAAGATGTGGTTACAAAGATAGATGACGGAATGCTTAGATGGTTTGGACACGTGGAAAAGATGGATAAAGGAAGATTAACGAAAAAAATTTATAGGCGAGTTTGAATGGACAAGTCGGTAGAGGTCGACCTCGGCGAACATATCTCGATCAGATCAACATCGTTTTGAAGAAAGGCCAGGTCAAGAGTACCAACAACCGACGAGCATGTATGAGAGCGCTAATGAAAGTTAAAAAAGCAAAAGATGTGTGTAAGAACCGTAGCAAGTGGAAGGCAGTGGTCTCTGTCTGCCCCTACGAGAAAAAGGCGTGACTATATGTATGTTTGTAACTAAAAACATCGCAGGTCTTCAATTGCCGCCCGCGGCTTTAAATCATCTGCTAACATGTCAGGCGTTTGATGCTACCGAAAAAAATTTACAACATCTTTTTATGAACGATTCACTCCCACCTCAGGTCAAATAATGGCCTCAGGAACGTACTCACTGACCACAATCCGAAACGGCAAGTATCACTTAATCACAAGGAACCGTGAAATACAGCTGTCCAACTTATGTAATATGTACATTAAAAAATAAAAAGATTGACGAAGAAACTGATAAACCTGTACAGAAGAAAAGTTGTTTTAAAACAAAAGTTCTAGTATTTCGTAATACAAACAAATTTATTTAATTTAAAATGTAGTTTATAAAAAAAACACTCGATAAAGAATTTAAAAATTGTATATCATAGATTATCGGAATAATATTATGTTTAATTTAAGTGACAGCCCATTAGCCTGAAGGACAAAGGCTTACAAAAATTATTCTTCGAAAAAGTGAAGAAGTTGTTTAGAATAGTGTTACAAAGAATGTAGCTTTAGCAATAAATGACCATTGCTGAACATTTAAATACATGTTTATATTACTTATATTTTATCTTTAAATAAAATGGAGAAATTGTTATACCTGCCACCTATTGTATGCAATATTTATTAATTAATTATTTACATACTTTTTACAGAGATGTCATACTTATATACCTTTATTTAATTAGTCACATTTTTAGAAAGAAACAAATTAAATTTTATTTTAAGAAGGGGACCTTGTGTCATATTTTAAAAAAGGACAGAATTAATTTGAATTTTAAAATAGACATGAAGCTTATTATTTATTAAAACAAATTTCTTAAAATTCTTTAAAATACACTTCTTCTTAAGTACCATGTTCTTCTAGAACGTTGGTCACCAACAAGGCTATCCTTACTCTGTCGACGGCAAGTCTAAACAGAGAGCTTGAGTTGAGTTTATACCAGTCACGTAGATTCTTGAGCCATGATGCTTTTCTGCTTTCGGCTTTCTTTTACCATAAATTTTTGCCTGCATGATGTTCTGCAGTAAACGGTATTTTTCGCCTTTCATAACATGCCCGAAATATTGCAGTTTCCTTCTTTTGATGGTGGTAAGAATTTCAGTGGATTTATTCAGACGTTGGAGTATTACCAAGTTGGATACTTTTTCCGTCCATGAAACTTTTAATACTTTCCTGTAAGCCCACATCTCAAAAGCTTCAAGTCGTCTTTCTTCTTACTTCTTTATAGTCCAGGCTTCCATACCGTACAGCAGGGTGGAGAAGACATAACATCTGAGAAGTCGGATTCTTAGAGTTAACTTCAGATCTTTACAGCACAAGACCCTACTCATATTTTTAAATGCTGCTCGAGCCTGCTCAACCCTTGATTTCACTTTAGTTTGATTATCCGCGTTGTTAGTTATTATGCTGCATAGATATTTTATTTGGTTTACTTGCTTCAATAGTTCATCCCCAACTATTATGTTAGCTATGATATTAGGTTGTTTGCTAATTACTAATACTTTGGTCTTTTTTGCATTTAATCTGAGTCCGGCCATTTCGTATTTTTCGATGACTGCATCCAGTATCCGTTGTAAATCTTCCTGACTGGAGGCCAACAGTACCGTATCGTCTGCGTAGCGAAGGTTGTTTATGATTTTGCAATTTATAATAATGCCAGCTTGTATATCAGTTTGTGCTTCCCTAAATATTCTTTCAGAGTATACATTTAAGAGCAAGGGCGATAAAATGCAACCTTGCCTTAAAATACACTGCCGAGCAGAAATATAGATCACCATAAATAACTTGGGAAATTGCAAATAATTTAAAAAATAAATCTTATCAGGGAATCATAGGTCTAGTAGGTAAACTATAAACAATAAAATTTAATATCATAGATTATCGAAGTAAAATTATGCTTAATTTAAATGACAGCCCCTTAGTCTGAAGGACAAAGGCTTACAAAAATTTGTTTTCCGAAAAAAATACCGATTCGTTTTTAATAGGGTTACAAATAAAATGTATTTACCAATACATGATCTTTACCTACAGAGCCATAAACATTTTAATACATGTTTACGTTACTTATATTTTTCCTTTAAATGAAATGGAGAAATTGTTATACCTGCCACCTTTTGTAAGCACTATTTACTAATAAATTATTTATATACTTTTACAGAGATGTCATACTTATATACCTTTAATCAATTAGATACATTTTTAAAAAAAACAAATTAAATTTTATTTTAAGAAGGGGACCTTGTGTCATATTTTAAAAAGAGACAGAAATAATTTAAATTTTAAAATAAATATGCAGCTTATTATTTATTTATTTAAACAAATTTCCTAAAATTGTTTAAAATACACTGCTAAGCAGAAAATTTAGGTCACCCTACATAACTTGGGACATTGCAAATAATTTTAAAAATAAAACTAATCAGGGAGTCATAGGTCTAGTAGGCGGTGAAAGTTTTATTATTGGATGCTTGCTATCTGTTATAGACCAGGGCTGAAGCCTTTGAAAATGGTGAAAGTGAAAGAAAGGATGAAACTCATTGGAAAAGGAAGAGAATATAACAAAAATGAATGGAAAAATAATTTACGGGCGATCTGAGGTCGGGAAGTAAAAGGGGGTGAGTTTTTAAGGATAAAAAACGGTTTATCTCGATTTTCGGCAAAACTACAAGTCCTATGAAAAGAAATTAAAGTGCAAAGTTGTAGGTAATAAAAAGATCTACAACTTTTGTATTTAGATTTTTATTACATTACCTTAAAATTTATGTGAAAAATTCAAATAACTAAGTTTTTGGTTTTTTATTTTTCTTTTACTTTCACGAAATTTGGTGAAAACTTTTCCTTTTATGTCCCAAACACACTGTACTATTTTAATTAAAATTTTTTTTCACCTTATTTTGACTTACTATGGAAAAAAATACTAATTTTCAATCGAAAAATTTTCCGTCCAAATATCTTCTTTTTTAAAAAAGTCAGTAAGCTTTTTGTTCGTTGAAATCTCTACTTAATGATAGTGTAAAAAAAATACATTACTATGGTAAATTTTCTCAAAAATTGCAAAAAAGCGAAAAAAAATCGAATCTGAATTTTTTTTTTATTTATTGTGTACAATTTTGAGCTGTTTATTAAAATTTACACTTTAATTGTTTGAAAAACGTAAGATTCCATGTAACATTGATAAACAAAAAATTACAAATCCATAAAACATAAAGATTGCAAAAAACGTGCGAAAATAGAAAAAGAAACTGATAAAACTGTAAAGAAGAAAAGTTGTTTTAAAACAAAAGTTCTACTTTTTCGTAATACAAACTAATTTATTTAATTTAAAATGTAGTTTATAAAAATAACACTTGATAAACAATTAAAAATTTAATATCATAGATTATCGAAGTAAAATTATGCTTAATTTAAATGACAGCCCCTTAGTCTGAAGGACAAAGGCTTACAAAAATTTTTTCCAAAAAAATGAAGAGGTTGTGTGTGTTGCCTAACAATAGGGTTACAAAGAAAATGAATCTAAGTAAACATTTTCATTGCTGCTGCAGTGCGATGAACATTTTAATACATGTTTATATTACTTATATTTTTCTTTTAAATAAAATGGAGACATTTTTATACCTGCCACCTATTGTATGCACCATTTATTAATTAAATATTTATAGACTTCTTACAAAGATGTCATACTTATATACCTTTATTCCAGTTAGGTACGAAGTGGTTATAAACAACCACCAAGTTTGCACAGAGAACTAGGAAGCGACGCTGTATTGTGGTACTCTGATGGATCCAAGATGGATGAAAGGGTTGGAGTGGGCGTTATAGGGCCGAATTTTAGGCTCTCAAAACCCTTTGGTAACACCCCAACCATCTTTCAAGCATAATTACATGCCATAGAGATATGTGCTCAGGAGTGCATCGAAAGAAACACCCGAAGGGCTGAAATCTATATTTCATCAGATAGCCAAGCAGCACTAAAAGCTCTAAAGTCATACACTTGTGAGTCTAAGCTGACTTGGGACTGTAAAAAGTCCCTGAGACAACTGGCAGTGAACAATCAGGTTACTCTGATGTCGGTTCCAGGTCACAAGGGAGTTAAAGGCAACAAAGAAGCAGATTGCCTTGCAAAAGAAGGGGCAAATACACAATTTGCGGCCCAGAACCCTTTTGTGGACTTTCCAAAGCCCACTTAAAAGAAGAGGTCCGACGCTGGGAAACAGATAAAATGAAATCTCACTGGCATAAAGTATCAGGACAAAGACAAGCGAAAAGGCTAGTAAGCCCTTCGCCAAGGAAAGCTAAATAGCTTTTTGAGTTGGACCAGAAAGACTTGAAACTGGTGACGGGGCTCCTCATTGGACACTTCCCTCTGAGGTATCACCTTAAAAAGATGGGCAAAACGGAAAGTAATAGTTGCCGCTACTGCGAGAACTTCGCTGAAGCTGCAGAACATTTGCTTTGCGAATGCTCAGCGCTTTTCTGCAAGAGGCTTAAGTTTCTGGAAGGTGCCTTTCTAAAGCCCTTTGATGTCAGAAACTTAGCCCCCAGGAAACTGATAAACTTTGCTCGAAGTCTCGGAATCCCGGGCCTCGAATAGATTGCTTCCTATGATGGGGTAGTATACACAGTTATATATCAGATGTAATTTAATGTCTGTCGCAGGCATATAGCCAGAGAAGTATTTTGTTTTTTGATATATATTATTGACCCACTTATACCTATATTAAAAATATGTAGGTAAATACAGCCGTTATAATTCTCACACCTAATTTTCGCTGTCGTATTTATTCATATATATATATATATATATATATATATATATATATATATATATATATATATATATATATATATATATACATCTACAATTGTATTCAGCTACAAAAAGAATTGTTATATATATTGTAACTAAATGTTATTACAATTATCTATGCAGAAAAAATGGTTAGTACATTATTTTCCTTTATTGCAGAGGTCCAAATGTTTCTATTCTGCATCTCCGAAACACTCCAGAACCTTGGGATGTTACAACAACGTCGACATATACTACTGGTACGACCAACGTTGCTAAAAGTTACTTTTCACGAGGCGCTGCTTCCAGTTTACCGCCTCTTACCAAACATCAATCACTCGTCGGTCCATCGGGAGCTTATAAGTGGCAAAATTCCCCCAGCTTTCACACAACAGCCGAAGTTAATTCTCCTGATATGTTCGTTGGAAATGTTAAAAGGGAATTATCTCCAGTAAGTTACTTAAAGACATAAATGACGTTTTAAAATTATATTGTGAGTTTTGGCCACTAAATATGAACAATTTATTTTATTTTTAATTTAAGTTTATGAGGTTGAAAATTTTACTTAAAATGGTTGCTTACAGTTTCTGCAGCCTTTATTTACGAAATTTATTAAAGTTTTATTGATTTGGGTATTTTTGTAAATGGATTAAGTAACGTATGTTTATATTTTAATTAATTTGAGAAAAGTATATCTAACTGACACTTTAAGGATATGTACTAACAGACCTTAGTTATTTTACAAAAGCTAAGAGTTACTCTGTTGGTGCGATCCACTAAGCCAGTGATGGGGAAACTACGGCCCGCGGAAAGGTTTAATCCGAGTGCCGTCGTGAAAATGTTTGAACGCGTTCTTACTTCGTAATGTGACGACCCGCATAAAAACTACCTGCGGCGATACTCAAAACAATAGTATTCTGGACAAATCCATCCGACCTAAACAGATGACTCATCTTCGCTCGAAACTTCCAGACACTCTCGCATTTTCGATTCATTGTTCTGTTTTCTCGAAAGAACCGGAAAAATCCAATTCCCAAACAATCCTTGCAGGTAGGTATAAATACAAGCGAGGCCGCCCGAAGATCAGTTAGTTAGCGTTAATCTCAAATTGCAAGTTTCTTCACGATATTTGGCAATACCTGAAAAGTTTCAAATTACAGTTATTATTATTTGCCAATCAAATCTCTAAATCTGATTTTTCTCATTTTCCAAGAATATAATCGTTAAAATTCACTATATCAAACAATAAGATTAAAAAATACGAAATTAATTTGAGAAAACTATCTTCAGAATTTGAAGAGAGATTTCAGGACTTTAAAAAAATGGAACCAGAGTTTAGTATTTTTTAGACCCCATTCGATGTTAATTACGAAGAAGCTGATGCAAAATTTCAACTTGAGTTAATAGAACTGAAATGTAATACTCTCCTGAAACAAACTTTTCATACAGTACCATTACTAGAATTTTATAAAAATTTAAGTCCAGATAATTTCCCAAATCTAATTACTCATGCAATCAAGACAATGACAATGTTCGGCTCATCTTATAAATGCGAACAAATATTTTCAACAATGAAGCTTAGAAAAACTTCTTTAAGAAACAGAATTACAGACGAGCACCTTTCATCAGTTTACAGAATTTCTGCTTCGCAAATGGAACCGGACTACGATGAAATTTTGATGAAACAGTCTCAATTTCATTTTTCTCGTGCACCATCAACCAGTAATGACACCAGAAAATAAAGTGATAATACTTTTCACATCAAGAACTACACTAAATTCATATTATATTTTGTGCTTATAATTTTCTTACCTTTTGCTTTTTTACTATTAAAATAATAAGTGTATGTAATAATAAAATACCTGAGACCCAAGCACCAGCTGCTAAACAACTAAGAAGAGGATACTAACCTTTCTTTTCAGATTTAATTAAATTACTTTTCAGATAGAAAACCACAGCAAAAGCAAGAACCAAGTGAGGAAAGAAGAACAGGAAGCCGGATCCACAAACACACCGGACAAAGAAAAAAGAAGACTAATAAAAAAATTTCTCTTTCAGCAAAAGGTGGATATTTGTCTTGACAAATTGAAGCTGGCGCGCGGACCTTCAGTCATAGTAAATTCACTTGAAACAGAATTCGAAATAGAATTCATGTAACTTCTAGTCTACTTAAGACTCTAACTTTATAGTGCCCTGCACTGCGTTAGGTACTTGTGCGCTGACTTCATCGGACACCTTTGGACCTCAGGTTTTCGGTTCGAGAGTGAGCCTGGTACAATGAGTACTGGGGGTGGTGGCAGGTTCAACTCTTCAAGTTGCTCCTGGTGCTTTGGCAGCTTGGCAGACGAACAAAGTGCTCGCTTGCCAAGTGATCCAAGCTTGGGGTCTCAGGTGCACTTTGCACAGGGACGTTTTGTAATAATATGTATATGTTTATAGAACACATAAATTTTTTAAGTATTAAGCATTATTCTTTGGCCCGCTACGATTGTCTATTATTACAAATGGCCCGTTGTACTCGTATGTCCCCAATACAGGTAAGAACGATGCCCGACTATAAAGTTTGGATCATGGTGGCTTTGGAGGTAACAGGTAGCAAAGGTGCACTTCAAATTCGTTAAAGTATAAGGCTCAGTGTTTTTAAATATTTTATTTGAAATATTATTAGAAGTCACGTCGTCCATTGTCAGACGCTTGATACGGTTGCAACCGTAAAATAATATTGTTTTCTGAGGAGCCATTAAAAAAATGTTTTGAAAGCCAGTAAAAAGCATAACCTTAAATGTAAAAACATTATTTTGCATGATGAATATACAGACAGTGTTTATCACTGGGATTGCCATAAAGCAATGGAGGGCAACCTCCGGTACGCGTAAAGTTCCAATCCGGCCCACGCGAGATCTTTAGAAGAAATATTAAATATTGTTAAAAATAAAATGTTAGGTTAGTACCCGACATAATCTGGAATAAAGTGCGAGGACAAAGACAAGCGACAAGGCTAGTAAGCCTTTCGCAAAGGAAAGCTAAACAGCTTCTCGAGTTGGACAAGAAAGACTTGAAACTGGTGACGGGACTCCTCTCTGGACACTGCCCTCTCTTGTTTCACCTTAAAAAGATGCGCAAAACAGAAAGTGATAGGTTAGGTTAAAACGGCGGTTCGGAGAGAACCCATTTAGGCCTTTTTGCCCGTTATGATACCGTGATGGACGGCGGTGCCTTTTCCCTCTACCTTGAGAACCAGTTGGAAGTTTTAATAAAAAGTTTAAGGTCTTTGAGCATCTTGCTAACTGAGTTAAGATCAAATAAGTCATCAAAGTTCGGTTGCCCTAGTATAGAAAACCGTTTTCTGCATAGGGTAGGGCAGTGGCAGAGAAGATGTACCATTGTTTACTCCTCTTCCTCATCGTCAAATCGTCTACAGAAGTCGTGTCTTACCTGCCCAGTGTCCTGTTATGGCCGCGATCACATTTCCAATGGAATCCCTGGATAGAGTTAAAACATCATTAGTTCGACGTAGATCTAGTTTAGGCCAAATCTGTTTCGATGATCTGCATGTGGGTTCATTTTCCCCCCTTAAGTTGGCTTTTTTTCGTCATGACGCACACTGTAGCCGTGTAGCTTTTAAATGGTTATAACCATTTGTTTTTGCAGGTACGATGGCACGACAGAGAAGTAGATGGAGTATACCTCAACAAATCCGGTTGGGTGCAAGTAGAACAACGATCTTTGGACGAAAGTAAACGTTTCAGTTCGATCGATGTAGGCAAACTGCCGGCGAAAAAGTCGGCCGGAAAGCTGTCGGATTATCATTTTAACAGCGAACCGGCATCCGAACGACCCTCAGTTTTAAGTTTTCAGATAAGTGATTATAATCAAAAAAGTGCCTCACCTTCGCCTCCCTTGGAATCCCCTTCAGTTACTCCCATTATTTCACCACCACCAGCTTTTCAAGATAAAGTCGACAAAGGTAAATCAAAAATAATAATTCTTCCTATTTTTTTATGTAACCGTAATGCTTAATTTTCTTCGCCATTTTCAGCTAATGCTTTAGCATCGAAAAAGGTATAAGACAGGGATGTGTAGCTTCGCTATGGCTGTTTATCTTATACATAGACGATTTGAAAGAAAGTGCGTATGGATTGAAAATGAATGATTTAATCGTCAGATGCCTTTTTTACGCCGATGATTAGGTCATATTGGCGTCAAGAGTTGCAGGCGATGGTTAATATTATGCATGCTGCCCTGAAAATCAAAGGGATGAAATAAATGTAAGCAAGACGAAAGTATTGTTTTTTTAAGATAATAAAGTTTAAAGTTTAAGAGAGACGGAAAGTATGACTGTGACATTGAACGAAGGGTGTTGGCAGAGAAAAAAATGAATGCGGCACTGCATAACTTTATGAGCATCCAGAACGTGCCAAAAAAGGCACATCTGGCTGTGCATAGAGGAGTATGTATGGTAGTGAATGTTGGGTTTGGCAGAAGAAGCATTAAAATAAGATTAATGCCAAGGAGATGAGTAACAATCTTGTTTAGTTCAACGCCCAAAAAACACAAAGTGCCACGTTTTCCAAGAAAGTGAATTCCTCAAATCATCCCATCACAATGTCCGGAAATACCCTTGAACCAAGCCCATCCATCTCGATTTTGGGAGTCACAGTGTCCAATAATATGTCTTGGCATGACCATGTTGCTAACATCGCAAAGTCGGCAAGCCAGAGGCTAGGTTTTCTGTGGAAAGCCGGAAAGTTTTTTACTCCTGATCAACTGTTGACGACGTACAAGGCTCAAATCCGACCTCTACTGGAGTATTGCTCGCACATTTGGGGTTCAGCACCAAGGCATTCTCTTCGTCTTTTAGATTCCATTCAGAAAAGAGCCATTCGCTTGATAAACAGCTCAACTCTCACAGATACCCTTCACCCTCTAGAACATAGAAGAAGAGTTGCAGACCAGTCATTGCTCTACAGATATTTCCATGGCAGATGCTCCAGAGAAATAAAAACTCTTGTACCACCATTGGCCACATTCGGCCGAAAAACTCGGCACGCTGATCAGTCTCACCCATTTACTCTCAAGATTGACACTACTAGGACCAATCTTCATCAAGAATCCTTCTTTTACAGGGCTGCTACGGAATGGAATAAGCTTCCAAAATCAGTTTTTCCAGAGAACTATGACCTACAACTTTTTAAAAAGCGTGTCCACAATCATTTCCTTTCTATAATCCCTTCCCCTTCTAATAGTCGGAGTGCGGGCCGTCCGCGGCCCACACGATAGGTCTACCCTTTTTGCGACTATTTTCATAAAAAAAAAAAAAAATTCTGAGAAGTATAGCCGGAGTGACTTGGTTGTATAAAGTGAAGAATAGTGAAATAGGGTAGCGCTGTTGTGTAAAAAAAGATGTGGTTACAAAGATAGATAAAAAAATGTTTAGATGGTTTGGACATATAGAGAGGAGGGATAAAGAAAGATTGTCGAAACAGATTTATAAGGTGAGTGTGAATGGGCAACTATAAGAGCACTGCTGAAAGTAGCAGAAGCGAAAGATGTGTGTAAGAACCGTAGCGGAAGTGAAAGGAAGTGGTTCCTGCCTACCCCTACGAGAAAATGGCGTGACTATTATTATCTATATTTCCTTTATGTTTTTATGTATTTATTTCATTTTCTTAAAGTATTTGTTAATTTGGTTACAAATCTTTTCATTGTTAGGTTTAAAATATCTGTTAATTCAAATCCAATTCTTTTCATCAGGTACTTTACAACAAAAAAATTGGAAAAGTATGCGTATTAGCAGAAACAATAGTTCGACAAAAGTATTTTGCGTATTTGACTCGGCTTTTAAAAGTTTTTTATAGTTAACATTCCCAACTGCTTTGGGATATCGTGTAAATCGGACGGGGGATTGAATTTGCCAACATTCGGAATTTAAATTCTTTGATGTGTGGAAATATACAGCTGGAAATCTATAGTTCAGAAACTCCAGGCGATAAAGTTGCTGTGTAAGGGTAAATTTAAAAAAATAACTTAACAGGTTAAATGGGATTTGGATCGGTATAAATGGTAGAAAAAACTACTGTTTTTTTTGCCAACGTTTATAATTTTATTAAATTAATCATCAGGGTTCCCTAGCAATCGATACACGTACACAAAATTTTTTTTTAAATAATTTGTACTTGCCACGACGTATTATCATAATTGAGAAAAAATGTAAAATTTTTGAAAAGTGCTCACCAAAAAGTACTTATTTTCCAGTTAAAACTAAAACTAATGCTAAAATTGTTAACCCCTTACCGCATGAATGTTTAAAAATTTTATTATCTTACTCTAATTACTTAATATATCAGGACCAGAGAAATTTTGTAGACATATAAAGAAAATCTACATGTTTTGTAAAAAAAATTAACAAAAATTGTGACTCCTACTACATATGGAACAAATTGTGGTAACTTTAATATCTAAATAAATAAAACAAAGTCGGGTTTGTTACACCATTTATAACTCAGAACGGCTGCACCGATTTTAATGATCTCTGATTCGTCACCGCTCTAAATAGCAGAATAACTATTAAAATAAATAAAGTCACCCCTACGAAAGGGTGGAAGGGAGTTGAATTATAAAATATCATAAATGGCCGATATTACTGTCAAATTCATAGTTTTCTGGGTCACATAGTCTAATAGTGAATAGTGATCTTAGTATCAAATTTATAGTTTTCGGGGTCGCTGAGTTTGATAGTGACATTTTTAAAGCAGGCAAGCCAACGTTCGGGCAGGACTACGTCTGCCGGGAACGGTAGCTAAAAATAAAATACATTGTGAGTAAAGTATTAAAATCGTATAAAAAATATTTCTTATCCAGTATAAAATCAGTAAAAACGTTTTCGGACATTCTTAAGGCACAAAAATACCCTACACCTTACACAGTTAATTTGCGTTTTTCCCTTGCAATCTATACAGGGTGTCTACTTTCAAGTTGTACTAAAAAAATTTATATGGGATTTTTTATTTATAGCTGACATTCCTCCCAGAAAGTTATGATGAAGATAAAGTTTAAAGTGTTTTTCATGTAATTTTTAATGATAAATCGAATGGAACTATTTTTATGAAAATGTGACTAACGGTTCAGGACTTAAAACCGGTTAAGTAGACCAAGGTATCAACACACTGTTATACCTATTCTTTTAATAATTTTGTGATTTCATGACCGATTTTTCAGATGTCTATAGATAAGTAAGTGCCTGATAGTCAGAAGTCCACAGGCAAAAATTGTTTTTGATAATTAATTTTAACTGTAAATTACAGTAAAAAGTATACAAGAAAATATATTTTTTCTTGATAACTAAATAAACATAGGCATTCTTTATTATTAATAAACAAGGTAGCATGTTAATTGTACGTATTATAAAAACAAGAACAAAACAAAGTAATAACATGACACGGCTCTCAGCACTTCAACGTGAGATAACGGAGCATGATTCGTACTTAGTTAAAAATAACTCAACTGGTTTCCTGGCACTCTTACGAGCGTAGTATAATTTTATAAGATCTAACTTCTCAGAATTGGTCAAAATATTTCACAGGTAAACATTAAAATTCATAAAAGAAAACGCTTCTCACAAAGGAAAAATAATTCAAAGAGTTCTTACTACTTATATTTCACAAATGTCACTTGTTATTATTATGCCCCCCCCACAATTTTTTTCTGGTACTTTGTTGGTACCTTGGTCCACTACTAATCCCTAATCCGGTTTTAAGTCCTAAACCGTTAGTTAGATTTTCCTAAAAACATTTCATTCGGTTTCTTATTAAAAATTACATAAAAAAACTTTTAGCTTCATTTTCATAACTTATAGTAGGATATTCATACATACATACATATAGTCTCGCCTTTTTTTCGTAGGGGTAGGCAGAGACCACTTCCTTCCACTTGCTACGGTTCTTACACACATCTTTTGCTTCCTCTACATTCATCAGTGTTCTCATGCATGCTCGTCGGTTGTTGGTACTCTTGACCTGGCCTTTCTTCATAACAATGTTGATCTGATCGAGATATGTTCGCCGAGGTCGATCTCTACCGACTTCCGTCCATTCACACTCGCCTTATAAATTTGTTTCGTCAATCTTCCTTCATCCATCTTTTCTACGTGTCCAAACCATCCAAACATTCCTTTATCTATCTATAGTAGGATATGTCAGCTATTAATAAAAAATCCAACATGTAAATTTCTATTGTACAACTGAAAAGTAGAAACTCTGTATTCTAGCAGCGTTGACGATCAGTAGACCATTCTAGTAAGTGATCCAAGTAATCAGTTTTAATTTTTTGAGCTGGTATTTACGCAAATGGGTATTTTTTCTTTTTCAATTGTTATTGGGTTTGCAAATCATTGTTTAATATTCCTCTTTTCTTTTGCTGAACATTAGCCCTGGTTAAAATTTCTACGGTTTTTGTAATTTATTGTTTTTTATTTTTTGCGGGGCTGTATTCAATTTCAATAGTAATTTATTAAAACTTATTTTATACCGTTTACATAATTTAATTTTAAAATGTAACAAATAAATAAATCAACCTTGATTCATGATATGTAACACTTTCACTTCACTGTTTGTATAAGAGTTTCAATGGCAATGACGTTCTAAAGTAGGTATTTCAAAAGCGATAAAGATGTGATCATCCAAGACGCCTTTATAATTATAAATATAGGTAATAGCAGAGAAGAAAGTATTGGTATATAATAATTTAGACCGTTTAATATCCGTAGGTGCAAGCAAAAAACACAAATAAACAAAAAATAATTTTTTTTTGTGTCTATTATTTAATGAATATTTTCTGATTGTTTACATTAAAAAGTAACTTAAAGTTTCATTCAAAATTATTAAAGTTTGCTTTTGTACTTTATACAATGATAAATAAATATTCAAGGTTTTGGTGGACTGTTTAAGGAGCAACAGCTTTAATACGTAAGAAAAGAGGAGAGCGGGTGGATTGTGAGTGCATAGCAGTAACGTAATTGATAGTGTGCGCACCCGCTTTTCAAAGAAAAAAGGAATTTCGATTTCCATAAGGTCTAAAAATGGCTTCAAAAATATGTAAAAATGACGTTGACTCTTTTTGCTACAACTGAGGCGAATTCATCAAAATAAGAGCAAAAATATTTGGTTTGACAACAAATATAAATCTCTGTAAGGCCTACTAACCTTATTTTAACCTCCTCTTTTGAAGGAAATATGAATTATGGCACCTCATCTTTCATATAGTAACTGCAATTTTTAAAGTTAAAGAGTATGTCTGGCCTGTGATAGGAAATTTCAAAATAATCGGTTTTCTGATAGGAGAGCAGTCGCAATGCATTACCAGCAACATTCATGGTCAAAGTGGACCGAAATCTAGATAGAAAGGTAGAATGTCAAGTGTAAACCGATTGTGGACGCCGATCATGTTTAATGTCTCCGTTGCACGAAGCAATTTGTGAACGCTCTTTCGTTAATATTTTGAAACTTCTCAATATTCAAAGAATTTTTTTCCCAAATTGTCAGAAGCCGAAATTAAAGCTGGTATTGTTGTCGGACCATAAAAAGAAAATAACGGCCAGTGAAGAATTTCCATAATTACTCAACACCCATGAAAAACAAGCGTGGTTAAACCTTAAAGGAGTAATTCATGGCTGTCTTGAAATAATAAAGCTAAGAATTACAAAAAACTTATTTCCACTATGCTTGATAACTTTAAAGTCATGGGTTGCAGAATGTCCCTTAAAATACACATGTTACGTGCTCACTTGGACCAACAGCTTGAGCTAGTGGAACGCTTTTTCTTGGATTTGATGGACTTTGAGCAACGTTATCAAGGGCAATATAATAAGAAAAAGGGATCATTATATTTGTTGGTTAATACAAGGCGTATTATCGCCTCTCTTGTGGTACCTAGTGGTGAACAAACTACTAGTTAGATTAAAAGAAGCTGAACTCCTTGTGTATGTTTATGCTAATAACATAGCCATTATAGCAAGGGGAAAGCATTTGCCAACTCTCAGGAGTATCATGATGATGGCACTGAGAATCACGGAAAACTATTGAACGAAAGTTAAACTAACGGTAAACCCTTCAAAGACCACAGCCGTGATCTTTACCATAAGATACAAACCTGAACCCATCAGCCCTCTGAGGCTATGGAATCAGGAACTGAAATACTCCGCTTCAGTAAAGTACCTTGGCGTATATCTTGATGCAAAACTGAAGTGGAGCGTACACTTCGAGATAAAGAGGAATAAAATGTATGCCTCACTATAAGCATTCAAGAGAGCCATGGAAAAAACCTAGGATCTAAAACCGAGGGTAAGCCTGTGGTGACTACCGTCACTAACGTACGCAGCAGTAGTCTGGTGGCCAAGGGTGGAAGGGGCCGGGGCTGTGAACCTGTTGAGAAGCCTGCAAAGAAAATTTAGGCGAGCTGCAACGGGGGCAATAAGCACCGCTCCTACAGAGGGACTACAAATAGCCCTCAACGTACCATCTTTGGATCTCCTGATAAAAGATTGAGCCAGGAACACTGCATACAGACCAAAGTGTCAGGGTGGGTGGAGGAGCTACGGGATTGTTCACACCAAGATCGGGGCACTCCACAAACACCCCTTCACAAAAAAATCGGACAAGATTCCAAAAAAGACCCTGATAGAAAAAACTATAAAACAAAAATACCAACCAGAGAAGACTATTTGAAGAAAATATTATTGACCAGCCCAGGAGTGAAACGATGGTACACTGATGGATCAGGGTACCAGAGACGCTACGGGGCAGGAGTGTTTGGAGCATCCTGCAATTACAGGGAAAGCATACCCCTGGGGAAGTACGCCTCGGTCTTCCAGGCTAAGGTCTATGCCATACTCAGATGTGCTACGCACCTGACAGAAAACAGAGTGACCAATAGCGAGTTTAATATTCTCACTGACAGTCACGCGGCCATTGGGGCCCCCGTGAATTGCAAGACAACACCATCGGAGGTGTGGGTCTACATGCAGGCGCTTACTGATTTAGCATCTGCAAATAAGGTCACTCTTGCATGGGTTCCTGGACACACAGGAATAAATGGCAACGAGCTAGTTGATAAACTGGCAAGAAATGGGACTCTGGGGAAATCAAGAAGCCAGTTGGTTGGAGGATTGCCAATTGCCAAAGCGAAACATGAATAGAAACTAATATATCGCTCAGTGGAATGCAAATACTGGCTGCAGAACATCAAGACAGCTGATGAAAAAACCTCTCCAGAAGAGGGCAGACGCACTCTGGACGATGAACCGGAGTAGGCTAAGCAGCACGCATGGCCTGCTCACTGGCCACATCGCACTAAGGGCGCACCTCTTCAAACTTAAGCTGGCGGCTGAGAAAAACTGCCGACTATGCGGTGAAGAGAAAGAGAGCAGCATACACATTCTGCATTACTGCCCGATGCTAGCGGTGTACAGATATTAAACCTGTGGCCGCATGATAATGGATCCAAGTGATCTAAATGAGACAGGGCCAACAGAAATCCCGCTGTTTGCCAAAACCAGCGGACTGGAATTCTGATGCCCTGAAGACTACCGCTGTAGTCACAGAGGATCAAAAGATCTAGGTGACATAGGGCAATGGCCCAACCTGAAGATTGTAATGTAATGTAATACAAGAAAGTTTGTACTCACATAAAACAAGTACCAAAGATATTCATTTTTTTTGTATTTATTCTGTATTTGTAGGTTTTTTAAATTGTGTTTTGTATATAAAAGTAATGTAAATATTTAAATTAAAATTTGTTTTTTTTGTTAATAATTAAATTTATGAAAGGAGAAAATTTTCTTTAAATTTGAAATTTTGTTTGTCGTTACAGGTTTAATAAAGAGAAGCAGAACGTTTTTTGGAAAAACGCCATTTCTTCCCCGTTCAAATGCGATCGAAGATAGCGACGCCAGTCCTCCCTCTACCCCACAGTGGAAAAAAACCGGAAAAATTCCCCCATCTCCCCTTTGGAATCCAAGCGGAAAACCTATTCCTTCTCCACAGTGGAAGCTGGGTAATTATTTTATATTTCATATTTAAATAGTCTCATCATCTCAACGTCATGTTTGTTTAAGGCAAATTATCACAATCGAATATTTTTCACCTTTTTCTCCATTTTCTATAAATAAAACAACATTGCTTTCAAATAAAAAAATTACTACAAATTTATAGTAGAATAACCATTAATATTATTGAAACAAAGAAATAAAATGACAAAAATATTAAAAAAAGTGTCATATATTCAGAAGTAAATAAATTGATTCCTAATTAGACATCTAACTATTCAACAGTGGCGTAGGTCGTTTTTGTCATGGTCTTATGCTATTTCACAAAATTTGTTGTTATTAGCAAAATAAATCGATAGAATAAATTGTTTTAATGGCAGATTTGCATTTTTCTTGGGATTTCATTTGATGTACCATAAGGTAGGGGATTTTGACATTTTATAGTAGGTGGGGGATGTTAAAGGCAGTAATAACACTTTTAAACCTTCCCCTTGATTTAAAATTTTACGTTTTTTTGTTTTTCTTACATTTACGCAAAATCAAAAGTTATTTGAACTGGCTGGTTTTGAAATGAAAGTACTGTATTTATAAGTTGGTTCCGTTCTACTCTTCGTTTTTGCGCCCATTCGTTGACTGGTTCTACCTGGCATATTTCTCTAAAGGTGTCACTCCTCAGCAGGTTTTCGGTCTTATTAATTTGCATAATATGTAATTTCAGGTGGAGTATTATCAAATTTCATATCTAATTTACTCGATTTTTTACTCATTATTTTATTTCAATCAAAACTTGTTTAAAAATAATTATTACGATGCCGCTGTTTACATTTAACACTTACAGTTAACTTAACAGTTTAATTCGATTACGGAATATTCATTCCGCACCTGGTTTTGAAAAAAAATACAAGCAAAACATATAATAGTCCGGGAGGTAGCGTCAAATTTCACCGGACCATTTTACTGAGGCTGAATTTTCTAGTGAAGGCTTTTGTTATGTTTTTGAGAGAAAATTTCCATGTTGGCTGGTCCAGATCGATCCGTGACTTAAGATTGTGGGAGGCTGCGGATTTCGCGGGAAAATAATAATTTTCGAAGTATTTTACTGAAGGTCATGATTTTCAGATAGCTGAATGATTGAATTATAATCTTGAAAAAACATGTTAGCTGCATAATTTCTGTGAATTAACTTGTTAGCTGCGCGTATGAAATCATACCATTTTACCGAGGCTGAAAACTATATACTGAATAATAATAAGTTTGAAAATCATAAAAAATCATTTAAGCTGCGCTTCCTTTGTGCAGCTCGCGGTCGGACCATTACTGTGTTCGCTGCAGTCAGGAATCGACTGATTTTTATCAATATAATGTAAATTAATAGTGCATTTATCCTCATTATAAAGTAAAAAAAAAAGGTTGGTAAAAATGATTAGACATGAATTAATTCTTCTTATGGTGCCGTCTCTACACGGAGGTTGGCTATCATTATGGCTATTTTTACTTTTGACGCTGCGACTCTGAAAAGCCGGAGGGATGTGCATCCAAACCACTCTCTTAGATTCTTCAGCTAGGATATACGTCTTCTTCCCTCCGATTTCTTTCCTGCAATCTTGCCCTCCATTATCAGTCGTAGTATACTGTATCTCTCTCCACGCATAATGTGACCGAGATATTCCAGTTTAGCTTTAATCAAGTTCTCCAATTCTCTTTCTCTTTCTACTCGGCGTAAAACCTCTTTATTGATAATCTTTTTTATCCACGATATTTTAAGTACACGCCGGAAGATCCACATTTCAAATGCCTGGAGCTTCTTCATTATGGCTTTGTTGATCGTCCATGATACTAGTCCATATAAAAGCACTGGGATTACATAACATTTAACCATTCTCAGACGTAGTTGAAGGTTTAAGTTTTGGCTAGTTAATAGTTGTTTCATTTTAAAGAAAACATTTCTAGCCTTTTTGATTCTAACTTTGATTTTTTGAGTCTGATCATGCCTATCGTTGATCCACGTGCCGAGATACTGATATTGCTTTACTCTCTCGACCAACTCTGAATTGATATTGATGTTGGTATTAGAATGGTTTAATGGGGTTTTACTTATGACCATGTATTTAGTTTTTATAGTTCATTTTTAAACCGTACTCCCTGCTGACCCGATCAATCTCTTGTAGTAATACTTTAAGATCATGTATATTGCCGGTTATGATCAAGGTGTCAGCAGCTTAACGTATGTTGTTAATAATATTTTCATTTCCTCGTTCCTGTTCCTGAGAGCTTTTTTGAATATAGCCTCTGAATAATAATTAAACAGAAGTGGTGACAAAACACATCCCTGTCTTACCCCCGTTGTATTTTGATATTTTATGATGTTTTTCCTTTAGAGCTGATCACAGCGACTTGATTCCAATAGAGGTTTTTTTTATTATTCTGACATCTTGCTCATCGAGCTGACTTTCTCGTAAAAGGTTAATCATCTTTTCGTGCCTCACCCTGTCAAACGCCTTCTCGTAGTCAATAAATCCCATATACATGTCTTTGTTCATGTTCTTTGTTCATTAATTAATATTGAAGTGAGTCTGAGCAGCGCACACAGTAATGGTCCGACCGCGCTATGCACAAAGGAAGCGCAGCTAACAGGTTTAATCACTTTATTACTATTACTATTCAGTATATAATTTTTCGCCTCGGTAAAATGGTCCGATTTTCAAGATTTTTCCTATATATTCATAAGCGCAGCTAACAAGTTAATTTACGATTTTCCCGTTTATAATTCAATCATTTAGCTATGTGCAAATTATGTAAAATACAACGAAAATCATTATTTTTTCGCGAGATCCGCAGCCTTCCACCATCTTAAGTCACGGAGTCGCGTCAGCTAACATATTTTTTCTTCACTTCTAGAGAGAAAACTAAGGTATAAAAGGATGTATATTTTCAGTAAAATCAACCATGAAAATTTGACGCTACCTCACGGACTATAAAAAGCAATTGTTTTAAAATAAATACCTATTCTAACTTAGGAGTAATATTGTTTACATTCTATTATTAAAAATGATTTTGGAATCATCGTGGAGAAAAGTCTTTTCTGTCTTTTTTGGTATTATACCATTATTGTATATGAATCCTCTGCAATTTCTGTAGTATAATTTGTAATATTTTAAGATAAAATGGGAAAGTCTACTCCTGCTCCTTTAAGAAGTTTAAGAGACAAATCTCCAACGTCACCCAAATGGAAATCAACTGACAATGGTCCACCGTCGCCTCTCTGGAACGCCGCCAGAAAATCCCCGCCGTCTCCTTTATGGACGAGTAGACAGAAATCACCGCCGTCACCTTTGTGGAGTCAAAACAGAAAATCTCCGCCGTCTCCATTATGGAACACCAGCGGAAAATCACCACCATCTTCCCAATGGAAAATTAGTCCCCAGTCGACGTCTTTAAAAACCAACGCGGTATCTTCTATTATCGAGAAACCACCGAGAAGCATTAAGATGCCTCAGACCAAGTCTTTGGAAGATACCACCACCGGACGAAGATTTCAGTTTCTACAACATTACAAGTAAACATTTTTTTTAATTAATTGGACAAATTTAATAACCATCCATATTAAATATTAAATAATGTTACGGCAATCACATTTTTTTGGTATAGGATCCACTTTTTAGGTAGTTACGGTCGATCACTAGGTGGCGCTTTAAAAGTTTGGCATAACTTTGTTCGTCAAATTGTCCCGGATATCGGGAGGATCGAGCAAAATCGGTTGTTCAAAAAGATAATGATAGCTTTTTTTTGTTTGGTTTTAACGGGTGAGTCAACAATTGAATGAAGTAAGTTTTTCCATGGTAGACAAAAAATTTATTTGCCATATAATATGGTTACAAAATGTGCCTAATTAAAAATTATTTAAAACTATATAGATTGTCTTAAAAAATTAAAGCAGCATAAAGGTGTATTTATACACCCTCTACAATATAAGTTGTTTTTTGAATTCTTTAAATATTTATAAAAAAAGATTCATAGTAATCTAGAGAAGGTCCCAATATTTAAATTTAATTAATGCTAAAGAGGCTGTTTAACTTATACATAGGTGTGAGACAGAGATGTGTGGCTTCGCCTTGGCTGTTTATCTTATACATAAACGATTGTTTAAAAGATTTGAAAGAGAGTGCGTATGGATTAAAAATGAATTATTTGATCATCAAATGCCTTCTTTACGCCGATGATCAAGTCATATTAGCGTCATCAAAAGAGGAGTTGCAGGCGATGGTTAATGTTATGCATGATGCCCTAAAAATCAAAGGGATGAAAATAAATTTAAGCAAAATAAAAGTAATGGTTTTTTAAAGAGATGAAAGCATGAGAAACTGTAAAGTTCTGATTAAGGAAGAAAGAGTAAAACAAGTAAATAAGTTTTTATACCTGGGTTCAAAGTTTACGAGAGATGGAAAGTATGACAGTGACATTGAGCGAAGAGTGTTGGCAAGAAAACAAATAAATGGGGTACTGTATACCTTTATGAACAGCCAGAAAGTGTCAAAAAAGGCACGTCTGGCTGTGCATAGAGGAGTGTTGGTTCCTACACTTATTTATGGTAGTGAATGTTGGGTTTGGTAGAAGAAGCATGAAAATAGGATTTATGCTGCGGAGATGAGTAGTCTGAGAAGTATAGCCGGAGTGACTCGGTTGAATAAAGTAAAAAATAGTGAGATAAGAAAACGATGTGGTGTACAAAAAGATGTGGTTACAAAGATAGATAAAGGAATGCTTAGATGGTTTGGACACTTAAAAGGGATGGATGAAGGAAGATTGAGGAAACAAATTTATGAAGCGAGTGTGAATGGACAAGTCGGTAGAAGTCGACCTCGGCGAACATATCTTGATGAGATCAACATTGTTTTGAGGAAAGTCCAGGGCAAGAGTACCAACAACCGACGAGCATGTATGAGAGCACTGATGAAAGTAGAGGAAGCAAAAGATGTGTGTGAGAACCGTATCAAATGGAAAGAAGTGGTCTCTGCCTACCCCTACGGAAAAAAGGCGTGACTATAAGTATGTATGTAGGTGGAATTTTGGTAAAAATTTAATAAAATTAGTACATATTTTTAAAATTAAACGATATTGGTGCTCCGGTCATTATAATTCAATCATTTATTGGTTATCTTAGCAACAAGTATCGCTATTCAAATTTATTCGTTTTTCGTTGTGAATAATTGTGGTACCAACTTGTGGTTTATAAATGATGTGTTCATTATTAAACGAAACAAGAATGGGCTTATTCTGTGTGAAAATGTAATCAACTCGAATGTTTTAGTGATGTTAATGAAACAAATAATTACCGGGTTATTTAATTGGATTGCCTTTGCGGTAATTTATTAACAATTAAGATGCTAAAAAGAACATTTGTTGTTAATGATGTTGTGATCGTGATGAAAAACAAAAAGTGGTATAAATTTGAACAAAGTAATATATTGAGAGATTATAAAAAATAAATAATTTCTTAAAATTATTATTACGTATCTTGGGAGAAAAATAAATTTAGTTTTATAAAAGTAACTTATAACATTACACACAATTGGCTTTAGAAAGAAAACTTTAACGTTACACAAAATTGTCGCCCAACATTTGGGGAATTAGTAAGTTTTTTGAAATTGGGAGCCCACTTTTGTAAGTTTAGTTAGGGTAACGCTATTGGCACCCAACTTTTGGGGTTTAGAAAACTTTTTAAGTAGGCTACAACACTTCAATTTGATAAAAAATTCATAAATATATTCTCAAAAAAAACTAAATATTACCCGATAGATATATTCTCATTTTAAACAAACAGCACGTCACTGATTACAAGCCTGGACGTAACTCCACAGTAATGTTACAGCGTTGCCAGCACGAGGACGGGACAAAGAGAATCGATTGGTATTCTTTGTCATACTCATGGAATGTTGCGTCTCCTCTGGATAATAGATCTATGATTTACATTCATAGGTTAGGTAAGGTTAAAACAGTGGTTCGGAGGAAACCCGTTGTGATACCGTGATGGAAGGCGGTGCCTTCCCCCTCTACCGTGAGAACCAGTTAAAACTTTAAATAAAAAGTGTAAAGTCCTTGATGCTAACTCAGCTGGGATCAGTTAAATCATCAAAGTTTGGTTGCCCTAGTATATAAAGCCGTTTTCTGCCTAAGGCAGGACAGTGGCAAAGAAGAAGATGTCATTAAATTCTTTTTAAATTTTTTTCAGAGGTTCTTCCTCATCTTCATCCTCTTCAATGGGCTTCCGTAGTTTAGACAGTAGTTTTAACAGACCAGGTAACATTATGCCTCGTCTCTCCGAGAATACAGATTCCTCTATCGATCACTATCAAGACGCAGATGAAGAAGACAATAACAGCTCTTCGATTAACATCAGCATGCTTCCGATAACGAGAACCACTTCGGCAAGAGAACGAGAAAAAACCGTTTCGCAACAAGGTCGAGAACGAGATCGTGAAAAGTCTAACAACGCGCAAACGCGAGCGGACAAAATATCTCCATCGGGTAGATCGAATCGTGTAGTGCATCACCGATCTCAATTAAGAAGATCACCGGCGGGTTCGGATAGCAACAAAACCGTTAATAGTTCCTCTAGCAGCGATGAATTTATTTCGAAATCACCACCAGGACCATCGGCACAGCAAACGGCGAGAAGGAATGTTGCTGGCAGATCTGCGTACCAACCCTCGAGGGTGACGATGCAAGAGGATCCCACTGTCAGAGTTCGGAGGTAAGTCATTTGTTATGGTTTTAAACTAATTAAGACAAAGCAGAAATAAAAACGTTTTAAAATATGCGCTGTAATCACCTCTTGCGACCTCAAAGAGAAGATAGATTTTCGGAAATGCTTTTACGTACCATAGTAACGAAATGTCTTGAACTTATTTTGGTTTTGTTATCACAAATAGATGTAAAAAATATCATGCAGCATTATTCAGGATACACTAGTAAGTAATCTTCGCAACTAAATAAATTACATTTTAAACAGTGTTAACAAATAAATAATAGAAAAATTAAAAAAAAAAGGTATAATCAAAGGTAATACCACGAGTCCTTCAAATTTTATCGATAAATTTTTATTTTCCACGAAAACTGGCAAGAGTCATTAAGTTCGATTTCAGGCATAGTTAGTTCAGAAATTGTTCGTAACATAATACATTTTTTAAGTTTTGTTGTGAAAAATTCTTCGCGTGAAATTTTTAAACAAAATAATTTCATCATTAAATTATTTGCTGTTGTAAAAGTGCAAGTAAAAAAATCTTCCCAGTTAAATTAAACTTAAATAAGATAAAATTGTACATAAGTACACAAGAATTTTGTACAGGGGTTATATGTTCTTGTTCATAGATGGTTGGTTTTTACCGGTTGGTTAATTTTGAAAACGTAATGAGCGTATAAAAGATAGGATGAAGGTATTAGTTTGTAGCAGGGAAAATTGAAATTTTTCCAAGGAAAATATGAACCAAAAGGGATTTTATGAAATTCGTTGACAGATAAAGTGTTAAAATCTTAATTTTAGTCAATAATGATTATGAGCTTCACAATAAAATATTTACTGTTGATTATAACAAATCGGCTTGCATAAATAAATATTTAAAATAACATCTGGAAAAATAATAAAAAAAATTTGTAACCCGAATTAATTACAGATATAAGCAAGCAACTAATAAGATAAAAAATATAAAATTTACAACAAAAATTATCCATCATACATACATACATATAGTCTCACCTTTTTTCCATAGGGGTAGGCAGAGACCACTTCCTTTCATTTGCTACGGTTCTTACACACATCTTTTGCTTCCTCTACTTTCATCAGTGCTCTCATACATGCTCGTTGGTTGTTGGCCTTTCTTCAAAACAATGTTGATCTGATCGAGATATGTTCTCCGAGGTCGATCTCTACCGACTTGTTCATTCACACTCGTCTTATAAATTTGTTTCGTCAATCTTTCTTGATCCATCCTTTCTACTTGTCCAAACCATATAAGCATTCATTTGTCTATCTTTGTAACCACATCTTCTTTTACTCCACAGCGGTCTTTTCTGATACGTCCCCACATTTTCGAAGTTCTTCACCAGGTACTGTTAGGACGTTAAGTTAGGTTAGGCTAATATTAATCGGTATTTAATAAGGTAGTAAAATTTTAAAAAATTAGCCTAACACAACCTAAAGTCCTAACCTAACACCAACAGTACCTGGTAAAGAACGAAAATGCCGGGACGTATTAGAAAATATCCGACTTACGGACTTACCTACCTACTGATATTTCGCGCTTAATATTTTTCTAATACTTTTTAAAATAGTTGTGATGTGATTTCGTATAAAAGATATAAACTGGTAATAGCGTTTCAAGCAGTTGATTAATACGTACAATTTCCAAATCAAGTCAAACATATTTATCTCCTGCTACTTTCTGTAATAAATATTAGACGAGATAGAGCTTGCTCAATTTTTTTTAATATTACAACCTCTAGGAAATTCTCCCAATAAATTACCTACTTACATAAAAGTAAGCTTCGTTTGGGTACAACAAAAAATTAATAGTTTATTGGCAACAAACAATTTTGATATTACAGAAGCTTAACTAGAACAAGAGAAGCATAAAAAGGGGCAAAGGCGAGTCATTTGTTTGACCGTATGTAAAATTTCATTAAAATTTGGAAAGTTCAACGAATTACTTTCAAATTATTGGGTAATTTTATAATTTATTTAATAATAATAGTACACTTGTCAGGTTTGGCATAATGTAAATGTTGTTATTTTTTTACCTTTTTTTAATATCTAGTAAATCTTCATGAAGTTTAATAATGGGTTTGGTTATTAAAAATTAAGTAAGAATTGGCAAAAACAACGATCATTTTCCAAAAACAAAAAAAATATTCTTCTTCTTACGATGCCTTACAGGGTTCCTGCGTTCCATCAGATGTTTCTATTTATTGCAGCTATTTGCAGTTCTTGGAAGTTATGTATGCCTGTTCAATGTCGGATGTTTCGTAGCCAGGATAATTTTTTTCTACCTATATCCCTCTCGCGTAGGATCGCTCTCCGCGTAGGATGTGTCCCAGGTATGAAATTTTCCTTTCTTTTATGTATGCGAAAAGTTCCCGATCTTCTAGTTCAGCTCTTTGGAGTACTTCCTCGTTTCTTATGTGTTCGGTCCAAGATATTTTAAGCATTCGCCGCAAGGTCCACATTTTAAAAACTTCAATCTTACTTATTGTTCTTACTTTTAATGTCCACGCCTCTACCCCATATAGTAGGACCGACCACACGTAGCAACTCAGAATTCCGTATCTAAGTTTAAAGTTTAAATGTCTGTCTACAAGGAATTTTCGAAGTTTTGTAAAGACTGTTCTTGCTTGTTCTATCCTACTTCTTATCTCTTGGTCTGGGTCCCATTTTTCATTCAGCATACAACCCAGGAACCCTGAGACTCTCTCAATAACTTCTTCATTTACATGTATTCTAGTGTTTGGGGGATTGTTTTTACTCACTACCATTACTTTGGTTTTATTTATGTTAATTTTTAACCCTGCTCTTCCACTTGCTTCGTTAATCAGATTAAGCAGTGTCTGGAGATCATTTACATTATCTGCTAGTATCGCAGTGTCGTCTGCATATCTGATATTGTTTACGGGGATCCCGTTTATTTTAATACCTATAGGGCTCTCTGAAATTGCCTCTGTAAATGCTCTTTCTGTATATAAGTTAAAAAGCATTGGGGACAGGATACAACCCTGTCTCACGCCCTTTTTTATCTTAAACAGATCCGTTCCGTTGTTGAGCTATTTATTCGAATAAAAAAAAAATATTAAGTTTAAGAAATAATAATATCTTATTCTACTCAAAAACTATATTTATCGTAAAACGTAGTCAAAACTATCAACTTATTATAAAATGCGTCTTTACCCTTCATTCTCGTACCAAAAAATGCCAAACTACCTGTCATATTCCGCACCCCTCCTTGTATTCCTATTTTAGGTACCCAGCAAAACAGATCTTTCTGCTATTGATATTTCAAACCAAACGTTTATGACTCCACCCATGGACCTTGCATACAGGGTGGATCAAAATATATCTTACATAAGCTTTGGAAACAAATCTTAAGGGGTTAGGGGAAGGCAGAATTTTTAAAAAATTGTTTTTTTTTCATTTTCTTAAGGTAAAATATTTTTAAAACATTCTCTGAAAATTTCAAGAGAATCACGAATACTTTTCAACAATGAAAGGCGGAATGTCTGTCGCTCGAGAGCATGTAGCTGAAGGCAGCTATAGACAACCGATTTATTGAGTTTTATTGTCAATCGCTCGATGGAAATTTATGTAAAGTTTTTAAAACATAATAAACAAAAAATAATTTACATTACTAAATTGATATTACACGTTTATAGTTTTAAGTTAGGTATATTTAAATGTATAATATATTTTTTGTATATCCCTGTTATATGTAGGAATAAATAGTTTAATATAATTGAATACTTATTTCTATTAAATATAAAAAATACGAGCAGATAAAAGTTAACTTTATTCTAATCTGAGTCGTCTATGTCATCGTCAGATTCATCAGTAGTTTTTTCGCTTAGATCCACAACTACCCAATCCAGTACCTTCGTATCTTGTACAAGTTCTGTACTGGGTAGAAACTATACAGCCACCCAAAAACCGCCCGTCCTTCCCAGCGCCCCGCAGCAGCATATCACTCGCTCCACCGCCCCCAGACCCTCACTGCACAATCCGCAGGCCACACCTCCATTATACAGTCCCTTAGTGATTCTTAGCTGATCCCTGTTCATCGGTAACAGTTCTGTCGTTCTTTTGTGACACGGTCCTTTGATGTATTATTTCCCGTGTAGTTTTTGCGTTATCCCGAACCTCTTCTTGCTTCCTCATTTCCTGCAACTCCCTGACGTCCTGGAACCCATATCACTTTGACGTGATATTGTCTACCAGCGTTCTCAGTTCTAATTTGCAGTTCTAATTTCGCCCGGTTTCCTGTAGGCTCCGTTTTATTTGAGCCCATACAAATTCTGTTGGGTTTAACTCACAGTGGTAGGGTGGCAGTCGAAGTACAATTACGCGTCGTTCAAACCCCATTTCATCTATCACATATTTGATATATTTATCTTTATGACATAGTGCCAAGTTTAGAAATTCGATTTTCAAAATTGGTTCATTGAATTTAATATTTTTCTTAGCAAGCCAATCTGCAATCTGGGCTTTTCTTCATTGGGTGGTTGGTAAGTGTTCTACACGCCGACTATGGTGTGGAGCGTTATCCATAACAATAACAGATCCTGGTTCAAAATTTCAAAACTCGACGATAAGTACTGCACGTAGAAATATACAATCAAAACTTAACGTAAAACACCTTCCCCTAATAATACAAAAAAATTCTGGTCTCTGCTTTACAAAACCCTAGCAGCACGTCTATAAAACTGTTTTGGTGATTAAATCCAAGAACTGATCAATGGCGTTGTTGTCAATAACGTAACTTTAATTTGCGACGTCATTGTTGATCTTGACTTTTATCTACTGTTAGAGAAAGATATAACTACATCCATGCAGTTGAATTAAACACGCTGACAACGTTTCATTTTGCATCTAACCCTTTATTGCTTAGAAGAAATTTGAACAGTTTAAAAATAAACCAGTTAAATTAATAAAAAATTTCAACAAAATGATACCTGTTCGGAAAGTAAATAATAAAAAACAAATTAATTATTTATTTAAACAATGTATAAAGATAGTGATTTTCTTAATTTTATGAAACTACCCAAACTTATAGTCTTTGAAGAGTAAGTAGATTGTAGATTGTAGATGGGGTTGTGAAGGCCCTCCATCCTCACAAGCCCCTCGACCTATCAGATCTTTTGTTTATAAAATACCAATTTTTTCTTATTTGAATGATTTCAAGTAAATTGTTGAGAAGTTATACTACTTGTTGAACAGAGACTAATACATATAGCGATAACTTTTTATATAATTAATATTTTCTTCTCAAATTTGGATGAAATCAAGTTGAAACATAATATAATGATAAAGTATTGTTACTTTTATAAAATAAATAAAATTATTAAACATACTTATTTTTTCGAGCCTCTGACAGCCCCCAACTCTTAAAACAGTAACAATGATTTTTAGTACCTGGCATTGCCACTGCTGGCCTAAGTTACAGCGTCCATTCGTCTAGGTTGATTGCAACAATATTACAAGATCTTTTGCTCCGTTCTAGGTAGTCCCAAACATGTCCTATAGGTGAATGGTTTTCCAGGTATTTTGGCCATCGTAGGTCTGAGTTTATACTCAACGTTTCGCCATCTCTAGTGGATGGCATATTCTGGAGATATGTCTTCTTTATCAAGGCTGACGGTTTGTAACATTCGTATGTCATGATCGCAGGTTGTATACGTTTTGGTGGGCGGGGCATATTTGAGGGCTGTTCAGAAATTGGTCACGTACCGGAGATTCATTCTTCTTATTTTTGTAAGGAAGCAGCGTTGTATTTTTAAGTAGAGGTACCTATGTTTTATTAATTTTAAGTATTTTCTCAGATTTATTAAAGTTTTGCTGGTGTTTATGTATTTCAATCGCTGTTCTATAAAGCCTTGGGTAATATGCAGATGTGGTGCATAAGACTTGAGTGTCCTCGAATTTAATTCTGAGATCATTATTATTAATTGTGTGCCACAGCAGAAATGCCAACAAAGAATTGGCATTTCTCGATGTTCTGATTGTGAGGAAAGAGAGACAACTAGGACATACCGTATACAAAAAGCCCACCCACACAGATCGTTATCTACACAATACATCCAACCACCACCCAAAAAACAGCCACTCAAGAAACCTCGCTTAACTGAAGCGATGAAAAAAAAGGGACTGCATGGGGCAAAATAACAGTGGAATATGACTGTTGAGGACTGAAATCGGGTAAATATGATTGGTAGAAACTCCGACAATTGCTTTTTTTGTAATATGGTAAGTTTTTACGGGTCTGCTTCCCAGATGAATCCACATTTCAAATTTTGGTGGACAAAAGCATGTTTTTTTAATGACGCCCAGGGGAACAGTACCATCCTGACTGTCTCGTTCAAAGGGTAAAACATCCCCTTGGCATAATGATATGGTCTGAAATCTCAGCCAGGGGTATGAGACGCCTTTACATCGTAGAAGGGACTATGAGACAAGGGCATTACAAGCGAATACTGGATAGTCGTCTTGGTTCCCTAATGACTCATAATGATGTGTTACTGCATTCCTGGATGATAATGACGTGACAGTTTTACCTTGGACAGGAAATTCGCCGGGCATAAACCCGATAGAAAATTTATGGGAGCTCACAAAGCGAGAGAGGACGTCCTGGAGTTGCCAGTTTTTCTGTACCTTCCTAATGTTTAGATAAGTTTGATTGGTACCAATAACTTCGGCTATATACTGCTACGAAATTTCATCTTTACTTAATGCCACAATTTTAGCTGCTTGTTCGGCGTCAAATTACTTATTTTTATGTAAATACTCTAATACACTTTCAACAAATATCCACGCCAGTGGCCCAGTCTAGAAATGTAAATTAGCAAAAATTCCATTATTAAATTACGACATAATATATAATAATCCCTGTTGTCGAATCTTTTTTATCTGCAATTATTATTAAAGAAAACGCAAACACTAAAAATAGCCTCTTAGTTTCAAGCGCGTGTGATATTCCTCTTGTATGTGGCTGATATGAGTGTCGTAAAGTGGACCATTGCGATGATAACTAAATTGAGATGCGAAGGCAGCACCTATAATGATAATAGCGTACGAACTTAAAGGCATGGATGTAGTGCCGTTTGTTGAAAAGAGATAGAACGCTACAGCAATATGCGGTTGGTATTTCCTAGTTACTATTCGTCTTTTTAAAGCGTGTTTTACTGTTGTAATAATAATTTGGCCACAGTTTTTTACAAAAACGTTGACAGAAACATTTGTCGACGCGATGGCAAGCAAAAAAGAGGAGTTATCAGAAGCTAGATGATGAAGAAAAAGTATTTCTGTTTTTTTTAACTTGGTAGATATTTTAATACATTTGTGTAAATTAAAACACAACATTCCACTTCAATAACAAATTAATTTTTCCAAACGATTTTATATCTAATGGATAAGAAAGTAGGAACGAACATTAACAAAAATTATGCTACCTCTTGCCTACCCTACCCTACACGCCACTGATCCGAGCCAACTGACTTTTAAACAGAAATAACAAAACGAAGATAAATCTTATTTTTCTTTCTTTATGTTTTTGTTTGACAAAAAAAGTCAGAACTAAAGTTTTTTGAGTGCCTGAGTGGTATAGTGGACCGTGCAAGTAGTCTCTAGATTACAAGAGTTGAAAATGGTGAAAAATAGTGATAAAGATCCTAAAAATATGCGGGATAGCTTATTGGTTCCGAAATGACGCTTTTATATTTAAATTTATTTTAACCGTTTTCCAGCACACAGAAAATTGTATAAGCTTTAAAAAAAAGTATTTATTTTTTCGCTTGCAACTCATAAACTATTAATAATTAAGAAAATTAAAAAAAAGATTCTTAAAAAGGAGGAAATGTCCAATAAAAGATTTGCAACTCCCGAAACTCTATCTCCGTTAAGGTGCGGCCTCATGCAGTCGTTTTCGTTTTCAGCGACAAAGTAAGTCACGTGACAATATTTTAAATTTCCCGCGGCTCGAAAAAATCTGGCGACAAAGCTCGACATGTTGAGCTTTGTCGCTGATACAGGAGAACGACAGATCAAATTTTAAAGTAAGAAAGACTATTTATTCAACTTTTTATTATAATTTACTTGTGGTTTTAAAGTTTATGCATAACTTACTATAAAATTAATTTATTTCTTACGACTTAATATTTACAATTTTTTAGTTACCTATTATAAGAAAAGAAGGTTAGGAATAAACCGCATTCGAAGATATCGATAAATCAATTTTCAATTATGATATTTTTACAGATTCTAATTTCTGCAACCGACCGTAATGTCGCTGCTATTTGTTGCAGAAATTTGTCGCCAGATTTTTTCGAGCCTCGGGAAATTTAAAATATTGTCACGGTTTAAATACATTTTTCTAGGCGTATTTATGGATCGCACATATTTGTGGGAGCTTTATATCTATTTTTCACCATTATCGACTTGTGATCTAGACGCTAGATTTCAGTAAATTATTATTATGTTTTGCTAAAATTTATTTAACGATCTTTTTGCTATCTGCAGATTAAATTGGTTATTTTTTAAATTCTATTTTGTTTGAATTAAAAAAAAAGAATAAAAAATTTAGATTGGCAAACCCTTGCGAAAAGTTGTAAAGGTATTTTCATTAGTTTCCGCCTTTCAGATCAAGAAGCCTCCAACTTCCAGAGAAAAAACAACCGCAAACCTTCACCAGAGATGTTCAAACAATACAAACTAGGATTTCTCCCCAACATCCAGAACCCCACCGAACGATTGTGAAAATCATTAATACAACCGAAAGACCTAAAAAACATGCACAAGGGCTACAGGCACATTCCCTGGATGGTGAAAGCATAAGTGAAGAATTGTTAAGAGAGGCTGAAGTTGTGACAGGTTTCGTATATGGTAACTATGAAAATTCTATAACGTGACTATACATTTTTTTACCTTGATTTACACAGTTTAAATTATTATAAAAATATATTTTACAAAGGCCTATAATTTATAAATCATACATACATATAGTCACGCCTTTTTCCCATGTGGGTAGGCAGATACCACTTCCTTCCTCTTGCTACGGTTCTTACACACATCTTTTGCTTCCTCTACTTTCATCAGTGCTCTCATACATGCTCGTCGGTTGTTGGTACTCTTGACCTGGCCTTTTTTTAAAACAATGTTGATCTGATCGAGATATGTTCTCCGAGGTCGACCTCTACCGACTTGTCCATTCACACTCGCCTTATAAATTTTCCTTTGTCAATCTTTGTAACCACATCTTGTTTTACACCTCAGCGTTCTCTTATCTCACTATTCTTTACTTTATCCAACCGAGTCACTTCGGCTATACTTCTCAGACTACTCATCGCAGCATTAATCCTATTTTTATGCTTCTGCAGCTAAACCCAACATTTACTACCATACATAAGTGTGGAAACCAACACACCTCTATGCACAGCCAGACGTGCCTTTTTTTGACACTTTCTAGGTGTTCACAAAGCTATGCAGTGCCCCATTCATTGGTTTTCCTGCCAACACCCTTCGCTCAATGTCACAGTCATACTTTTCATCTTTCGTAAATTTTGAAACCAGGTATACAAACTCATTTACTTGTTCCACTCTTTCTTCCTTAATCAAAACTACAGTTTTTTTATGTTTTCTTCTCTTTCAAAAACCATTACTTTTATTATGCTTACATTTATTTTCATCCCTTTGATTTTCAGAGCATTATGCATAACATTAACTATCGTCTGCAACTCTTCGTCAGATGACGCTAATATGACTTGATCATCGACGATCAAATCATTCATTTTCAATCCATACGCACTCTCTTTCAAATCTTTTAAACAATTGTCTATGTATAAGTTAAACAGCCATGGCGAAGCCACACAACCCTGTCTCACACCTTTTTATAAATCCAAAAATACAATAAAATATGTACTGCGTACGTTATTTATTTTGGGTAAATGGTAATTAATACTCATGGTAATCATTATAAAAATAACTATGAGAAATCTTCTAAACCATAATCAAATTTATAAATGCATTTTTTTTGGAATTATTAAAAAGTCATTTCCAATTACGAAAGTTCTTAAAACTGTGATATTACAAATATCAAGATAGAGTTTTAAGTTTTACATTTTATCTAACGACTGGAATTTAAGTATTTACACTTCAATAAATGTTTTGTTCAAAGCGACCATCTTATTTTTTATATAAAGGAAAATATATGAATAGATAAATTCTAATCAAGTCTGCTGTAAATATACACAGTGAGCACCAAAGTCCGTCATCCCTCCATTAGCTTTTGAACAGTAACAGCTTTTATCGTGCAATATGGTGTAAAAGAACTATTTTTTGACGTAAAAAAGTTTTGGGGTGTCGAGTGAAACCTCATTTTAAAAGTACTTTTATTCTTAAATTAATCGCCATGAAGCTATAATTGCAACTAACTAAAATGTCGAGAAAGAATAAATACAACTTTAATAATACAAATAAAAAAATACACATAAACAACATTAAATTCTTAAGTGTTCGAATATATTATATTATATTATATATATATATATATATATATATATATTCTATATATAATATATATTATATATTTAATTATCAGGTAGTAATTGCTGAAAAAATATATTTACCTACTAAACGAATTCAAAATATTTTCAAGCGAAAATTCCACACTCGACCGCTACGTCGCAAGCCAACCGCGCGAATGAACCGCATAGCACTTTATTTCTTGATATAGACTCCCCTTCCTTACCCAATACAACTGACACATGCTGACGCGACAGTTTTTGTGGGTAATGATTTGTTCTGCGAAGTTGTAGAATATTATTATTATTATTATTATTATTATTATTATTATTATTATTATTATTATTATTATTATTATTATTATTATTATTATTATTATTATTATTATTATTATTATTATTATTATTATTATTATTATTATTATTATTATTATTATTATTATTATTATTATTATTATTATTATTATTATTATTATTATTATTATTATTATTATTATTATTATTATTATTATTATTATTATTATTATTATTATTATTATTATTATTATTATTATTATTGTGTCAAAATATACCAATTTGCCCAAAAAGAGACTGTAGGCTTAATGCAATGATGAATAAACAAACAACAATTATAATAATAAATCAGATATGTTTAAAACAGCTGATCAGCTGATCAATTTTAAAGTCTTTCAAATAATAGCGGGCACATATTTCTTTGTGGTGGATAGCGGGTTTAGGACGAAAGAAAACAAACAAACATCGCCGACGTTTTGATCTTTATTTTAGATCTTTCTCAAGGCTCTTTAATTCGTGGAAGTCTTAAGTCTATGGTCTTACTGTTTTCCAGTCAAGTTCTTTTAACCCATGGCCTATTTTGGGTACAGCTAATTCCTTTATGTCATAATGGCATAAAACTTTCTAAAAACCTCTTTGAATTTTTTATCAATCTTTCTAGAGATAATAATTGTGATCACTAGTTAACATCAAATGAATTGTAAAGTTATAAATAAATGCGCATAAAAATTCGAATCAACACATTGATTATGAAGTACTTTTTATTTATTTATCTATTTATTTAAATTTTATCATCATTTTAAACATATTTTTACATTTATTTTAAAACAGAACGAAAAGTTTAATTGTCCCGAAAGTTTGTCGTTTATTATTTTAAGTCTTTATTTAACTTATTTTATCATCATTTTAATTAGATTTTTCACATTAATTTTAAAACAGAATAAGAAATGTTTGGCATGTTTGTAAAGATAATATTAAAGTACCTTTAAAATGATGTCTCATTTTACCCTCCGTGCTACTCAAGATTCTTGAAAGGGTTGCCGTCCCACTTAAGAGAATGACTCTTTATCCAAAAATTTTGGATAAAAACCTGTCCCATTTAAAAACAAAATCGACCTGTCTTCGCTTTTAAATAGGTCCCCATGTACAGGGTGTTTCAAAAAAAGGTGACCCCGTCTCTAGGATAGGTAGAAAACTGAAAAATAATTGGAGTTTGTTTAGTAACAAAATTTCGTGACGCCATCCGTATTCAAGATAAAGGGCGTTGAAGAAAAAAATGTATACCTACACATTTATTACGATTATGCCGAAACTACTGGAAACATTGTATTTAAATTTTATACAAATATGTTTGAAAAGCTGATACATGCTAGTTACATGGTTCGTACTAAGTAATATTAAACATAACTTTTTCAAGGTTAAATTAATTAATTAAAATTTTAAATAAAATTAAACATCATTTAATTTTACACCAAAAAGGTACTCTTGGTAAAACTGGATACTGTGTACCGTTTACGGAATATTTTGATTTCAAAATTATGAAGTAATAACCGATGCTGATATAAAGCTTAGATTATAGAACAAACAGATACAGCGAATCATTCATAAATTGTCCAATATTTTGATTTTAACAAATTTTACGAGCGGAATACGCGAAAGACTTCACCGTTACCGATTGTTCGAAGGACGTGATCATGAATGAGATCAATCGAATACATTACTCATCGAAAAATGAATTCTAATTTACATATTTTCTATACACATATATGTATTGATACTTGTAAGGCACACACCGTCTGTTTGTGAAATTAACCATTTTTAATGTTAAGAAGATTGAGCACAAAATTGATCAGAAACTCAGCTCTTCCAACATTTTGAATAACTGGCAACTATGTTCCATGACAACAAACATTGGGCTTAGACTGTGACTCGTTGTTGGCTGCATTTTGAAATGTAAATAACGGGGTCTATCTCTATTAGGTCATTGGTAGAAGGAGAGAAAGAGTGGAACAAATAAATACATTTGTGTACTTGGTTTCAAAGGTTACAAGAGATGGAAAGTATCACAGTGACATTGAGCAAAGAGTGTTGGCAGGAAAACAAATTAATGAACAGCCAGAAAGTGTCAAAAAAGGCACGTCTAGCTGTGCATAGAGGTGTGTTGGTTCCTACAGTGAATGTTGGGTTTGGCAAAAAAAGCATGAAAATAGGATTAATGCTGCGTAGATGAGTAGTCTGAAAAGTATAGCCGGAGTGACTCGGATGGATAAAGAAAAGAATAGTGAGATAAGAGAATGCTGTGGTGTAAAAGAAGATGTGGTTACAAAGATAGATAAAGAAATTCTAGATGGTTTGGACACGTAGAAAGGATGGATGAAGGAAGATTGACGAAACAAATGTGAATGGACAAGTCGGTAAAGGTCGACCTCAGCGAACATATCTCGAACAGATTAACATTGTTTTGTAAAAAGGCCAGGTCAAGAGTACCAACAACCGACGAGCTTGTATGAGAGCACTGATGAAAGTAGAGGAAGCAAAAGATGTGTGTTAGAAGCGTAGCAAGTGGAAGGAAGTGGTCGCTGCCTACCTCTATGGGAAAAAAGCGTGACTATATGTATGTAAGAAAAAAGTAATGATGTTTCAAAAAAAGGTGACCCTGTCTCTAAGATAGGTAGAAAACTAAAAAATAATTGGGGTGTATTAAGTAAAAAAATTTCGTAATGCCATCCGTATTCAAGGTAAAGGGCGTTAAAGACAAAAAATTGGTTATTACTTCATAATTTTCAAATTAAAATATTCCGAAAAAGGTACACATTTTCGAGTTTAGTGTAAAATTGAATGATGTTTAAAATTACTTCAAATTTTGATTAATAAATCTAACCTTAAAAAAGTTATGATCAATATAACTTGGTACAAACCGTGTGACTAGCGCCCTCTATCATGGGATGTATTAGCTTTTAAAGCATATTCGTATAGAATTTCAATACAATGTTTCCAGTAGTTTCAGCAACATTTTTTTCTTCAACGCCTTTTATTTTAAATACGGATGGCATTACGAAAAATTTTTACTAAGCAAACGTAATTATTTTTCAGTTTTCTACCTATCCTAGAGACCGGGTCACCTTTTTTGGAAATACCCTGTATACAATACGTACAAGACTCACTAGGATTCTAAAATTCAAATTTTTCTGCTACTTCGTTAAATTTTTATTTAAAATTACTTTACTTTATCTTTGCGTGCTCGAAGTTTTATTTTAAATATTTGTAAGTTGCTTTAAATATTTATAATGATTTAATCAAGCACGATTAAATATTTTTAATTTAAATTAATTGAAATATTTTTATCGTACCAGATCAGCAATTATCTTACAACAAATTACTTTTAGGGAGCAGATCTCGTGCCGCAGCTCAGGCTTTATTAAACCAGAGATTTAATAGCGGTAGTATCGCTGGCAAAGAGGAGAAAAATAAGATTACAAAACCGGGTTTAAATAATGGAGTGACAGTTTATTACGTAGGAAATTCTAAAAAAGAAACTCAAAAAGTTCTGGTTCGAGGAGCTACCAGTCCGATATTATCCGGTTTTGAACACAGGACTGACTTTAAGGAAAAATGTTCGGTAGAAACGTGCAGCTTTTGGCCACACTGTACGCACAGGTGAACAATTTTGTATTTATGTATTCCTTAAATATTTGAATTTAATTGAAAGACTTTCCATTTTTCGACGGTTTTTTACAGGTGTCGATATTTTTTTAAAAGAAGCATTTTTTTATTGATAAAAATTTATATAATTGCGACGATAATTACAAAATATTTAATACATTTTTTTCTCCAGAGAGACGAGTAATGTAATACGCCCTTCTCACAGTTATCCCACCCACCAGAGGTCCTTGGACTCCTCCAGAATAACCCCTTTGGAAAGAAAAACGCAAGATCAGCACAAAAGACGCTTGGCATTAGAAATGGAAAGAAGAAAACAACAAAGTTGCATAATTGGCAACGAACTTTACGAAAGGTAAGTTACAAAACTCCTGTCACTTTTACTAAACTTAATCTTTATCCTATTCAAACAGTAAAATATTAATTATGGCTTTGTAAATCAAAGTTTAATGGTATTGATATTGCGTAGAGCGTCAATATTTTTTGGAAAATTAACCAAGTACAACTCATTTCACCAATATACGACGGTATCGGATTAGTCACCGAGGCATCGACTTAACGGGCGCGCTGTGTTGAGAGGTATATTAGTAAATTCTCCTAAGATTTTATGTATAAATTCGGGTTAATACGTTCTTCGACGTCTTCCGATATCCATTCTCCATTGATCCCTATCCATCCATAAATCCTGTTCTAGGACTTTCTCTAGGACTTGATTATCGATACCCTCTCTCCAGCTTTTTCTGGGTCGCCCTCTTTTTCTACTTCCTTGGGGTGTCCAGTTTAAGATTTGCTTAGGTAATCTGTTCTTATTCATCCTCTGAACGTGTCCATACCATAAGATTTAAACCCGAAATTTTTTTGGTTATTTAGTATGCTTTTGTTGGGAGGTTTTATTTTTTTTTTTGCTTTATTGTGAACAGAAGTCGTTGTTAAGCTCTCGATGAGTTTTTTTTAATTTTTATTTAATTATGTTAAAAGGGAATGCTACAAAAATAAATTATCGGTACAAATTTAATAAATATTTTTAATCATGTAGTACTTACGGTATTATCAAGCATCAGATTTATAGTCATAATAATCGGAATCACTGTCGTCGCTATCATCATTCGGATTGTAAATGACTACAGGATTAACTGCTTCGATGCGGTTTTCACGAACCCCCTATTCCTCTATTAAATTTTCACTCTTTGTGACACATTTTTCCCAAATTTCAGGAGTGGTAATATTAAGTGCTCGTTGCCAGGTTTCCAAAACAGTCTTATCACTGTAACCATTATATCCAATGTGATTGTTGTAATAAGTTTTGCATATTCCCCAAATATACTCAATGAGATTAAATTGGCGATGATAAAGCGAAACTCTTAGCACACGATGTCCATAACTGAGTATAATTTGATCCACTTTGTAAATTTTTTCTCTTTCAAGCTTTTTAGCTATTGATAATAATTCCGGCTGAAGCAATACTGTGGAAATATTTTCGTTCGTTAACCATTGTTTTATTTTCTGTACGATCCAGGAGTTTGTTGGTTGCTTATTTAAAATTTTCGAATGGTACGGAGCATTATCTAATACAATAACAGATGGTTCATGTAACGATGGTGATAGTTTCTTAACAAATAAATCAACAAGCCAAATAAAAGCTTAATAGCTTACTTAATTAGTAAAATTTGTTTCGATTACTTACCTACCTCTCTTATTATGTACAATAAATAATGTAATTAAGAACAGATTTGGTTGCAGAATTAACCGTGCTAACAAATAAAAATATTGACCCTTAATTTCCAAACAAGAAGTTCCTTGAAAAATAAAATTCGTTACCTACGAAATTTGTTTAAAAATATTAGGGGAATTTACTTCCGTACTTTTTAAATGACCAGTGGAATACTGGTTATCGAGTTTCAAACGATAATCCGAAACCACCGTATATTCGTGACATATGCTTTATTTATTATAAAAATAAATTTAATTTTAAAGCATAGAATTTTTTAGACAGCACAAAAATAAACTGGAAAAGGCGATCATAATTATTAAAAAAATTATTAAGTAGTCGTAGATTGCAACAAATAAGTTACCAAAAAAAAAATTCTTGAATATAGGGATCAGAATTCTGAGAGAAAAATAGTTATTATAAGTAATGGTAATTGTGAATTAGTGTGGCTTAACCATCGGACCTACTGTTATACCTAATAATGATAACGGTAGGTCCCTTTAAATATAATTTATTAAAAAAATAATTGAAAAAAAACATTAATACGTTGAAATCCTTATTCTAACTCTTACAAATTTCTCTTTACTTTCACAAATATGTTACCCACCTAAAAAGTTTCTTTAAAACCGAGCAAATTTTTTCGCATATTTCCTACAAAGCACGCGGCCTAATTTTAACCAAACCCCCACACCCCTCCTACCATTTATAACCTCCCTTTAAACGTATACCTTTTTTTGCATAAAACAAATCTCGTACCACATTAATAAAGTCCACAAATATATATTTGGATTTGGATTAGGTCGTTTTGTGCAGAAAAATGCGGAAATATTTATGGGGTTGGAGAATAACTGATTTTAAAAGGGATAGGGGTTAAAGTTGAATTAGTTTTTTTATGCCACTATTGACTATACTATACAGAGTGACGCAAACTTCGGACATCGAAGGATTACATCATTGTGGTAAAAGATAAAACTTAACTCTCAAATTTTGTGTGAGCTAGAACAGTTACTGAGTGCACATTTTAAAAATATTTTCGATTAAACAGGGTGTTCCAAGTAGTGGCAGCACAAACACAAATTTTTTTAAATGAAACATGCTATATTGTTTTTAAAAATCAAAAATATCTTAGGTACCGAGAGCGTTAAAAAAAATATAATATTGTAATATATTATGTGAGAGTTTTAAAATATATGGCTAATTATAAGCATATTTAAAAGAAATGCTAACATTTTATTGGTGTTGAGTCCTATTAATTCACGGTTACGAAAATAATGAAGCACTGTTTGGTTCTTACAATGAAGACACTTCCACAAGTGCATGGGAAAAAGCGATTAAAATACAAAAACACCAGCAGAACTTTAATAAAACTGAAAAAACACTTAAAGTTAATAGAAAATGGTACCTGTACTTAAAAATACAAAGCTGTTTCCTTACAAAAATAAGAAGAATGAATCTCCGGAACATGACCAATTTCTGATCAGTTATCAAATATGTCCCGCCCACGAAAACGTATACAACCTGCGATCGCGACATACAAATGTTATAGACTGTCATAAAGCAGACAATTATACCTCCAGAAGATTCCATCCACTAGAGATGGCGAAACGTCGAGTATTAACTCAGACCTACGACGGCCTATAAAGCCAAAAAACTATCCAGCAATAAATGATGGCCGCGAAAGCCTTTCACAATAAATAAATCAAGTGTTAACACATGATTTTTTTGAAAAAAAATCAAAAGAGTGGAGAACATGCGCGCGTTCGGCAGACATTTCGCAAATTTTAAAAAACTGGGAAAAATCCAAAATCCCTGCCGACCCCATATTCTTAACTTTTTTCCCAATTTGCACGAAGTGGTTTTTGCAGGTCCAGCATATCAAACGAGAGACGCACCAGTCCGAACAAATCGACGAAACGCGACCAGTCAGACAATCGTAAAACATCATTGTCGCCGATCAATCCAAAAAGTCGTACTCCCACATTCGGAACCGTTAGCGGTTCGTCGTCGGGCAGTGACGCATGGATAACGGCATCGACGTCGATAAAAAACAGCATTAAAAGTTCGGGTACTTCTTTGCCTCGTGACGAAATATCCGATGAAAGTGTTAAAGTGCGCGAAACGATTATTACGCGACCGGGAAGCGCGCCCTCTGACGAGAGAGACGGAAATTCCTTGGAAATGCAACAGAGGTCCATGTCATTGCCAAAATCTTTTTTGTCTGCTAGCTATCAACCACCTGGGTAAGTTTTTTTTATTTTAAATCTAATAATTATTCACATTATAAAAACGAACCGGCGCCGTTTAAAATTCTCGGGTATAACCATATGTTATCGTGAAATAAAACTTTAATGATACTTTGGTCCATAGACCTATTATCAGAGGAGACGGAATTATTTACTTTTAAACACGATCATACATCCCCACTTTCTGGTCGACTGTATTGTCTTTATGCGGCCGACTGAAATATGTTGTGCTGCCAGCCCACACGATAGGTCTACCCTTTTTGCGACTTTTTTCAGTAAAAAAAACAAAAAATTTTAAGACTCTGCAATACCTTTTCGGTTACTTGCATATTATTTTCCATCTTATAATCCTTCGCCCATGCAGATAATTTCCGTAATCCATTGTAAAGAATTCAGAATTTTCCAAAATGGTAAAATAATTTCATTATTTATTTTTACAAATTTTTAAAAGTATTTTGCACGTATCGTTTTTTACAAATATTTAATACAACGAACGTAACAATGTGTACATAAATGTTCATGCAAATAAACATGAAGTTAAATAATAACTTTTAAAGCTTTTAAAACGTTTATGGTAAAAATATATATTTTCTGAAATAAGCTAACGCAATACACACCTGTTTAATAGATTTAAAGAATGTTACTGACTCTCGATGAAGAAATATCGTAAATTATTATTGATCTTTCCACACGTGGAAACGAAGTGAAATTCTTTGTATATTACGTACATGTCTAATAAGTTTAATTAAATGTGGTTATTATTATTTCAATAAGTTTAAGTTTTCAGCGACTTCAGCAGTAACGCCATATGGTCAGGAAATTTCAATTAAATTATTAAAATACTTTATGACAGTTTTGACTAAAACAGAATTGCGATTATTATGAATAAAATGTTCTTTACTTATAGCACAGTTTACGTATTGTATTTTATCTATTAGGAGTAAAACTTCTGTACTATCCTGATCGTAGGATTTTAAATTTGTTGCGGTACATTTGACGTTGAGGTCAAAACAAATTATCGGGTCATTAAAGGCACTTGTGCTTTGATTTAAAGCGACTGGGATTCGCATACAATTTATACATTTATCGTCATCTTTTAACAGCTTGCGAAAATGTTACTTGTAATGGCAGGAATTAATGAAAAACGCCATTTATTATTGATTTCCAATATGTATATATATTTGAGAACTCGCTTAAACAATCGACACCGACTCTCATTTCTGTTGTTCTCTGCAAGTTATCACAAGGCTTAATTTATATTTTTATTTCTACAGTCAGATATATTTTTGCCATATAAACTAAACGCTCTTTTTTTCCACCCATTAATTAATTTTTTTAAATTCATCTTCAAACAATGCATAATTAATGTGGTCTGCTGTTTAGTCCACAAACTGATTTATTCTAGAAGGCTCAAACTCTTTTACCAGTCACTAGCTAGTGACATTCGCAGGAATGACAAAATGGAGAAACTAGTTGTGCAGGGCCATCCCCCCACTGGTCGACGACGTGGTCGATCTCCTACACGCTGGGTGGATCCAACAAAGATGTTTCTTGATCTAAACGTCAGCGGGGCTTCCGAACTGACTTCTAATCGGATGAGATGGCCAAACACCGTTAGAAAAGCAATCGACAAACTATATATCAGTAATGCCTCGGCCAATACCAGCAACAACTGACAATAAATTGAGTTCACAACACATCTGATAAGATTTTATGACTGTGATGATGATAGCTAGCGACTTATTCAGCCAACTACCACACCATTACTTCACACTTAAGTGACATTCTAAGCCAATTAAGAGCCATAAAATAACCATTTAGAAACTGGGTTTCTAGGTCCAGTCTCTTTTTATTTAAGTTTAACAATACGAGTTGAAAAATTACTGATAAAATTTACGGCACAGTTACTACTACCAAATATGCTCATGCCCCGGCCTGGGAAGAATAAGGTTCAACATATTTGGTTACACCAACCTAGAACCTACAGATTTCAAAAAAATCTCAACCTATACAACCATGAACTTCGTAAGAAGGGCTGGATTGTGCGGTAAACTGTAGTCTCTAGGGGTGAGCCACAATAGACCTACTAAGAGTCGCGGTGGAGGGGCGACCACGCCTCACTCACATGATACCTAACCTAACCTAACCTTCTACTACCAACCAAACAATTATCACATTTTTTTAAATGGTATTAGAAAATTTTTAAGACAGCATTTATGTATAAAGAAAAATCACGTAACGCAAGATGGCGCTGTCAATGAAAAATTGTCGGATCGAGGTGTGAACAACAAATATTCTGTCATTTGATCTCTTTTAAAACCAAAGTTTTTATTGAAGGGAATTTTAGTTATCTCAGAGATTTTAGTTAATTTTTTGTATTAAACTATTGGATTAAAGCTAGATTTAAGGTTGGTTTTCGCCAGCAAAGTCTTGATATCAATTTTGGTTTGTTTTCGAAGTTTTTCAGTCCTGTTGTCCTTGAAATTTCTGCCGCAATGCCTGTAAAAGTCGGAATATCAATTTCGAAAATATTGTATTATATGAGTAAACGTGTTCGATCAATAAAGGAAGTTGAAGAGGTTTTTAAGGCTGGCTACATCATTTTATGTGAAATTGACGGTCTCAATGAAAAACTCATCAAAAGTTTATGCATGAGATCCTCTACAATTCTACAATCCCCTCATGTAATCAACATTAAGCTAGATGAGCCATGGGTTTGTGAATGTTACTATAAAGCAGGTTTAGGAGGATATCAGGAGGTTATCAAACAAGGTCAAGAGTACCAACAACCGACGAGCAGGTATGAGAGCACCGATGAAAGTAGAGAAAGCAAAAGATGTCTGTATTTTTTTCTTAATATTTATAACGAAAGAAATATTATTAACATTAAGCAAATTGATTGCAGATCCGGTCAGTTCATTAAGATTAAAGGGTAAAACGGTTTCTCACATTGCATATAGTCTACAGCTACTTAAATAAATATAAAATTTCTTTACCAATGTGATTTTTAAGTAATTTACCAAGTAATCACCAAAAAAGTAAGGTAATACTTACGTAACAAAAATTCGTTGTATTGATCGAATTCGTAGTGGCATAAAACACCTCTTAATTTATATTAATGTTAAGCATTTATGTATATTCAGGTTTCCTCTAAGACGATATCACGAGTTAATGAAGTTAACTGGAGACATTTGTGTCTTGAAGTACAAGCCTAATTTAAATTTAATGGTTCTGGGTTCTGGTGTTAGTAATTTCACTCATGAAATGACGTCTCATGAGTGGAAGATGCAAATCGAAAATCTTACTCCGACAACAAGAGATCATCCGCAAACTTAAAATTTGCTTATAACGTATAACATGAAAAGAGAGTATAAAGTTTTCCCAACTAATTTTTCTGTTTTTGAACGCTGCATTGTCTATGTAATTTAAATGTTAAATTAAATACTTTTTCCTATTAAAAAGATTATGTTTAATATCAAACTAAATACAAAATTTTATGAAGTTTTGGTAGACTGGTTTTTAATCGAATTTGTGGATATTTAATATTTTTAACAAACATTTTAATTTTGTCATGTCGAAGCAATGGTGAAATACGTATATCTTATTAGTTTTAAAGAAAAATTAGGTAGGTGTAAATTTATATATGTTAATTTCTGTAAGATTTTACGATCTATTTGCTAAATAATGTACGAACATACATACAATAGAACTTTGGAGTTATCAATTTTTAAAGGCGATTATCATAAACAAATGTGAATTCTAGAAAAAAACGAATATACATAATACTACATTATAATAATTTCCATTAGATATTACATTAAAATAGGAGCTGTTGAAAATGAATTATCATCGTTGATTATGTAATCAATACAGCCTACTATAAACATCAAAAAATTACTTAAATTACCATAAATTAAAATCTGGGGGCACGGCAGTCCCCACCAAGTCGAGCAGTTTAGGCCATTTTCGACCTCCCTTTAACTTCGTTGTAAATAAAAGTAGAAGTAACCAAGCAGGCATTGTATAAACACGGTATATTTCAAATTTCAATCAATTTAAACCAATAGTTTAAGAATTATAACTAGTCGAAAGTTTCTTAATTTTGTCACTCACTGACTGATCGATCATTAAAACTCTAAGGCACTTCTTGCAGACATAGAAGCTTTAAATTTAGAATACAATTAGTTAGTTAGTTTGTTTAGTGTATAAATCAAGGAAAAACTAAAATATTTTGCAATTTCGGTCGAGTTTTTTTAAAAACATCAACTGCATAAATAACTTTGTAATCCCATATAAATATAAAGGTATAAAAAGTTACATTTGCAGTGAATGACCTGTATATGTACCTATAATAGAAAGGAAAAAAAGTGGGACTATCTATAAAAAGAAATGATATGCCATCAAAAACATAACTTATAAAAAACACCAAGTCTTGCAACTCAGTTCTTCTAGCGTAAAAAGTTGTGAGATCCATGAAATACCAAGTCGGTTAATTTATTCAGCCCCTACTTAAGGGTCCTTCTGTCCCAAGTTATTACGTAATTAGCTAACCTAACAACCTCTTATAGTGACCATCTTCTTCTTAACGTGCCGTCTTCACTGAAGGTTGGCTACAATTTCGGCAAATCTCTCTCTGTCCTGTGCTGCTCTTATTTAGGCCAGTCCAATCCCTAACATTCTTTAACCACGAATTCTGTCTCCTGTATATGTGTCCCAGATAGCTTGTCCTGCGTCTTTTGACCATTCCCCAAATTTCTTTGTCCACTTTTATCCTTCCTAGAACGGTTTCATTAGAGATATGCTCTGTCCATGATAGTTTGAGCATTCTACGCATTACCCACATTTCGAAGGCTTCTATTCTACCATATCAATATTAAAAATCTTTAATGTTTTAAATAAATAGATTGATCTGACAGGTGCACTAAACAATCTAATTTAATATAATATGTATTACTTGTGAGATACATTGTGTTTTCATGCGATGGCCAAGTCAATCTATTTTTAATATTGATAATATAATATTAATATAACATGTTGTTAGGTTAGGTAATTACGAAACAACTTAAGACACAAAAACCCTTAAGTAGGGACTAAAAAAATTAACCGACTTGGTATTACATGGATCTCACAACTTTTTACGGTAGAAGAACTAAGTTGCGAGACTTGATGTTTTTTACAAGTTATGTTTTTGATGGCATTATTAAATCTGAAACTAAAACTAACTAAATTATTTCTTGTTACTCCGTATCTAAGAGTTAAACAAAATGTTTGTTCGTCCGTTTGTTTGTTAGTCAGATGCTGAGAAAATTCTTCAGAATGTTACCTTATTCGGTAGAAACCTAAAAGGATTTCTGCCAATTTCAGTCAAGACACGGCATGTTACTCGTTTCCTTACCATAAAGAAAGAAAAAAATAATTTGGATGCCAGGTTTTAGTTTTTCTCGTAGTTTCCAATTTTCTCAAACCTAAACCAAAAAAAATATCGGGAATACAATGTTACATACATACATAAAGTCACGCCTTTTTCCCGTAGGTGTAGGCAGGGACCACTTCCTTCCACTTCCGCTACGATGGTTCTTACACACATCTTTTGCTTCCTCTACTTTCATCAGTGTTCTCATACATGGCCGTCGGTTGTTGGTACTCTTGACAGCTGGCCTTTCTTCAATATGTTCGCCGAGGTCGACCTCTACCGACTTCCGTCCATTCACACTCGCCTTATAAATTTGTTTCGTCAATCTTCCTTCATCTATCCTTTCTACGTGTCCAAACCATGTAAGCATTCCTTTATCTATCTTTGTTACCACATCTTCTTTTACACTTTTACACGACATCGTTGTTTTATCTCACTATTCTTCACTTTATCCTACCGAGTCACTCCGGCTATACTTCTCTGACTGCCCATCTTCGCAGCATTAATCCTCTTTTTATGCTTCTTCTGCCAAACCCAACATTAACTACCATACATAAGAGTATGATATGCAGGAAAAGTAATTAAAACCGATACCAAGTGCTTAATTTTTTTTTTTTTTATTTTAATAATGCCTCAACCGCTAAGGGTTATTGGCATTGTGAATTTAAGATTATAATTATATCTTATATAAAAGGTCTATATCTTTTAGAAATTTTAGTAAATTTGTAAAGTCAGTTTTTGTGGATAAAATGTTTTTTAGTGAACTTGTTATATTATTTTTGTGCCTATCTAAAGTAAATAGCGGACATTCTACCAAAATATGTTTTACACTGATGGGTAAATCACCCGCGTGGCACATGGGGGCTTCGTCTCCTGTAAGAAGGTGTTAATGCGTAACTCGAGTGTGACCAATTCTAAGTCTTGTTAGGATGGTTTGGTGACTTCTCTTCTGAGGGGCTAGTTTCCAAGGTAGCACTGATTGCTTCACTTCGCGTAATTTAGAATTTGATTCGTTCCACTGGCACTGCCACGCACTTAAAATTAAACTTTTTAGAACAGGTTTGAGATCAAGATGTGTAACTTGTGTGGACACTAATGCTTCTGGACTTGATATGGCTTCTTTAGCTAGGATATCAACATCTTCATTGCCGCGGATTCCAACGTGGGAGGGTAACCACAGAAAAGTGATCAGCAGGTTTTTGATTTGGATCCTGTTTAGTGAGGATTTTATTAAAAGAAGAATTGGGTGTTGAGGGTAGAGTTGATTTAACGATGAGACTGCACTTAAGGAATTTGTGATAATGATACATTTATTGATGTTATTGTTACCTATATAATTTAGTGCGTGAAGTATGGCGGTGAGCTCTGCTGTATAAGTAAAAGTATATTTTGGAAGTTTATATAGAAAATGGTTACTATTTACAGTGAAGGCTGCTCCTACTCCATCGTCACTTTTTGAAGCATCTGTATATATATATAGGTATGTTCTTGATAGTGATTCAGCTGCTGGCAAACCATTTGATGATATAGTTTTGGAAGGGTGTCTGATTTTTTATAGTAACTGAGGCTATTATTAATAGTTGGTAAAGTGCTTAATTTGTTACATAGAATGTAAAACTTAAAATAAATAAAATTTTAATTTGGTATAATGTTTTAAAAAGTATTGATTGAATATTGTAATATTTAAAACACATGTTTATTATTTAAAAAAATTTTTGTTATTTATTTTATATTAATTTAATTTTTAATCACAACGATCCCTCGTTGCACTGCAATGAAATTTTATACGAATATGTTTTGGAAGCTGATACATCCCATAAATTTGTTTTTATATCTGACTCTCATAGAGGGCGCTAGTTACACGGTTCGTACTAAGTAATATTAAACATAACTTTTTTAAGGTTAAATATATTAATTAAAATTTTAAGTAAACTTAGACATCATTAAATTTTACACAAAAAAGGTACTCCTGGTAAAACTCGATACTGTGTACCGTTTTCGGAATATTTTGATTTATAAATTATGAAGCGCCCTTTATCTTGAATACGGATGGCGTTACGAAATTTTTTTACTTAGCAAACCCCAATTATCTTTTAGTTTATTACCTATCCTAAAGACGGGGTCACCTTTTTTTGAAACATTATTACTTTATACCAGCATCGGTTATTACTTCATAATTTTCAAATCAAAATATTCCGAAAACAGTACACAGTATCAAGTTTTACCAAGACTACCTTTTTTGTGTAAAATAAAATGATGTTTAAGTTCATTTGAAATTTTAGTTAATAAATCTAACCTTAAAAAAGTTATGATCAATACAATCGTAATAAATGTGTATAATTTTTTTTCTTCAACGCCCTTTATCTTTTTTTTTTTTATGAAAATAGTCGCAAAAAGGGTAGACCTATCGTGTGGGCCGCGGACGGCCCGCACTGCGACTATTAGAAGGGGAAGGGGTTATAGAAAGGAAATGATTGTGGACACGCTTTTTAAGAAATTGCAGGTCATAGTTCTCTGGAAAAACTAATTTTGGAAGCTTATTCCATTCCGTAGCAGCCCTGTAAAAGAAGGATTCTTGATGAAGATTGGTCCTTGTAGTGTCAATCTTGAGAGTAAATGGGTAAGACTGATCAGCGTGCCGAGTTCTTCGGCCGAATGTGGCCAATGGTGGTACAAGAGTTTTTATTTCTCTGGAGCATCTGCCATGGAAATATCTGTAGAGCAATGACTGGTCTGCAACTCTTCTTCTATGTTCTAGAGGGTGAAGGGTATCTGTGAAAGTTGAGCTGTTTATTAAACGAATGGCTCTTTTCTGAATGGAATCTAGAAGACGAAGAGAATGCCTTGGTGCTGAACTCCAAATATGCGAGCAATACTCCAGTAGAGGTCGGATTTGAGCCTTGTACGTCGTCAACAGTTGATCAGGAGTAAAAAACATTCTGGCTTTCCACAGAAAACCTAGCCTCTGGCTTGCCGACTTTGCGATGTTAGCAACATGGTCATGCCAAGACATATTATTGGACACCGTGAATCCCAAAATCGAGATGGAGGGACTTGGTTCAAGGGTATTTCCGGACATTGTGATGATTTGAGGAATTCACTTTCTTGAAAAACGTGGCCCTTTGTGTTTTTTGGGCGTTGAACTGAACAAGATTGTTGGTTCCCCACTCGACGATTGCTTTAAGATCTCTATTGATAGAATCAACCTGTTCCTGCCTGAGTCTATTTGTATCATTCACCGAAAGTGATCGATAGGATGTGAAAGTTGAGACAAGTGTGCTATCGTCTGCGAAACTGTAAATGGGATTCGTGGTGGTTTTCAAGAGGTCGTTGATGTGTAAAAGAAATAAGGTGGGGGACAGGATGGAACCCTGGGGGAATAGCGCTACGAAATTTTTTTACTGAGCAAACCCCAATTATTTTTTAGTTTTCTACCTATATCAGAGAGGGGGTCACCTTTTTTAAAACACCCTGTATATTCAAGGTTCTGTAATGTTGTTGAAATTTTTTTTTCATACATACGCTAGTGATCTAGCAAATTATAACCTCAGTTATTTAAATATCGTGAGAATTCATAAACAGAAAGACATTCCCATTTGCATCTTATGTACTCAAGGATTCAACGAATAGTTGACTTGAAAATTGTTGAGGCCTTCCCTGCCTATATTTTAAAACACGCGGTATCGTGTTGCTCAGTGCGCAAACTTCAAAGTGCACGTGCGCGGATTCAATTTGAGTCGAGGAATTTTCAATGTATTGGCATTCTAGTTTGTAAATATATATTTCTGTGGCGGGCCCTCCGCAATAGCCCTTACAAACAGCATCCGCTGCCGCATCTCATCAAAGCGGCTGGTTGTTTAATATGTACGAGGTATTCTGTTCGCCGCGTAACTTTGGCGCGTTTACGTTCAGGAGTTAACGTTGATACGCGAGAGCTATTAAAGAAGTTTCAAAATTAATAAACTAAAAAATTTTATAATTATTTTTCGCGAAACAGGAAAGTCAATTCAAATAAGCACGTTTTGATTAGACAATACCTAGGTAATTATATAAAAAAAAACTGGACAATATTCACATCCACCTATAGGTAAAAAAAAAATGATCCTTAAATTATTAAATATGAAAAACAAAATTTCACATTTACTATGGTTAGTCCTGTTTCCAGTTTTGTATGGCATTCCGCTGATTTTGCAATATTTTTGGAAGTTTTTATGTCCTGCTTTAATTAACTTTTCCTCGGAGTGTTTGCGGAAAGCACCGATGATGTTTTGGTGGATTTATCTGAAAATGTTTTTTTTTATAAATAGAACATCTGTGCGCAGGAATAGGAAGCTTAAAACGTCAGTCGATAAAGATAAAGATATTGATTAAAAGAGTGACATAAGAAACTGAGAAGATAATATGGAGATGTATGGATCAGGTCGAAATTTTTTTGGCTAGAAGTCAGGTCTATTGCACTTTTATAGACTTGGAAAAGTCCTATGTCAGAGTGGTGAGGAGTAAATTGTGGTCGACATTGTATATGTATGGGGTGAGTGGTAGTTTAATACGAGCACTGAAATCACTTTACGAGGATTTCACTGCTTGTGTCAGGATATACGGAGCTTGCACGGAATGGTTTGACATCGAAAAGAGTGTGAGACAGAGATGTGTGGCTTCGTCATGGCTGTTTATCTTATACATAGACGATTGTTTAAAAGATTTGAAAGAGAGTGCGTATGGATTAAAAATGAATAGCTTGATCGTCAAATGCCTTCTTTACGCCGATGATCAAGTCATATTAGCGTCATCTGAAAAGGAGTTGCAGGCGATGTTAATGTTATGCATGATGCCCAGAAAATCAAAGGGATAAAAAAAATGTAAGCATAACAAAGGTAATGGTTTTTAAAAGAGAAGAAAACATGACAAACTGAGAAGTTCTGATTAAAGGAGAAAGAGTGGAACAAGTAAATGAATTTGTGTACTTGGGTTTAAAGTTTACGAGAGATAGAAAGTATGACAGTGACATTAAGCAAAGGGTGTTGGCAGGAAAACAAATGAATGGGGCACTGCATAGCTTTATGAATAGCCAGAAAGTGTAAAAAAAGGCACATCTGGCTGTGCATAGACGTGTGTTCGTTTCTACACTTATGTATAGTAGTGAATGTTGAGTTTGGCAGAAAAAGCATAAAAATAGGATTAATGCTGCGGAGATGAGTAGTGTGAGAAGTATGGCCGGAGTGACTCGGTTGGATGAAGTAAAAAATAGTGAGATAAGAGAACGCTGTGATGTAAATATGTAATAAATCAAGATTACCAAAGCAATGACCCACACAAACCTCGGCAACTTATAGTAGGTAGAACGATTGAATCAGTGACCTATCGACTATCGAAGTACGTCACCATCATCATCGTAGCGGACGGCGAGATCTCCAGAGAGGCGGACGGCACCATGTCAGCCAGCCATCTCCACCCCTCCTCTCTTTTCTCGACCCGTTGCGACACTACTATTTAGAATCTAACGACTTAAAAGATCGAAAATGATCTAAACTTTTAAGCGACTGCTAGCAGCTTTGTCGCTGCTTTGCGGCTCGCGCATAACTTTCTCTGGTCGTGCGTAATATGCTTCTTATAACTCTCGTTATGTAATATCCTATTCTCCACGACCATACTTGGAATATATTCATTATGAAATTATTTTTAATAACGTAATGACAACATTCACACTCTAGAATAAGAATATTTATTCTGTAACAGTTGTTTCTTATGTGGTTTGCATGTATTTTCATTCCATTACTTGTTACGGTATGAATGTCCGTAATTGTTTTTAACAATAGCGATTGCCATGAATGTCAAATAAACTCTTTAAATTTTAGTTTTTTAGTAAATTGGCGACGCGTTGTTCTTGAAAGTTTTTTTTTACAAGTTTTATATAAAATGAGTTAGAATTTAGGTGAATCAGATTTAGAATTTGAAAATACTTCTCCTGAGATTACAAATTACGCTAATAACCTAACAGAAAATCTACTTCCTCAAAAATCAAAACAGGAATATGAAAAATATTATTAACTTAAGTTCTTTAAAGTATTTTTTATTTAAATTCTTTGGTCGCGGAGAAAATATCGTTTGTTACATGGTTAGAATGAAAAAATTCGATACTCGTGGTTCCTCGGAATATTTCACTGGTATCGAATTTTTCATTCTAACCTATAATAGTGACAGGATCTACTATTTTTACCACCAAACGCTTTTAAATAATGAATATCTAAAATATGGGACTGTTTGAATTATAATTACAATATTTTTAAAAGAATTTAATGGATTTTCTTTTTTACTTACCTAAAAGAGCAGTTAAATACAAAGTAAAAATATAAATTATATTAAAGTAAGAATTCAAACATATTTATTTTAATAATGGTATTTAAAATAAAAGATATATAATATATACATATTTAGAAAAATATTTTGTATTATTATTACTAACAACTAACATTTTTACATTAAATAATCTTAAAAATATAAAATAACTTTTAACACATAAATTATATTAATGTAAGAATTCAAACAAATTCATTTTAATAATGGTATTTAAAATAAAAAATATATAATACATACATATTTAGAAAAATATTTTGTATTATTATTTATACCTATTGAAAGAGTCAGACAATACAAATACCTAGGCACGATTATTAATGAGAACAATGACAGCTGAAATACGAGTCAGAATAGAACAGGCGAGAAGCACCTTTACAAGAAAGAAGAGGCTTTTATGCTGCAGAGATTTAAACCTTGATTTAAAAATACGACTGGTGAGATGCTATGTGCTGTCTATACTATACTATGGAAAGAAGGCCCGGACTCTGAAGGTAACCGACATGAGGAAACTGGAGGCATTTGAGATGTGGATATACCGGAGAATATTGAGGATCTCATGGGTAGAGAGAATAACGAACGCGGAAGTGATGAGACGTATGCATAAGGAGAGAAAAGTGATTCCGACAATTAGGAGAAGAAAACTGCTGTACATGGGACATGGTATGAGGGGAGAAAAATATCAAATGCTACAAATAATTATGCAGGGAAAAATCCAAGGCAATAGATCTGTAGGAAGAAGACGAAATTCATGGCTGAAGAACCTTAGGGATTGGTTTGGATGCAGTAATAATGAACTATTTAGAGCTGCAGTCTCAAAAATAAGAATTGCTATGATGATTGCCAACCTTCGAAGCGGAGACGGCACCTAGAGAAGAAGATACATTAAATAAGCTTAAGAATATAAAATAACATTTAACAATTTTTTTAAAGGTGTGACCTGGTGTAATCACCCTTTTTACAAACCAATTTTGTTGATATTATTATGTCAATGTAAATCAAATCATAAAAAACGTGTTTTAATATATTTGTATTTGTAATATAATTTATAATTAAACTAAATATTGATAAATAAAATATAAAAGTACCTAATTTATTGAATTGTTCCCATTTTAGTTTTTAAAATAAGTAGGTAATTAAAATAAACTACCTCAACCTGAAAAGAATCATTACATACATTTGTAATAGTTTATTTAGTTAACAGAAAATATATAAATTATTTCAATAAATAAATAAAAAGATAATGTGAATTTGTATTACAGTGTTAAAGCCATATATAGATGTAACAATTTTTAAAATATTTAAGGACCAGCGGGATCTTCTTAATTTCTTTTTTTTACCATTCTTAAAACGTATATGTGAATATTTTAAAATTTTTGGTGTTTATATTGACATAAAATATAACAAAACACCTTTATCTTAACCAAAATATTAACTTGGTAATATTACATAAGGCAGTAAGCACAAAAAGATGCACGAGTGTGAGAGTTTGTAGCGAGTATTGCAAAATTGCCATTTTGTGTGAGCTGCATACTATATTTTTTCTACGGCAACCTACTCACGTTTATTCTAATAAAAATTGTTGCAACAAAAAATACGATAATGTCGACCCATTTTGCTCTAGCCACCGCAAAAACGCCCTTTTAAAATCCAATGGTTCCTCTTACTCGTAGATCGTTAACTAGTCAACAATACATACATACATAAAGTCTCGCTTTTATCTCGTAGGGGTAGACACAGAAGTAGGCATAAACCACTTCTTTCCACTTGCTACGGTTTTTATACTCACGTCTTTCGCTTCTTATACTTTTATTAGCGCTTTCATACATGCTCGTCGATGGATATACGATCTGGTGGAGATATGTTCGCCTAGGTCGATATCTACCGACTTGCCTATTCACACTTACCTTTAAAATTGTTTCGTCAGTCTTCTTTTATCCATCTAAGCATGCCTTTATCTACCTTTATTATCACATCTTCTTTCACACTACAGCGTTCCCTTTTCACACTATTCTCCACTTTATTTATTGCAGCATTGATCGTACTTTTATGCTTTTTCTGTCAAACCAAAAATTCAGTACCATACAGCCAGTCGTGCCTTTTTTGACACGTTATGCTTTCATATGTTTTCCTGCTAGCTCATTATCACAACCATACTTTTCGTCTCTCGTAAACTTTGAACACAAGTATACAAACTCATTCACTTGTTCCACCCTTTCTCCTTTTATTTACCTAACTAATGCAGGAGTAATTATAGGTTCGTAGGAAATATGATATTTTGCACAAAACGTAGCCGTTTATAGTTGAATTTATCTTCGTTTAAAGAACATGTTTCGAGGTTGTCGTAGAATAATACATTTTTTTTCTCGCGTCGCTCGTGCGTTTAACTTCGCTCTCGTGATTAATCGCCAACCATATTTAGGGTCAGAATTGGGCCATCATATCAAGATTTTGATATATTTAAGGTTATATACTCAAACAATGGGTCTAATGGCTACTTTAAAGGTTATGTATGGGATGCCCACATTTTTTTGGTCTTTTTTTTCTTGTTGCATCATTAAAAACTACTCTTACCCTTCCAAATAAACAATTAAGCAGTCAACTACCAATTTTTCTTGGAAAGTTATGATAATTTTAGTTTATAAAATATATCTTAACATAGTCAAAAGCATATCTCTCAAAAATTTTTACTTGGGGTTTTTCATGGTCAATGATTATAAATATAAAGTCAAAAAATTGAAATTTTCGAAGGCTGTTTACGAATATCCTCTCAAAAGATGAGTTTTTTTATTTCTAAGATTGCAGATTGCAAAAAAACGATGCCGAATGTCCCACAAAGGAGACAGATTGTAATAAATAAAGAAAACAAAAAAAATTTTTGGAGGCTGTGATTACGAATATTCTGTCAAAAAATGAAATTTTTTATTTCTTAAATTGCAGATTGCAAAAAAACGATATTAATATTTAACATACTGCACCCTGGGGTTTTGGGAGTTAATATAAATGCTTAAGGACATTGTTCGGATAATTTCTTAACTTGAAATAATCGTAATTTTGCAAGAAAAAAATCTTGAGTAAGCGCTCAATAGTTTATTTTGAAGGAAAAATGTATTATTAAATAATCCAACTAAAAATAAATTATGGTTTAAAAAAACTAAAAAACAAGCTTTTAGAGATAATCAAACTAAAAAGTAAAAAATAATTCTTAACATAAGAATAAAATTACCAACGGGAAAATTAATGTCACTGTTCTAAAGGCGTGGGGTGCTTTCTTTCCGAATCGCAGAAATAGTTTAAAAATGTCATACAAAGTACCCCACGCTTTTAGAACAGTTACATTAATTTTCTCGTCAGTAATTTTATTTCTATGTTAAGAATTATTTTTTACTTTGATTAACTCTAAAAGCGTGTTTTTTTAAACTATAATTCATTTTTCGCTTTTTAGTTCGATTTGTTTTACTCACTAAGAAAATTATGCAAAAATGGTAAAAGCGATTAACTGTGTTAATATTTAATTATTTATTATTATATTTATAGTTTAAGCAATGGTTCTATCTCTCTTACTCTCATGCAAAGGATCCCTGAAGAAATTAATGAATCCTGGCGAAATCAATCGGGATAATCGGATATTTTGATCGAATTATAGCATTGTCATCGTTCTTTGACAAGTGTGCAAAGTTTAAATTAAATATGATCCCTTAAAGTAGGACAAAATCGAGGCCAAAGAGTCAGTTACAAAAATACATACAAGCAAACAAACAAGATACTCGTGTAACTAATCCAAGCGTGTTAAAAAAAACAAAACTAATTTGGGCACCTTATGCAAAGCCTCAAAAGTAGCCCAAAAATCTCATTTTATAAATACATAGTCTTAAATATCTTAAAACTATGACGTGATAGACCAATTATGATCTCGAATTTGAATTCCACGCAGCAAAATACTTTGGAAATGACCCCCAACTACCCAGCAGTAGAATCCTGTAGACCTGTGCTATCTGATTTTGAGAAAATAATATTTTGGCTTTAAAATGTTTACATTTTGTCCTCCGTATTAAAAGGCACATCTCACTGATTGGCGAAAAAAAATTATGTAATTCACATTTATTTCTTGTTATCGTCAGTTTGTATACAGTGGTAACATAAACTAAAAATGTTATGAGGTAAATCGATAAATACAGTAAGTGCAGCAAAAACATGTTCATAAGGGCTTATATTTAACAAATGCTTTTCTTGTGTTATTGTGTGAACATCGTAAATAATATACGCTGAAATTATGATGGCACCTAATGATGCATAAACCAAATCAAATATTTTGTTAATATTAAGGAAAATCTTTATGCTTGTCAAAAAACAGACTAAAATAAATATTATTAAAAAAACTATTGCTTTTGGGAAGTTATAGTTAATTACTCGTTGAAAAGCAAACAATCCTAGGGCTAGAAACGCAGCAGCAATCAAACCTACAGCTAATAATACAGCCAAAACATCGCAATAAGTACATACGGTCGCTATCAAAAATGCTTTTGATACCGTAAACGTAAACAATAGCGTTAGGTTAACAGGAAATTGCCTTCTTAATTCGCGACAAAACATCGTTATTATTAAACTCAACGAGTTAATAACTACAGTAATAATTAATAGGGCTTCAGTTTTCTGAACGAACTTTTTCGTTTCGAAATCAAACCAAAACCAACTGGTTACAAGTAACGTTAGTGCAAATTGAGCACTAATAATTAAAAATACTTTTAGAACAAAATATCTCCTTATTATGACATTTCGAAAATTAAATTCATCGGTAGTTTCTTCAAAATGAACTGATGCAGTGGAATCTGAAAAACGATATAAATAAATAAGTCATGAAAGTAAGCAAGAACAATTTAATGCAAATAAATGTTAAAACTTATTTATTTCCAATAAACAATCGTCCACTATTATAAAAAAAAAATGTGTCTATACATTAAACATATTTACAAAAAAAGATACGTGTTCTTGACACCGATTTTTGAATTTTTGTCAAGAAAAAAACTTACCAGATCGATTTTGATGGAAACGTTTTCGTACAAAAGGTTACGATTAGACTTAAAACTTTATTTATACAGGGTGATTCATAACTATAAGGACATAGGCTAATGGCAAGTGATTTGCACTAAAATATGACGATAGGACCAAATATGCTTTAATAAAATATTGCTGTGGAAGAAGATACAAGGCGTCAAATTTGAAATTTAGTATTAATTTTTTGCTAATAAATTTCACAGTACATTTATTAATCTCCTGGTCCTGATGAAATAGAAGGAGAAATTCTTAAACTCCTAGACGACAAAAGTATTAATAAATTAACTAAAATATTCAATAAAATATATATTACTGGAAAGATTCCCAGAGAATGTCTCAAATCTACCCTCATTGCTATACCAAAGAAATCCACTTCAAGACGATGCAATGACTATCGTACCATAAGCCTCATGAATCATCTTCTTAAAACCTTAAAAATTCTACTTATGAGATTATACTCGAAATGTAAAGAGTATATGGGTAACACTCAATTTGGATTTCGAAAGGCAACAGGAACAAGAGAGGCATTGTTTTGCATACATGTTCTATTTCAGAGATGCAGAGATATGGACTGTGACATACATGCATGCTTTGTGGACTATCAGAAAGCTTTTGATAGAGTAAAACATAACAAGTTAATAGAAGTTTTGAAGAAGATAAGTATTGACAACAATGACCTCCGGATAATAAAAAATCTCTACTGGAATCAAACAGCACAAGTTAAAAACAAAGGTCAAATGACTGATGAAATAAAAATTCAATGGGGCGTGCGACAAGGGTGTGTGTTGTCACCACCATTCTTATAAATGGTAAACGAATCGACAACATCCGATTCGCGGATTATATAGTAATATTCGCCGACAAACTAGAGGACCTACAAAAGATGATGAGCCAGCTTTCAATCCACAGTCAGGAATATGGAAAAGATATATATATGAATAAAACCAAATACATGGTGATAAGCAAAAATCCACCAACACCCAGGAAGCTTATTACGAGGGCGGTTTGATAAGTCAGTGACTTTTTGAATAAAACAAATTTTTTTCCGCAAATAAACATTTTATTTTTCTACATAATCACCTTTTAGCTCGATACATTTAGTCCAGCGTTTTTCTAATTTTTTTATTCCCTCCAATTAATAGGTTTTTTCAAAGCTCTCAAAATACGCGTTTGTTTCGGTAATGACTTCTTCATACGACTCAAATCTCTTACCACCCAGCCATTTCTTTAGGTTTGGAAACAGAAAATAGTCGCAGGGGGCTAAATCTGGAGAATATGCTGGATGGGGTAGCAGTTCGTATCCCAATTCGTGGATTTTGGCCATCGTGACTAGACAAGTGTACACACGTGCATTGTCTTGGTGGAACAGCACTTTTTTCTTCGCCAAATGCGGCCGTTTTTGCTTCAAATCAACGTCGAATCTGTTTAAAAGCTTTGAATAATGATCGCCGGTGATCGTTTTACCTTTCTTGAGGTAATCGATGTGAATGATACCGCGTACATCCCAAAAAACTGTGGCCATGACCTTGTTGGCTGACAGACTCTGTTTCGCCTTCTTTGGTCCACGTTCACCCCGAGCAACCCACTGTTTCGGTTGTTTCTTGGTCTCTGGCGTGTTGTGATGGATCCATGTTTCATCCACAGTAACAAAACGACGCAAAAATTCGTCCGGATTACGGCTGAACATCGCTAAACACACTTTTGAAGTGGTCACACGATTGCGCTTATGGTCGAGTGTGAGCAATCGCGGCACCCATCTCGCAGAGAGTTTTTTCATGTCCAAATATTCGTGTAAAATATGATGTATCCCTTCAGTTGAGATACCTACAGCATGAGCCAACTCACGCACTTTCATTCTCCGATCATCCAATATCATTTCATGGATTTTATCGACGATTTCCGGCGTGATCACTTCTTTTGGGTGACCTGGACGTTCGGCGTCACTAGTGCTGATACGCGACCACAACGGAACTCTGTAAACCACTTCTTAACCATTGAAATTGATGGTGCCGAGTCCCCGTAGTATTTATCAAGTCTTTCCTTAGTTTCAGTGATGGATTTTTTACGTAAAAAGTAATGCTTAATCAGCACACGAAATTCACTTTTTTCCATTTTCGTAAAAATTCACGAGGTTGTCTGCTTTGAACGGCTATCAAACACCAACTGCACGACGTAGTTTGCTCAAAATTAGGTATTGCCCACTGATATATTATAGTTGACGGCAGCACTGTTGCATTTGGAGTAACTGCACGGGAAATTCAAAAAGTCACTGACTTATCAAACTGCGCTCGTATAAATAATAAAGTTATTTTAAAGGTAAAGACTATAACATATTTGGGAACTACAATCAACGAGAGTTGGGATCATTCCCTCGAAATACGTTGTCGAATAGAGAGGGCTCGTGCTGCATTTCTTAAAATGTCGAAATTGTTTAAATGCCATTTTCTGAACTTAACAACTAAAATACGACTTCTCCGATGCTATGTATTTCCTGTGCTCCTATATGGAGTTGAGTCATGGACTGTAACAGATGCAGCCAGTAAAAGGTTGGACGCATTTAAGATGTGGCTGTATCGACGTATACTAAGAATCCCTCGTTACAAACAAAAGAGTACTCGACATTTTAAACAAGGAAATGGAGATCATAAGTACAGTCAAAAATCGGAAATTGGAATACTTAGGGCACATCATGAGAAACAGCGAAAGATACGGTCTGTTGCAGCTTATTCTGCAGGGAAAGGTGCTTGGAAAGAGGGGACCAGGCAGAAGGAGGATCTCTTGCCTTAAAAACGTGAGAACTTAGTTTGCAACCTTTACCACGGGTCTATTTAGGGCTGCAGTTGATAAAATAATTATTGCCAGAATGATCGCCAACGCCCGGTAACGTACAGGCACTGGAAGAAGAGAAGAAATGTATTAATTGTTATTAAAATCGGCAGAGAGGTAAATCTTTAGACAAGGAATATTATTTTATGTATTACATTTTGTTATAGGGGGCGCCATGTGAATGATTCCTTTTAAATAAATCGGCTGGTAAATTTTTTGACGAAACTTTTTATAGATTTTGATTAGAAAATATGATAAAGACATCACCAAGAAGTCCTAAGTATAACCCGCTTGATTTTTATGTTTGGGGATATAAAATTATGGAGTCCTTAGTTTATGCCAATGAAATTAATTCACGAGACAAACAAAAAATGCGGCTACTTTTATATGGGGACAGAATGATATTTTCTTTATTAAAAGAATTAGAAAAGGCATTAAAGTCAAAGGAGGCCACGTAGAACATTTAATTTGTGTTTGCTCTGTTTATGTTAAATTGTTTTTAATTCTGCTTTATCGTCGAAATTAAAGCCTTACGTTACCTATTTGAAATCCCCTTTCAGGACTCTGAATTGTTCAATTGCGTTTTCCTCGAAAACGGATGAAATTATCGTGTTTAAACAAGAGTACCATTATTACGTAACAATAATGTCTTTATCATATTTTCTTATCAAAATCTATAAAAAATTTCGTCAAAAAAAGTTACCAGTCGATTTCTTCATCAGGAATTATTCATTAAGTGCCCCCTATAACAAAATGTAAAATAATACATAAAATAATATTCCATGTCTAAAGTTATGCCTCTCTGCCTATTTTGATGACAATTAATAAATTTACAGTAAAATTATTAGCAAAAAGTAAAAAAAAATTCAAATTTAACGCCTTGTATCTTTTCCCACGGGAATATTTGCTCCTATCGTCATTGTTCTTCTTCTTACAGTGTCTTGCTTTCTCAAGCGTTGACTACTCCCATATTGACTACTTCTTTGTATCTATTTCTATCTTGAGCTGCGTGGAGAAGTTCCTCAGCAGTTAAACCTGTCCATTGTCGGAGATTTCGAAGCCAGGATAGCTTTTTGCGGCCTATCCATTTTTTTCCCTCGATCTTGCCATTCAGAATAAGCCGAAGCAGACTATAACGTGGTCCACGCATCACATGTCCCAAGTATTCCAGTTTGCGGCGCTTGATGGTAGTTAAAAGCTCTCTATCGTGCCCTATTCTGATGAGTACATTCTCGTTGGTAGTTCGGCTTGTCCACGGAATTTTGAGCATCCGTCTGTACAGCCACATCTCGAATGCAGCAATGCGGTCAATAATTTTTTGGTGGAGCGTCCATGTTTTGCAAGAGTACAACAGAATAGACCATACATAACACTTGGTAAACCTTTCCCGCAGATGAATGTTAAGTTGCTTGGCACAGAGTAGCGGCTTGAGATTCAGAAATGCTCTTCTAGCTATTTCTATTATAGCCTTGATTTCTTCGTCTGGATCCATCGACTGATTGATCCAGCTTCCAAGATATTTAAAGTGCTGAACTCTTTCTATATTCTCGCCATCAAGTGTTATTATTTCCGGGCCAACATTCATTTTGTTAACAATCATAAATTTATTTTTTTTTGCATTGATTTTCAGTCCCCATCCATTACTTTCTTTGTTTATCTAGTCTAACATACATTGTAATTCTTTCAATGATTCAGCTAGGAGCACAGTATCATCTGCGTATCGAATGTTACTAATGGTTTCGCCTCCAATCTTTATTCCTTCACCAGATTGTGTTGCCCCTTTAAATATATTCTCCGTGTAGGGGTTGAAAAGTGTAGGAGACAAAATACAACCCTGTCTCACACCTCTCTTTATAAGTATCTGAGTGGTCTCCTCTCCATCTAGTGTTACCGTGGCAGATTGATTCCAGTAAAGAGAAAACAACAAACGTATATCATTATTATCGAGGGGTATATTCTGCAGAGTTTGTAAGAGTTTGTTATGCTGTACGCGATCAAAAGCCTATCGACTATCGTCATATTTTGGTCCAAATTACACGCCCCAGGCCTATGTCCTATTAGTTATAAATCACCCTTTATTTAATCTTGCTATGATGGTGAGAATAGAAGATCTAGCAATAAAACCATATTTTTTACCACCAAGTGCAACCAATATAAGATAAATACCACCCCTTTTAAGTAGGGGAGACCGGGGCAGAACGGGATACTTAAAAGAACATACATACATACATATAGTCACGCCTTTTTCCTGTAGGGGTAGGCAGAGAAAGTAGCGATTTTCGTCCTATGAGCCAGCATAGGCTATGAAATATCAGTCAGAGCTTTAGAGTTTACTGGACTTAAATAACTGTTAACAAATCAGTTTCATCATTGATAAACTTTGAAAATTAATAGAGGAAGTGATTTTGAATGGCCACCAAAAAGTCTTGAGTTTAAGCCGCTGGATTGAATGAAATGCATTAACAAGACTAGCTCTGGAGATATATACAAAATATGGTTAATATCAGTAGAGAGTGGAGATTTAAATATCTATCACCATGACTTACACACACACACACAACTTTTAATAATTCAATTTACAATTCCTTTTTTTGTCATTGATAAACTTTTATTTAAAAAAAAATAATACCTTGTAATATTGGCTGCTGATATTCCGGGCAGAGTTGTTCTGTACTCTGTCCAATATTTTCGCATGACTCCATTGTTCTAGAAGAAAATTTTTTATTTTTAATACAAATTGAAAATGCTGTCACAGATATAATCGAAAATAATATTAAATACTCAAAAGATGGTCTGTTTTTCCAACAAGACGGCGCATGGGAATCGCAGAGCTACGACACGACTTCTGTAAAAGCTGTCACGATGAGGAAGAGGAGGAAACAATGGTACATCGTTTTCGCCACTGCCCTGCCATAGGCAGAAAACTACTTTTTATACTAGGGTAACGGGCCAAAAGGCCTAAGTGGGTTGCCTCCGAACCGCCGTTTTAACTTAACCTACCCTAAGGCAATATCTTAATGAAAGATTTTCTAGGCAATGGATTAAAAGAAGAGGCTTCATTGAATGGCCTCTGAATTTTTTTTGTGGTGGTATTTATACGACCAAACGGCGCAAAGGAATTGCAGAGCTACGACACGACTTCTATAGATAAGGAAGAGAAGTAAACAATGGTACATCTTTTCTGCCACTGCCCTGCCCTAGGCAGAAAACGGCTTTTTATACTAGGGCAATGGGCTAAAATGTCTAAGTGGGTTCCCTCAGAACCGCCGTTTTAACCTTACCTACCCTAAGGCAATATCTTAATGAACGATTTTCTAGGCAATGGATTAAAAGAAGAGGCTTCATTGAATAGCCTGCAAGATTCCCCTAGATTTATTTTCGGGTGTTCTTTTAAGTGCAATCAATATTTTTACGACCAAACCCGCTTCGTTGGAAGAACCAAGACGACGAATAGTACATGAATACAGTCTAATAACCCATAAAATGCTTCAAAAAGTTCGACGTAATTTCGAACAGCGACTCTACAATTGTATGAAAGTCGATGGACACACCATGTTGAATATCTAATTCATTATTAGTTTGAGAAAACTGTTTTGTGTATCATAACTTATGAATTAGTTAATTTTAGTTACAATACACTTAACAAGTGTCCGATTGTTTTTAAAAAATTCGTTTTATTGTACTTTTTATGTGATAGAAAAATTGACACATTATCAAAACATGGGCGTTGCAATTCATTTTTAAAAGGTGTTGCACTTTTTTTGCGGTGTATACATCGAATGCCTGAATACTTCATCTAAATGTCTTTCTAATGATGTACCAAACATGGTACGGTTCCTATTTTAAATTAAGGGGTAGGGAAAGTGAGTGGAGGAGATTGATATATGTACGGTAAAAATGTGTCCCCCTTTGGAACAAAAACCGACGTGTTTCAGCATTTCCTTAAATTCTTATGAATACTGCCAAATATCGGGGTTTTCTAACCAATTCAGTATCTAAGAATTTTTGGTTTTTTTAGTCGAACTATCAAAAATGATAATGAAATTAAAATTTTTTTAGCAGGAAACAATGAATTGTTTATCTGCATTTCGTTACCGCAGAATACGTAATCCGTTTAAAAACATTATATTATTAGTATGAACATCGAGTTTTTTATTAATATAATCAAGGTCTTCTAAATGTTGGATTAAAAATAAATTTTTTCTAAAATATTTCTTGGGTGTGATTTTAAATTATTATCTATTAAAACTATTAAAATATTGGCCAATGTACTCCTAGGAAGACTCGAGCCATACGCGGGAGAAATCGTACGAGAATACCAGTGTGGTTTCAGGGGGGGCGCTCCACCACAGACCAGTTATCTATTTACCATCCGACAACTAATGGAGAAATGCTGGGAATTTAATCGAAACCTTCATCAACTATTTATCGATTTCATGCAAGCCTATGACACCAGCTCTAAAAGCAAAGTTAGAGTTGGACAAAACTTCTCGGAGGTGTTCGATATAAACAACGGCCTTAAACAGGGTGATGCCCTATCACCGTTGCTTTTTAATGTTGCTCTGGAACATGCCACCAGAAAGGCTGCGACGGTCTTTTAAAATAATGGCCCTAACGTACTCCTGGCTTTTTCGGATGACATGGATATCATTGGAAACAGCAGACTAAATGTCAAAAATACATTTAGCAACTTCAAAGAACATGCTGGAAATATAGGGCTCAAGGTTAATGGAAAAAAAATAAAATATATGCACTCCACCAGAAATAACCGGATCAGAACAAAGTACGAAGTACAGAACGAGAACGACGAACGAGAAGGCTTGAAAAGGGCGACTCAACAAGCTGTAGAAATGCTCTGAGGTGTGGGCAGCTTCACCACCGGAACCTCTGGTGCCTCGACTCACTTTTGCTATTCGACGACGTCTTTCGCAGCGTAGTTGGTGGATTCTTCGATAACTAAGTAAAGCTGGCTCGATCTGTTTTTTACCTACTATAGGCTGAGCGGTTTACTGCCTTTTATCGCCGTGAATTTTGTTGTCACAGTAAATGAAACGACACACTTGTCATCGCTAATATATTGTATAATTTTATACATGGAGCTTACAGTTTCAAGCCTCCTGTATCTTCAGAATAATTTCACAGGTTGTTAGCTTTGAATTTAATATATTTTATCTGATTATATTAATGTGCATTTTACCACGTGGTGTTTTAAAGCGGTGCTCTGAACGCTAGGGGTGTTCATTCCTTGACTGATGATATGCGAAAGAGGACGAGAAGCCGGAAGCCGGTTTGAACGTGGCTTCTTCTCGCGTTAAATTTAGCGTTTTTTATTGGTAACTGTGTTGTCACGTGACCGTATAGTTGGTTGCTACAATTGCGCGTGACGATTTCGGAATGTTCTGGAGGAATAATAAATTCACGTGTTTTTTAGCCGATAATTAAATTGTTTCTAGCCGATTACTAATTTTTTCACGTGATGAGGGCGTGATCAAAAAATAGTAGATCACAAAAACTGCACGTATTTTTAAGATGATTTTTTTGTCGGCGTCAGGGCCGTACTGAGCAGTTTTAAAAACCGGAAACAAATGCCTTTATACAACTAATAATTTACTAAAATTAAAGCAAACATCAAGACGTACAAAAATAAACATATACAAAACAATAATTAGACCAGTTTTTATGTACGGATGTGAAACGAAGACGCTGACCGTGGCAAATGAAGAACGCCTCCAAGTCTTTGAGCGAAGAGTACTCAGGAAAATATATGGTCCAACCGTAGATGCAACAACAGAAAGATACAGAACTCGTACAAACAAAGAGCTAAAAGACCCAAACGGAGAGCCTAACATTGTCCGATTAATAAAATCCAAACGATTACAGTGGGGAGAGAAAATATTGCCAAAGACCTAAGGGCAATGGAAATCCAAAATCCACTCGATGCCATGAGCGACAGACAACAGTGGAGGATTATTGTGAAGTCAGCAAAAACCCACCCTGGGTTGTAAGCTACGGAGTAAGTAAGTAAAACTATCAAAAATTTACATTTTTTTCTAGTACATTTAATTGTGTTATTATTATTTAAAATTTTATTTAATTTACGCAACGCATCTATACTATAAATAATTTAAATTTAAAAGGATAACTATTATTACATAAAAACTTTTAAAACTTGGTGAAAACATTTATTTTATTTATTAAATAAATGTCTTTATTACCAATTATAAAAAAGAATTACATTTTGTTTACATATATTTAGAGCGAGATTCAGTTTTTATGTAATAATAAATAAGGTACAATATAACTATATACTTGGTATTTAACATACATCTGCTCTTCCACCTAACCCCAAAAGGAAGTCAAAGACAGCAAATATAATGATGGAAAAATAATTTAAATTAATAGAAAAAAAAATAATAGTTTAGCAATAAATTAGCAATTTTAATCCAAAAAATTAAATTATTGTTGAGAAAAATAATATTCAAAGAGAGCTCGTTTGAGTTTATGTAGTGATGAGTTACTGTAATCGTGAGGTAAATTATTGAGACAGTTAATACAATAAGAAAATGATCGTTTGATAGACTCAGTGTGGTGACGTGGTAAAGTTAGAGTATTTCTATGTTTAGAGAATGTACATCGGTTCTGTATTTTCTTTTATGATACAGATATGGTGGAGATTTTTCCTTTAGTAGCTTAATATAAAACATGGTGGAATGCAATTCTCGACGACTTTTCATGTGTAACCATTTAGTAATTCTGAATGTATGACTGATATGTTTAAATTTGCGAATACCAAAAGTTAGTCTTAGGCATGAATTTTGCAATTTATGTATTCTATTCATATCAAATGAATTTATACAATAATTATATAAAATGTCATGGAAATTCAGTTTAGATAGCACTAGTGACGCGCATAGCAGGATTTTGACCGATTTATCTAACACATGGCGAGATTGATATATAAGTTTTAGAGCTGCATATGCTTTTTGTAAACATTTACTAATATGGTGAGAGAATCTTAAGTTTTCATCAAACCACACTCCCAAGTTTTTTACTTTTTCGCTTATTGGATAGTATTACCAGTAATTATAATATTTGATGAGTATTCTTGTTAGAACACCTGCGAATCAACTTTATTTCCAAAAATAATTGCTTTGGTCTTAGATGCATTTAGTTGTAGACAATGATTAATTAAAAATGTATAAAGATTATGTAAGTCATAATTAATAGCAGTTACCGCTTGATTCGCTTGATTCGTTATATAAACAGAGAAGAGTAAAATTATTATAACCACAATAAATGTTTTTACGTAATAAAATTATATTGAATAGGTATATAAATTAAATTTAAAAGATAATGTTAAAACGACTAACATTAAAATTGAATAATTAAAAGAGTAGGTTACATACTTTTATTAGTTTAAATTTTTTTTAAAAGGTACCACTTATTGTAACAATAAATAATTTAAATTAAAAGTAGTTATTCAATAAATACTTTATTTATAAATATTAAAACAATAATAATTTGACTATTCAAAAACTTTAAAATATAGTCAACGGATAAATTTTAAAATGATGATTATTTGGTTATTTAAAAACTTTCAAAAGGTATTTATTTTATGTATTAAACTCCTATAGTCAAAAAAGTGATCTTGGTTATTTTAATAAAAATATATTCAAATTAGTAAAAATTTTCATAATACAATAAAATAAATGAATTAACTTGTTGGTAAGTTGGTAAAATTATATAAAACGACTTACATTTAAACGCACAAAAGATCTGATAATTCCGGGTGCTTGAGAAGCTGCATACCCTTTACGGTCCCCCCTACAATCTACATTTTAAATAAAAATGAACACTTTGTTTTCCATTCGACTACACAGTTCCACTGTCTTTGACCAACGCATTCAGCATTACTTATATCTGTGGGAAAGATAACGATTTCTGCGGATTTCATTATCTACGTGCTTTCTTACCAATGTAAAGTAACTCTGCCTAACAAATTAAAAAAAAATTCCTGATAACCTGCACAACAATTATTACATTTACTTATGAAATTGCTGAATAAGGATAAGTGACAAAAATTGTATAAATTCTTTAAAAATTCATAGACGTAAACGTAACTTTATTTTTTATTTAATAATAAATTATTTTACGAAAGTAAAGTTGTTGATAAAAATTGACTTTGCTAAAAAAACTTTAGAAGATGATACGTAATTTAATACATACATACTGTTACCTGTAATTTGTCGGTGACCGAGAATCGACCACAACTGGGGTGCATATTGTTGATCGCTTTGTCGGCCGCCGCCGCAGTCTAGCAAAGTCTCGAACACCGCGTCGCGAAGGTAGAAGGATAGTCCCGGACTTTTGAAAAACAGGTGGAATAGTCTGGAATTATGATTTAGAAATATAAAAAGGCTGCGGTCGTAAAAATAGACAGTTTTAAAAGTGTTTATGAGTTACGTAATTTAAATGGTTGTAATTAGTTGAATATCTAAGTGAATAGAAGTAAAATTTGCCTAGGTCGACCTAAAACCTAGAACAAAATTATTAGAGTAAAAAAATTCATGCGTACTTTTTTAAAATCGTCGAATAGAACTGTTCAGCAATTGCTGTAGCATCCCGCATCGTCATGTTTAGTCACTAGTGGGCCTTTCAATAGTAATTCATTTGTTATAGTTAAAGCGCTGCAACCTTATCCCTTCATTTAATTAGCAGTCTAGACTTGTTGACCTGATTAAAGACAATTTACCAATGCTTTTGCTTTTACAAATAGTGTTTTGCAATGCCGTCTAAAAACCGTCACATATGTTCTCATACATTCATGCTATTTCTAAATAATTTTTGTTTTTAATTCCTTTAAACATTAGCACTATATTTCGGTATGTGTGTTTAAAAACGCCTCATTATTTTTACTTCATTTAATGATTTATATAGTTAAGTAAAAATAAATTTAAAGTATATTTTAAAACCGTATTTATTTATGTTATAATTAGCAGTTTTTTTAATTTTTTTTATTTAAGAAAATAAAGAACATTAACAAGACTATTGCATTTATGCAACAATACTATACAATTGTTAATATTTCTAAAAAACAAATAAAACTTAACTGTTGTGTTCTGTTTTTATTGCTATACAAAGAAACAAAATGGCAAAAAATGTCAAAAAAGGTGACATGTATTATGAAGTAAGTTAATTGATCCCTAATTAGAAATCTACCTATCCAACAGTGGCGTAGGTCGTTTTTATTATGATTTCACGTTATGTATTTCACAAAATTTGTTATCAGCAAAATAAATCAATATGTTTCTTATATGGCTGATTTGCATTTTTCTTGGGTTGCTTGATGCAACAAGGTAGGGGTTGCTATTTGACATTTTAAAGAAGGAGTGAAGGATGTTAAAAGGGTGCCACTTGGAAAGAAGAGGAGAAATTCGTTAGTAAATTGATCTAAAAATTTGATTGTTTAGATAAAGCATGTGAGGTTGAAGAATTGTGGAAGCCATTTAAGAAAGGAATCGTGGATTGAAGTGTGGTGTGAAAGTAAAATAAGAAAAGGATGTAATTTACAGAAAATGTGCGTAGAGGTTTAAAAAGCAGTGTCAGAGAAGAGGAACGCCCGGCTGGATTGGCTGGCTGCATGAGTCAATCAAAGAACGCAAAAGGCAACGATTAAGGATGTAAACAAGGCAAAAAATAATTATAAAAGGTTAAAAGGTGTGGTAAAAGAGGTTGTGGCAAAAAAGGAGAGTGATAAAGATAAATTTAATAGAAGGTTATCTGGCAATTTCCAGAACAATATTAAACTATTCTGGAAGTCCATAAGAACTGCCAAAGGTTAAAATAATACCTCGCAACTGGATGAAAAAATCAGAAACCAAGATGGTAGGATGGTGAAAGAAGAGATATGCGTTTTAAAGAGATGAATGAAATACTTCGAAAGTTTATTTGAGAAAAAGAATACACAAGCATAGGCCCCCTTCGAAAACATAAGTGTAAGTTACAATGAAAGTGAAATTAGTACGATAGAAATTGTGGAAGCGTTGAACAGTATGAAATTGGGTAAAGCTGCTGTGTACGACAGGATAACGGTTAAAATGCTGAAGGCTGGACAAACCTTTGTTGGAGGAGTGGTAGCGTAACAGACGACTGGTGCAAGGCCGTTATCATGCCGCTTTACAAAGAAAAAAGTTCGCAGCAAGGCTGTAAGAACTACCAAGGTATTAGTTTACTCAGCAATAAAACTGAGAAGATGATATAGGATGTGCAAGCAGGATTTAGAAGAGGAAGGTATTGGTATTGGTAGGTATTTAATACAAGCACTGACATCACTTAACGAGGATTCCACTGCTTGTGTCAGGATAACAGGTTAACAGATAAAGAAAGATAAAAGGATGCTTAGAAGGATTGGACACGTAGAAAGAATGAATTAAGTAAGATTTACGAATGTGAATGGGCAAGTCGGTAAAGGTCGACCTCGGCGAACATATCTCGATTATATTAACATTGTTTTGAAGGCCAGGTCAACAACCGACGAGCATGTATGAGAGCACTGATGAAAGAAAAGGAAGCAAAAGATGTGTGTAAGAACCGTAGCAAGTGAAAGGAAATAGTGTTCTCTGCCTAACCCCATGGAAAAAAGGCTTGACTATATGTATGTATGTAAAAACGTCTTATAAGCACAAATACGAATGTGATATTTATAATTGTTATTACAATACATATTTTGTCTGCATCTGTGCAAAGACAAAAATATTACTTAGCTAAAACGTCTTATAAGCACAATTACGAATTTGATATTTATGTATTACGATTTATATAACGCTTCGACTTTATCGAATAAACAATTTATTTTTATATAATTAGAATATTTATTAGGATACGTCTGTACATAATTAATTTTTTTTAGTAACAATCCTGTTCTGATAAATTATCCGTTTGATTTGTTTGCTTTATATTATACAGGGTGGGGCACCCCGTACGAAACGGTCCATGTAAACCAAACTATACATTTTTTCGGGAATTTCTTTATTTCATTAGATGTATATTGATTTTTGGAGTCTACAGGGTGGCTCAAAAAAGTGTGACATATCAAAGTTGTGTTTTTTTAAATAGATACTTATTTATTTATATAAATATTTCGTTACACTTTTAAATGGTTCAGGAAAAAATAATACGATTTCCTAAAAAGTACTATGTAGCTAACTGTAACCGTGTCTGACCAAGCATAAAAGAGGTTTTGGGCTATTGATTTCGATAAAACCCGTATTTCAATATTATACAGAATGTTCAAAAATCATTGTCACTTTTTTATAACTTCGGAGAAAGATAACTTTCTTATTTCAAATGAATTTTTTTGGTCTGAACAATATAAAATTCAATTATTTTTCATTTCATATGGGGATTCCCTATACCTAACCTAAATAGTTTTTCAGATATTGGCTTTTTTAAATAGTAGTTCCTATTTCAATGCATTCTTTAAATCAAGATAGCTTGAAACGACATTTATTTGATTTGCTCACAGAATTCTCATTGACAGTAGTTATACTTCACTCCATCGAAAATATTTACTTTTCATATTCTGACAGTAGTTCATTAAACAGACTATACAATTATTTTTATTATTCAACTGAAACAACAACAAAATATGAAACACAAATATATTTAATTCAAAGTAGATGCTCAAAATGACGACCATCCTGTTGAATACAAAGAGTCACTCTTTCTATGAAAGACTGCTTAGCACTTAATAATATTTGAGGCGTCATTCTTTGAAAAGCAGTCTTTATTGAGGGTTTTTTATTATTGCTTCCATAATAAGAAATTCATTTTCTCCATTTTTAATGATAGGTTTTTGTTTATTTGCCTTTTTATAAGCTACATTTTAAGTCCTACGAAATTAATGTAGCAATCATTTGAGAACCAACTTGTTTGGATGATTTCGGTCTGGATATTTTTGGGCATACGCACTTGACGCTAAAAGGCAATTCTCCAAATACTCACCAATCGCTAAAATCATATCTATCCGCTCTTGAATGGATAAGCTTTATTTTCGACGGTAATAATTCAGTGAATGTTTTGAATAACGTAAAATACAATAACTGGTTACAAGAATTCTTTCAACAAGTTAAATAAATGTCGTTTCAAAGCTATCTTAAGTCAAAGAATGCATTTAAATAAAAAATACTATTTAATTAAGCCAATATCTGAAAAACTATTTAGGTTAGGTATGGATAACCCCAATATGAAATGAAAGATAATAGAATTTAATATTGTTCAGACCAAAAAAATATAGGGTGTTCTATTTGAAATAACAAAGTTATTTTTGTCCGAAATTATAAAAAAGTGACAATGATTTTTGAACATTCTGTATAATATTGAGATACGGGTTTTATCAAAATCAATAGCCCAAAACCTCTTTTATGCTTGGTCAGAATTCGAAGGGATGATTTGTATACATTTCGATGTTATTTATTTTTCAATTGTAGTCTAGCATTTTCATAAAAAAATCAATAACTCGAGAACGGTTATAGTTAGCTACATAGTACTTTTTAGTCACATTTTTTGAGCCTCCCTGTAGACTCCAAGATAATTTCCTTTTGCAGCCTTAATCAATATACATCTAATGAAATAGAGAAATTTCCAAAAAAATGTATGGTTTGGTTTGGACCGTGTCGTATGGAGTACACTACCCTGTATTTTTAAGTACCCTACTAATTATATGATGTCAGATTTCTGTGGTGGCCAAAACAAGAAAAGCATATTATGGACCTAAGAGCTGGCATCTAATACAAACCCCAGCCAGGACCCAATGAAATGAAGTGTGATTTAATCACTCATACAACCAATTTCCTTTTGTAGTGAAGAAAATGACTTGCAGCGAGTTTCTTCATTTTTTAATTGCACTCTTTCTAAATAAAAACAATAATAACATAGAGACAAGTTTGTTGCCCTAAATACAAAAAAAACTAATACCTTGTTGAGTATATTTTATAGTTAAGCTAAATTATTTAAAACTAAAAAAAGGCCAAGTAAGCCTGTAATACCAAAACCTCACAGTATAAACCAATAACCATTAGAGTCACAGCAAAGCTTACATATTTACAGACCATATTGTGCAAAAATAATACTATAGGTACCATAGTTTATAGCCAAGAAAATCAAATCCCAAATCTTCTCAAAGTTATATTAAAAGCAGATTTTTTAAAAGTATAAATAGGTATACGTTTGAATCTACATAAGAAAATTTAAAAATTTAGCAAAAAAGTTAAATATTTCATTCCCGGGTTTGGAGAATAAGCATGAAAATAGGATTAATGCTGCGGAGATGAGTAGTCGAGAAGTATAGCTGGAGTGACTCGGTTGGATAAAGTAAAGAATAGTGAGATAAAAGAACGCTGTGGTGCAAAAGAAGATGTGGTTACAAACACAGACAAAGGAATGCTTAGATGGTTTAGACACCTAGAAAGGATGGATGAAGAAAGATTGACGAAACAAATTTATAAGGCGAGTGTAAATGGACAAGTCGGTAGAGGTCGACCTCGGAGAACATATCTTGATCAGATCAACATTGTTTTAAAAAAGGCTAGAAACTAATTCTAAGTACTCGACAACTATTTTACTGATGATTCAGATCTAAGTAAATTTAATTAACATAAATAATAAATTTAAGACGTATCTAAAATAATTATTTATGAGGTTTAAATTAGACTATATTATTTTTACTGTTATTATTTTAAACATTAACCAGTTTTTCCAATGAAATTTACAATTAACACTTATTTAGATCATATTTATTATTAGAGTTAACCTCCAAAATAAACTCACCTCACAAAATGTTATTAAATGGCGAGTGAACACTGTTGCCAGTTATATTCTATATGTCAGTGAGTGTTATCACCACACACTATATTTTATTTTATTAACTGTCAGTATAATAAATTAATTGCATAATTAAAAAAATAACAAATATATCTATTTAAAAAAATTTACCTACAAAAAGTTAATTTACTTATCATATTATGTTTTCATTTTGTTAGATAATATTTTATTTAAAAATATTTCTTGAAAATTCCTTTCCCAAAATGCAGCCATTATTGAGAAATTGGATACCAGAAAGCCTTCATCATCTGCCAAGGTGCCACCCGCGGCTTTGCACGTAATAACTGAACCTTAGTATCTTCACTCTTGTGTTGTAATTTTAAATACAGGCTGATCCTTTGGGAGTTCTAATTAGACGTTTTAGGGAAACTTGACATAATTAAAGACTGAAAATTTAAGGGGAAAGGTTTTCGGATATGCCGAATTAATCTAAAATATTTAGAGCCTCCAACTACTTCCGGTTATACCATAACTTGTTTATTTTAAATAGAACACCCTGTATATTATTACGTATTTCGATAAAGCTACTCTTGCGGATTCTCCCAATGTAGGGTTTTGCTACCTTACACCGAGTGTTTTACGAGATAGGACCATTTTTATCACGAAAAAGTGTCCGATTTGACACCCTGTATCATTAAAATTCATGTAAATTAAAACATTTTTCTAGTATTGTGTATTTTAACTAAACTTGGTCATTTTGTTAATTAATATATATTATGTAATATATTGCGTACTTTATTTGACCTATTTCTGTTGATTTTGACCAATTTATAAACTACTTAATAATCATCTCGTGTCATGTAATCCTCGAAAGTAGTTTTGACGTAAAATATTATGATTTTAGACATTTGAATAAGTGAAATAAAAAATTTTAAAATTCAAAAAACATAAATTCTAGCGTTGCATGCTTGAAAATATTATGGAAAGTTGATTTAGAAAATTTCACACCGTTTTCTTTTCCTAAAAAAGTGCGTCTAAAAACAAAAATTAAAAAAAATAGATCCATCGATTGTCCATTAAGGGGCTAGGCTTAAAAGTTAGGGGATAAGTGACAGTTTCTTATGAAAATTTTAAAGAAAATCGATCGCTACGTGTTTTTTGAAAATCAACATTTTAAAGTCAAAATTTGAAAATCTTACAGAAGTACAGTTTTAAAAATTTTTATATTGTATATCCTAAAAGTGTGTTAAAAAAAATTTAAAAAAAAAACGTCCCGATTGGCCCATTTTTAGCGAAGTTACAGATATTTGAAAAAAAGAGCGATTTTTTTCAAAAATTGATATCTCGAAAACGGCTCGGCAAAAAAAATTAAAAAAAATCATGGAGGTCTTTTTTAATGGGTACTATAACATAAAAAATTCAAAATGTCCGATTTGGCGTGGAATACCCCATATATCGATCTAATACAAACGTTTTGCTAGAGAAAAACTAATAATGCGAGTCGAAACGACGAAGAAGTGAATATTATAACAGGTGCAAAATAAATAAAAAGAAACATATAGGGACTAACCTGTTATTTCGGCGATGTCCTCGCCTGATTTTTCTTCAATATGCGGCTCGATGGTTAATCAATGGGTAGATTTCCACTGGTATTTTCTCTTCTCGATTTGATGAACCGATTGTGGATTGCATAAAGTAACTTCGATGTACCTTAAGATTTCACTTTAAATAACACTCAAAATCTTTTGTCGCGATCAGTAAGTAACTTAAAGAATTTCTACGTAAGTTAGTACCTTTTTGAATAAACAAAAAGAAAGTTACGTTACCAAGAAGAATATAATTAATTAATTTTTCCCTTCGACACCGACTTATATATCGTTCTCCGAGCTTTTTTGTAAATATTGATTGCGTATAAGATGCTTGACGATCTTATTCTTTTATCACCATTAGTTTGAATGATTTCTTAACATCTGAATATGATAAATTGGACGGTTATTACCAAAAACCCTTAACAAGCATCGTAATGATCCGTGTCGGATCGAATTTCACCAGAATAGTTAACGCTTGCAAACAAATAGGTACTTTTGTCAGTGGCGGCTCGTGGCTTTAAAAAATGGTAAAGAGCTAGATTTAAAAACACAAATATCAGTGGTCTGGGTGCGACAAGAGAGGTCCACACGACTAGTGGAAAGAATGAAAAACTACCATATGTTTTGTTGTTATAATTATTATTATTATCAATAAAATTATTATAAAAAACGATTTCAAATTGTTTATAACAATTGAATTTTTTTTTTAATTATTATGATCAATAATCATTTGTTAGTAACAATATTCAATTGTTATAAACATTGCTTAATTATTACTAACAATAATTTTTCACTGTTATAGCGTCTTCAATGCTATTCTCTCAATACTGACACAAGTTTAAAATTCTTCAATTCCTATTTTTTGTTTTCTAAAACTATCTCTTTTAATGAAATATTGTCATCATATATTTCATACAAATATTCTTTACATGCAATAATCATATAATTTAAAAGATCTTAAAATACTGTGTCACGTGCCTATTTTTTCCCTTCTACGGTTCATAATAATTGTGCCTTACTCGTAAGTAGTGTTGCATACAGTACTCGGTAGTAACTCGAATATATCATTCGTTGTAGATAATGTTGCATAACTTAGGGGTAAGATTTGATAGTTGGTTTGCAATTACTGGATATCCCCACGGACGAAGCGATATTGGGTTGACGTTTATTCCGCGCCATTTTTCTTGATTTCCGATATAGGAGCGTCAGTCGTGTTTTGAGAGTCTTGGAGGCCAGGTGTCGGTAAAAGTTGTTGGGGACGGTGTGTTATTAGCACGTGTGCAGAACCTCTATGGGATTTCTTTCATATCTGGCTGTATTTGGGCCATCTTAATTGGATTTTGAAGAAAAACCATTTGATTTTCAACGTGACCATTTTTGTCTTGCATTTGTTGTGGATATTTTGGAGTTGGTGTCGAGTTGAATAGCCGTTATCGGGATTTATTTGAGGGAAGCCATTGTTCACTAACTGGTGGCGCCCCATAATCTAACCAGCCCCCGGAGTAGTTCAGAAGTAGTACAGGAGTAGGCCACAGGAGTAGGCCACAGGAGTACATGTGAATTCGCATACCCAAAGGCTATCAGTGATTTATTTTTAAATATATAACGCCTTGTCTCATTCGACACCACGTGTAAGTTTTGCTTTAGTTATAAATATAGTACTTTGTGAATTCGTATACCCAAAGGTTATAAGTGATTTATTTTTAAATATATAACGCAGTGACTCATTCTGACACCACTATTACGCTCTGTTTTAGTTTATTAATATAGTACATTGTTGGAAACTATTTATTGCATTAGATATTATGCTAAAACTAAACTTGGATTAAAATAACTTTCTCAATAATTCTTTATGTCCAAGTAAAAACATATTTTCTTCCTACTTATTTGTAAATATCCTACAATCTAGATATTTTAAAGGACAACCATTGTAAAGATATTTTTAAATGAACTTGATTGTTTTGGCAGTGAAAATCTTTATGTAAACGGTTAACTAGTGAATCTTCTTTGCCTTTATGTAAATGTTTGAATTAGTGTTATTAATGAGTTAACTTATATATATATATGTTTTACCTTTTGTGCCTTGCCTTTATTCAAATGTTTGAATTAGTGTTATTAATCAGTTAATTTATATATGTCTTACTTTTTGTTGTAACTTGGTAAAGTCTGTTACTCTTACTTCTGTTTTGGTTAGTTTATAAAGTTGTAAATTTTACATTTTTGGTTTGTTTTAGCAAGAAAATTTCACCATAGCTGTTAATTTTGACTATATTTGTTATGATCTTGCTATTGAACTGTGTGCCTTAATTATCTATTGTGTGAGTAAAGTATCCAACATATTTTTGCTATAATTTTATTTATTTGGTTCACCATAATCATAGTTGTTTATCTTGTGGCCCTGCTAGTGCCTATAAGATCTAGGGGTTTCCGGCTTATACCGTCAAGTCGGTGGCGCAGCTCACTTTTATATTTTTTTCTTCTACCCTCTACGGCTGAGCTCGGGCATAATTTGCCAGTAGAAAAACCGCTAGCAGAGTACTCTTTAGAGAACGAAAAAGACGTGGCAACTGTATTAAAAATAGTATAATTTATGAATTGCTAAATTCAGGTAGTTTACCATTTTTTTTTAGTTTTGTGATTCTCCATTAAAAACAGCTTGACCGATTTTGCTAAAAATCTACTCAGTTCTAAGTTGCGTAATTATGCGTCGAATGCAATTGGTTCCAAATTTAATGTCATTCTTTTTTCTCGAGATAATCGAGACGAAACATAATTCCGAAAGTTTACCATTTTTTTTTAGTTTTGTGATTCTCCATAAAAATAAGCTCAATCGATTTTGCTAAAAATCTAATCAGTTCTAAGTTGCGTAATTATGCGTCAAATGCAATTGGTTTCACGTCGATGTCATTCTTTTTTCTCGAGATAATCGGGACGAAAAATAATTCCTTAAGTTTACCATTTTTTTCAGTTTTTTGATTGTCCATAAAAAACAGCTTAATCGATTTTTTTGAAAATCTAATCAAATCTAAGTTGCATAATTATGCGTCGAATGCAATTGGTGCCACGTCGATATCATTTTTTGTTCTAGAGATAATCGAGACGAAAAATAATTCAGAATTCACATACGCACATACGTACACACACAGACGTCCACTTAAAAACTATTGTATTCGACTCTGGGGACCTTGAAATGTGGAGATATGTCAAAATTCGGGATTCGCAAAATCGGACCCATTATTATAACTTCCACTGGGAAGGTAAAAATTACCGCCGCAGGCATTATTTTTTATAGGTTTTCAAGGTCAAAAGAAAAAAATGTTCAAATATGAGTTTTGTTATGTAAAAAATTAGTTTTTTGTCTTTTTACTATTCCATCTCTATTAATATTGGAGACTGCGATATCTGAATTATATACGTTTTGTCGGAAATTTGGAGGGAAAAGAAGTGACAATTTTTTATTTTATTTTTTATGTGGTAATTTATATAACTAGAAATGTAATCAATTAATTCGCGCGCGTGTAGAAGTTTCGCTTCAAAAAAAAAATTAGCAAAAATTTAGAATAACTTGAAATTTCCCTAAAATAGCCAATTAAATTAAAATTCAAATTAAAATTTAATTCTATTATTGATAATTTGTAAGATATATCTGGATCTACCCTGTATGCAAGGTCCGTCCGTCGGTGAAAATTTAACGAGCGTTACTTGAGAGATATCAATAACAAAAAGCTGATTGGAGAGTTTAAAATGTAAACAAACAGCCTGGTTATCAAGTAAAATAGAAGAACGATAAGGGCAGTAGTCCATTGAAATGTTACATTTTTTAGGCCTTACCTTGCGTTTTTTAGAGGACGCAATTTTATTTTTTTGATGTGTAGGGGGGGTCAGTGTAAAGCTAAAACCAAGTTTGTAGGGTCGCCACCCTTGTCCCACGGCCGCCATCTTGAAAATAGGGCTTGAAATGGTTTTTACGATATATCTCTTAAACTATTTATTTGATAAAAAAAATTTATTTACATTTTTTGTTGCAAATTAAATTCTCTACAACTTTGGTCAAATACTTTTTTGTCGTAGAACTATAAATAAAAAAGTTATAAGCGAAAATCTTCAGAAATTCGAGAAAAAAAATTATATTTTTCGATATAACTTTCTTTTTTATCATTTTACGAAAAAATGATATCCGACCATTTTTGTAGATCGTTTTTTGAGAAACAACTTTTATTCGCATTATTTTTTCATTAAGTCAATAGCTAAGGCTTTACAGCGCTCCGAAGTGAGTACTATTTTTCAATATTCTTAACTATACCTATATTATACGTGTGTACTAATAATATGTCATCAGTTATTGTTTTTTTATTTTGTTATTATAACTTTTTTAATTACAAATTTTGCAATATTATTAATAATTAATTATTGACTCTTTTCCCCACCAACCACGAGGTAGAGTCTAGAGGCGCGTTTTTTTTACGTGTTATCCCCAATAGGCATAATCCACGGTGATTTTCTAAATTAGAACTACTCCGTCCTTAGTCGTTTCGATGGACCAGGCTGCGGCTCAGCATCTGATCGGCTTTCTGAATTAAATACCAGTGGAAGAACTGGAGAAGGAAAGGGTGTTAATGTTGGCGGTTCATCATCATGATAAGAAAAAAAGTTATATCGAAAAATATAAATTTTTTTCTCGAATTTCTGAAGATTTTCGCTTATAACTTTTTTATTTATAGTTCTACGACAAAAAGTTACTGGACCAAAATTGTAGAGAACTTAATTTGCAACAAAAATGTTAATAAATGTTTTTTATTAAATAAATAGTTTAAGAGATATATCGTAAAAACCATTTCAACGCCTATTTTCAAGATGGCGGCCGTGGGACAAGGGTGGCGACCCCACAAACTTGGTTTTAGCTTTACACTGACCCCTCCTACACATCAAAAAAATAAAATTGCGTCCTCTAAAAAACGCAACCCCAAATGTAACTTTTCAATGGACTACAGGGGATATGGCAGGTAGTTACGTCTCCGACAAGAGAATACAGGGGAAAGACCCAATTGTAATATGTTGTTTGTTTTACGACAAATATAGTTTTCGAATAGAATAGGATATTATTTCTTATAGTGATGTGTCCTTGATTATTTATTACAGCTCTAAATCGTCTGTGCATGGATGAAATTGGTGACGTTCATAAAATACTTTTGCACTTATGAGGGGGAGAAGGATGGTAGAGTTTGTCGCTTACTGCGACAAGATGTGACATGGAGCGGTATCGAAAAACCGAGCCCACCCCAGCCCGCAAAGTTTATTCAAATGCAATTCGCGACAGCTAGTTTAACGATTTTCAATTATCTCCATTTACTGACGTCGGCAGAAAAATCAGCTCCTTTGTAAATTTTCCGAGAACATTGAAAAATTGAATTTTCACGTACTTGATTTTTAAACACGAATATCGCCTGTAATAAAGACTTTTTCGATGAATGAACCACACGAAAAAACTGCACCCGATCCAAACTAAATTGCTCCGCGGTCAGATCATCGAAAGATTCATGCAAAAATGAAATAATTGTTAAACAATTTAAAGTTTATCGAATGCAATTCGCGACTGCTATTGTTTAACAATTATTTCATTTTTGCATGCACCTTTCGTTAATCTGACCACGGAGCAATTTAGTTTGGGTCGGGAGCAGTTTTTTTGTGTGGTTCATTCATTGAAAAAGTCTTTATTATAGGCAATATTTGTGTCTATTGCGCTTTTATAGACTTGAAAAAGGCCTATGACAGAGTGGCGAGGAGTGAATTGTGGTCGACATTGTCTATGTATGGAGTGAGTGGTAGTTTAATACTAGCACTGAAATCACTTTACGAGGGTTCTACTGCTTGTGTCAGGATAAACGGAGCTTCCACGGACTGGTTTAACATCGAAAAAGGTGTGAGACAGGGATGTGTGGCTCCGCCATGGCTGTATAACTTATACACAGACGATTGTTTAAAAGATTTGAAAAAGAGTGCGTATGGATTGAAAATGAATGATTTGATCGTCAAATGCCTTCTTTACGCCGATGATCAAGTCATATTAGCGTCATCTGAAGAGGAGTTGCAGGCGATGGTTAATGTTAAGCATGATGCCCAGAAAATCATAACTTATACATAGACGATTGTTTAAAAGATTTGAAAAAGAGTGCGTATGGATTGAAAATGAATGATTTGATCGTCAAATGCCTTCTTTACGCCGATGATCAAGTCATATTAGCGTCATCTGAAGAGGAGTTGCAGGCGATGGTTAATGTTATGCATGATGCCCAGAAAATCAAAGGGATGAAAATAATTGTAAGCAAAACGAAAGTAATGGTTTTTGAAAGAGAAGAAAGCATAACAAACTGTGGAGTTTCGATTGAGGGAGAAAGAGTGGAACAAGTAAATGAATTTGTGTACTTGGGTTCAAAGTTTACGCGAGATGGAAAGTATGACAGTGACATTGAGCGAAGGATGTTGGCAGGAAAACAAATCAATGGGGCACTGCACAACTTGATGAATAGCCAGAAACTGTCAAAAAAGGCACGTCTGGCTGTGCATAGAGGTGTGTTGGTTTCTACACTTATGTATGGTGATGAATGTTGGGTTTGGCAGAAGAAGCATGAAAATAGGATTAATGCTGCGGAGATGAGTAGTCTGAGAATTATAGCGGGAGGTACTCGGTTGGATAAAGTAAAGAATAGTGAGATAAGAGAACGCTGTGGTTACAAAGATAGATAAAGGAATGATAGGATGGTTTGGACACTTGGAAAGGATGAATGAAGGAAGATTGACGAAACAAATCTATAAGAAGAGTGTGAATGGATGAAAGTCGGTAGAGGTCGACCTCGAACATATCTCGATCAGATCAACATTGTTTTGAAGAAAGGCCATGTCAAGAATACCACAACCGACGAGCATATATGAGAGCACCGATGAAAGTAGAGGAAGCAAAAGATGTGTGTAAGAACCGTAGCGGAAGTGAAAGAAAGTGGTCTCTGCCTACCCCATGGGAAAAAGGCGTGACTTTATGTAAGTATGTATGATATTCGTGTTCGAAAATCAAGTACATGAAAATTCAATTTTTCAATAGTTTCGGAAAATTTACAAGTGAGCTGATTTTTCTGCCGACGTCAGTAAATGGAACTCGTTAAACTAGCTGTCGCAAAATGCATTTGCAGAAATTTTTCGGGCTGGGGTGGGCTCGGTGATCGGGAGGTCTAAGAAAACGTGACGTTCGCAGCTCATAAAACAATTTTGTAAATTTTTCTTTCGGTTTTTTCAAATTTCGTTTTTTGTTACGATAGAAAGTCATTTGTTTTATATTTATAAATATACAAATAATTTTAAGTACTTACTTATGTTTGGTTTTTTGTGTGATTTGTTTTTCGACGTCGGCGCCAGCGTCGCGGTGCGTCACAATCAGTTCTCTTGTATCTCTAACATTAAAAAATCCGCGCCAGCGCTTTCACGCGCTCTCGATTCAATAAAAATACTGTTTCAAAACTCCACATAGCAGCAGATCGTACAATATACTATTGTTGTTATAGATACATATTTAATTTCCATATATTTACATTTATATTTATTTCATTCGTTATTCAACCGTCAACAAATGCAGATGCTTCTTTTTTTTGTTGTACAAGAGGAAAATCTCTAATAGACACTCAGCACTTCGATTGCTCTAAAAAGAGCGCGTTTCCGCGCTGAATAGTGAGAGTTTTATTTGGGTGGGGAAAGGTTGATAAACATTAAAAAAATTTACTTCTAAGATTTTTGTCTGCCACTTTGACGACCTGGTAAATAGTCGAAATTCGATTTTATAAGCGCGTTTGGATGTAAAGCGGCTTTTTCGAAAAATATTTTGTGTCGATTTTTGATGTATTCGGTAATCGCTTCGATTTTTAGATCTTTGTGTAAATCAGAATTTCGGATATACCAGGTGGCATTGGTTATATGTTTTAGAATTTTGGAATTTTTAAAGTTTATATTTTGTAGATTTTGCTGCTTGACAAAAGGAAATGCAGCCGCAAAGGAGTTGAGGACGTATAATTTGTTTGTAAATAAGAACTTTGTTTTTAAGATTTAATTTACTTCTGTAGTACAGAAGATTACGGAGTCTGCCAGACGCAAATGCAGATGCTCTTTACATTTTTTAATTTCATTCTTATTTTTACTTGAACTTGGTGTAAGATATATTTGGATCCGCCCTGTGTGCGGGGTTCATCGTGGAGTCATTAACGAGGGTTACTTGATATAACAATAACAGAAAGATCTGTTTTGCTGGGTACCTGAAATGGTATTACGGGGATGGGTGCGGGATGTAGTTGTTGGTTTGGCAATCTTTGGCACGAGACTGAAGGGTAAAGACGCATTTCATAATAGATTGATAGTTTTGACTACGTTTTACGATAAATGTATTTCCCCCTTCGTCTTCGTAGAGAGAACAAGCAAGTTAGCTTTAAAACACCACATGGTAAAAATTTAAATCAATTAATTTAAAAAGCCATTAACCAGTGAAAAATTCTAAAGAGACAGGAGGTTTTTTAACTGTAAGCTGATTGTACAAATTTTACAATATATTATCAAACAAGAACCGTGTACTTGTTTAATTTATTTTATTAACAAATTTACGGCGTTTAAGCCAGAAAAGCCTACAGCAAATAGAATATACGAGCCAGCCAACTAGCTATCGAAGACTTAACATCTTAACGAAGCACGGCGAGATTTCAGCAGAGGCAGGAACCGACATCATCTTACAACTTCAACAACCATCTTCCAGACTTTTTCCCTGTTGCTTGCCGTGTCGTCGTCAGACATGATTAATTGTCTTTAATTAAATCTTGTATTATCTCTTTAAGAATGTATTGTGAATATTGGGATGTTTTTATTTAATAAACTACTTATTACAAATGTAAAAAGGGTATTAATATACTACAAAACAACTCTTTTCACGAATAAATCGGCGCGACGCTCATGTTTTAATTTCAACACAAAAATAGCTTTATGTTCTTATCATTTTTGATAATGAGACTAGTTTTACAATACTCATTTCAGTCATTTGAAGAATTAAGATTTCGAGTTAAACATTTATTTTACGGTAGCTTTTAATTTTTAGCATATTCTCAGAAAATGGGTACAGTCCCATCTTTCTAACTAGGATGTGAAACCGCTGTACGCTTTGGGTATCAGTCCCATCTTCGTAATTAAGTTGTTACACCACTGTAAGCTTGTTCAATTACATTTGTGTTTACTTTCAAATTATATTCATGTGTTCGCAAAGCTATTAAAACGAAATATATTGCAATCGACTTCATATTACATCCAAAGGGGCAGAAGTTCATACTTGAAGCAGAAACGGTCGATCGTGGAAACTCACAGTGCGGATTCCTATTACTAGCATCAGAACTAACGAGAATTCATCTTGTTGTAAGTCCCTTTTTTATTAAAGCTGGTTTCATTCTTTCTGTCGATCTGAGTTAATTTCACCCCCTTCTAAATATAGTCTCGGTGGTAAAGTAATTCTTACACTTAAAAATTATCTAACAACGCTTTTAAGCGCCAAATTAGTGAGAATAGTAGGTACTTTTTTTGCAACTCTGGCTTTTTTAATCACGTTTTATAGCTTCGAATTTTTTTTTAATACCAAACATAACAAAAATAATCTGAAGATTGCTTAAAAATTTCATCAAAAGCGGTCCAGCCGTTTTTTTGGAAGCCATAAAGGACAAACATACTTACCTACCAACATCGATTTTTATATGTAAACCTACTTATAACCATGTATACCTTTTGTTAGTCTATTAAAATAATCTATCAAAACTTACCAAAACTACATATTAAATTGAGCTTTTAATACACACAACGTAAAAAGTTTTGGACCTATATATCATATGATTCGATTTTCTTACTGTGGTAAACAATTACATGTATTTAAGGAACAACAAAGACAATAAAAAGATGTCGATAACGAGTCCTCGCTTTATTATAAATGTTTTTACAAAATATTCGCAGTGATAGCAGCATATTTAGCCAAGTGACTCTTTCGTTTCAATTTTGTGATTATAATGAGAGGTCGTAAAATTTATGCGAGAATAACAGGATCGTTATTTGGTGCAATATGCCCGCAGACACCGCACAGCTTTAGCTTCAGCTCTCATTAGCCACTTTAAGGGTACGTTTCGCCATATTATATTCAGTTGTATTCAATTCAATTCAACTTATTCAATTTTAAAATACATAATAATCTAATGTATAAAATTCTCGTGTCACAGTTTTCGTTGCCATACTCCTCCGAAACGGCCTGACCGATTTTAATGAAATTTTTTGTGCTTATCCGGTATCTATGAGAATCGGCCAACATCTATTTTTCATCCCCCTAAATGTTAGGGGTAGTCCACCCCTAAATTTTTTATTTTATTTTTTAGACAAAATTTTTAATTTCTTTTTTTTTATGATACAACATACAAAAATACATACAATCCTCAATTTTCACCCTTCTACGATCAACCCTTATTTTTTAATAGTCATTTTAGTAATTTAATCATTTTTCCTCTCCGGTCATTTAATTAGTTATCCCCGCCAGATGTCTACAGGTGTCACTTCTGACCCAGTAAACAGCACGGAGTAGGGATGAGAACGAAGCCGGTCTCCTTTCTTTCTCACTCCCTACACAGTTGTCGGCCATCATTATTGTTTATGCATCAAGTGTAGTAGTAACGTTGACAATTATTATTTTGCTATCTCAGTGTAACTCTCATATTAACTTTTAATCATTCCTATTTTATCAATAATAATTAAATTATCAATTTTGAGTGTATTTTGCACGATTAGTTAATCAAGTGATTTTATAACCTCAAAAGTACTCAACACGTGACACGAGCTTCCAATAACAACGGATTTTGTGTTGTAAGTATACTTTTTTTTATTTATATCGAAAATGTTGATCTTATAAAAATGTAATTTTAATTTAATTTTATTAAAAAAATGTAATTGAACAATTAAGATTTTCATAGTTTCCAAAAAATCAATCATTATGAATCTTTATTTTGAAATGTCAATGGAAATATTGGTTGCATGAAAAAATTATAAGAGACAACGTTTTCATAAAATTTAATTTTTTACTTTTGTTTGAAAAATTTTTCCAAAAAACTTATATTTTTGTTATAATTTCATAAATTAAAACTAATCATTTCAAAACTGCGGCAAAAATCCTGGCCCTAATTATACTTTTAACATTTTTCATCATTAAATAATTTCATTAATTCTATTTATGTATGTTTTGTACGGTGAGCAATGCCAAGAAAACGCAAAGGGGCTGATTTGAGCCGCAGTACAAGTAAAGCTCGAAACTTGCGAAATAGCAGATCCGAAAGAACAGAAGAACAAATCCAGCAACAAAATACTGATGCACGTGTCAGAATGGCGCAATTGCATCAAGAAGAGCCAGAAGATACACGAGCTGAACGCAATGAAGTCAGAAGATTAGAACAACGACAATCACGCCGTTCACAGTCAATAGACGAAGAACAAATGACCAACAACGACAACAGGTACATCGAGCATTTATATCTGATTCATTCCTGCGTCATGCTTATTTCACGCATATACCACATTCTTACATACATACAATATACACATTCTAACATACATACATACTTACAATAAGTAAGCTATTTTTTGTCTACACCAGAAATTACTAGGAAATTATTTATATGGCAAAACAACGTTTGCCGGGTCAGCTAGTATAATATAAATGTGTATCAAAAGCAGTGATGAAACAGCAAAAAAGAGCAACTCACCTAAATATCGACACCTACTGTTCGAATACGACTCCATCATGCAAATTTGCGTGTTAGAAGACCATTATGGGTCCTCACTCTACTTCCAACACATAGTGCCCGTCTCCAGTGGGCGCAAGAACACAGTGGTTGGCTATTACAGACGAACCCAGAATTGGACTGGTGAGTGATGCCAATCGGCAAGGAGTCCGGAGAGAACTAGGTCGTCTATTGCGAATTAATTTTTTCTTGCTCCCTACCCAGAAGATACCGTAATGTTTTGGGGGGGGGAAATGTTTGACCGCCGTACCCCATTAATTCGCATTCCACAGAATATGACCAGCCAAATTTACGTCGAACAAGTTATTACGCCCATTATCTACCCCATACGTAACGAATTAGGTGAAAATTTTGTGTTTATGGACGACAACGCCGAACCGCATCGCGCAAGAAGAATTCGGGATACACCTGAAACAGGACATAACAGTAGATTGAATTGGCAAGCCAATTCGTCTGATATAAATCCCATTAAAAACATTTAGGATAACATTGCTAGAGCCATTTACGATTGAATCAACCCACCTCAGACTGCAGATGACTTAGTCGTAGCGGTTGCAAAGAAATGGAACAATGTTCCACTAGACGCTACGAGGGCAGTTTGATAAGTCAGTGACTTTTTGAATTTCCCGCGCAGTTACTCCAAATGCAACAGTGCTGCCGTCAACTATAATCTATCAGTGGGCAACATTCTAATATTGAGCAAGCTACGTCGTGCAGTTGGTGTTTGATAGCCGTTCAAAGCAGACAACCTCGTGAATTTTTACGAAAATGGAAAAAAGTGAATTTCGTGTGCTGATTAAGCATTACTTTTTACGTAAAAAATGCATCACTGAAACTAAGGAAAGGCTTGATAAATACTACAGGGACTCGGCACCATCAATTTCAATGGTTAAGAAGTGGTTTACAGAGTTCCGTTGTGGTCGTACCAGCACTAGTGACGCCGAACTTCCAGGTCGCCCAAAAGAAGTGATCACGCCGGAAATCGTCGATAAAATCCATGAAATGATATTGGATGATCGGAGAATAAAAGTGCGTGAGTTGGCTCATGCTGTAGATATCTCAACTGAACGGGTAAATCATATTTTACACGAATATTTGGACATGAAAAAACTCTCTGCGAGATGGGTGCCGCGATTGCTCACACTCGACCATAAGCGCAATCGTGTGACCACTTCAAAAGAGTGTTTAGCGATGTTCAGCTGTAATCCGGACGAATTTTTGCGCCGTTTTGTTACTGTGGATGAAACATGGATCCATCACAACACGCCAGAGACCAAGGAACAATCGAAATAGTGGGTTGCTCGGGGTGAACGTGGACCAAAGAAGGCGAAACAGAGTCTGTCAGCCAACAAGGTCATGGCCACAGTTTTTTGGGATGTGCGCGGTGTCATTCACATCGATTACCTCAAGAAAGGTAAAACGATCACCGGCGAATATTATTCAAAGCTTTTGAACAGATTCGACGTTGATTTGAAGCAAAAACGGCCGCATTTGGCTAAGAAGAAGAAAGTGCTGTTCCATCAAGACAATGCACGTGTGCACACTTGTCTAGTCACGATGGCCAAAATCCACGAATTGGGATACGAACTGCTACCTCATCCAGCATATTCTCCAGATTTAGCCCCCTGCGACTATTTTCTGTTTCCAAACCTAAAGAAATGGCTGGGCGGTAAGAGATTTGAGTCTAATGAAGAAGTCATTACCGAAACAAACGCGTATTTTGATAGCTTTGAAAAAACCTATTATTTGGAGGGAATAAAAAAATTAGAAAAACGCTGGACTAAATGTATCGAGCTAAAAGGTGATTATGTAGAAAAATAAAATGTTTATTTGCGGAAAAAAATTTGTTTTATTCAAAAAGTCACTGACTTATCAAACCGCCCTTGTATTAACCGCTTATTTCAATGCACAGACGTGTCAATATGTTTTTCCAACGTGGAGGAGGTCATACCGAATATTAGTCAGTGTACAACATGTTCTAAAGTTGCGCGCAACTTTCTTAATTTTTTCTTACACACAAAAATTCTCCTGACAATAACAAACACAAATATCAATGGTCTGGGTGCGACCCGAGAAGTCCACACCACTAACTTTTCAGTGGAAAGAATGAAAGTATACGATATTGTTACAATCCGGACTTGTTTATTTTGCGGCATCCAAAAATTAACCACATTTAGGGTTCATATTAATGAGCCCTTTGTCGGCTTCCGCCTCCGTCTAGCTAATACTCGCCGCGTCTAAAACTTCCAGATGGTTCTGTCGCTTTCGCGAAAAAGGTCGAATTATGATTTAAAGGTATAAAAAGAACAGCGGCCGCAAAGAGGACAGTTTTTAAGTTTTAAAAGTGTTTATGAGTTATGAAATTAAAATAGTTGTAATATCTTAGTAAATATCTATGTGAATTGTAAAAGTTTATTGTGTAAAAGTATTGGAATAAAAATTGTTTTGTTACAGTATCGAGAGTTTAAATCCACAGAACCCAAGAAAGAACTTAATTTCGTAGCAATATGTTTTGTTGTTAAAATTATTATTATTAGTATTAAAATTATTACAAAAAACGATTTCAAATTGTTTACAACAAATTATTTGTCATCAACAATATTCTGTTAATGTCAACCGTATTCTTTCAAACTTTTTCTTACCATTTCATAAGCGGGAGCTATTTTCATTTGTTTATAACAATTACATTTTTTTTTATTTATTATGATCAATAATCATTTGTTAGTAACAATATTCAATTGTTATAAACAATGCTTAATTATTACTAACAAAAAACTTTCAAAGTTATAGCGTCTTCGATGCTATTCTGTTAATACTGAGTTTAAAATTCTCCAATTTCTATTTTTGTTTTCTAAAACTATGTCTTTTTATAAAATAGTCATCATATTTTTCATACAAATATTCCTAACACGCAATAATCATATTATTTAAAAGATCTTAAAATTTTGTATTAAAAATAGTAGAACTTATTAATTGCAAGATTCAGGTAGTTTACCATTTTTTTTAGTTTTTTGATTTTCCATAAAAAACAGCTAAACCGATTTTGCTGAAAATCTAATCAATTTTAAGATGCGTAATTATGCGTCGAATGCAATTGGTCCCAAGTCGATATCATTTTTGTTCTCGAGACAATCGAGACGAAAAATCATTCCGAATGCACATACGAACATATGCACTTGTACATACACACACACACACACACAGACGTCCACTTAAAAACTATTACATTCTACTCTGGGGAGTTCTGTGGAGATAAATCAAAATTCGGGATTCTTAAAATCGGACCCATTACTATAACTTCCACTGGGAAGTTAACAAAAAAAATAAGCGAAATTGGTCCAGCCGTTCACGCTACAGAACTCAAAGAACTAGAAAGCCAATGTAAGGCTGAAAAATCAATAAGATTCGATACTATCAGTGTCTTCGTACAGATGCGCACATTGTCAGCAACATTGACAGTTACATGTTTTCATACGCAAATCTGATTATTGTGCATTAGGATTTAGTTTATATTACTTACTGATGATTACCAGTTGTACAAAATCTTATAGAATTTTACAATGGAATCTTCAGAGTAACTAATATTTATCTAATTGGCTAACAACAAGAGATCCGCGTTATTTATTATGAAAGTTCTGATTTTCCACATCGGAATAATAAGTTCATCTGGCAACTCTGTAGGAATCGACATCTTTTAATTCGTATGACGTAGACTTCAATCAGACCCGGAATCAGGTTTTTTTATTATGTTTACAGTTCTAGTAGTTGTTTAATGACCGATTAGTGATTTAGAGATTTATCGGAGAATTTGGTGGCTTTCATTAAAATAATTTCTTTTTTATAGTTTTTCCAAACTCCAAACTGAAAATGTAATGGTAGAAATAAAGAGAAAAGAATTATCAAAATTAATACTTTTTTCACACTAATAGTTTTTGTACTTAAGAGATGTATTTTTTAATATGTTCATTAATTTTTTTACTATGTTGTTTTTGTTGACCTCTGACAAAACTAATAATGCTAGTTTTTTGAAAAAATCCAAATTATATCAAAAGATTTGCCCATCTAAATTTTAATATTTTTTGAAATAGTATCAGATATCTACAAGCTATATACAGGGCGATTTATAACTATTGGGACAATTTCTTAAAATATGTTGATTCAAGATTTGCGGAGTAAATCTGGTGATAAAATTTGTCTAAAGCCGCCCCTGGCACTACTGTCTCTCTACTGCGCATGCTCACAGGTGTACGATATGCGACAGTAGGGCACGCTTATATATTATGATATGGCCTTTTAGTTCTTTGGGTTCTGTAGTTTACGCGTGTAATAAAAGTACAAAAACAACACCTTATAGAAGTTATGCACAAATGTTTTAGGTTACTATTAGTTATTAAAACAGAGGATCTATCAAACATAGCTGCTAAGAAAATAGTATTTAAAATTGTTCAAAAAAATAGAAATATTCTTTTCATGTAAATATTGTCTGAAAAATTCTTTAATATGGCAACGTTGTTTACGGATCGTCGGTGTGTGGTGTTTCGCATTTGACATCAGGATTGTTGATTATTGAAGATACCGGTATGTCCACCTGTAGCAGTTATTCGGTACTCACATCGAAACTTGCTTAACGAAATGCAATGTGAAATGTTTTTATCTGCGAATAAAGATCATTCGTAGGTGGTGTAAAAAATTGTTTCGTGATAGTGTGCACTTTGTTATCGCAATTTTAGCGGGTTTTTTGCAGCACATTTTTTAAGTCGATAATTTTTTAGAGTGTTATTATTTTTTGTTTAAAGTTAAAAATATTCGTACGCATAAAATAAAATATAGTTTGTTCTTAAAAACAAGTTAGTGAATGGCTATCGCACGGTGAGAATCATTTTTATAATTTATTCAGTATTTAATGTAATTTATATGAAAACAAATTATAAATAGCGGATACAAAAACAATAATCTGGTGCTACGTTTATTATCGTGTGTGGTTTAATAAAAAAATGTGTACAACGTTGAAAAAACAAAAAGGACCGAGACGTTTTTCCTCATTGGAATGTTTACCAAAAATGTTTTTGTCTCATATACAAATTCCGGAAGCTAATCAATTGATAAATAATAAATCGGATCGCCAGGAATGGGACTGGAAGCAAATTGGAGCCAAACTGTAAGTTTTTATTATTTTTTTTTAGTATAGATTTCTTTTTTCTTTATTATGTTGATAACAAAACTATATTAGGTGGTTCACGACTAACGCGTCGGACTGTAGCTCTCAAATTATATATTTTTTGGAAATCTGTTTCCACAGTAAGGTGTGTATCGATTAAGGCGAAAATCTAAAATTATTTTCATTTATACAGGTTGTCCCAAAAAGTGCTAGGTATCGTGGCTACATTTTTTTAAATAAAGTTTTGCTATACCTGGGTCTTACAGTTTTCGAAATATTTCAGGATTTTCAACAATGTAAGCTATTTCTGGAAAGGTCATAACTATTGAAAACATTCAAATTTTTATTTTCACACTGGAATTGATATATTCTACTTATTTTCAGGTATATAATTTCACAATAATGTACAGTGTGTTTCTACGGATGATCTTTATTTTTGTTACTTCAAATTTTCAATCGAGGAGGCAGCTGTCACATAATTTGTCTTTAGTTGACGAATACCTTAGTCGTTTCTGTCATAATTTGACAACGCATTAATTCGATAGTGTATGAGATTAGTCAATTGCAGTTTTTTGGGTGGATTATTTTAAATACGTCTTATTTACTGACGAATCTACCGTTCATAATAACGGATTGGTGAATAGACAATAATTTTCATTGTTGGAGATAATGTTATCGGACCTTATTTTTTGAAAGAAAGATTAAATGCGGAAAACTTTATTTAATATCTACGAGTTGATTTCCGAACCCTTTTCTCTTTTCTCTTTTCTCTTTTAATTTCAAAGAGGGAAATGTGGCTACAGTTAGACAGGGCTCCTGCACATTTTCACGAAGTCGTAAGGAATTATTTAGATTTAATGTTTCCAAATAAGTGAATCGGAAGACAAGGACCCTGTCATTGGCCACCCAGTTCATCCGATTTGACATGCCTAGACTTTTTTTTGTGGGGGATAGGTCAAAAATGTAGTTTACAATTCGACACAAACTACACCAGACGATATGAAAATTAGAATAAGAAATTCATTTGTCACCGAAAATGTAAGAAAAAGTTAGATCATTTGAAGAGAGTCGGATAATGTCTAGAGGAAGATGGCCAATATGTAGAACACGTATTACTATGAGCACAGTTTTAAGTCACACCAAAATGATATTTTGGACACCTCGTCAATTGTTTCGCTAACTATGTAAGCATCTCTATGAGAAGTTTTGGGTCTTTTTTAATACTTCCCAGCTTTTTCAATTTCTTCTCTATATCCAACGGCTGGAACGATTTTGATGAAATTTTCAGCCAATCTTTAGATTAGCCCGGCGGGTGATCGTGTGAAGTTTGGTAGCAACCCCGCATTTTCAACCCCGAAACGTGAATCTAACCTATATAATTTGTTAATTTTAACGTCATTTGTCAATTTATGGTTTTTTGTGGTTTTTTTTTATACTAAAATTGGAACAATACAGATTAAATTAACATGGCCTCTGCGCAAGAATGACACGTTAACATTAAAATATAACGGCTGGACCAACTTCGACGAAATTTTCAGCCAATCTTTAGATTATTCCGGCGGGTAATCGTGTGAAGTTTGGTAGCAACTCCGCACGGACGTATTAAAAAAGACCCGAAGTTTTCATTGTTCTCCTGAAAATTCTAATATAGTTAGCAAAACAATGATTTATCAGAAGTTGGTTCAGTTAGTTAAAAGAAACAAATATTGCATTTCATGATTCTGCCTCTTCGATTTAATTTCATTCTTAGTAAAATTTACCAAACTTTCATATTTCTCTGTAACCACGGGAGATAGTTTAGTAAAACCTGATGCAGTTCGATGAGGAATTGAAAAACCTTCCTCAAAATCTAAAAATATACAAGGTGTTTCATTTAAAATATCAAAGTTATAGACATTTGAAGTAACGACAAATAAAGCTTATCTGTGGAAACACACTGTACATTATTGTAAAATAATATACCTGCAAATAAGTAGCCGAAGATATACCAATTTCAAGGTGAAAAAGAAAATTTGATATTTTTTAATAGTTTGCCAATTATGTCCATTTACATTTTCAAAAACTCTGAAACATTCCGAACGGTAAGATCAAGGCATAGTAAACTTTTACGAAAGTTGCCTTTGATTTTATTGCAGAATTCAAAAATGCTATAAAATATGGGGTGTTTTATTTAAAAAAAAAACATAACTACTATACCTAGCACTTTTTTGGGACAACCTGTATTTATGAAAATACTTTTTGATTGTGGCCTTTATCAACATACACCTTACCATGGAAACAAATTTTCAAAAACGTTAATAGTTTTGGAGCTACAAACCGACGCGCTAGCCGTGAACCACCCGTATAATTAAAATCAGTGCCATATCTGTGCAATAAATTTTGGGAGGGGAGGTTGCAGCAGTGTTTTAAGGGTTTGGTAATGTTTTAATAGTTTTTAATGAAAAATAAAACAAACACATTTACCTTTTAATTTTACAAAAAAAATTATTACATTATTAGCTCCATCTTTTTAGGTCGATTCTTCAAATTAGGACCTTTGTGGTATTAATTTTTATGTTCCTATAAACATTTAAAAGACAAATTTAAAAGCCTCTGACCAGTGCATTGGAAAAATAATCTTTTAAACGTCTAAACGAAGTTGTTAATACTGGTAATGAGAAACATAGATTAAATGTTTGAATTATTAAGCTTATTAGCTTCCTGGGGCTCTCCTGAGTGGCCACGGTGCGGGGACACTTTCATATTTTCCCATTGTTATGTAGAGATGGTCCCCATGGGAATTAGTTGGGAGTGGCTTGGGGAATTTATACGTGTACATAGTTTGCCCCGTTATGTCTATAGGAAACATTTTTTCTCATATTTTACTGAACCCAACCTAACCTAAATTTAAAAAAGTATTTAATGGTTTTATACAATTTAACCCAACCTTACCTAAAACCTTACCTAACCTATTTGTTTTTTCACTTTATTTAGTTGGATGCATAAGTTTAATTGCCGACGACATTATTCTTATTACTAAAAAACTCAACGAAGCATGTCAACAATATGGTCCATCCTACGAAAACAATGTGGATGAAAAATTAGTTCTGTTTCACGCCTCTTTCTCGTAGGGGTAGGCAAAGACCACTTCCCTCCACTTGCTAAGGTTTTTACACATATCTTTTGCTTCTTCTACTTTTATCAGTGCTCTCATACATGTTTGTCGGTTGTTGGTACTCTTGACCTGGCCTTTTTTCAGAACAATCTTGATCCGATCGAGATATGTTCGTCGAGGTCGACCTCTACCGACTTGTCCATTCACACTCGCCTTATAAATTTATTTCGTCAATCTTTCTACGTGACCAAACCATTTCAGCATTTTTTTATCTATCTTTGTAACCACATCTTCTTTTACACCACATCGTTATCTTTTCTCACCATTCTTTACTTTATCCAACCGAGTCACTCCGGCTATACTTCTCAGACTACTCATCTCCGCAACATTAATCCTATTTTCATGCTTCTTCTGCCAGACCCAAAATTCTCTACCATACATAAGTGTAGGAACCAACACTCCTCTATGAACAGCCAGACGTGCCATTTTGACACTTTCTGGGTGTTCATAAAGCTATGCAGTGCCTTATTCATTTTTTTTTCTACCAACGCCCTTCGCTCAATGTCACTGTCATACTTTCCATCTCTCGTAAATTTTAAACCCAGGTATACAAACTCATTAACTTGTTCCACTCTTTCTTCCTTAATAGAACTTCACAGTTTGTCATGCTTTCTTCTCTTTCAAAAACCATAGTATCATCATAGTAGCCGAAAAATACTAGTAAAGAGACGCTCAACATTGGGAATTGTAAAAATATTGCACCCCTATCAGTAAAAACAGGCATTTGTTTACTCATATTAGATTGGATTGGAGTTAAGGTTAATCTGATTGAATTTTGTCTCTAACAGGATTCGAAATTTGGTTCCACAGTCAAGAAGCAGTTGCTTCAACCACTGAGCTCTTTGTGTGGGTTGTAAACATCTATTTAATAATAAAAAAAAGTTCTATAGTGCTGACAAGTGCTTATAACTTTAAAATATGGCGTTTTCGGGGCAAACCATGTATAATAAGTTCCTATAATAACATGAAGAGTTTCATAATTATGGTAGGAATTTACAGTGTAGCCGCAGGTGCTTTGGTACTGATTGCGTAATTATTTTTAACAAAAAAGTGGAAAATATGTTTTTCTTTGCTAGAAATTGGAAATCCCAAAACCTCACTAAATACGGCCCTGTTTAAACTTGCTATAAAAAGGTCAATAGTACCTTTTTTTATGTTATTTTATCGTTATTTGTAATATTTGTTGTTTTGGGTTTTATGAATTTGGTTTCCTTATTGTAAAGAAATATTACTCCATAAAAAATATCCAAAAACTGCAAACGGTTTTTTAATTTAACCACTAAAAATGTGCTATTATGATTTTTAATTTAATTAAAAAAATTTTAAAATAACAAAATTGCATTTGTAACAAAGACATATTTATTAAAATATTAAATGTTTCTACAAAAAAAAAGGTTTTTATCGTCGAATCTCTTTTTCCTATTGCTTTAATGAACTCAAATGATGTGTTATCCAGAACAAGAAATACTTGTTGACGAGTTTTCTCGTTACGCGTGACCGTCTCGACATCAAAAGTGCCAAAGCTCGGAATTGCCTCTTCCAAACAGCTCTTTCACTTGCGGATGCCAGGATACTTTTAAACAAAATGTTATTTCGTTCTGTGAAAGATTGAGATTACTTTACCTTCGAAATAGACGATAAACAACTTGCTAAATTAAGTACAGACTCGGTGGAGGAGTCGTTTTAATTTGGACTTCAGAAACTGCCGGCCTAACTCTTGATATTTATAAAATAAAATATCGTGCAATCCGGATGGTTTGTTTTTATTTAGCTGAAAGTAATTAATTAAACAGACGCTATTGTCTCTAAATCGAAGGTGGTCAATTAAGTAATGTAGTTCCCGAGAACGATAAGTCCACCCGATAGGTCTACCCTTTTTGGGACTATTTTCAGTAAAAAAAAAAAATGTGGTGTAAAAGAAGATGTGATAACAAAGATAGAGGTCGACCTAGGCAAACGTATCTCGATCAGATTAAAATTGTATTGAAGAAAGGCCAGGTCAAGAGTACCAACAACCGACGAGCATGTATAAAAACGCTGATGAAAGTAGAAGAAGCGAAATATGCGTGTAAGAACCGTAGCAATTGGAAAGAAGTGGTCTTTGTCTCCCACTACGAAAAAAAGGCGTGGGTGTATGTACCTATGTATGAGACTTTTTTATCTTCAGTGAAAAATTGTACACTCAACCCGAGGGTCCAGCAATGTGGCAATCTTTTTTATCACTTTTAATAGCCGATATTTTTATGGAAATTTTTAAAAACATTCATTATTAACAAAATGTTAAAATAATTTGGTTTTGTAGATGATTGTTTGTTATTCATTAAAGGTGTTAGTTATGACCCAACTAGCAAAATGGAATTCTAAAAGGACAGAATTATTGTATAACAGTCAAATAGCGTTTTGTTTTTTAAAGAAAATTGTTGTATTAAACGATTTTATAGTGACTTTTATATATATATATATATATATATATATATATATATATATATATATATATATATATATATATATATATATATCTGCCCTTCAGGTGTTTCTTTCGCTGAAAACACTTAATATTTCAAAACAGTTAAAGATGGGCATAGGACATTGCATACGAAACATGTCTGGAATCCAAAAATTGAATAAAATACAGGGTGTTGCATTTGAAATAAGAAAGTTGGTATTTGGGTTTTGCTACGTTACACTGAGTGTTATACGAAATATGCCCATTTTTATCACGAAAAAGTGTCCGATTTGACTCCCTGTATCATTCTAATTATTGTAAATTTAAAAAAAAAAATTGCATTTTGTTTATCTAGTATGGTGTATTTTTACCAAACTTGATCATTTTGTTAATAAATGACTATTATTGTACAGGGTGATTTAAAACGCATATTTAAAGATTTCTTAATTTTCTTAAATGGATTACCCTGTATTTTATAATTTCGTTAACAACTTCCTATACCTAAATCAAACCGTTATTGAGATTTTCAACTTTTAACCTATGGATTACGAGCTTTTATTATGTTAATGTACAGTGCCATGGAAAAAAAATATTGCCATAATTTTAGTTGCATCAACAGGGAGACGTTTTTGAGCATTTACTTTAAAGTTTTAAATTATTAAATTTTAATTAAATATTTTTTATTTTATTTTCTTTAAATAACCTCAAAGAAAATACTAACTCACAATTCATAATTTTATAGCTGAATAACTTAACGGTTTGATATAGGTATAGGAAGCTGTTAACGGAACTTAAAGAGCAGTAAAAGTTTTGTTTAACAACGTTATAAAATACAGGGTAATTCATTTAAGAAAATTGAGAAATCTTTAAATATGCGTTTTGAATCACCCTGTGCTATAATAATAATTTTATTAACAAAATGACCAAGTTTAGTAAAAATACATATTATTAGAAAAACATAATGCATAAAAAAATATTTAAATTTGCATTACATTTACTTTTTCGTGATAAAAATGGTCATATCTCGTAAAACACTCAGTATAAGGTAGCAAAACTCTATATTTGGAGAATCCTCAAAAACAGCTTTAATAAAATACGTAATAATATACAGGGTGTTCTATTTAAAATAAGCCAAGTTATAGTCAACTTCCTGTATAACCGGAAATAGTTGGAGGCTCTAAATATTTTAGATCAATTCGGCATATCCAAAAACCTTTCACCTCAAATTTTCAGATTTTAATTATGTCTAATTGGAACTCCCAAAGTATCACCCTGTATATTTGATTACAATTGTTAAAAAGTATTTACATTAGTAACTTCTAATTTGCAACGATGGTTAAACAATGGCAATTTTGCCCTAAACTAAAATTAACAAAAAATGATTTTTTTGTTTTATTTTTGACAAGGTAGCTTCACATCATAAAACTTTCCTTTTAAAACGTAAGAGCTTCTCCTGTAAGCTATGTCGAGAGTCTAGCGTAAGTATTTGAATACATATACAAGTAAAATCGTACAAAAACATAATCCGTTGTTGGAACGACATGAATTACATTTAGGGATTAAAATGGAAACAGAATTTTATTAAATTTGGCGGTGAAAATAAATAAAACAGAAGAAGCACATTTTGTTATCAGTTATTTACATGTTTTCTTTCCAAGTAAAATCTACATAATAAGATTTATACCTACACAATCAAACTTACATAGAATCACTTGTTAAGTTTAATTCAAATAGGTATAGACAAAAATAAGTAATTGGAATAGTAGTTTAGCCAAATAATTTATGTAAAGAAAAATCAAAAAAACTGCAAAAAAAAATTGTCATTTTTCTAAACAAATACTGTTGTTTAAGTTGCAGTTTAAACTCAATAATATCAGTGATCCGGGTGCGACCCGAGAGGTCCACACGACTAACTTCCCAGTGGAAAGAATGAAAAAATACCATATGTTTTGTTATTATAATTATTATTATTCAAATTATTATAAAAACGATCTCAAATTGTTTATAACCAATTATAATTGTCATTAACAATATTATGTTTATGACAACCGTATTTTTCAAACTTTTTTTTTATCATTTCATAAGCGGGAGCTATTTTTAATTGTTATAACATTGTTTCTATCATTATGTCGTGGCATTTTCTTATTTTAGTACAAATAATGCACTCTTACTTAGTAACAGTAAAATTTTTAAATATTTCTTTACACGAAAAACTGATAAGTTCTGACACAAGCCTACTTAAAAAAAAGTCAATGTTATAACGGTGGCTTAGGAGTCTTTACGCTAAATGTTTAAAATGAAAATAACTCAAAAACTGAGTTACATAAAATAAACAAGAGTACCTTTTTTAGACATAATTTATTAGGCAAAAAAAATATGTTGTAATTTACCTAAGTAACACGATGTAACTAACGCCCTGCATGAGTAGTGCTAAATTCAGCATAAAATTCGTAATTTTCATGCCAAAAACATAAAGTTGCCAATTTTCAAGACGATGCTGCTTAAAATCATAAAATTATTAAGAAATTTCAAATTAAAATTTCAACTTTAAATACCCTGTATCTCGTAAACCTGCAACATTTGTACGAGACATGTTAAGCTCAATCGCCATATTTTGGTGTGTAGTATCTCCAGTTCAGAGATTGCCCATTCTTAATGAATCACCCTGTATAAAGTGGCGACCGGTTAAATTTTCCGAAACCTTTGTATGTTAATATAATCGACCTAGTAACCAAAAGTGTCTTTGGGCACAAATCAATCCTACGACTAGTTTTCTAGATACAGAGTGTTGAAGTTAAAAATTGCCTGTTTTTAGGAATTTATTTTTTCTAGCTAACAAGCTAGATCGAATTTTTGTTGCATACACACGTTAACTACGTGTGTTAGTAATACATTCGTAAATACAAACAATTAAAAATATTGGTATTCACAGGGTATTTTACAAATGTATGACGGTAGCTTTTTTGCAAAATCTCAGTTTTTCTACTGTGACGTCAGGGAAGCATATTTTGGAAAAATTATTTTCAATATGTTATTTTGACGGGAAAATATTGCATATCAAATATTTTTTATACAGATTGCTCCATAGAGAAAAGCACGACATAGAATTGTTTTTTTCAAGGAATATTTCAAAACCCTGTACTTATGGATTGATTTTTGAGCAAGGTAATACCGCTACCATATGTATGTCTCTAAGCTCTAAAATATACAAGGTGGTTTATTTGTCGGAAGGTATTTTATTTCAAGAAAACTACAAAAACCATAAACATTTCGTGGTCGAATGTAACAACCATTTTCTCAGTATATAATAATTTTAATAAAGTCTTGAGATGAATGCGTTCACATCCGTTCCTATGACCAGTTTTCGAGATACAGGGCGTCGGAAGTGGAGAATTGTTGATTGTATTAAATTTTTCTTCAAATTGTAAAGCTGGATTGATTTTACGTTGCGTATATAAGTTTGATATCAGTTTTGGTTAGAAGTACAACAAAAAATGTATACTACTACAGGGCGTTTCACGAATAAGTTTATCAAAATAGATTTTGTTTTGACCACAAAGTATGTGGAGTAATTTATTACCAATATTTTCGGGACACCCTGTATAATAGTTGTAATTAAAATCTCTTTGTTTATTCACTTTATTTTAAATTCACTTAATTTTAGTATAAAATCGAAATTAATAAATATTTATTGATTTAAACATGAATTTAACCATTTATATTTCCCACAAGCACACCATTGATTTTTATTAACTTTTTTAAAATCGGAAAAAAAATTAATAATGAAATTAAGCATCTTTACAATAATTTGTTTAGACTAAATATATAAAAAATAAATTGAAAATTATACAGTTATAATGTAAATCAACCAGAAAACATTTAAATATTTTTTTAACCTCCAACCTTTTTGTAATAATAAATTCTTTACGAGAAAGTCGTTAAACTAGTAGTATGTTTTCTTAGTTGAGGTATTTTCGTGAGTACGTTAATCTATTTATATTATATAAAAATGAAAAAATTTATAGGAAGTGGTGATGGTACCTCCCATACAACGCAAATGAAATATTCGTAGCCAAACACCTGTAATTTCAAATTTTTATTCGAAAATATTGAAGCCGTCAAACATTTATGTATTTGAGTTATTTCCATTCGAGCAAAAATATTTGTGATCGAAAATCTTTGTGAAAATAAAAATCTTTGTGATACAAGAACTACCGCGATTTTGATTGACTACTATTTTTATAACAATTTTTATAACAATTTTTATAACAATTTTTTATAACATTAACAATTTTTTATAACAATTTTTATAACAATTTTTATAACAATTTGGTTTGGTTTTGATTTTGGACTGTTGGATAACAATTTTGATATTGACTGGATTGGCTTGGTTTTGATTTCGGACTGTTGTATAAGAATTTTGATATTGAGTGGATTGGCTGGTTTTAATTTTGGATCATCATAATTTTAGACCATCAAATTCAATTAAAGCTTCCAGGTGAAGTTGTCAAGTATAAATCGATCGACACAGTTATAGATGAGTCGACTGTACATATTGTTACTATTTCTCGAGTCCGTCTCTGTTGACCCTTTCTGTCGCGTCAGTGCGTCGGCCACAATTGGGGGACTGTCGGCACGGAGAGCAAAAGGAAAGCTCCCGTAAATTCTCGACGAGGTGTCTAGAAAATTTCTCGCCAGTTCGATAGATCGTTCGCGAAAAAGGTCGAATTATGATTTAGATGTATAAAAAGGACGGCGGTCGTGAGGAAAGTTTTAAAAGTGTTTATGATTTATGAAAAGTAAATAGTTATAAAAAATTGTAAAAGTTGTTGAATATCTAAGTGATTTATAGGAGTAAAATTTATTGTGTAAAAGTAGTGGAATAAACATTGTTTTGTTACTGTATCGAGATCTTAAATCGCCGAACCCAAGAAAGAACTTAAATTCGTATCAATATAAAGATACGTAGTAAACAATATTAAACTGTTCAATAATTTTTAACAGTGTTAAATATACTTTTAAGTTTTTCATTTATTAAAATTTTTCGATAGCTCGTATTATTTATCCACCAAACTTTAATCCTAATGAACTCAGCTGTTTTATCTTATTTAAATACACAACTAACCTTGTTAAAAGCGCATTTTAAATGGTGCTAATTTCATTAAAAATGTTTATCTTTTTCTTTGAGATTTGAGAAATTTTGTGTTATCAATGCAAATATCGAATTTTATTCTTGCCTGAAAAAATGATTTAATTTGGTATTTTAAAATTTTACGGGGAAAAATATCATACAACAAATAAATACGGTTAAAACTATTGACAGTTTAAGCAGACTTTTCGCGTTTGCATAAATAAGCACGGTTTGCCGGAATAGTCTGGAGCTGTTGGATCGTTAACCTCACATTGTCGACAAAGTCGGAAAAGTCGGAAAATCCATTCGACCGTTGCTTGCCAGCAGACGAGATTTGCCACGATAATAACGTCAGAAATTTTCTATTCGACAAGATTTTTCGTTTTGTTACCATTATTTCGACTGACAAAAGAGCTCTTTAGGATACTACACTAAAGGAAAATTTTAATTAAAAAAATTTCCTTTAAATATAAGTATTCCTACATTTTTTAACAATTTAAAGCGGGATATCCCACATTTTTATTTTGAAATGTTACACTTCGTCCAGCCTAAGAATGAACGTGCGTCATAAATAATTGCTTCTGAAATAAGTCGAAAGCGGTGACGTCACACTGTTCCACAAAGACGATGTTGCTAGTGGTCCGAACACCGGGCAAATAGTTTTTTTTTTATGGCTTTGACTCATGTCATTCAGCCAGTATTGCAAATAGTTAAATACCTTAAAATATAAGTATTTTATTTTGTTCCATTTGAAAAAACTAATAATCGCAACACAAAGGACTTGTTTATTTATAACGGAAATGTGAAGTAATAATATTTCCCCATGGGGTTACGATATAGGGATGTATTGATGACACTGATAGATTTTTCATTCTAATCGTGTAACACGACCAAGGAATTTAATTAAAAAATACTTTAAGGAACTTGAGTTAATAATATTTTGTATATTCTTGTTTTGATTTTTGAGGAAGTAGGTTTTTGTTATGTTATTACCGTAATTTGTAATATCAGGAGAAGTGTTTTCAAATTCTAATTCGTTCTTCTTGAAATGTGTCCAAAATACCGTAGGTATGATTGGTTTATCCCGGTTGATAGCCTCGTGGTGATTTTTAGTTTTTTAAGAATTGACACGTTAGTACGTTCTGTGCATAATATTCGCAGCATTCCAGGGAAAAGTATGACGAAAATGTAGCTTATATATTAATATATCTCGAGAAAATTACTTTTTAATTATTTACTTTGTATATTTAATAATTTTAGACTAATTTTGCATACTTTGTTAAGAATAAAGTGGTGTTGTTAATACAGCGCTTTTTAATTCCCCTTTTTATGATTTTCTTATTAAACAGATAGTCCCTACTGTTTTAACTTTTAAATTTATACGATCCAATTTAGTTTTCGTCTCTCAATTTTTCGACTTCATTGTTGAATAAGTTTTATCAAACCTCTTAAATCGAAGTTTAAGTTGTGCTTAAGGGCAATACATAGAAAATTCTTTGCTAAAATTTAAAGAACCTGAAAGTTGGATTCAGAGAATCGCTAGGTGAACTCTGAATTTCGTAATAAATATCTGACGGAGTTTTCTCACACCATTGTTTTTTTATAAGAAAGGCGATTTTGTTGAAAACTCCACACCTGCAATTTTAAACCAATCAAAATACGTTATTTTGACAGATCACCACGGCAACGGAGGTATTTAAGTGGAATTTTTTTTCTCGTGGGATACCCAACAGCGAATTATACTGGAAATTTTTTGACGTTTACAATAACAAAATTGTGTTTTTTAACTATCCGTCGAGATGACCTGGACAATATTTTAAATTAGATCCCTTGATAAAGAAAATAAACATTTTGGAAACGTTGGGTAGTAAAAAAGAGTTTTAATAGCCACCTTTGGACGGATTCCCTAAAAACGTAACAAAGTTTTGTTTCTTAACTAATCTTATCTTATTTAGATTATAACATTTTCAAAACCACAATTTGTTTTTAATTGTTTGATGCATCTATTCGTTGAGAAAATTTTGATAAATAAAATTATGATTTTTTGTAAATAAAGATTGAAGTTTCATTTGCGTAATAGATGCAATCATGTGACCCAAAACACCGACATAATTAATACACATTGAAATCAAAATAATCATGCAGCTTTATGTTTAACCCGAAATATCTCGAAAAATAATTACTTTATCGCCATGAAGACAAAGTACAATATTCACGTAGTAAGTATTGGAGAATCAAAAAATTGTGATAAAATTGCAATTCCGACAGTGGCCTAGAATTTGGGAGGGATCAACCAATCACTTGCCACTGTCGTACGCCTCTGGTAGTAGCCAGAAACGTTCATTTAACATAATTTAGTAAGGTGTTTTGTACTTACACTCCCCACCATATATGAAAATAATACTTTAAATAGTTTTAAAGTACTGGGCACAAATAATTTTTAAATTTTCAAATAAAACACTCTGTAACTCAGACAGGAGACACATTTTATCTAGGTGATTTGGGTTGAATATTCATATTTTGAGTTCAGGATTCTATAGTTAAAATATTGTTAGGAATTTTAGTTCTTTCTTGGGTTCGGCGATTTAAAACTCTCGATACAGTAACAAAACAATGTCTATTCCATTCTACTCTTAAATTTCATAAATCATAAACACTTTAAAACTAAAACTGTCCGCGGCTGCTGTCCTTTTTATACCTGTAAATCATAATTCGACCCTTTTTCGTAAGGCTACGGAACCGTTCGCAAGCTGCGAGAATTTACCAGGCGAAGGCGGATGCCGACAAATGGGTCATTAATATGCACCATCGATGCTCGGATGCCGATAACTAAGCAGATCCGGATGGTAACAATATTTCCAATTAGTAATAAAACACCCTGTATAAAGCCGCCAAGGATGGAATGGAGTGATTCGAAGAAATAGTCTTCGTTGGTAATAATTTGGTCATTAGTAACGACATCAATGAGCTGAGAGATATGTTGGAAGAACTGCAGGAAATCTCGAAACAAATCGGGCCTAAGGTAAACCTAAACAAAACAAAAATAATGACCAGCGAAGAGACAGCAATAACCATAGAAGGTCAAGCCATCGAATGCGTCGAGGAATACATATACCTGGGTTATGCTGTCAAACTGGGAAAACTAAACCAAACCACTAAAATATCCCGAAATACAAGACTTAGCTGGGCAGCATTCGGTAGGCTAGGCTACATTCTAAAATCCCAAAGCATTCCAATCAACCTTAGTAGAAAGTTTTTTTTTTTTACTTAAAATAGTCGCAAAAAAAATAGACTTATCGTGTGGGCCGCGGACGGCCCGCACTGCGACTATTAGAAAGGGAAGGGATTATAGAAAGAAAATGATTGTGAACCCGATTTTTAAAAAGTTGCGGGTCTTAGTTCTCTAGAAAAACTGGTTTTTGAAGCTTGCTCCACTCTGTGCAGCCCTGTAAAAAAGAATTCTTGATGAAGATGTTCCTTGTAGTATCAATCTTAAGAGTAAATGGGTGAGACTGATCAGCGTGCCGAGTTCTTCGGCCGAATGTAGCCAGTGGTGGTACAAAAGTTTTTATTTCACTGGAGCATCTGCCATGGAAATATCTGGAGAGTTATGTTTGGTCTGCATCTCTTCTTCTATGTTCTAGTGGGTGAAGGGTATCTGTGAGAATTGAGCTGTTTATCAACCGAATGGCACTTTTCTGAATGAAATCTAGAAGACGAAGAGAATGAACCCCAAATGTGCGAGAAATACTCCAGTAGAGGTCGGATTTGAGCCTTGTACGTCGTCAACAGTTGATCGGGAGTAAAACACTTTCTGGCTTTCCACAAAAAACCTAGCCTCTGGCTTGCTGACTTGCGATGTTAGCAACATGGTCATGCCAATACATATCGTTAGACACCGTGAATCCCAAAATCAAGATGAAGGGACTTGGTTCAAGGGTATTTTCGGACATTGTAATGGAGTGATTTAAGGAATTTACTTTCTTGAAAAACGTGACGCTTTGTGTTTTCTGGGCGTTAAACTGAACAAGATTGTTGGTCTATGAGACTTGAATTTTACTCGTCACAACATGGGACTGGAGACTTTAACACCAACAAAGAGAAGTGCAGAAAGGCTCAGAACAACGCAGAGGCACATGGAGCGCGCCATGTTGGGAATCAGGCTAAGAGATCACATTAGAAATGATGAGATTCGAAGAAGAACAGGGGGAACGGATGTTATGAGAAGACTGGCCGAACTAAAGTGTGGATGGGTAGGTCATGTTGCAAGGCAACTGAGATACAGGGTGTTTAATTTTTGTGTAATAAACGAGCTTTGACCAAAGTTAAATTTATTGGTGACACTGGTGTCCAATACTAATAAAAAAGAATATGTTTATTATGATTGGTCCTTAAAATTTTGACAATTTTGGTGTTATTATTGCTTTTGTTTGTAATCAGTTTTAAACATTTGACAATGCCTGCGTTTACTAATGTTAAAATGGCTATTATGCATTGTTTGTATGGATTAGCCAACGGTTAAGCCTAAGATACTGGACGTATGTACGCCCAGCGTTTAACATGTTCTGAATCGTTTACTTAACTAGAACTTTTGCTTAATTTAGTATCATTGGACGACCTAGAACTGTGAGACTTTCCATTAAATCCAGTGATTTTCCCCTAAATCCAAACTTTTCAGCAATTCATTATAGCAATAAATAAATTTAGTGTAATAAATTTTTTATTATAATGATTTGGATTATTATTCATTTATGTTTGTGTGTGTTTATTTTCACTACAACAAATTATATTTAAATTTATCTGTTTTTTGTTTTGCTTCATTTTTTTCACACCCCAATCGACAGTATAGATTTAATGGACGCATGCGACCTCTATTTAAATGCGAATGAATCTAAAAATAGCGATAGCTTTCAAATTTCAGAACATTCATATTTTTTTAATCATTTAACAAAAAATGCAAACAGACTTTGAATTGACTGAACTGAAAATTCGTGAATTGTAAATGTTCCATTTCAACAAAAGAACGCCAATCGGAAAAAATCAATTTTTAACCAATGTGGCTGCCAATTCAATCTGCTACTGCAATTTTAAATCAACGTTTACTTTTGTATTTAAGTAGAATTAACGATTTTCATAATATTTTTGTTCATTATTAATTTTGCTAATAATAATAATATAAGTGTTACTGTTACCATCGACGGTTTTAATTTCAATTTTTTATATCAAAATACTAGTTTTTTTGGTGTACCAGGTTCGTTTACTTACGTCAAGAACCACAAAAACTTAAAATTAATTAAAAGTAGCAAATTTTTTTTGTTAAGAGACGTTAATCGATAGCTACAAGTTGTTTTTATTTAATATTTTTACAATTATTAAAAAAAAACAGCAAATTTATTTCCAAAACATGGTTTATGAAAAGTTAAAGTAAATTAGGATGAATACTACATGTGAATCAAATAGACCATATACTAATATCAAAAAGATGGGCTCCTCAATAGAGGACGCTCGAGTATATCGTGGAGCAAACAGCGAATCAGACCACTACTTACTAGTAGCCAAATACAAACACCGAATATCAATTGGGAATGCGGAACGGACAAAAAGAACAAAAAAATGGGATGTAGGTAAACTAAGAAACGGCCGCGTAAAACAGATTTACCAAAGTGAAATTGAAAGAATACTACTAGAAAACGATCATTGACAGGAACTTAGTATAGACGAGGAATAAAACTTAATCAAAGAAACGATAACAGAAACCGCCGGTGAAATAGTGGAAGAACTGTGCGATGAACTGTTTTAATCTTTGTTCTGCGCGCATGCGTAGTTCACGCACTAGTTCTATCTTTCTTACTCTCATGCAAAGGATCCCTGAAGAAATTTATGAATCTTGACGAAAGTAATCAGGATAATCGGATATTTTAATCAAATTATTGCATTGTCGTCGGTCTTTGACAAGTGTGCAAAGTTTAAATTAAATCTGATCGCTTAAAGTAGGGCAAAATCAAGGCCAAAGAGTCAGTTACAAACATAGATTCATACATACATACAAGATACAGGTGAAATTAATATAAGCGTGTTAATAATAATTGATTCATATGTCTATACACAATATGATCAAATGATCATGTACATGAAAATTAGTAGAACAATAACTGCAATATCGGGAAAGACAGTAAATAGGCAAAAATGCAAGCAATACCAGGAAATGAGCGGTAATGCCACGAAAATGCGGGGAACCGAGGGGGGAACACTAAGAAATGCGAGGCATGACCAGAAAACTTTGGGAAATGTAGGGCAATACGAGGCAATACGAGAAAATATGGGGAAATTCGAGGCAATACCAGAAAATGTTGGAAATAAAGGGGAAATGGCAATATTTCGTACGTTGATTTTCGCTCGTGGCAAGCACCTCACTTGATTCACATTTATTAATTTTCTAGCTATTTTACTATCCATATTCCCGTACCATTTTCGGCGTCTAATTTATAAATGTTATTTTATTTAAAATACGGGGTTTTCCACCTTTATTGCACACAGTGTCTTGCACACAGTGTCTTGCACACAGTGTCTTGCACACAGTGTCTTGCACACAGTGTCTTTTATCTACTTTTTTTTCAATATTTTAATTTAATCATAACTGTGCACACATTATAACTGGATCATCTTCAGAACCTATATTTCTGGTAAACATATTATTGAATGATGTTTTAACCAACATTAAAAGACAGGTCTGTATTCGCAAATAATTTAAAAAAAATTTCTTGAATGTCGACAACGTGGGTATCAGAATTTTCAATGTTGAAAGGAACTAAAAATATTGAATATAACAATTACACTATTTGTAGTTCAATATTTCGAACATTTCTCAAAGATAATCCAATATTTCAGCAATTAAAATATAACTATAAAAATGTGCATCATTTTCGAAATTTAATAAAGTACATCAGATTTGTTTAAAATTTTTCCTTGCGCCTGCCATGCCGCCACAGGGGCGAATAAACGGTACGGGAAAGATTTTAATTTCTTGTAGTAGCATTTCGTGACCAAAAATATAATAAGACCTTTCTGTTCAAACAATAAAAAGAGTCCGCATCCTACTTACTAGTATAAAATTCGAATTCGGCTTGATACATGAACGTCAAAGCGATTTTATATTTCTTATCTCAAGTGGGTTTTGAATCCCCGCTTGTCGATCAGCTTAAAGTAGAAAGATAGATAGTTTTTCAATAAATGGTGGCAACATCTGCCATTTGGTTCAGTAGAAAATTCTAAATGCATAAAGATTAAACTGTAGAGATATTGATAGATGATTGAAAATGTTTGTGGTGTTTTTGGTTTTTTTAAAATAGCAATATTTTACTTGGTTGAAGGGTTGAAGCTATAATATAAAGTGGTATGACAGATATTTTGGTCAAGTTTTGAGCTGTCACACCGAGATATTTTGAAGAAAGAGATTAAAAAAAATAATTCCGCGATAAGGGAAACATTTTATGAACTTTAGATATTAAAAGTCGTAAATATTTCTGCCAGAATAAACTCTGGAACACCGGGCCAATGTTGTACCTATGATTAAATACTATTAATTCCTATGCTAAATTTCAGAATTCATTTAAGTGCACTTTCAGTGTCACCGGCTCCCGGTCTATTAACTCTGTTTACAAATGACCGTTTCAGTTTAAAATCCTTGGGTTCTGAACCTGCAGAAAGTAATGGCCAAGCTATGTGTGGTTCCTTTTGAAACGGTGTACGGAGAAGGGTTGTAATTATAATTATACTTTGATAACAGTGGACTGGTTTAAATCATAGGTCGCTGGTTTTTAAATATTATTGATACTGAATATTTTCCACTTCAAAATACATTATGCACTTGTACCACTAACGATTTGCCTTTTTACGTAAATTCACCCTTCTCAACTGAGGTTATATAGTGATGAAATGTTTTCAATGCAGGATGTCATTTATAATCTTAAATTGACGTGTTTTGGGATCTTTTATAAGTATGTATGCACAATTATTGAAATACTGAATCTATCATAATTAGCTATTTTACACTGAATAGTGTCAGTAGATTGTTGGATGAAAAGTACAGTTGATATTACCGTAAATCCTCATCCCCTGGGGATACGGGGAAAATAGAAAAGATCTCAGGTATGGTCTTCCTGTCGTAAAAGAAGACTAAAAGACTCCCAATCCAAAGTGTTCTGCGACCCATGCTGATAGATGCATGGGGGGAGGGAGCACCGTAGCTAACGGAGCCTACAGGAAATCCTGTAGTAGACAGCCTTAGTCCTGTGCAGGGTGCACCTCAGGGCCGGACCACCTCTTCCCCCATACTCGTTGACTGCAAAGAAGAACTGAGAAAGCTGATAGACCGTTATCACGTCAAACTGATACGGGTTCCAGGACGCCAGGAAGTTGCAGGTAATGAGGAAGTAGACGAACTTACAAGAAGAAATTCGGAAAAATACAAAAACTACTGGAAAAGCATACCAGGAAATAAACACGGGAAATAATACATCAAAGGACCGTGCGATAAAAGGACGACAGAACTGTTACCGATGAAAAGAAATTAAATAAGAATCACAAAGGGGACTGTATAATGGAGGCCTGGCCTGCGAGTTGTGCGGCGGGGATCCGGTGGCGGTGGAGATCCGGTGGCGGTGGAGCGCGTGCTGTACTGCTGCGGGGCGCTGTGGAGGATGGGGGGTTCTTGGGCGGCTACATTGTTCCCACCCAGTACAGAACTTGTACAAACTTGTACCAGGTACGAAGGTATATTGGTTTGGCCGCAGCGTGGTTCTAGGTCCCGGGGATTGCCTGTCTTTTCCGGTCCAGTGTCTCGCGGCGGCGCTGTTTGTGTTTTGCTGTTTCTGGGTCCATGTCGGGCGGTCTGCGGGTCGGGTCTTCATGATACAAAAACACATGGGCAAGATACAATGGGCCAACAGGCCTAAGTGTCAACGGAGGCAATAGCCAGACGAACCTAAATAGGGGTGGAGTTTTTAGTGAGTAGACCTGACACAGTGAGTGAAGTCTCACAGTAGACCTTGAGATTTCAGACTTATAACCTCTCCATAAAGGATTTTCTACACCTCTGCAAAAAAAAAACTTAAATTTTCTAAGAAAGCAATTCTTAGCAAAATTATCATTTATAGATAAAAGTTAGTAAAACTTCTTTTAGGGCGAATAGCCTAGACTACGTTTTGAAAGCAGTTAATTGGGAAAATTAGTTCAGCTTTGTGTCTGGCACGGCGTATGTTTACAGAAATGGATACAATAATGCTCGGTAATGCCTAATTGGCAATCGCCAGCAGCGCATTGTCTTCGTTTCCAACCACGCGGTATAGTGGGGCGATTAGATGTTGGAATTGGATTGTTAGTGTTGCCAATATTATGTTCTTTGTTCATTTATGTTTTGAAATATTTAAAAAATGTTTTTTATTTGCCATATTGAGAATAAAAGATAAAGTTTTCGTTCCTACATAGGAGTCAAAATATAGACATAAAATGTTGTATATAGGGTTTTTTGAAATGATTTTAAAACTACAGGTAGAAAAAGCTTTTAAAATTATCTTTCTGTAATAACACTATTATATATTTTTTTATTTAATGTTTTGACGAAGACCGACCTTAGTAAAACATATATAAGAGCATTGCATAATATGTACAAGAACCCGCAAAGCAGAGAAATACTTTTTCAAAACCAATTAATGTCACAAAGGGTCTAAAGCAAGGATGCTGTCTTTTTCCTACTCTGTTCAAAATATACATCCAAGAAGCACTGTGCAAGTGGAGACAGAAATTCTCAGGAATGTATCTGAAAATCAATAATCACTGTTTGAAGACGCTGTTCTTCGCAGATGACCAGGTTATAATGGCTAGCTGCGAAGAAGATGCAGATTACATGCTTAGGAAACTAAATGAAGAATACGAAAAATGGGGTAAGAGTATGAATATGACAAAAACGGAATATATGCGAGTAGGAGAGGGGGACAAAGATCAGGATCTAGAATTGCGAAAAATAAAAAAGTGCGAAGATAATAATAAAAAATACTCGCCGTTCCTACCAACTTAAGTAGACATACAGACTCGTATATACTGATCAAAAAATAAATAAAGTTTGTTTCTTTACCGACAAGTAATTATGTTCAAACTCTCTAAACCCTTTAAAGACTCTGCTTCTCTAATTAAATCATTATTTTCCCTTTGCCCGAAACGAATGTTTGTGGGTTAAATTGCCCTATGTAAATTTACGTCTTTGCAATGTTGTATAATAGATGGTTTTAAATTTATCTCAAAATACTTTTTTTAAAAATCAGGTATTTCTTTTTTTAATCGAGTTCGTGAGTTTTATTTAAAGGTCAAATCTTACAAAAGTACATCGTTATCTTATTTATAACAAATTTTAATATTTAGCATTTTTAACAATAAAAATATCTTGCGATGTAACTTTCTATTTTATTAAGTAAAAATTCATTTATTTATGTTGTTTATTAAATAAATTTAAATGGTTTTAATTATTGAGTACAATTGGAAAATTGTTTATTGATGGCGAACTAAGACTAATATAGGAAACACTAGCGCCTCGACATGTCAAATCTTTGTGGCATTTGTGATGTTCCGGGAAAAGTACCCTATCTTACAAAACACATGCAAGGCAAAATCCAAGGAAGAACATGTCCAGGAAGAAGACGCACGTCCTGGCTGAAAAACCTGAGAGAGAGGTATGGTGTTAATTCTACAAGCCTGTTTCGGGCCGCTGCTAATAAAATAAAAACCATAATGATGATCGCCGACGTCCTCGGAGGACATGGCACGTGAAGAAGAAAAAGGTTTCTCTATATTTTTTTGAGTTTTACCAGCGCAATTATTATTGCGAGGTAGAAACATACTCGTATGTCCAATCCTTCAGTATTTCCAAACAATTAGAGCAGTGATTCTCAACCAGTGTGCCGCTTGATTTTAAAAATTTATTGTTATTGACCATTTGACAAAATTGAAGGAGAGAATTGTTTATTATTTACCAAATCCTAATATATACAGGGTGTTTCATTCCTAACTGGAAATATTTCAACTATAGAATCCTGAACTCAAAATATGAAGCATCAACCCAAATCACCTAGATAAAATTTATCTCCTGTCTGAGTTACAGGGTGTTTTATTTAAAAATTATTGCCATATTTGGTGAGCAGCAGTGTAAGTACTATACACCCTACTAAATTATGTTAAATGAACGTTTCTGGCTACTACCAGAGGCGTACGACATTGGCAAGTGACTGGTTGATACCTCCCAAATTCCAGGCCACTGGCGGAATTGCAATTTTATCACAATTTTTCGATTCTCCAATACTTTCTACGTGAATATTGTACTCCTTCTTACTTACTTAATCCGTAGCGGTACAGCCCCTGATGGGCCTTGGCTGAGGCAACAATTTGCCTCCATCTATCTCGTTTTTTTATAACTTCTAGACTATTCCCGATGCTCATTTTCCGGAGGTCCGATGTTATATTATCACGCCACCTTAATCTTGGTCTTTCAAGTGGTCGTCTTTCTTTCTGGTGCACTGTTCCATATTAAGCGGACCATTCTATCCTCTGGCTTTCTTGGTACATGCTCTGCCCATCTCAACCTTTGTGCCTTTATGAGGTTAATCAGTTCTGGCTGATTGTATATTTGTACTAGTTCTGCATTTGTTTTGATTCGGTAGCTCCAGGTATCCTGGTTTTTGGTGGGTCCGAAAATTTTCCCCAGCACTTTTCTCTCGAATCTTTAAATGAGTTCCTCATTTCGCACCGTAAGGGTCCAGGTTTCGCAGCCGTACATTACCACGGGTCTTATCATGGTCTGGTACGTTTTAATTTTCGTTCTCCTAGGCGTACTCCTTCTTCGTGGCGATAAAGTAATTAGTTTTCGAGATATTTTGGGTTAAACATGAAGCTGCACAATTATTTTGATTTCAATGTTTATTAATTATGTCGGTGATTGTATTTATCACGCGGATGAAATCTTTATTAAGGTTTTCTTGAAATCGGTAGGTTCTAGTTTGGTATAACAAAATATATTGAACCTTATTTTTCGTTATCAGCATGAGCTTTTTTTTGTCCAGCTTCAAGGACTAAGTAGCAAGTCGAAGGTTTGGTTGCTCTATCATTCTTTTACTGTGCTAGAGGCTATTGATTTCTAGCCAGCTGCGTTTTTGCTGCAGTTATCCAAGATTTGACCATTCTATAGCTATTTCTTGCATTATCCCAATTCGATCTGCCGTTACACCACTCAAGCCAAGCAACACGATGTCAAGTTGTCAGTGGTAGACATAAAAATGGTCTATTCGAACGAACGGATTTTTTTTTCAAAAAACGCTATATTTTCTTGTTCAACACGTCTGACTTTACAACGTACTAAAATTTTATGAAAATCGGAGGTATGGAAGTTCATATTTTTACCAATTATCACATCCAGCTCGACCTCGCGTCCGAAAAATAGAGTCGGTGTGGTTAAAATTATATTCGTTGTTACACATTTGTTAACCCGATAAAAATATTTTCGTGACATAATTTTAACATTTTTCTTAATCCGTTTATTTAATTTTTTTTTACTTTTTAATAATACATTACCCAAAATGTCCTCGTTAAACATTTTTTTAACGGCAAAATAAAATAGTTTCCTTAATTGCTTCCATTTATTATCCGTTTTTGTTAAATGAGACAGTTCGTATCGACAAGAAAAGCTCCCTCCATTTAAATACCGCGAGTCGAGTTTGCTTCGCAATTAATTTCCACTTCTTATTCAATGCAAGAACTGGAACACAATTTTTCCTTTTTGCTCACTTTTACCGCAATTTACATACTTCACCGCAACCTCATAAAGGCAGACTTAAGGTGTGAGTTATTCTTAATTGGCTGGCCCTTTTTTTTGAGAAACCGACGTTAAAGGGCTGTTATGCAATTTGTTTCCACCTCGTGTAAAAATTATTTAATTTTAAAGTCGACCGGTACCAATTTTAAAAAGAAAAACAAAGAAAAAATGTTTTCTCTGTAAAATAAATTAAATTAGATACCTACATTTTGTTATTAATAATTTATTGTGTTGAAAGATAGATAAAGGAACGCTTAGATGTTTTTGACACGTACAAAGGATGGATGAAAGAAGATTGATGAAACAAATTTATAAAGCGAGTGTGAATGGACAAGTCGGTAGAGGTCGACCTCGGCGAACATATCTCGATCTGATCAACATTGTTTTGAAGAAAGACCAGGTCAAGAGTACCAACAACCGACGAGCATGCATGAGAGCCCTGATAAAAGTAGAGGAAGCAAAAGATGTGTGTAAGAACCGCAGCAAGTGAAAGGAAGTGGTCTCTGCCTACCCCTACGGGAAAAGGCGTGACTATATGTTGTTTGTAATAAAAAGTAATACAATAATATTTACCAAACAAAGAATAACAATAAAAAAAATAAAAAACTATAAAATAACAGCGTTTTTTTTAATTTTCAAATTAATAGTAGTAGTCCGGGAGATAGCGTCAAATTTCACCGAACCATTTTACTGAGGCTGAATTTTCTAGTGAAGGCTTTTGTAATGTTTTTGAGAGGAAATTTCCATGTTAGCTGGTCCAGATCCGTGACTTAAGATTGTGAAAGGCTGCGGATCTCGCGAGAAAATAACAATTTTTGGAATATTTTACTGAAGGTCATAATTTGCAGCTATCTGCAATCTTAAGTCACGGATCTGGACCAGCTAACATGGAAATTTCCTCTCAAAAACATGACAAAAGCATTCACAGCTAACAAGTTTTATTACACCTGAGCAAGATAACATGATTTTTTATGATTCTTAAACTGATTACTATTGAGTATAAAATTTTCAGCCTCGGTAAAATGGTCCGATTTTCAAGATTTTTCCTATATATTCATAAGCGCAGCTAACAAGTTAAATCACAGAAATTATGCAGCTAACATGTTTTTTCCCGATTATAAATCAATCATTTAGCTATTTGCAAATTATGACCTTCAGTAAAATACTCCGAAAATCAATATTTTTTCGCGAGATCCGCAGCCTCCCACCATCTTAAGTTGCAGAGTCGCGTCAGCTAACATATTTTTCTTCACTTCTAGAGAGAAAACTAAGGTACAAAAGGATGGATATTCTCAGTAATATCCCCCGTGAAAATTTTTTACGCCATCTCCCGGACTATAGACTTAAATTATTATTATTGTTAGTAAAACCAGTCGGAGTAAGATAAAACGTCAAAAAACACAACCTGCTGGAAGGCAAACAATGAAGTACGCGCGAATATGTTTAAGAAATTAATGTTATCATGTAAAAGAGGGTTAGAGGTGTGGTTTATTTTTAGTAGTTGTATGAGTGCGTGTCAGATAATTTTATAGGGTTCCGTTGATAAGAAATAGCTTAAATAAAAAAATATAAAATAATGCAATTATTTTTAATGTATAACTGACATTTGTCTAATGACATCTATATATAAAATTCTCGTGTCACAATGTTAGTTACCATACTCCTCCGAAACGGCTTGACCGATTTTGATGAAATTTTTTGTGCTTATCCGGTATCTATGAGAATCGGCCAACATCTATTTTTCATCCCCCTAAATGTTAGGGGTAGTCCACCCCTAAATTTTTATTTTTATTGTTTGGACAAAATTTTTAATTTCTATTTTTTTATGATACAACATACAAAAATACATACAATCCTCAATTTTCACCCTTCTACGATCAACCCTTTTTTTTAATAGCCATTTTAGTAATTTAATCATTTTTCCTCTCCGGTCGAAAACTGATCAATCGTCATTTAATTAGTTATCCCCGCCAGATGTCTACAGGTGTCATTTCTGACCCAGTAAACAGCACGGAGTAGGGATGAGAACGAAGCCGGTCTCCTTTCTTTCTCACTCCCTACACAGTTGTCGGCCATCATTATTGTTTATGCATCAAGTGTAGTAGTAACGTTGACAATTATTATTTTGCTATCTCAGTGTAACTCTCATATTAACTTTTAATCATTCCTATTTTATCAATAATAATTAAATTATCAATTTTGAGTGTATTTTGCACGATTAGTTAAAAAAAAGATTGATAGATTTGAGAACACCATGTTTTTCACACGGACAATTATACGTGGCATTCTCTCGAGTGGGTAAACCATCCAGTTTGTTTGTGTTAGCTAAAGATGGACTAACAAAAAATATTGTTCACGCTATAGCATTAAGAGATTGATATTGTTTAATAGTGTTACTGTCGTAATTGTTTAATTAATGATATATAATTTTAAGGAATAAATTATAATAACTTAAAAATAATGTTTGCCTTTTGTTATTTTTATATTCCCTCATCGTTCACAGCGCTCCATGCTTATTTCACGCATATACCACATTCTTACATACATACAATATACACATTCTAACATACATACATACTTACAATAAGTAAGCTATTTTTTGTCTACACTAGAAATTACTAGGAAATTATTTATATGGCAAAATAACGTTTGCCGGGTCAGCTAGTATATATATATATATATATATATATATATATATATATATATATATATATATATATATATATATATATATATAGTTCTTCTAACATGTCCGTACCACGTTAGTTTCTTTTCCTCTATGTGTTCTAGTATGTCTTTTTTTACCTCCATTCTTCTCCTGATCTCCTCATTTCTTATTCGATCTAATCTGTTCACTCCACAACTCCTTCTCCAAAAGTCCATTTCTGTGGCTACAATCTTCCCTTTGTTTTTTTTGTTGATCACCCACATTTCAGCTCCATAAGTCATTATGCTGCGAACTATTGAATTGAATATTCTCGTTTTATTAGTCTTGGTTATGTGGCGGTCCCATAATATTGGGTTTAATTGATTAATACATGCCCTAGTTTGACCTAGTCTATTTTTTATTTCTTCCTCTGTTGTTCCACTTTTTGATATTATAAACCCTAGGTACTTAAATTTGTCTGTTCCTGAGATCTGTCGGTTATCATCTATTTCTAGGTGATATATCCTGTCTTGTGCCGTTGACATATATTGGGTCTTTTCGAGGTTGATTTCCACTCCATTTTTCCCATATTCCTCCTCTAGTTTCCGCATCATAAAACCTAAATCCTCCTCATCTTGAGCTATGATTACTTGATCATCGGCAAAGCTTAGAGTATACAGATGATCATTTCTAATTGGTATTCCCATTCCTGCACATTTTCTCTTCCATGGTCTTAGTGTCTGTTGTAGAAATATTTTGAATAGTGTGGGTGATGTTGAGCATCCTTGGAGGAGGAGGAGGAGTAATGACATCTATATGGGCCAATTTTCGATAAGAAATATATAAGGTATATTTCTAACAGATGCTAGTCACCATCAGATATTTTTATGCTTTAGTCGTTTTTGTGAAACAAGGGATATTGTATCTTGTGATATCGATTTTTGCGGTATAAGCACAACGTATCCACTGCGATTTTTATTGGCAGAAAGAAAATATTACAAGTTTTTTTTATCATAGTGCTGGTCAAGCCACCGACGGATTTTTTTATAATTCAGTCGTTTGAGAAATAAGGGATATCAAGCGAAACTACATACAGGGAACGTATTAAAAAATGTCTTGCCATACAACCTTATGTTAAGTTGATGCTGTTAAATGGTAAATAAATTAAAATGTTAAATTAGTACTGGTATCAAAAAAAGATCTATGCCAGAGTGGTAAGGAGTGAATTGTGGTCTACATTGTCTGTGTATGGGGTGAGCGGTAGTTTAATACGAGCACTAAAATCACTTTACGAGGATTCCACTGTTTGTTTCAGGATAAACGGAGCTTACACGGACTGGTTTAACATCTAAAAAGTTACGAGACAGGGATGTGTGGCTTCGTCATGGCTGTTTAACTTATACATAGACAATTGTTTAAAAGATTTGAAAGAGAGTGCGTATGGATTAAAAATAGATAATTTGTTCGTCAAATGCCTTTTTTTACGCCAATGATTAAGTCATATTAGCGTCATCTGAAGAGGAGTTGCGGGCGATGGTTAATGTTATCCATGATGCCCTGAAAATCAAAGAAAAATCCGGAAATCATGTAATTTTGATATAATTTAAAAATACACGAATGCAAATTAGCTTCATACATAGATACATATAGTCACGCCTTTTTCCCATAGGGGTAGGCAGAGACCACTTCCGTCCACTTGCTATGGTTCTTACACACATCTTTTGCTTCCTCTACTTTCATCAGTGCTCTCATACATTCTCGTCGGTTGTTGGTACTCTTGGCCTGGCCTTTCCTCAAAACAATGTTGATCTGATCAAGATATGTTCTCCGAGGTCGACCTCTACTGACTCCATTCACACTCGTCTTATAAATTTGTTTCGTCAATCTTCCTTCATCCATCCTTTCCACGTGTCCAAACCATTTAAGCATTCCTTTGTGTATCTTTTTAACCACATCTTCTTTTACACCAAATCGTTATCTTATCTCACTATTCTTTACTTTATCCAACCGAGTCACTCCGACTATACTTATCAGACTACTCATTTCCGCAGCATTAATCTTATTTTCATGCTTCTTCTGCCAAACCCAACATTCACTACCATACATAAGTGTAGGACCCAACACACCTCAATGCACAGCCAGACATGCCTTTTTTGACATTTTCTGGCTATTCATAAAGCCAACTATTAAAAAAAAAATTAAAATAGGATTTTTTCCTCTTTAAAATATAAATTTAAAAAAGCACAATTTGGTTTTATTCGTGTAGAAATCGAATAGTGCAATTCAACAATTGTTCTCGCAAATTAATTTAAGGTAGCAAATATAAATTGAAAATCATTTATTTTATAAAACGGTTTTGCGAACGAAGCATCACTCTTTCGATTGAACCAAGCTACGACACAGTGATTTTACGAAGTGGTTGTAACAAATAAACAAAAAGGTAAATTCTAAAAAATAGATGCAACTCTCAAAAAGATAACTTTAGCTTGAACCTTTTATTTATTAAAGTTAAAAATTTACTCATACTAACTTCAGGACTTCCAAAAATTTTAGTTAAAACTAAGATACTGCAGAACATATGCTTTGCGAATGCCCAGCGCTTTTCTGCAAGAGGCTCAAGTTTTTGGAAGGGGTCTTCCTAAAGCCCTTCGATCTCAGGAACTTAGCTCCCATGAAACTAATAAACTTTGTACGAAGTCTCGGAATCCTGGTCCTTAAATAGAGCATTATGGGCAATTAGTAGATTTCTAAAACAAAAATTCCTTTAAAGATCTGGAATTATGGTTTTAATTTAATTTTGGATTCACTAGTAAAGTTGCAGATTTTCGACGAAAACATCTATATTTTTTAAATCATAAAAAAGATGTCGGGAGTATTATTATTTTATCAACACTGTTGTCTACAGTGTCGTCTTTTACGATTTGATCAATAATTTTACGGAATTTTGTTCATTATTACCAACATCCGTAAAATCTCGGCTTATTTATATCTTTAAATCAGGAGTTCGAACTATCAAAATTGAATGTTTGTCTTCTAAATCATCGATTTCCATTTTCATTTTTCATTTTATCGCAGCTGCAGGTACTATCAATGCCCTTAATCAGAATTACCCATGAAAGATCAATAAAAAATTAGATCCATTTCAATTTTAGCTAAATATGCTCAATCTAATCCATATATTATTAAAAATAAACAGTAATGCCGTAGCAAAACTTACTTTTCCAAACCGGGGGTACTTTGCTATTTAATATAGTTCTAGTTGTCCTAGTGTTATCGGTTCATTAAATTAAATTTGTATTTATAATTTATATGGAGATACTGACAAAATTTTAAATAATGATCTTGTCTGTCGGTCGGGCCAAACGTAATACCTGAAAGTTTTATCGCCCTAGCTCTCCTTTTAAAGTTATCGTGCGTAAAATAAAAAATGCGGTAAATTTGAGGATCAACTTGTACCGCAGCTACCTTAAAGAATGTACCATACCTTACCAATGGTCCATATTCGAACTTGGTCTTGTCCTTCGGGCAAACTTCTACCCTGTAAGTTAGGGTTGTATGTTCTTTATGTAAGAATGAATTTAAGCACTACGGCAATACGGCTAATATGAAAAAACATATTCAAAGAATACATCCTCTACAATGAAGTGAAAATAACAAAATTTATTGAGATGCAATTACTAGTAAAAACTATTTTTTAAGCCAGCATGAACAAGGGATATCGGTACCGACTAAATAGTACCTACGACTCTTTTTTATTTCGTTGCTTTTTTTGACCAAATCCCGGGTTCCGATTTTGTTTCCCATATTTTTACATGAAAGTCCTGCAGCAACAAATTCTTGATAATGGTTATAATTATGTATTTAAATTTTCTTGCTATTTTTATATGAAGCTAGTAATACTTGCGATTTTAAGAAAACGGTTTGAGCGACAATATCAATTTGTTTACAACTAATTGGCAAAACACACGTATTTTTTTGGCTGCTTCCTAAACTTATGTATGGTAGTGAATTTTGGATTTGGCAAAACAAGCATGGAAGTAAGATCAATCCTGCGGAGATGAAGTTTAGCTAGAGTGACTCTGATGAAATATTGGGGAATAGTGTGATAAGGGAACGCTTTGGCGTTAAAAAAGATAGATAAAGGAATGCTTAGATGGTTCAGATACGTAAATAAGATGAATAAAAAAAGATTAACGAAACAAGGAGTGTAAATGGGCAAGTCGGTAGAGCTCGATCTAGGCGAACGTATCTCGATCAGATCGACATTTTTTTTCAAGAAAGGCCAGGCCAACGGTTCTGTTGAGCATAAATGAAACCGTTGATGAAAGTAGAAGAAGTGAAAGACGTGTGTAAGAACCGAAGCTAGTGAAAATAAGTGGTTTTTACCTACCCCTATAAGAAAAAATGTGACTATATGTATGTAGTCACATATTGGCAATAAGAAATACATACAGTGATAAATTCGGCATTCCATTACAATTTATATTATTTTCGTCGCAGAAATACAATTTATTTTACTTTTTATGAAAATTTAGTTAAAAAGCAAAATGAAGCGGCTAATATTTTTTATGATCCATTAAAAAAACAAACAAAATGTTGTGGAAAATGTCGGTTGCCGTATAAAGCTGTTTATCCAAGTGAGAAATACAAATATTAGTATTTCTCTGGGCTATTTAAAATTTATTTTCCATCACTCATCCAGTTGAACTAGATTTTCTTGCGGAAAATAAAATAAACTTGATAAAATGGATTCACAGAATTTAATAGAAAAGAAGATTGCTAAGGAAATAGATAACGCTGATCTACAATGGATTGTTAAAGTAAAGGAAAATAAAACAGTTGGTTTTTGGACAAATTGACGCGGGAGATTAGGAGATAGGATGTAATAATTGACTTCGTTCTAGAATTAAAAGAACCAACATTTAAAACCAATGTAACAACGATAATAAATTATTTCGATTGTTTTTTTTTTAAATGTCACCAGTAGTTACAGAAGACGATTTTTTTATGTAAAAATAAATTGTTGAAGTCGAACAGAACACACAAACACAGATTATCGACAGATGCGAAATTTGAGGGAGAAAGTCTTACGGCGAGAGAGATAAACATTCAAACCGATTTAAATGTCCTCATGTGTATTTAAAGAGCTTTCGTGTGCGTTCGGGTTGTTCGGACGTAAGCCTCGATCACACAGAAACGTTATTAAATACAATTCTAAAGACACTGAAGATGATGGCAACAATGCAATAAAACCCATTTAAATGTCCATACATGAATCAGAAAATCCTTTGATCTTTCGCCGGGTTTCGCATGTGTGTGTAGTTAATCAGTTTACCGTATTTAAAAACCGAAATAAAACTTGCGCTTGCTATGCAAACTTTTTTCTACGATACAAAGACCTATTATCAGAGGAGACGGAACTATTTACTTTTAAACACGATCATACATCTCCACTTTCTGGGCGATTGTATGATCTTGATACGGCCGACTGGAATGTGTTGTGCTGTGATGTTGCCTGTTTTCCGGTTATGGCATGAAATTTGTAATTGGTATTGAAGCGTCCATAGTATTTGTAGAATATATTTGCAACAATATTGTGACCATAATACTATCTCTTAATAATATTTCTGAATAATACAACCCATTTTATGGAATGTTGAACCATGGAACTTTTTCATTCCGTTAGATTATAGAAATGTGTTGCTCATTAAGCGACAACGCCGCACGGCTTGTCTGAATCGTTCCACGTGCAAAAGTTACTACGAAATCGGCTATTATTAGTAGCGCTGTTGCCGAAGGTGTTGCAACGAGATTTTGGAGTATTATCGGTAATATTATTGGTAAAATTCAGTGAAATTTAGTGGAAGAAATGTTTCGTCATTGCCAAGTGTGTACTTATACTTTCTAATATTTTTTTTTCTTTTATATAAAAATATAACAAAGACAAAATTTATTGTATTAATAGCATGAAGGCATCTGTTTTGATGGTCACAGAAAGTTGACCCTATTTCGTAGGGGATTCCTGATGTCTGATAGGTATAATAGAGAGATTTCGAAGAAACTGTGGCAGTGTTCCTTTTATTGATTCGATTTTATTGATTTTTAAAAAACCAGCTAATTTCGCCGCATGTTAACCTGTTTTATAGGTATGTGTGGATCGATTATACATCAGAAAACAACTACACTCCTGGCTATATGCCTGCGCCGAAATTAGCTGGTTTTTTAAAAGTCAGTTTTATACATTTTTATTTTTACAATGTCAAAAATTTTGTTATAATTTTCTATAATAGTATTATAGGATTCTATAATTTTTATATTTGTATTGTACTATGAAACAGTTTGCGACGAAAAAAGTTTAAAATTACTCATACAAAATATAAAACATGTCTGGCTGAATCCTTTTTGGTGACAAAATAATATTCCTTTCACGTACATATATTATACAAAGCGACCGTCTAAAAACAATATTAAAAAGTTGTCTGCAAAGTTTTGGACAGTTTATTATCTTGCATTTCAAATGGATGAAGAGAATTCAACATTGCCGAGTTGATAAATATTATTTTGAATGGGTATTGCGACGTTTTTTTAATTTTAACAAAATTTAAATAATTTAATATTTACAAAAAATTAAGTTGGTAGCATAAATCACTTTTATTTCATTTTATTTATTATTTATCGTTTCAACTAAATTTTTAAACTAACTAAACTTTAATTTTTACGTGGTAACTTTGGAACTTTGAGTTGGAAATGCACAACGGCATATTTAAAAACCGTAATATGAATTTATTTTTTTATTGGGGGAATATTTCCAAGATCAGACTACCAAACTATAAAATAGGAAAGTTTTTTTATACTTTAAGACCATATTATAATTAAAATAAATATTTAGACAGAATTTTTATAGCTAAATAGGTATAAAAAAACTGTATATTTTTCGCATTATTTTTTCTATTAATTTTGTATATCATAAAAATCATTTTAACTGCTACATAAATGTACGTATTCTCAACTGGTCTTCATGTATTTGGATGTTTTAATTTATTCTTTCAGTGTTAAAAACATTTACACTCATGTAAATAATCTAGTGATATTTATTAATATTTAAATATTATTTAGTTGATTCATTAAACATGTTATATTTGTTCAGACTTCGTTCACTAAAATTATTTGTTTGTCATTTTTATTATAATTCAATTGATTCTATCAAATACTAACTTGCTTACTTTATTTATTAATCACTTAAATATCACATATTCAAATAGTCCGCGCATTAATTTAAGATAAACTACGCAATTATATCGCGCTCTTACGCAGCAGATGGACGAAGCATTCGAGAAATACGAAATGGTTGGCACGCAAATTCGCAATAATTGCTTATTTTCAATCACCGCCGCTGCTACAAAATATAGTGTTAACACCCGTCAATCACCGCCGCTTCAGCAAGGCAATCGGAATATCAAAATATTAAAAAAAATAAAAGGTGTGCAGAGTGTTTTCCAGTTCATTCATAAATTAATTTTACCTATACCGTCTTACCATATTTTTAGCAGTTGGAACTTTTGATTGGAATGAGGTATCGTCTTCGGATTTGTAACACGCTTTTATAAGTTTTACTTGTATGTTTGTTTGTAACTGACTCTTTCGCCTCGATTTTTTCTTACTTTAAGGGATCAGATTTAATTTAAACTTCGCTCACTTGTCAAAGACCGACGACAATGCAATAATTCGATCAAAATATCCAATTATCCTGATTACTTTCGCCAGGATTTATAAATTTTTTCAGGGATCCTTTGCATGAGAGTAAGAGAGATAGAACTAGTGCGTGAACTACGCACGCTCGCAGTTCCAATGTCATATTATAATTCACCCAATCCAATATAATGGTGAGAAATGTGTCGAGGGATGAATGGCAAGAGGGCGAGTAAAACAAATTGAAAAGCGAAAAATAAACTATAGTTTAAAAAAACTAAAAAATACGCTTTTAAAGTTAATCAAACTAAAAGGTAAAAAATAATTCCCAACATAAGAATAAAATTACTGACGAGAAAATTAATGTCACTGTTCTAAAAGCGTGAGCTGCCAGGGTATTTCTCTGAAGAAAATATCTCTCCAGAAAGACGCCTAATAGGTATTAAAATAAAGTAAAAAAAAAGAGGTTTTGGTCAATAATAAAAATTACTTGTGCGAAAGATAACAAACGTTAACTTGGACATAAAAATAACATCCGCGTATATTTTGCTCCCTGTACAGAATTATTCGAGATACCATCAAATAGAGTGTAATTAAGCAAACTTTGAAATGATATTGGTGTTATGAGCGCATGCAACGTGCATGAAATGCAACATTGTTCGTGAAATGTAGCTCATATTGAGTTTAATTACCCCGAGTACCTTTTACATTTCCTATTAATGTTAACCTATTCCACCGTTTAGTTTGAAACCACTGATTATCTTAAAGAACACTTCAAGGATACCTCCTCCTTATTATCTTTATTACTAGCAGCTTTATTAATAATGCTACGGAGTTATTTACGAACTATTGTTACTGTAATAACTTTAATAATAAAAATTTATTTTGGAAAATTCGTTTAACGTTCCATTTAAGAAAATTAATCCATAACACTAAAATATTTAGTAGACAGTAGAGGATTAGTTTAAGGACAATTTATTTTACTTTACCCGCTGTCTTCAAATTTGTGTTTTTAATATTTAAAGTGCGAATTTTTATTATTTTTAAAATCAGTAACTTTTAAAATAATTATTTTTAGTGTTATTATTATTTATATATTTAAATAACGTTAAAAAAGGTGTTATAATGTATTTAGTTTTTGCGTCGGTTCATTTTTTACTGTATTATATGTATTATATAAATGCTGCGGAGATAAGTAGTCTGAGAAGTATAGCCGGAGTGACTCGATTGGATAAAGTAAACAATAGTGAGATAAGAGAACGCTGTGGTGTAAAAGAAGATGTGGCTACAAAGATAGATAAAGGAATGTTTAGATGGTTTGGACACGTAGAAAGGATGGATGAAGGAAGATTAACGAAACAAATTTATAAGGCGTGTGAATGGACAAGTCGATAGAGGTCGACATCGGCGAATATATCTCGATCAGATCAACATGGTTTTGAAAGGTCAAGAGTACCAACAACCGACGAGCATGTATGAGAGTACTGATGAAAGTAGAGTAAGCGAAGGATGTGTGTAAGAACCATAGCAAGTGTAAGAAAGTGGTCTCTACCTACCGCTACGTGAATATATGTATGTACAGTAGAATAAATTGACCTTTACCCTGACGTCACTAACAATGAACAGTAGTAAACACAAACTTTATATACCCCATCCTTTTCTACTGACAGTAGAAACATATCATACAATATGTACACTTGTCTTTCAAGCAATGACATACGTTCTTTTGTATCTCTAATTATGATCTCTAAATGTTGAAACGAGATAGCGCCAATAACGATTAATCAGTTGTATTCATAAGAATTTATTTTGACCTCCTATGACAACTGTCATTATTTTAATACATCGAGTTTTGTTCAAAGTGTTTTATCGTTTGCATTCAGATAAATTCTATAAAATCGGTTTTTTTCAGTACCTCTTATTTGTTATTTTGATTTTACGGTGAGTACAAAATTCTCTATTTTGCATTTAATAAATATTTTTATCATAAACTTACTTCTTAGACGGTGGCTAAACTTTCAGAAACGGGAACATTATTTATGGTGAATTTATAAAGTCAACTAAAGTAAGAATTACCTTAACAACCAAGAAATAAGAAAGATACACGCATGTTAATACTCTTCAGAGTCTGACGATAATTTCTAAAATACTTAATACGAGTATATTGTATTGTAAATTTGGAAATGATAATAAATGTATGAATAGTGTACATTAAATATCTTTATTAAAAAATAGTACAAACAATAGAATTTCGATTTACGTTTTTAAAAATTTGTTAATTACCAATTTATTTTCTGTTGGAAAAATTAGACATAGAATGGCAGTAATCCATTTTTTTATGGGATTGTAAGCACCGATGATATTGTGCTCAGTTGTGGTTTATGAGATAAGATCTGATTAAATTACGCAACGTGGCTGCATAAAAATGACAGATAAAATAACAAGACGTCAACGTCAAAAACCGCATGTACAACGTGGCAGCTAATGTCAAGAAGAATTATTTTTACCCCATTCAATTAAGCAAGTTTATTACTATATTAAATCCAATGGAATCTTTATAAAACGAAACTAAATTTCATGAAGACATCCATAAATAATACAATTGTGTATCATTTTAAAGCCAAGCATAACGTGTTGCATTTCGAATATTGAATAGTGACATTTATGGTATCCGAAGTTACCGGCAAACCGACATATCTTTGTATCCCGAAGAGGCAGTGAGTTTATTAGTGTAAGGACCAAATGAATAGGAAGGAACTCTGGCTAAACCGACGTGGGTTCAAGATTTTTTATGTGTAACATTTCAGTTTTGCTATTGCCAGTTAATCTTTTTGCATTTTGTATCAGTAAATACAGTCCATTTTATTTATGTATACTTTAAACTGTCTAAACCTTTTGATAAACATTTTTATAATATTATATTTATGACGAATAATTGGGATCTCCATACTTATCATATTTTCACAGGCAACTCCGATTAAGAATTTTATCTAAGTAAAAGTTTACACTATAATTATTAAGAGAGTTAAATATATGTTTTAAAGATACAAGGGAGATTCTTTTGTTGCCACTTCATTCCCTATTTTTGTATTATTTTTGGGAAGAAAAAAGTTTTAAAAGGCTTTCGTATCAAGAGTTAATGTCTAAAAACAATTATTTTTTATATTTAGTGTTTAAACTAAAACCACACCTATGCTTCGACTGAGATAAGTCGGAAGTCCATCAAGTTGCCATCGAAAAATGCAATTCTATAATCGTTTAGTGAGAAAGGGAAAATTAGTCCATAAAAGAATATTTAATAAATGATAAAATTGGAGTAAGTTTAAAAATAATTAGCGTATGTAAATTAAAAAACCAAAGTTCAGTAATTAGAATAGATGGTTATGATATACCAGAAATTAAGATTAAACGTGGAGTAAACGTATCGCCCTTTCTCTTTAATGTATCCTCTGAAAGAATATTTAGGGAAGCACTAACTGATATACAAGCTGGCATTATTATAAATGGCAAAATCATAAACAACCTTCGCTACGCAGACGATACGGTACTGTTGGCCTCCAGTCAGGAAGATCTACAACGGATACTGGATGCAGCAACCTAATATCATAGCTAACATAACAGTTGGGGGTGAACTATTGAAGCAAGTAAACCAAATAAAATATCTAGGCAGCATAATAACCAACAGCGCGGATAGTCAAAACGAAGTGAAATCAAGGATTGAGCAGGCTCGGGCAGCATTTAAAAACATGAGTAGGGTCTTGTGCTGCAGAGATCTGAAGTCCATTCTAAGAATCCGACTTCTCAGATGTTATGTCTTCTCCACCCTGCTGTACGGTATGGAAGCCTGGACTATAAACAAGTACGAAGAAAGACGAATTGAAGCCTTTGAGATGTGGGCTTACCTTGGAGAATCCGTTGTAGAATTCCGTATCGACGTTCGTTGCGCATAATGTGACCAAGATAATATAGTTTTTTGGTCTTTACAATATCCATGACTTCTAACTTCTTGTGTATTTTTGTTAGCATTTTGTTGGTCACATGGTCTGTCCATGGAATCTTCAGAATTCTGCGGTACAGCCACATTTCAAAGGATTGTAGTTTTTTTGTGGTAGCCTCCGTCAACGTCCATGTTTCTGCTACATACAGCAACACAGAGAAGACGTAGCATCGAAGAAGCCTTATTTTGGTGTTCATTTTAAAGTCACACAACTTAAAAACAAGCAACTTGCCTTCTAAATACTATTTCAAGATTGAACTTGTATACTTACACCATCGGTCGCGCGTAGTCTGCCAGGCCCCTACCACCCTTTATCTTAAAGGCTAGTGGTTAAAGCCCGTTGCTATTGTTTAGGGCTGTGGATAATACTGTTTTATGAAGGTGCTATGAGCAGCAACGGTCTAATTCCGCCGATGTTTCAATTATAGAAAAACGTATAGACGAAGGGTCTGTCAGACTAGGCGCGACCGCTGCAGTGTTAATATAAATTCTAGTTTTGTACCATATTTTTTTTTATTTTTCTTTATTTCTGATTAGATTTTTTTTGGTATGTTTTTATAACACAGGTTTTATGTTTTTCTAATATTTAATCAAAATCATTTTTTTTTTAATAAAATTATAGATCGGCAATGTATCTTTCATTGAAAACTGTTACATTTGTCAAACAATTTTAAAAACTATTTAAAAAAAAAGTCCCTCAGACCCGCAGGGCGAGGACGACTGTGGTGAAGTGGTAAAACGCCGGCAAAAGCAATCGTTCCTAAGATACTCTTTTATTCTAAGCGTTTCTTCGACTAGTAAATCCAAGATTACGATGAATGAGTACCTGTAAATAAAATTAACCTCCCTGTGGAGTATTCCACGATCCATATTCATTATTTTGTATCGTATTGTTGATCGGCCGAAGACATGAAATCGGTCGTGTTTAAAGAACATATTTAACTTAAACACAGTACAGGAAATAAAAACAACCGCCATTAATCACCACTGTTACACCAGTTAATTGACCTTTAAAATTAACCCATGACTTCACATTTTCGTGTAGGTGGTAGACGTTCTTGTTTTAAAGTCAGTAAATATTCAATCGTCTTTTTCTTTATTGAGCTATGTATCGGAATGGTTGTCCGTTAGGTTTTTTATTGATATACTAACTAAGGATGCAAGTGAAAAGATTTTAAAAATAGTGTTTTAAATATTTGTGTTTACTTGTATGACTAAATAATTGAAGAAGTAGGAATTACGAATTATAAGTAAGTTATTAACTATAATTTGTGATAATATTTTTATTGAAATATATATTACAAGTGGGGCTAAGATTGTAGTCGCGCGAATTTTCGGGTACAAAAATAAAACTCCTTATTTTAGAATTGCACAACCTAAAAAGAAATTATACGTTCTATTTTTGGCACAGTTTAATAAACACAAAATTAAGTTTTAATTATCTAATAATCTGGGGGCAGTTTAGGCCATTTTCGATCCCCCTATAACTTCGTTGTGGATTAAATTAGAATGCTGAATTTTCAGTAACCAAGCTGGCATTGTATAAACACGGTATATTTCAAATTTCATTCAATTTGAACCAGTAGTTAAAGAATTATAACTAGTTAAAGTTTCTTAATTTTGTCACTCACTCACTGACTGATTGACCGATCATCAAAACTCTAAGGCACTTCTAGCAGACATAGAAGCTTCAAATTTAGAATACAATTAGTGTTTAGTGTCTAAATCAAGCAAAAACTAAAATATTTTGCAATTTTGGTCCAGTTTTTTAGATACATCATTAATAAATTTTGTAATCCCATATAAATATATAGGATTACAAAGTTACATTTGCAGTGAATGAATCAGTGTGCCTGTATATGTATAAATCTACAAAAATAAATGGGATGTCATCAAAAACATAACTTGCATAAAACACCAAGTCTTGCAACTCAGTTCTTTTACCGTAAAAAGTTGTGAGATCCATGTTATACCAAGTCGATTATTTTATTCAGTCCCTACTTAAGGGTCCTTCTGTCTTAAGTTTTTACGTATATAGCTAACCTAACATCTTATAGTGACCATATCAATATTAAAAATTGACTTGGCAATCGTACTAAACAATCTAATTTAATATAATATGTATTACTTGTGACATACATTGTGTTTTCATGCGATTGCCAAGTCAATCTATTTATTTAAAACATAAAATATTTTTAATATTGATACGGTCACTATAAGATGTTGTTAGATTAGCTAATTACGTAATAGCTTAAAACAGAAGGACCCTTAAGTAGGGACTGAATAAATTAACCGACTTGTTATTACATGGATCTCATAACTTTTTCCGGTAGAAGAACTGAGTTGCGAGACTTGGTGTTTTTTACAAGTTATGTTTATGATGGAATTATATTTATATAAAATTCAACAGTTAATATTATAATTACTGACAAAGCAAATATTAGGTAATTAATTTTTAATTTAATGACGAATTTATGAGCTTGTAAATTAGTAAAAATGTTTTTTGATTATTCAATGTTTTAAAGCATTTATAAAAAAAATATAAAAAAGGTTTGAAACAACAAAGAATCCCAACGAAAATATTTGTTTTGTTCGAAAAAAATTTCTTTACTCTTTTCGACGAGTCCCTTTATTCATGCGATGTTGAAATTTCATGATAACATAATTAAAATAGGTCGAATATTTGTGATAAGCTAAAATATAACAGAGAAAAATGATAAGATAAAACGAGTGCCCTTAACTGTCAATTGGACAGTGTAAAAAGATTTTGCTGAGATATGCCATTTTAACATAAATTTAAGAACGTTACATACATGGTGGTTTTATTTTTTACAAAAAAAAAGTAGAGTTTTTACTTTTACTACTTTGATTTTATTATTATACTGCTAATTAGTACAAGTTTTTTATTTATATAGACGATCGCCAAAATCATTAGATACTGCACGAAGCCAGTAGCTTAGTACTCATTGTAAAGGTGTGTGTATTAATCAGAATATAAGCATTTTAATAATAAAAAAAGCATATGAATTTAATGTAAAAACTTATATGTGCTTTGTCGACTACAGCAAGGCATTCGACTGTGTAAAATGAAATAATTTGTGGCTCATCTTGAAAAACAGTGGAGTACCAAAACATATGATTATTTTGATTAAAAATCTCTACGACAACAGCTGCGGGAAGGTGAAAGTCAGCAACACGTTATCTAAGTATAAAAGAGGATGTGGAGAAGGCACCCAAAAGCCTGAAAAACAGAAAAAGTACCAGTTAAGAGGATATAACCAATAAACTTTTCAAGTATAGTGAAGAAAAACTAACTAAACAACTGACAGTTGTAATCCGTAGAATTCCGAACGCACATACGCACATACGTGCATACACACAAACAGACGTCCACTTAAAAACTATTGTATTCGACTCTGGGGACCTTGAAATATGGAGATATGTCAAAATTCGGAATTCGCAAAATCGGACCCATTACTATAACTTTCACTGGGAAGTTAAATATACAGGGTGTCCAGGGACTAATGGGAAAAAAGTCGGAAGCTTATAGGTCAAGCCAAAATAATGTTAATACTTCATATAAACTTTTTACATACGTGAATTCGTTTTTCATTTTTAATATTCGTAAAGTTTATTTAATCTTTATAAATTTTTTAGCATAATTATAACGTAAGTGTATGTTTATTTGGGAAAGGTAAACAGTTTAACAGTAGTGCCTTGAAGTCAGGGACGGACTACTCATAATGGTTTTAGTGATCCAAAATTTTTGCAGGGATGACACACCCTGTATGTAGGTTAGGTTAGGTTAAAACGGCGGTTCGTAGGAAACCCACTTATGCCTTTTGGCCCGTTGTGATACCGTGATGGACGGCGGTGCCTTCCTTCTCTACCGTGAGAACCAGTTGAAACTTTTAATAAAAAATGTAAGTTCCTTGATGCTAACTGAGCTGAGATCAGTTAAATCATTAAAGTTGTCTAGGGCAGAGCAGTGGCAGAGAAGATGTACCATTGTTTCCTCCCCTTCCTCATCGTAACAGCTTCTACAGAAGTCGTGTCGTAGCTCTGCGATTCCCATGCGCCGTGCGTGGGATCCACCATTCCCACTGTCCTGTTATGACCACGATCGCATTTTCAATGAACTCCCTGGATAGAGTTAAAACATCCTTGGTTCGACGTAGATCTAGTTTAGGCCAAATATGTTTTGATGATGTGCATGTGGGTTCATTTTGCCACCTCACGTTGGCTTTTTGAACTATTTTGCTGTGCAGGAGGAGCCGGCAGTATGCAATCGGTACTCCTTGCTGAGATGAGACAGATACAGCTGGTAGGGTGGTGCCCTCTCTTGCTGGCTCGTCCGCCTTACAGTTGCCTGGTATGTCCCTGTGTCCAGAAACCCAGACAATGTGAACTCTAAACTTAGTTCCTAGCTCATTCGGGGCGGCACAGCATTGCACCGCTGCCCTAGAGGTCAAGTAGACTGAGTTCAGTGATTTGATAGCAGCCTGGCTGTTGCAAAGAATGAATATCTTGCTGAACTTTTGTTTGTTGCGGAGTATCCAGACAGCTGCCTCGGTAATAGCTGTCATTTCAGCTTGATTCACACTACAGTGATCAGGCAAACGAAACGACAGGCTAAGTGAGAGGTCTTAGAAGATACCGCAACCTACTCTCCCCTCTAGTTTAGAGCCATCCGTATAAAATACTGCGCCCTGAGGTTTCACTAGATTCTCGGCCCAATCTTCTCTGGATGGAATTTCCAGGGATCAATCGCCTTCGAACATAGGGGTAGGTTTAGTGTAATCAGTGTTTTTTGTGCACAGGTCGTATTCTCTAAGTAGTCTAGAGTGACCATAGTGCGTTTTGGTCCATGGGTATGTAAATATCGAAAATGACTTCCCCATACCATAAGCTAACGAAAAGGTTTGAATGTTTATCTCTTTAGCCGTAAGACTTTCTACCTCAACTTTCGCATCTATATGTCCGTAATCTCTGTTCCAGTACAAACATTTATACAATTCACCTACTTTTAGCTCAAATCAATACTTACCTATAGATTTTCTTCGGTGTTTGAAACCGATAAAATATAAAATAAAACATCTTCTTTTGTATTGAAATAAAAATATAAAAAAAAACAGTGGCATGTAATGTGGGTTTAAAATGCAATATCCTTTGATTTAATATCTTTAGATTATTTTAATGTGTTTACATCAAACGTCCAAATGACTTGACAAATAAAAATAATCGGACAGATAAAAATAATTATTCGTTGGAAATATTGCCATAAATATGATAAAATAAAATAATACTGGAGGGAAAGTTAAAGAAAAACGTCGTGCTGTCAACAACCAACATCCATGTTTGCCATTAACAAGCCGATAACAGGAAATAAACTTTTTTTTATATTATCACAATGTTCATTGCGATTTTGGGCATTTATACTACATTTTCTGTCTACACATTTAAGGCTATTTGTATTATATATTGGATATTTGACAACCAACTTTTGTGGTTTTCGGTCTTTCAATACGGCAGCGCATACAAAAAAATTTTAATATTTACTTAAATGTATGTGTACTTTTGTTATGAAGCAGTAAATGTTGTAAGTTTTTGATATAGTACCTACCTTCTTCTTCTTCTTCTTCTTCTTTAATTAGATCTGTTAATTGGGTCACCTTAGGATCTCTTGAGATGTCGATTGCCAGCTGTCCTTCCATCTCTTAGGTAGTCTTCCTGGGGGTCTCTCGCTGGTCTGCTCTAGAATTCTATCCGCGGTAGTCGATCTTCTGTCATTCGGGTTACATGAGCGTGCCATATGCCGCCCCCATCTCACCACGCCCTGCACCAGACATTCATCTCTTATAACCTCGTTCCTGACTCGGTCTCTTCTTGTCTTTCCGTGTACGCTTCTTAGGGTTTTCATTTCTGTTACACGCAGCATGCTTTTTGTTTTAGTTGTCTCTTCTCGAGCTTCAATACCGTAAGTCATGATTGACCTAATGCAGGTCTTGTAAATCTTGACCTTGCTGTCACCATACCACCTGTCGTAAGCATCCTGCTATTGCGGTTGCCTTGTTAAACTGACTCCTCAGTTCTTTTATTGGATTGTGGGGGTACGATATATCCATGCCCACGTACTTAAACTTGGATACTTGCTCGATAGGTTGATCTTGGACTACGAGCTTACATCTTATAGTTTCTTTGGTTAGGGTCATGCATTTTGATTTTCCTACTGATATGTTTGTGTTTAGTTTTGCTGCTGTTAGATTTATGGAGCGGTCTTGCAGGTCATCCTCTGTTTCTGCGATGAGAACTGCGTCATCGGCGTAGCATATTATGTTAATTTTGTTTCGGCCCATTCGATAACCGAGACCCATCGCTTGCACATCTTCTATAATTTTGTCCATTATTAGGTTGAATAGAAATGGGCTGAGACTATCTCCCTGTCTGATTCCTCCTGGTGTTTGTATGTTTTTCGTGTAGCTGTCTCCTGATTTAATCTTTGTGTAGTTTCCGGAATTTAGATTTTGTATAACTTTGACGATGTTGTCGGGTGTTTCTCTCTCCTTTAGTAAGTCCATAACGTCAGTTAGACGTATCTTGTCAAATGCCTTGGTGGGGTCGACAAAGCATAGGTATGCTGGCACGTTGTATTCGATTGCTTTTTTTTTTAATTGTTTAATTATGAATAAGGCATCTGTAGTGGATCTGTTTCGTCTGAAACCCTGCTGCTTTTCTCTATTTTGTATTTGTGCCTCGAGTTTACATTTTAGGATGTTTGTGAGAAGCTTCATGCTTGAATTTAAGAGAGTTATGCCTCTATAGTTCTCTGGTTGAGTTTTCTGGCCCTTTTTAAAGATGAGGATTGTAACGCTTTCATGCCAGTCGCTGGGTATTTCTGATGTATCGAGGATATTTCCATATAATGTCATCTTTTTTACGAGTTCAGGGCCGGCGTATTTTATTAGTTCATTGCTTATGTTGTCTGCTCCTGGTGCCTTTCTGTTCTTTAGCTTCTTGATTCCTTCCTCTTTAGTTATTGTGTAGCTTGATGGGATGTTCTATAGTTACCTATGTTAGGTGTCTCTGGGGCACTGTATAGTTGTTGAAAGTGGTTTTCCCATGTCAGTATGTCAATCCCTTTAGTTTGTACAAATTTGTTTACAGGCTTTTTTCTATTCTTGAGCATCCTTCGTTGTGCTTTATATATGTCGTGATCCATATCGCTAATAAATTTGACAATTGATTTATGCAAGCAAAAAAAAAGTAATGAATAATAATAATATATTTTCTTACAGTTAATGTAAAAAAATTCTCATCCCTCAAAAAATCCTAATGTAATTAGTGTTGCGTATTGTCTTGCCGGTGGCGTTTCCTACTGATTATTTTTTTTTAATTAAGGTTACGAAATGTGTATTGGGAATCAAATATAAAAATCAATAATCCCCAATGATTGATTCGAAAACAAAATTTGTGTTACGAAAGAAATAATACCGTCCTCAAGAGATGAATATACTCGAGAAAATAATAATATCATGAAAACTGGAAGCGAGAAAAAGTTAAGATTTTTCTGTTTTAGAATTTAACCTCGAGCAAATTGTCACTTAAGATTACCTTATAAATTATCCCGAAAGTTAAGCGGTAAATTTTAATTGGGTTAGGTGAAATAGTATGGGAATTCTAATTTGATGTACAGATTTGTTGTCGCAAAAACAAAACAATACTTCACTCTTGTTTAAAGGTATCAAAGGACTACTTTTATTTTAATTGCATATTTTTTAATAGTTAATCGGATTGACTAAATTGATATATCACCAGTTTATTCTTTGCAGTAAGAGTATCGTAGTTTATGTAACAACTAGCCCGTGACTTCGTCCGCGTGAAATTTAGATATATTTTAATATCTTTAAATGAGGATATCTTTTTTTCTCGACATCTAATTTAACATCAAAGAATTTTTTTATAGTTCAACATTCCTTCCGGGGTCTCTTTCCATATCAACTTGACGACACGTTGATTTTGTCCTTTAACATGGCCGCCCCATCTTAATCTTTCTGACTTGTTTTATAGTTATATAGTTCTACCAATTCTAAATTAGTTATTATTCTGTGTTGCTGTGTGTTGTTGTCATTAACTGGTCCATACATCCTTCCAAAAATTCTTCTTTCTGTGATTTGTAGACGATTTTCGTTTTGTTTTGTTATCGTCCATGTTTTACATGCATATGTTATTATAGGTCTTATTACTGAAATGGTAAATTCTTATTTTCGTACAACGAGATACATTTTTCGATTTCATTATATTTTGCAGCGCAAAACAGCATCGAATCGCACCTTGTATTCTGTTGTTAATTTCTTGGGTTATATTGTTGTCGGAGGTGATCGCAGCTCCCAAATATTTAGACTCTTTTAAACTCTTTTAAAATTGTAGTGGTCCATTCTCACGTTCTGTCCCATTCTATCTCGTCGTTTTGTTCTTGTTGTATCCATATATTTTGTTTTATCTTCGTTGATTCAAAATCCAACTTCTTTTGCGGCCTTTTCCAGTTTTATGAATTGTTCCTTGACACTGACAGTTGTATTTCCCACTATATCTATTGACATTTTAACCTGCATTTTCCCGCGCTGTCACCATATATTTTGTTTTTTCTTCGTTGATTCGAAGTCCAGCTTCTTTTGCAGCTTTTTCCAGTTTTATGACTTGTTCTTTAACACTGACAGTTGTATTTCTCACTATATCCATTGACATTTTAACTTGCATTTTCCCGCGCTGTCACTCTGTCGAAAAACACATGTTTTTGTTGCCAAGTGTGATTGCATTTGCTATAACCTATGTGTTTACTAAGCAAAGTATACAATTTAGTGAAAATTTCGATATTTAAATTTAATATTTTATATTGGAAGGAATTCAGATATGTTTCTACCATGTCCTAAATTTTTGTTTATCTGGCTGCTACTCCAAGTAGTCGATGCATCGAGGAGGATGAAGTTGTTCTTGGGAGAATCCCCAAGAGTAGCTTTATCGAAATATGTAATAATATACAAGGTGTTGTATTTAAAATAAGCAAGTTATAGTCAACTTCCGGTATAACAGGAAGTAGTTGGAGGCTCTAAATATTTTAGATCAATTCAGCATATCCTCAACCTCAAACCTCAAATTTTCAGATTTTAAGTATGTCAAGTTTCTCTAAAACGTCTAATTGGAACTCCAAAAGAATCACCCTGTAGTTTTGTACGAAATATTTTTATTCTTTATTCTTAAACGTGACGGTTTGGTTCCCGAGAATTTATCTTATCTTTATTGCTATATTTTTTTAATTTTAATAAAAATGAATTATTCAATGCACCCATAAAGATTCATGGTTTATTTTTAACCAACTTTAAAAGAGGAGGAGGTTTTTTTTTATTTGATAGCTGGTGCTTCCCGTATGGTCCCATTTCAATTTGGTTCAGTTCTGACAATGGCATCCACGAGAAAACCATAGTCTTTGAAGTCGGTTTTTTTATACGTTTTTGCATACGGATTATTTAAAAACAATTAAAAGATATTTGCATTTATGACGATATTGACATGCCCGCCATATTAAAAATCTAATAATTCTGCTCACGCTGTTAATATAAATTACTTTGCAGCAAAATTCTGGGGACAATTTTAATAATTACAGTTAAATGTCGGAAAGTTATTAACTTTTTTTAAAGGAAAAAAATAGCTGGTAAATTTTTTATTTTGAAAATATTATGATTTTGGTGACTTTCCAACATAAATTACATTAAAAGTAAAAAAATATTTTAATTATTTATTACCATAAATTATTTAGTTTTTAAATAAAGTGAAGAACTAACATTAAATTATCGTCCGCTGCGAAATTGTCGAACGGTGTAATAAACGACAAATGTTCGCAGAAAGTGCCTAATACCATGTAAGAGAAAGTATATGAGAGATATGTCTTGGATGTGTGGGGAGATTTGAAGCTAGACTGACAGAGCGGTTAATGGCGGGCGTGAGCAATTTCGTCTTAAAAATTGCTCGAAACTATTTTCCAATGGAACACTAGCTAATTAAATATTTCAGTCTTTTTTATTTTAACGCAAAAGTTTGACTGTAATTTTCAAATTTCAACGCATCGCGAGGTGAGATAATCAAGAATAAAAATCATATTACATCTTACATGTCAAAATTTGTTTTGGGAACATATCTTCTGACATTCTTTGGACGTCACCATACCATATTAAGTGTTTTGTTCTTATATCATCAACAATCGTGTGCCTGGCACCCATTGTATCTCTTATTTTGTCGTTGTGTATCCTGTCTCTTCTTGATTTACCCGCAGATCTCCTCCAGAAGTTCATCTCAGTTGTTTTTAGCATTTTTTCTGTATACTGTTTTATTTGCCATGTTTCACTACCGTAGCTTATAATGCTTTTAAGGATGGTATTATATATTCTTTGTTTATTAGTTTTCGATATCGTTTGATCCCATAAGATTCCGTTCATTATAGAGATAACTTTTCTGCTTTGTGTGTTTCTTTCTTTGATTGCTGTGCCGAGTAGCCTATCGTGTGTTATCTTCATTCCCAAGTATTTATATTCCTCGCAGTGTTTAATCTTTGTTCCATCATCCAAGTCAATGTCTTGTGCTAGACCATCAATGCACATGCACTTTGTTTTTTTTATGTTGACTTCGAGGCCCCATTTCTTGTTCTCTTTTATAAGTTTTCGAGTCATATATCTTAAATCATCATGATCCTGTGCTATTGTGATTTGGTCGTCTGCGAAACATAGGGTGTATAGGGTATTATTATTATTGAGAGGTATTCCCATACCATTGCATTTCCGTTTTCATTCTTTAAGGGCCTGTTCTAAATAAATTTTAAAAAGTGTCGGCGAAAGACAGCATCTCTGTTTGAAACCTTTTGTAACAGTGAACCCATTGGAGATATTTCGTCCTATTTTAATTTTTGTTTCGTTCTTGTCATAGATTTTTTGGACGGCTTTTATTAATCCATTTGTGATGTTCGTTTGCTCTAGAATTTTCCACAATTTTGTGAGAGGTACACTGTCATATGCTTTCTGCTGGTCCACGTACAGCAAATGGATTTCTTGCTTGATTGCGGTTTTTTTCTCAATCAGTTGTGTAACACATTATATGTGGTCTACTGTGGACCGACCGGCTCTAAATCCAGCTTGTTCTTCCGCCTCTAAATCTTTATACTCGCTTTCGATTTTGTTCTTTAACATTTTCCCGTATATTCTAGTTAGCGTACTAGTTACTGCAACCCCCCTATAATTTTTGCACTGGTCTCTACTACCCTTTTTATGGATTTTTGATATTATGGATACGTGCCATTCGGTTGGTATGTCCATGCCATTTAGACAGTCTTGGAAGAGCTTTCTAAAGTGTTCGTATAGCGTTTCGGTTCCAGCTTTAATTAATTCGGCATTACATTTTATATACCTTCCTTAAAAATTTAAAAATGTTTTACGAATGTATGCACTGTGCTGCTCCTTTTTAAAATTCATTCATCTCTTTGAAACAGATGTTGAACATTTCATGAGGTGTATACTTTGAAAGAATCTCGACATAAATTAGAGAAATGTAGTTTGACCTGAAATGCTTTTAACTTACTCTCTCAACCACTCTAGATTCAAGTACATGTTGTAAAAGTTTAATGGGAAAATTATAAATCACAATTTATTTCTTTAAAAATTGCTTATCTTAGGTCAATTAGTTATAACCAATTATTTCGAAAAGGATTAATATTTAGTATGCAAACACAGTTTAGGTACTTACTCAGAATTCGGTAGTATTTTTCAAAAGTAAACCAAACCTACAAACTTCTAAAACATTTCTTTGTTTGTGTTTAAATTAGCTGTTAAAGCAATCATTGCTGTAAATAGCCAAAGTTAAAATTTTGTATTTAATGGTAAAATGGAAAAATGTTAAACAAGAAAATAATAAAAAATATGTTGATTAACTCTGGCTAACAAGTAAACTACATACATCTCGGCAACATTTTGGCAATATGGTTTGAAAATCACAGATAAATATTCGTCTTAGGGTCAGATGTCTTTTAAAGTTTGTTGACAATCATGATCTGGAATAAAAAAATAAATTATAGATTAAAAAAACTAAAAAACAAGCTTTTAAAATTAATCAAACTAAAAAGTAAAAAATAATTCTAAACGTAGGAATAAAATTACGGACGAGAAAATTAATGTCACTGTTCTAAAAGCGTGGGGTGCTTTGTATGACATATTTAACTAACTCGGCGTTTCAGAACAAAAGCACCACACGCTTTTAGAACAGTGAAAGAAAATAAATAAAGAAAAAGAAATCTTGTATGAGGTAAAGAAACGTAAACTGAAAGATACCGGCTTTTACAGCTTATACTTCAAGGCAAAATACAAAATAGAAGGAGTCTAGGAAGAAGAAGAATCTTATGGCTGAAGAATCTCCGAGTGTGGTTTAATACATCAACTGTGGGCTTATTCCGTGCATCAGCGAATATGTTAGGTGGCTCTTAAATGTGATTTTAAAAAATTGAATATTTACGGGAATAAGAAGTTATAGGCTTATTTTTAAGAACACTATACAAGTATACAACTATTGACCGTTTAGACTATTTTTGTTTCTTGGAAACTCAAAAAATCTTTGGGTTCTACATTTTGCCAGCACGATGTTGTATTGTAATTTTTCGAGCTGTCTGAACTAGTTGTATCACGTGGAAGATTATATTTTTCGCTGTAAAGTAACAAAAGGCAGCATCCGTTATTTGTTCTAATAAAAAACTGAATGAGCATTGAAAAAAAACAACTTTTCAGTTTTAATTTTCACCGTTATAAAAGGTTTTAACGTTTCTTTATTAAATACATTCAAGCCTAATCACAATTCTTTATAAGATTTATGGGATGACTCTTTTATTTAAAATTAAATTAAGGTAATTCATAAAGAACAAATTGACAAAGCCTGAAAAATACTATTCAATCTTAAATTAGACATAAACAAGAAATTTTTAAACAATAAATCTCCTTTTAGTCGTAAATACAGCTTGCAAACAAATTTTCAAATGCCTATTTACAGTCGTTTAATTCGTGTCCTTAAAAGTACCCATTTAATGCAAGTGTGTGCTTTGTCTTTTACAAAATAAGCTTTTAATCCAACCCTCTACAGCCTTCGTGTAGTTTTTAAACTTCCAACCTAACCTGATTGTCTACTGACTCGCCCGCATTGAACACAAAGGGTTAAAGCGAGTGTACAGACATTTAAGTCAATAGAAATACAATTATTGTGATTATGCGTAATTTTATATACAAACTTTAAGCTTGTGGTAGTTTATTGTTTAAGTGAATACAAATAAAAAAAAATTAAAAATTATCTCAAAACTACACAAAAATACAAAAAAATACAGAGACCATTTCCTTTCAATTGCTATGGTTCTTACACACCGACTTGTCCATTCACACTCGCCTTATAAATTTGTTTCGTCAATTTTCCTTCATCCATCCTTTCTAACTTTGTAACCACATCTTCTTTTACACCACAGCGTTCCCTTATCTTATTATTCTTTACTTTATGCATCCGAGCCACTCCGGCTATACTTCTCAGACTATTCATCTCCGCAGCAATATCCTATTCTTATGCTTCTTCTGCCAAACCCAACATTCACTACCATACATAAGTGTAGAAACCAACACACTTCTATGCACAGCCAGACGTGCTTTTTTTATACTTTCTGGCTGTTTATAAAGCTATGTAGTGCCCCATTAATTTCTTTTCCTGCCAACACCCTTCGCTAAATGTCACTTTCATACTTTCAATATCTCGTAAACCCAAGTATACAAACTTACTAGTTCCACTCTTTTTCCCTTAATCAGAACACAGTTTGTCATGCTTTATTCTGTTTCAAAAATCAATTTTTCTTATTTTTAGATTGCTCTTGTATTTTACCCAAAAAACAAAATAAAAAATTATGTAACGAAGTATATTTATTAACAGATTGGAAATAATTAAATACGTAGCAGTACCTACAAACATATTTTACGTACTAAACATTTTTGTCGTTGAAAATATTGCAAATAAAGTGAATATTTTAAATTTGGAAATTAAAAAATAAAAAGTTATTTGCGCACTTTGTTTAAATTAATATTAAATTATATAATTTTAGTTAATAAAAATGATTTAATTAAAATATTGCTTCACAAAGTTTTTGAAATGAGCAAAAAATGGTGAACTTATATTTATTCTAACTTTAACGTGTTACCTGCATAATTGTTATTGTTTATGTATAATTGTTTAAATATAATTATTTAAGCATAATTTTTTAGTTGTTTGTTGATCTGCATAATTGTTATTGTTTATGTATAATTGTTTAAATATAATTATTTAAGCATAATTTTTTAGTTGTTTGTTGATTTTTTATGGATATTATGCTTAAACTACTGGTTCTGCTCTGTTACCTTAAGTTTTAAATACATACATTGTAAAAGATTTGTGTTTGGGTGTATTAGCTCACCGCCCCTTTACAAAGGAATAAAACATCGTTAAAATGGACAAGCGCTCCTAGATGCATGTGTTAATTTACAATAATTTTAACCATATGTCTTAAATGGTTGCCCTTAAAACTTCAACTAAGTCATAAATAGCTTCATAACTTTTAGTGTAATTATTTCTTAGACATCTTAAATGTTTCTTTTATCGGATGTTTATTTAAAGTAAAAAATTTGTAATGGTCCATTATAAGTTTCCTGAAACATATCAACCCCTTACACTTGATTGTTCGAAAGAATAATTAAAGAATAAACTGCTTCACAAAAGTTGAGAAAGTTCATAAATTCGGGTATTTTGTTTTATCAGATTACGAATTTTGGTCAGCAAGTGTTTATATGTTATAAATTAAATGTTTTTTCTTTTATGTAAGCGTTTGTTTGCCCATCACAGATACACTTCACCCTCTAGAACATAAAAGAAGAGTTGCAGAGCAGTCATTACTCCACAGATATTTCCATGGCAGATGCTCCAGAGAAATAAAAAGTCTTGTACCACCATTGGCCACATTCGGCTGAAGAACTCAGCACTCTGATCAGTCTCACCCATTTACTCTCAAGATTGACACTACAAGGACCAATCTTCATCAAGAATCCTTCTTTTACAGGGCTGCTACGGAATGGAATAAGTTTCCAAAATAAGTTTTTCCAGAGAACTATGACCTGCAACTTTTCAAAAAGCGTGTCCACAATCATTTCCTTTCTATAATCCCTTCCCCTTCTAATAGTCGCAGTGCGGGCCGTCCGCGGCCCACACGATAAGTCTACCCTTTTTGCGACTATTTTCATTAAAAAAAAAACGTTTGCAGTTTTAAACAACAAAAGCAACAATTTAAGGTTGTGTACCAAAAGTACATAATAATGAGTAAGCTTTTCTCTAATATTAATTATAGCCAAACAACGCCTCTGCATACTTTCAATAAGGTCGTTGAAGTAGCCTTGATCGATTTGTCTCCAAAGTTGGGGTGGATTGTAGATTGTAGGGTGGGTCGTGAAGGCCATGCTGCCTCTTAAGCTTTTCGACCTATCAGATCTTTTGTGCATAACCCTTAATCTATTCAAGGCCTGGGATTCCGAGACTTCGAGTAAAGTTTATCAGTTTCCTGGGGGCTAAGTTTCTGATATCGCAGAGCTTTAGGAAGGCCCCTTCCAGAAACTTGAGCCACTTGCAGAAAAGCGTTGGGCATTCGCAAAGCAAATGTTCTGCAGTTTCAGCGAAGTTCTCGCAGTAGCGGCAACTATCACTCTCTGTTTTGCCCATCTTTTTCAGGTGGTACCTTAGAGGGCAGTGTCCATAAAGTTGGGGTAAAAACTGTCTAAGTGTCTGTGGGGGTGGTTAATGGAAATTCAAGGCTCTTAGCTGGTCCCAAGCATGCTCGATGGGATTAAGGTCGGGCGATACAGGTGGCAGTGCCAAATACGGAATACCATAGCAGTCCAAAGCGTCTTCGACTACTCTTGCACGATGTGGTCCATCTTCAAAAAAAAGAAAAGTTGGTCCAATAGCAGCATAAAACACAATTATAACATTGTTAATTATTTGTAGTAAATCTGCGCAGTCTTGTTTCCATCAAGCACATTTAAACAAATGCCTCCCCAAACTGCAACTGTACCGTTTTTTCAGGAGCTCCGTACATAAAGAAAGCGAATTCTGTTGGTGATAACTTCTTGTGGAGTTAAATTACTGTTTTGCAAATCTTCAGTACATTAAAAAAAAAAAAATTTAAACATTTTGAAAACTGTTGTTTTACCCCTCCTGTAAAATGCAGATGTATCACAGCCAGTTATTGCGTGTAAAAATAGTACTTGATTTTGACAATTGATGTTGTCTCGAGGTTACACTGGCATATAAAATAAGGGTGGGTTTCATTGTACCTGATATTCTTATAGTAATTATTATTGTGTGTATTTTATTTTTTAAGTATAAGTTATAATCACCGATAAAAAAATATTTTTACATTTATATTACAGCTTCAGAGATGTATATACGTGGCATACGTATGCACATTATGACGATTACAACTTTTTGAATCGTTATATCTCAAAAACGGTGGCTCTTGGGAAAAAATAAGTAAATACATATTTTATAGATAATTTTATGATCTACAATATTTGTTCGACGTAATTTTATGATAAAACCAACCATTTTGCTAAAAATCGCGAAAAACTCATTTTTTTGACCTTTGACCTTGAGTAAAAGTTTAACTTTCAGCTTGTTTGGAATTTATGTACCTTCACTCTTGTTTTTTGGTTCAAATTGACCGGACTAAAATAAAACAAACCAACAATTAAAGCTCGCTTATTATCCTGTAAAGGGTCATTAAACGTAATTTATTTAGAACATTACATTATATTTTGGCCTTTGCTATTGTCAAACATTCTATGAAAACTATCGGAATTTGGTGTTTTACAGTAGAATACGAATTAAATGCTCTGAATTAATTAAAGTAGATGAACAGCGCGGTGTAAAAACCTCCAATATAGTGGATATTTTAACAATTTACGTGCTATTTATTTCAAAAATCGGTTTTAATTTAAGCTTATTGTAGGCGAATCAATCATTGTTTTATCTAGGAAGTAGATTATTTCGTTTGATATTTGTACGAATACAGAAAAGGCAACAAAAATTAAATAAAATTAATATTGTTACGAATCTAATTTTAATTAAAATATAATTGTTAGAAAATTTCTGGAACCTGCTCAAGTTTTGGAAGGGACAGTTTACAAGGGTCACCAATAGATGCCTTTAGTTGTAAACGGTAATTGTAAAATTTTGAAAAAATATTAATACTTATGGTAATCCTAAATGCAAATTGGTATTTATACAAATTAGTAGGCGAATTAATCATTGTTTTATCTAGTAAGTAGATTATTTCGTTTGATATTTGTACGAATACAGAAAAGGTAACCAAAATTAAACTAGATTAATATTGTTACGCATCCAATGTCAAATACAAGGGTCACCGATAGATGTCTTTAGTTGTAGATGAGTAGTCTAAGAAGTATAGCCGGAGTGACTCGGTTGGATAAAGTAAAGAATAGTGAGATAAGAGAAGGATGTGGTGTAAAAGAGGATGTGGTTACAAAGACAGATAAAGGAATGCTTAGATGGTTTGGACACGTAGAAAGGATGGATGAAGAAAAATTGCCGAAACAAATTTATAAGACAAATGTGTGAATGGACAAGTCAATATAAATCAAACATAACATCATACACGATTATTTTTATAGAGTCGACAGAAGTTTTGATTTGATTTATATGAATATTGTTGCTGACGTAATAGTCACGTGATGGAAAAGATTCACCGTTTCTACTGTACATCGTCTTTGCATGAATACAATTAAGTTATCTATTCCTTTTCAAGCTTGTTCATGCTTCCTGCATAGCCTCAAATTGGCGGTTCTGAAAATTTTTGCCAACACTCAAAACTCTTCGATGAAGCATATCCCAATCAAGCTCTATTGAATTTAGTTTCAGTGATTGTGCAGACTATGGCAATAATCTGGTAATATTATTAATAAAGCTAGCCACCGCTGTCGCAACATGTGGTCATTCATTATCATATATTAGTAGGAAATTTCTGGCTGCGGAGTATGGAAACACGATTGGTCAAAGTATTTAATTATTGTACTCATTTGCAGCAAAAAAAGGAGTGTACGTAATACTGCCTAGCAGTATGGAACACTGTGAAATGGCCTTCAGAATGGCGCGAGTCAATATTCATCCCACTATTATAGAAAGGGAACATTTGCATTAATATTTCACGCCAGTATGCTTACCATAATAAACGAGAGACTGAAACCTTTTCTTCTTCCCCAAATACTTAGCATTTGTTGGAACCTCCAATCCGTGTACGCCGCCTATGCGTACCCTTCTTAATAGAAGTCGCTATCCGCCATCGCACTATTAGAAAAATCCTACAAAATCTTGACTCTTATAAGGCAGTAGGACCAGATGGAATTCCGACAATTGTCCTGAAGACCTGTGCTCTAGAGCTCACCCCAGTTCTCTGTAGACTCTTTAAACTATCATACAGAAAAAGGTGTATTTCCGTCCATGTGGAAAGACGCTAAGATCCAACTCATTCCGAAAAAAGGAAAGAAGACTATTCCTGCAAATTATCGCCCTATTGCATTGCTCTCGGTCATATCCAAAGTTACGGAAAAAGCAATTAACATAGAACTCAACAAATATCTGCAGAAAACTATTAAGAAGTTTTGTAAATCCCGTGTAATAGCCTTGAATATATCTAAAGCCTTTGACCGCGTTTGGCACCTGGCATTGTTCAGCAAATTATCTGCCTACGGTCTCCCATCAAAACTGCGCCAATGGCTCAGGAGCTTTATGCAAGATCGCTCCTTACATGTGGCAGTTGATAGTATTTCTTCTGATGCGTTAAAAACCAATGCTGGGGTCCCCCAGGGTTTCATTCTGTTCCCCACCCTATTTCTTTTACACATCAACGACCTCTTGTATGTCTCAACTTTCACATCCTATCGATCACTTTCGGTGAATGGTACAAATATACTCAGGCACAAACAGGTTAACTCCATCAATAGAGATCTTGAAGCAATCGTCGAGTGGGGAACCAATGTCCGGAAATACCCTTAAATCAAGTCCCTCCATCTCGATTTTGAGACTCACGTTGTCTAATAATATGTGTTGGCATGACCATGTTGCTAACATCGCAAACTCAGCAAGCCAGAGGCTAGGTTTTCTGAGGAAAGCTAGAAAGTTTTTTACTCCTGATCAACTGTTAACGTACAAGGCTCAAATCCGACTGGTTTTAACATGACATATATCAAACATAATAAAACCAATAGAAAAGTATATAAATGTCAAATATAATACAACCAAAAAAAAATAGATGTCAAATATAAGTCCCGTACCCGAAGCCCAACATAAGAAGCATAGCTTCAAAAAATGATTTTTTAACATTAATTAATACCTTTAGATTATTTCCATATGTATATAAAATATTTACAAAAATTCCCTCAATTCAAGGTTCAGCAGACACTTAAAAATTTGTGTTTACTATTCTAAAAAGGAATAGTATTCACAATGATAATAATTTTTGTTGTAATTTTTTTATTATAATTATTATTTTAGTAATGCTTTTAAAATAATTGGAAAATGGATTTTGATTTTATTAATAAAATCGTTTTTACTCTTAAGTGAATTTGCTAGACCTAAAAACATCCAGTTACTTTACCAAGTGTTAAAAATTATTGTTTTTTTTTTGTAAAAAAAATTATTTAACCGTTGCCGAAGGAATTAAATTTGGCATATTTTATAGTCAATGACCAAAAGTTTCATAAATCGAAACTTTGTCACGATCGAAATTTTGGAACACGTCATGATTAAGTACAACTCCAAATGAAACGTTAAAATGATTTGTGTTGCAGTCATAAACAGAACTCGGTGTCGTAAAACTAATGTATATCCATTTTATGGCGTTGCTAGTTACAACTATCGCTCACGAATTGTTATAAACACATCGTCCGATGTTTCCTTTTAAACAACCTAAATATCCATTTCAGTTTATCTGTTACATAATACAAACTTTACACGTTGAATAAAGTTGTAACTCGTCCAGTTAGACAGTGTTGAGTTTTAAAAACGTTTGCGTGCAGAAAATATATTGCATAAAATTAAATGTAAAATAGAAATCAAATGCCTACACATAAAAAATAATTAAGATACAAATTTGCAAGCGTTTTATAAACGAAAAACTTTTTTGGATTCGGTTCATCTTGAAAGAACAAAACATTTTAATTTTCCAGTTAGGATCCAAAATTTTCCACTTGTTACAATATTATAAATAATATTATTATTAAAATGAATGAACTCACCACATTGGGCGATGAACAACAAGGATTCAGATCAGGAAGATCTTGTATAACTGTATTTGTCCTGCGACAAATAACTAAAAAATCCATCGAGTATAACAGACCAGTATAACAAGCTATGTGTTTTATAAACCTGGAAAAGGTGTTTGACCAAATACAACTGGAGGACGTGGTACACCTTCTATACAACAGACAATACCTATATAACATCATAAAAACCATCGAAAATATTTACTACAGAAACAAAATACAAGCCAAAATTAATGGCACAACTACCGAAGAAATTCCTGTAAATAGTGATATTCGACAAGGAGATTATCTTAGCCCTTTATTGTTCAACATCGTTATGGACGAAATAATAAAAAGCACTCGTAACCTGAAAGTGTATAAAATGGGAAACAAAGACGTCAAAATTCTATGCCATGACGATGATGCTGTTCTGATTGCAGAAAACGAAGATGACATACAGATATTCCTATTCAAAATTGAGCCCAACGTTAAAAAGTCTAAAAATAAAGATATCTGCAGCAAAAACGAAATTAATGACCACCTCAAAAACACCTATCAGATGCAAACTGGTTGTGGATGATAAAATTATACCACCAATTATACCATAAAGTTAAGAATAGTGAGATAAGAAAACGCTGTGGCGTAAAAGAAGATGTGGTTACAAAGATAGATAAAGGAATGCTTAGATGGTTTAACACGTAGAAAGGATGGATGAAGGAAGATTGACGAAACATATTTATAAGGCGATTGTGAATAGACAAATCGGTAGAGGTCGACCTCGAAGAACATACTCGATCAGATCAACATTGTTTTGAAGAAAGGCCAGGTCAAGAGTACCAAAAACCGAAGAGCACGTATGAGAGCACTGATGAAAGTAGAGGAAGCAAAAGATGTATGTAAGAACCGTAGCAAGTGGAAGGAAGTGGCGTGACTTTATGTATGTATGTATGTAGGAAATCAAATTTAAATACCTAGGCATAGAGATTTCAGGATACGGTCACATGGAGAAGGAAGTAAAAAACCAAGCGGCAAAAGCAGCACGAACCTCAGCTTACCTAAACAATACAATCCTCCGAAACAAATATATCGTAATCGAGACCAAATCCCGAATCTTCAAGGCGGTCACCCGACCTATATTAACATACCAAGGGGAAACTAGACCATAAACATCGAACACAAAGAGAATATTAGAAACCACCGAAATAAGAATAGTGCGCAGGATCGCTGGAAAAACACTTTTTGACAGGGAGAGAAACGCGGACATTACCAGAACATGTAAAATAGACAACGTAAATGAATGGATACTGGGAAGAAAGAGAGAGTGGAACGAACACATAGATCGGATGAATGACGACAGAATGGTCAAAATAACTAGAGACAAGTCGCCCTTACGAAGATACAAAGAAAAACAAGCAATTTGCTTACATTAAAGATGGAAGAAGAAGAAGAATTTTTTGGGCAACAATTGATAGTAAGTAACTCTTATTAATCTTTGGGAAATTGCTACATCCATCAGGAGTACTTACGATCAATAGTATTTAAAGTAGGATGGCTCTGGCGTAGGGCTACCGTATCCATCAGACATCATTTTTACAGCGATTATTTGCCTAATGACTTGGTGGATGCTGCCTCGTTTTTCGTAAGTATCGCCCCAAAGATAATAATTACCTTAATCATTGCATGTATTATTAACTGTCAAGTTATAAAAAGCCAACTTTCTTGAATAAAATATTTGTCCAGAGGGACCCTACGACATATTCAGTACGAATTATAGATCAAAGTTAAATGCTAGTAGGGACTTTAGAATCATTCTGTGCTCAATGTTATTTTTCTAAATTCTCTAGGAGTAAATTGACAATCAATTACTTCCTACCTTGTTGGTCTTTTTTAAAGTTAACAAATTCTAAATTACAATTAACAGCTCCGATTTTGCGAAAGCCACTACTTGTTCATTAATTCTAGCTCTATTAAACTAGCAGTGGAAGTTAGTAAAAATAAAAAAAAACATCAAAATTTTTGCTAATTAGTTCCCAAAAAATCGACTTTTGTTTTAAATCTTTTTTTAAAATCTCATATACTGCTAGGTTTATATAGATATGAAAATATATTTAAGAAACATAGAAATTTCAACGCAAAACGTTGAATACACGAAAACCAGTTGACCAGCACAAAATTCCATAAATATTCGCAACAAATAATTAATTACACGACTCTAATTTAAACATGTGTCTGTGACGCTAGAAATCAGTACTGCCTTCTGTTCGTTGATGAATAGGTCATATTAGCGTCATCTGAAGAAGAATTGCAGGCGATGGTAAATATTATGCATGATGCCCTAAAAATTAAAGGGATGAAAGTAAATGTAAGCAAGTAATGGTTTTAGAAAGGGAAGAAAGCCTGACAAACTCTGGGTGCTGATTAAAGAAGAAATAGTGGAATAAATAAATGAATTTGTATACTTGGGTTCACAGTTTACGAGAGACGGAAAGTATTACTGCAACATTGAGTGAAGGGTGTTATCAAGAAAATGAATGGGTCCCTGAATAACTTAATAAGCAGCCAGAATGTGTCAAAAAATACACGTCTAGCTGTGCATATAGGAGTGCTGATCCCTACACTTATGTATGGTAGTAAGTGATTTGGCAAAAAAGCATGACCATAAGATTAATGCTGCGGATATGAGTAGTCTGAAAAGTATAGCCGGAGTGACTCAGTTGAAGTGAATAAGGGTTGAACGCTGTGGTGTAAAGAAAGATGTAGTTGCAAAGATAGACAAAGGAATGCTTAGATGGTTTGCACACGTAGAAAGGATGGATGAATTAAGATTGACGAAACAGATTTATAAGGCGAGTGTGAATGGGCAAATCGGTAGAGGTCGACCTCGGCGATCATATCTCGATTAGATCGACATTGTTTTAAAAAAAGGCCTGGTCAAGAGTACCAACAACCGACGAGCATGTATGAGAGTACTGTTGAAAGTAAAAGAAGCAAAGATGTGTGTAAAAACCGTAGCAAGTTTAAGGAAGTAGTCTCTGCTTACCCCCACGGGAAAAAAGTGTAACTATATGTATGTATGTAATAAATGTTGTTGCTATCTATAATATCTAAATCTATATAAATATCCGCTGCTTTTGTTGTTTAACATCTTTCCTCTCGCTCTCTCGTAATTTGTGGGGGTGATTTTGTGAAATGTGTAACGTTACAATAACAGAAAATCGCGGAAGCACGCGCTATTTGATTTGACGAATAAGCGCATGGTTAGAGTTGGCCATCAGATTGGCCGTCAGATAGACGTCAATCAATTTGTACTGCAAGCCATCAGCTGAGCACTTAAGTTAAAGTGTGTATAAAGTATAAATATTTCTGTATTTAATTTTTTATATGTTGAGGTTGATTTCTGTCACTGTCAGTGTTATTTAAATAAAATACAATTTTCATTAAAAATAATTATTTCAAATAATAACTGACCCATTTTTTTCAAAATATAATTTTAAAATTGCTTATTACTAAGGTGAGATGTCAAATGTTACCCATCATATGCGACTACTGTAAGGCTCGCCCCTTTTTTTCGACCAGCAATAATTTTACTTTTATTAATGCCAGTTTGACATTCGCTTACTTTAAAACTTTAATATTTGTAGGATTTTGTTACTTGCTTTCAGCATATTTTTTTTTAATATATTAAGCAGCAATAAATTCCTTTAATTATCAATATTTAAAATAATTGGATACGTTAATGTTGCAATAAACGCAAATCAGAAATATCTGGGAAATTTCCAAAAATTTTTTTATAACGGTAACTTACTTTTATGTAACCATAATTTGAAATTACAGTTGATATAAAAACCTAAATTAAATACTATTTAATATGATTTAACTCATTGGATTTTAATCTTAATTTACACTTTCTTGAAAAGATAAAACTAACGAAGTTTTTACTACCGTATACCGGCTGTAATGAAATGGAAAAATTACTTTTTAAAGAACATTAACCGTTCTTAATGCAAGCTGTAACGAAATAAAAAAATAAAGTCCTCGTTACAGAAAAGGTTAATTTCTTAAATTTTGCATTTCATATTAATTGCATTTTTAACGTACGGGAATTTCATAATTTATTCTATTTGTACCAAATTTTTATCAAATTAGTTGTCATCTGTATATTTGATACACATTTAGAATACTTTTAAAATAAATACGTTTAAATTAAATCTTATGTGGAACAAAATATTTGGCGGACCCAGTTGACGTTGTCCTGCCCGAACGTTGGCTTGCCTGTTTTGGGAATATCACTAACAAGCTCAGCGACCCAAAAAACTAAGAATTCGACAGTAATATCGTCGTTTTTATAGTTTTTATATTCTATTCCCTTTCCACTCCTTTCTTAGGGGTACTTACAAAATTGGAATGTCACTATTAAACTCAGCGACCCCAAAATCTATAAATTTAATAATTTTTATATTTCATCCCCTTCCTATCTTACAATGTAATTTTATATTTCTTATTCGTTCTGTAGTATGAATTACATAGTTTCCATTTCAAATATAAACGTTTATGCGCCATTTGTACAGGTTGCTCTCATTGGTGTAATGCAGTGTGACGTGATAGTTCTACACTTTCATTGACTTTGAGCTGACCAATCGAAGGTACTTGTTTCATTTTAGTAAACCCATGCATATCCGTGTTCCTGTGGTTTCGTGTCTGACAGACAATGACAGATAATGTTAGGCACTATTACGTCATAGCACCGCCCACCTAATTCTGGTAGTTTTTAATTTTTAATAAATAAACGCTAAAGAATCCATTTGATGGGATGTTGCCGTGTACACTAAACCAGCGTCATTATTTATCAATTAAAAGAGGTTTGGAATTATTTCATCACTTATTGGTCCTCCCCCATTGGGAATTTCAATTTTAAACTTAGCGTCCTGGAGGACTATGAATTTGACACTAATATCAGCCGTTTTAATAGTTTTTATATTTCATTTCCTTTCCACCTCTTTTGTTAATCCAATCGCTACCAAACTTTAAATAAACACCCGCCGGGTTAATCTAAAGATTGTCTTAAATAAAAAACAAACAAACAAACATAATTTGATTTTAATGTACATACAGGATGTTTCATTACTAATTAAAAATATTTCAACTTTACAACCCTGAATTCAAAATATGAATCACCTCGTTAAAATGTGTCTCCTATCTGAGTGACAGGGTGTTTTATTTGAAAATTTAAAAATTATTTGTGCCCACTACTTTAAAACTATTCAAAGTATTATTGCCATATTTGGTGGGAAGTGAAAGTACTATATACCCTACTAAATTATGTTAAATGAACGTTTCTGGTTACTACGACAGGGACAAGTGACTGGTTGATCCCTTCCAAATTCTACGCCACTGGCGGAATTTAAATTTTATCACAATTTTTCTATTTTCCAATATTTTCTACATAAATATTGTACTTTTTCTCCATGGCGATAAAGTTATTATTTTTCGAGATATTATGGGTTAAACATGAAGCTGCACAATTATTTTAATTTTAACTATTAATTATGTCGGTGTTTTGGGTCATTTGATTGCATTTATTACGCAAAAAAAACTTTATCTTTATTAACAAAGAAACATAATTTTATTTATAGAAATTTTTTCGACGAATAGATGCATCAAACAATTAAAAACAAATTGTGGTTTTGAAAATTTTATAATCTAAATAAAAGAAAATTTTTATTAAGATGAAAATTTTAAAAAGCACATAAACAAAATTTAGAAACCTTTTATAACAAATGTTTAATGCGACCCTCTTTTACCTTAATAAGTTAATTTATTCTTACACCCTTTAATACCATGAAAGCGTTAAAAACAATTCTATACTAAAATAAAATTATGTTTTTTGTTAATAAAGATAAAGTTTTTTTTGCGTAATAAATGCAATCAAATGACCCAAAACACCGACATAATTAATAGTTAAAATTAAAATAATTGTGCAGCTTCATGTTTAACCCATAATATCTCGAAAAATAATAACTTTATCGCTATGAAGAAAGAGTACAATATTCACGTAGAAAGTATTGGAAAATAAAAAAATTGTGATAAAATTGCAATTCCGCCAGTGGCGTAGAATTTGGGAGGGACCAGTCACTTGCCCTTGTTGTACGCCTCTGGTAGTAGCTAGAAACGTTCATTTAACATAATTTAGTAGGGTGTATAGTACTTACACTCCCCACCAAATATAACAATAATACTTCAAATAGTTTTAAAGTACTGGGCACAAATAATTTTTAAATTTTCAAATAAAACACCCTGTAACTCGGACAGGAGACACATTTTATCTGAATGATTTGGGTCGATTCTTCATATTTTGAGTTTGGGATTATACAGTGGAAATATTTCTAATTAATAATGAAACACCTTGTATATAGACAGATATAAAAAAGTAAATGTAATTTACTGTTTGATAAACAAAAATCGTAACCCTTAAGTAAAAAAACTTGTGATGGTTAATCTGGTAAACTAGGGGATTGCCTACATTAGAACATCAACTATTTTTGAATTTTTATTTTTTACAGATTTAAGAAATTTTTATTTAAATATTATTTTTATTAAAATATCATATAACAATATATATATATATATATATATATATATATATATATATATATATATATATATATATGTAAAAATTTAAAGAAAACTGTGGTGTTAGTACAGTCAACTATAAAGGTATTTTCGACAGCGTAAATAGATGCAAAAATGTCTAACTGATTGTTTAAAAACCAGCTTACTTTCGCTGTATAATACCGATTTTAATAGGTATATGTGTGGGTCAATTGTACATCAGATAACAACTACTCCCCTGACTACGTAGTGAGTAGGTGCTACATCTTGTTGAGAAACTAGCAAGGTAGTAGTTTTTTGATTTTTTTTGTTGGTAAAGGTAGGACGTAGTTTGTTAATGGGGTGTTTTGTTATTACGTTATTTTTATATTTCTTATTTAACACAGAAACGATAAAAGTATTTTTCTTTTATATGTAGATATCACTGTAAGAAATATTGCCTTCGTTAATTTTTAAATCATCCACCAGCATAATTAATGATTAAGAAACTTGGACTTAAAGAACCCTTATAATTGAAATAATACAAAGACCTTATTTTTTTTTATATTGGTTATATTGGTATTGATATTTTTAAACTATCAATTTTTCTGGCAATGTTGACGAGGGTGGCAACAAAAGGATATTCATGTTGTATTTCTGCCTGTGCATATTAATTCTCTCTTGTCTTTTATGACATAGACATGAACTGGCGTTGACATAATGTATATTGGTTCCATACACCCACAAAGTTTGTTTATATCCTGTAACTGATAACAGTCTATGTACAGAATTTAAATAGTGGCAGATTATTAATACGTTAATTTTAATTATAATTAAATTAACTAAACATATTATAAATAAGCAAAGTTTTTGCTGTTAAAATTATTAATTAGTTAAATGATGTTGTGTGTTGGTTTTTTAAGAGGTTTTATAAAGAGCCGTAGTGCAAGCAAGTCACTCTTCTTGTAGTTTCAATCAGTTTATTTAAAAAAGTTAATAGACTAACTGGCTATTATTGTAAGTTGCGATGCCTCTTCAACATATTTTTGTATAAAAAAGCCTAATCTTCGGCAAAAAACTGATAAAAAAATCTCTCTTTATTGTTATTAAAAACCCATTTTTGTCGAATACGACTAATCTATATTAATCACACTTTTCTATATACCAAATTATTAAAATATTCTTAGTCTCTGTTTTATACAGCATATTTCATGAATATACGGTGGTTTTGAATTATCGTTTAAAACTTGATAACCAGTATTTAACTGTACATTTAAGAAGTACGCAAGTGAATTCCCCTAATATTTTTAAACAAATTTCGCAGGTAACGAAGTTTATTTTATGAGGGACATTATTTGGAAATTAAGCGACCATATTTTTATTTGTTAGCATGGTTAATTTTGCTACCAAATCTGTTCTTAATGACTATTTATTGTACACGATAAGAGAGGTAGGTAAGTAATCGAAACAAATTTCACTAATTAACTAAGCTATTAAGCTTTAATTTGGCTTGATCCATTTTTGTTGGATTTTTTGTTAAATTTCTAGAAAAGTAATTAGTTATCCTGGGTTATTATTCTAGTGGTTACCTACATTAAAATCGTATAGTACCGATTGTGATTTAAAGTAGTGTATGTATACCTAATGGACCGCGAAAATGCCACGATGTGTTTTAGATGTAGATGCATTAATATTGAATGTATACGCTTATTTTACTTCGGAAAAGGACAATGAAGGTCCGTTGTTACCAGTTTTATCTATACGTAAGCGTGTGTGTGATGCGATGGGTATTGGTAAAACAAAATTAACCTCAGTTTTAAAAAGTGTAAATATGGAAAAGTTGAAAAATATAAACCCCGCCGACATCCAAAGATTGCTGACTTGCCCGAGCTTACAATTTTAAAATTCGCGATATTGTGTACAAAATGCGTGAAAAAAAAAGAACATGATTTATTATTAGAAAAAGTAAAACAAAAAGATGTATATGAAATTTCTGGTACGAATCTTTGGAGAATTTTGAAACATTAGGGTTTAAGTTTAAAAATGAGGACAATCGAAAGGCTTTGTGTGAAAAAGCTAGAGTTGTGCACAAAAAAAATTACATTTTTTAGTTATTATATTTACTGTAAACAAGAATACTCTTTATTTGTTTATCTGGATGAAACTGGGGTTTTTGCTAAAGGTGGAACAAAAAGAATTTGGCAGGACGATAACATTCAAGTCTATAAAACCAACCGACGGTGAAGGAAACAGACACATTATTGTGCATACAGTTGAAAAGAATGATTTTGTATCTTTTGTATCTTTTATTTTCATCAAAATCAAATTCGGCCGATTATCATGACAATGTGGATACAGAGATGTTTGTGAAATGGTTAAAAGATAAACTATTACCATCGTTACATGAACCATCTGTCATTGTTTTAGATAATGCTTCGTACCATTCGGAAATTTTAAATAAGCAACCAACAAACTCCTGGACGGTACAAAAAATAAAAGAATGGGTATTGAACGAAAATATTTCATTTCCATAGTATTAATTTAAGCCGGAATTATTATCGATAGCTAAGAGGGACGAAAGAGAAAAAAATTACAAAGTGAATCAAATTATATCTACTCAGTTATAGACATCGTGTCCTTAGACTTCCGCCTTATCATTGCCAATTTAATCCCATTGAGTATATTAAGGGAATATGCAAAACTTATTATGACAATCACATTGGATCTAATGGTTATAAGGCTGTTTTGGAAACCTGACAACGAGTACTTAATACTTCTACTCCTGAAATTTGGGTAAAATGTATCAGAAAATGTGAAAATTTAATAGTGGAATGGTGGGTTCGTGAAAACCGCATCGAAGCAGTTAATCCGAATGAGGATAGTGACGACAGTGATTCCGATTATAATGGCTATAAATCTGATGCCTGATAACACCGTAAGTATTACATGATAAAACATATTTATTAAATTTGTACTGATAATTTATTTTTATTGCATTCCCTTTTAACATAATTAAATATGTGCCTATTTCTGACCAAAAAATTCATCGAGAGCTACATTTAGCAGTTTTGTTCACAAGAAAGCAAAGAATAAAAATAAAACTAATGTACCTCTTAACACAGTTCGTCCGTTAAGTCGATGTGTCGGTGACTAATCCGATACCGTCGTATATTGGTGAAATGAGCTATTATGTATTTTGTATATCCTAAATATAACCTTTTTTATCAAACCTCGAAATAAAACCGTATGTTGGCCTGTAAAAGACAACTGCATTATCAAGTTAATTGTCAAGTTTTGTTGCAACCTGCAGCTTTTTCATGGTATTTGTGATCATTTTGATCGAGTTATTGCGCTTGCGTTAACTTTATACTTGCTGGAGTTATACTAAAAAATCAAAATATTTATATATATATATATATATATATATATATATATATATATATATATATATATATATATATATATATATATATCGGGGGTCCTACAGCTTCTGCCGCATCCCCCATTTCGATCTTTTCTCTCCTTCTGGATTGCTTTATCTCTCATTGTTTGCATAACTCCGCTTATCCATGTAGTTGCTGGTCTTCCACGTTTTCTTTTGCTTTCTGGAATGTATTCTAAAGCATGTTTGGGCCTCCTATTTTCGTTCATGCGTTACACGTGCCCATACCATATTAACTGTCGAGTTTCTATTCTTTCTGAGGTTCTATGAATTTTATTTGTTTTCCGCCTAATTTCATTATTTGGAATGTGCCCTCTCTTCTTAGGTAGTCCATCTCCACACAGTATATCTTTCTTTTTGTCCTTTCTGTCATTTGCCAGCATTCTGCTCCATACGTTAAGATGGGCTCTACAACTGCTGTGTAGATTGTCTTCTTAGTCCTTAAGCTAATTTGGTTGGACCAAAGTAATGAGTTGAGAATATGTATCGTTTTTTGACCCTGTTGTGCTTTGTGTTTTATGTCACGTTTTGAAGATCCTTTGTTCGATATTAGGCTTCCCAAATATTTATATTCTTCGCCCTTTTTTATTTTTCGCAATAATCAGAATTAGAATATTTATGACCGTTTTATGTAATCGAATAATTACCCAACTGAAAAATAATAATAAGTATCACCGACAGCTAATGAAACCCATAATGCGCATGTCAGTCCAAACAGTTCTTTAAATACATTCATGCATTTTTTTTTTATGAAAATAGTCGCAAAAAGGGTAGACCTATCGTGTGGGCCACGGACGGCCCGCACTGCGACTATTAGAAGGGGAAGGGATTATAGAAAGGAGATGATTGTGGACACGCTTTTTAAAAAGTTGCAGGTCATAGTTCTCTGGAAAAACTGATTTTGGAAGCTTATTCCATTCCGTAGCAGCCCTGTAAAAGTAGGATTCTTGATGAAGATTGGTCCTTGTAGTGTCAATCTTGAGAGTAAATGGGTGAGACTGATCAGCGTGCCGAGTTCTTCGGCCGAATGTGGCCAATGGTGGTACAAGAGTTTTTATTTCTCTGGAGCATCTGCCATGGAAATATCTGTAGAGCAATGACTGGTCTGCAACTCTTCTTCTATGTTCTAGAGGGTGAAGAGTATCTGTGAGAGTTGAGCTGTTTATCAAGCGAATGGCACTTTTCTGAATGGAATCTAGAAGACGAAGAGAATTCTTTGGTGCTAAACCCCAAATGTGCGAGCAATACTCCAGTAGAGGTCGGATTTGAGCCTTGTACGTCGTCAACAGTTGATCAGGAGTAAAAAACTTTCTGGATTTCCACAGAAAACCTAGCCTCTGGCTTGCCGACTTTGCGATGTTAGCAACATGGTCATGCCAAGACATATTATTGGACACCGTGACTCCCAAAATCGAGATGAAGGGACTTGGTTCAAGGGTATTTCCGGACATTGTGATGGGATGATTTGAGGAATTCACTTTCTTGGAAAACGTGGCACTTTGTGTTTTTTGGGCGTTGAACTGAACAAGATTGTTGGTTCCCCACTCGACGATTGCTTTAAGATCTCTATTGATGGAATCAACCTGTTCCTGCCTGAGTCTATTTGTATCATTCACCGAAAGTGATCGATAGGATGTGAAAGTTGAGACAATTATTAATTATGAACCCCTGTACGTTAGGAAATTTATGATAAATTATCCAAATATTGATGTTTAATTACTGCCTGAGGAATAAGTACCTGTCTAAAAGTTTATAATCATAGCCGTACACACGAAGCATTAATTAATATTTAGATAAAACAGTAAACTAATTATGTCAACTGGCTAGTTTTGAAGTAGACAAGAATTTTGCGTGCAACAAACAATACGCCACAAATAGCTTGTTGTTAGCCTAATTAAATTTTAAATTGAGTTTAAAAAAAAGTCAACACAACTTTTTGAGGACATTTTTGTATAGAGCGATATTTTATTATCGTTTTACACGGTTTTCTTTTTAACCTATTAAATTTACAAAAATACGCTATTTTACAGACATTTCTTGCGATTAAATTACCAGAACACAATTTTAATGTTCAAAATAGACGATTTAAAGTAATAATCGTTCTTATTTAAAAACCGTGTCGGGACATATTTCGTACTATTTTTTTTTAAACGTTTAATGTAATCCTTTTAGAAATTTGTTTTGTTGAAAATTCCATAGTAGTGTTACAGAAGTGTTGCAGGAGTGTTGAGAAGGATGGGAAGGAAAGAGAAGTCCTCGATACGGTTAAGGCATGAAAATTACAAAATCTAGGAGATGTAATGCGTAATGAGAGCCGATACAAACTTTTGCAAAATATTCTACAGGGCAAAGTGTATGGAACTAGAGGACCAGGCAGACGACGAATATCGTGGCTAAAAACTTAAGAGCTTGGTTCAACCAGACAACAGCTCAGCTATTCCGAGCTGCAGTCAATAAAGTGCAAATAGCCAACATCCAGAACGGATAGGCACTACAAGAAGAAGAAGAGTGTTACAATTCGGCTCTGTTTATTTGTCGGCGCCCGAGAGTCGACCACAATTAGGGTGCATATTAATGAGCGGTTTTGAGATGGTAGAAGGATTGTTCTGGCGCTTTTTGGAAAAAGGTCGAATAGTGGCTTGGAAATATAACAAGAAGAGCAGTCGAAAAGGAGTTTGAGTTTTAAGTTTTTATGGGTTATGAAATGCAATTAGTTGTAAAAGCTGTATCAAAGTGATTTGTAAAAGTAAAGTTTATTGTGTAAAATTATTGGAATAAAAATTGTTTTGTTACAGTTTTGAGAATTTAAAATTACCGAACCCAAGAAAGAAGTAATTTCTGTAGTAATTGTAATTTAGTTTCTTTATCAGCAGAACGTAATAATTTAGTTTAGAAAAGAACTACCCACTCAGTGTAATTTATTTCAAATAATTTATGTGTAGATGATACTTTGCATCACATCTGTGTTACTTTAAAGTTGTTCATTGCATTTGTTGGTACGTCTTGGGGATTTTATAAATGGCAACCCTTTTCACATCTGGCAAATGAATATTTTGAACGTCTGAGGGTTTGTTTAATTTAGAGAGACATTGATAAGCTATTTTAAATGTAAACCATTAAGACTGTTGGTCAAGACGCTCACATATTAAAATATGTACGTGTTGGCACTCGTCCGTTTATCGCCGTATTAAATATTGATATATATATATATATATATATATATATATATATATATATATTCGACTAACACACCCATATGCTATTTTTTACCAATCAGCCTTTTTTCTTTTAAATATTTACAATAAAAACTTAGTAGCAATGCGGAGTTAGTAGTAAGAAATGTCTCAAACAATAAATAATTTATGCTCAAAAATGCTGGTTAGACAGCTTTTTTATTTATATTCCTTTTAATTTGTATACCATTTTGCTTATATACCTTTTTACTTGTATATCTTTTTTACATGTTAAAGCACGTCTGGCTGTGCATAGAGGAGTATTGGTTCCTACACTTATGTAAGGAAGTTTGTTACTTGGGTTTAAAGTTTACGAGAGATGGAAAGTATGACAGCGACATTGAGCGAAGGGTGTTGGCAGAAAAACAAATGAATGGGGCACTGCATAGCTTTATGAACACCCAGAAAGTGTCAAAAAAGGCTTGTCTGGCTGTGCATAAAGCATTGTTGGTTTTTACACTTATGTATGGTAGTGAATGTTGGGTTTGGAAGAATCAGCATGAAAATAGGATTATTGCTGAGTAGTCTGAGAAGTTTAGCCAGAGTGACTCGGTTGGATAAAGTGAAGAATAGTGAGATACAAGAACGCTGTGATGTAAAAGAAGATGTGGTTACAAAGATAGATAAAGAAATGCTTAGATGGTTTGGACACGTAGAAAGGATGGATGAAGGAAGATTGAAGAAATAAATTTATAAGGCAAGTGTGAATGGACAAGTCGGTAGAGGTCGACCTCGTCAAATATATCTCGATCAGATCAACATTGTTTTGAAAAAAGGCCAGGTCAAGAGCACCAACAACCGACGAGCATGTATGAGAGCACTTATGAAAGTAGAGGACGCAAAATATGTGTGTAAGAACCGTAGCAAGTGGAAGGAAGTGGTATCTGCGTACCACTACGGGTAAAAGGCGTGATGATATGTATTTATGTATCTTTATTGTTCTTATACCACTTATTTTTTTAAGGTTAAAGAATAAGAGAAAATAGTCTGCTAAACGGAAACTGTTAATTTTAAATTTAATTTAATACAATGTCAAATTAATTTATGAACAAAAACAAACAAATAAATAAAAATAATGTAAAAAAATCTTTTAACCCTTTTTTAAAATGGTGTTTTTCTTTTATTAATTGTAAAAAAAATCATTTTTAGCATACAAAAAGTTTTTAAATTTTATAAAATTGATCCACTGCCAAATTTGAATTTGAATGATACCCCAGCAACTGTATTATATTTGGTTGTAAAAATATCTAATTAAGGATAAGTTCGGGTTTTTATGGTAAACAAAATTGATAGAGGTCTGGGGTCAAAATAATAGCTAATTTGGGAAAAGGGTCTTTAAATCGAAAACAAACAAGAAGAGCAAACAAGTATTGTAAATTGAAATATTGCTCTTACGTAAGCTAAGTAATTGGTAGTTTCTCTGGAATATATATTATTATTTACAAACCATTTCTTATTTTTATTTTTAAAACATATACAAACCTTTTAATTTAAAACTTGTAAATGACAAACAGTAGTTTTAGTTATAATTATTACTATGGTGGAAATTTTATTTTAGTATATATAGTATATAGTTTCTCCTTTAACTTGAAGCTCCAACTTAATGGTGTTTAAATGTATTGTAATGTATGTCAAAAATGCCAAATCTGTCAGCCATCTTCCGTTTTTAAATGAAGGTAAATCGTCATCAGCTCGACACAATGCCACACTAATTTATTTATTGGTTGCTTGTAGAGTGCTACAAAATTGAAGAAGGTCCTTGCCACGTTTTTTTCGTTCTCTAAAGAGTACTCCGCTAGTGGTCTCTCTACTGGCAAATTATGCCCGAGCTCAGCCAGAGGGTAGAAGAAAAAATATAAAAGTGAGCCGCGCCACCGACTTAGACGGTTCAAGCCGGAAACCCCTAGGTCTAGTAGGCACTAGCAGAGCCACACGATAAACAACAAACAATTATGGTGAACTAGATAAATAAAACTATATTTACAATTACTGCAATATATTAATTAAGTAAAAATGATGTTCTTATTTTTTTACAACAAATTCTGTATTTTTGTAAAGTGGATTAAACGAATTTAATACACTTTTCTTAAAATAATATCTAAATTAATTATAACAATCTTTCAGACAATAATAAAAACCTAATGAGGTACAAAAAAGAATTAAAAAACAACAAAAAAAAAAGAAATGTTCACAATATACATCCTGTCGACATGGTCTCTCCACTCTCTTCTTCTATGGCGGCACATCTTGAATGTCGCACTGCGTTCTAATATCGTGGCTTCTAATGCGGTCTCGTGAATTGCAGCCTGTCATGCCTCTCAAAGTTCTCATCTCTGCTGTTCTAAAGAGTCGCTTCGTTGTGGCGTTTTCTGCTCTGGTTTCGATAGCGTGTGTCATGATCTGTCTTACACAGGTCTTGTATATTCATGCCTTGCTCTCGCCATATTATATCCCGCAGATGGCCCGATATCAACGAAGCTTTTACTGTTTGTGCTTCCACTTCTTTCCCCAAGTCCCTACTGCTTGTTATATTGACGCTGATAATTTTGTTTTTATCAAAGATAATGCCCGGTCTCAGTTAAGATCAATGAATTACAACGTTAAAATGAAGAAAATCAATCGTATCAATGGGTATGAGCATTAATAGATAACTTATAACGAGCGGGTCGCAGACTGACCCACTCACGATTTTAAATGACCCATGCTATATTTTAACAATTTCTTGAACCAAAAGAATAATATTAAAATGCATACACATGTAGCGATGGGCATAATCGGTATATTTCAATAATCGGATACCGGTGATTCGATGATTTTTAAAAACGGATGATATTCGTAGTCGTAATCGGCGTCGCTCGCCTGCACGGATAAAATTAAAACTCGACCACTGCGACACGTCGTTATTCTCAGGCGACGAGAACCGAGTTTTCTCAAGCTAGACCCGAGAATACTCTTGACTAATTGTAATCGATTTTTGTTTTAATATTATTTAAGTTTATACTCGCTTTGTTTGCCAAAGTTTTATTTGTTTTTATTTATTATTTTTCTCGTTAACAGTAAGCACCAAGTGAGTTTATTAGTTTTTTTATATATTTAATACATGCTCTAATCACCCAATAATAATTTTTAATATTTGGCCATGAATTTAGAAGAGAGGATTTAGAAGAGGAAGAAGATGTATGGATCAGGTCTTTTCATTACGAGGTATAGTCGAAATATTCTTGACTAGAAGTCAGAAGGTCTATTGCGCTTTTATAGACTTGGAAAAGGTGAGTGGGGTGAGTGGTAGTTTAATACGGGCACTAAAATCACTTTACGAGGATTCCACTGCTTGTGTCAGGATAAACAGAGCTTGCACGGACTGGTTTAACATCGAAAAGGGTGTGAGACAGGGATGTGTGGCTTCGCCATGGCTGTTTAACTTATACATAGACAATTGTTTAAAATATTTGAAAGAGAGTGCGTATGGATTGAAAATGAATGATTTGATCGTCAAATGCCTTCTTTCTCTCGGTGCCGACTCCGCTTCGAAGGTTGGCAATCATCATAGCAATTCTTATTTTTGAGACCGCAGCTCAGTTCTTCAGCCATGAATTTTGTATTCTTCCTATAGATCTCTTGCCTTGGATTTTTCCCTGCATAATTATTTGTAGCATTTGATATTTTTCTCCCCTCATAACATGTCTCATGTACAGCAGTTTTCTTCTCTTAATTGTCGAAATCACTTCTCTTTCCTTTTGCATACGTCTCTTCTTTTCCACGTTGGTTATTCTCTCTACCCATGAGATTCTAAATTTTTTTCGGTATATCCACATCTCAAATGCCTCCAGTGTCCTCATGTCGGTTAACTTTAGTGTCCAGGCCTTAGTCCCATAGTATAGTATAGACTGTTAGACTACCCGACCGAAAAATCTTAAAACTGGTCTCATTATCAAAAATGATAAAAACATAAAGCTATTTTGGTGTTGAAATTAAAACATGAGCGTCGCGCAGATTTATTTGTAGAAATAAAGAGAGTGGCGCGAACACTTACACACAAAAATTATTCAAATATACACAAACAATCATGCAATAATTATAAAGATAATTATCCAATTAAGAATTACAATTTATGCATGGCCATTTGAGACGGAAACAATAATTCTAATTTAAACATAAACATAACATATTAGTTTAATATCAAGGTAATGCAAAACTTTTAAATCTATTGTAAGATATATTTGGATCCACCCTGTATGCATGGCGAGCTTTTTGGGCACACGAACACATCTGGAGAGCAGGTATCTAAAGAATAGGACAGGATACGAGGGCTGGCGGCAGTCTTATTAAAGGGACGACAATAAGTAGACGCATTTTGTTATTGAGGGATAGTTTGAATACGCTTTACGATAAATATAGTATTTGAGTGGAATACGTTTTTATTATTTCTTACACCATGTGAAAAAATTTCGTACACGTGTCATTTTTAAAACAAATGTGCCCCATTTTTTTAGGATCAAATTATTTTCATATAAATCTTCCAACAAAACCACATAAGTATTATTTATGGAGTGAGGTCGTAAATTATATCTCCTTATAAATCTAAAAGGGATTAAGATAGATTAACAAAACAAAATACGGGTTGAATGGAAATAAAATACAACATAAATGTATCTTTAAATCAATAACAGATGTAATTATCTCCGACATATGTAGCAGCCCTGTAAAAAAAGGATTCTTGATGGAGATTGGTCCTTATAGTGTCAATCTTAGAAGAAAATGGGTGAGACTGATCAGCGTGCCGAGTTCTTCGGCCGAATGTGGCCAAGAAGAATGTGGTACAAGAGTTTTTATTTCTCAGAAGCATCTGCCATGGAAATATCTGTAGAGTAATGTCTGGTCTGCTACTCTTCTTCTATGTTCCAGTGGGTGAAGGGTATCTGTGAGAGTTGAGCTGTTTATTATCCGAATGGCCCTTTCCTGAATGAAATCTAGAAAACGAAGAGAATGCCTCGGTGCTGAACTGTACAAATGTACTAGCAATACTCCACTAGAGGTCGGATTTGAACCTTGTACGTCGTCAGCAGTTGATCAGAAGTAAAAAACTTTCTAGGTTATCACGGAAAATATACAGGGTATTTTAAAAAAGGTGACTTCGTTTTTAGGATAGGTAGAAAAATAATTGGGGTTTACTTTGTAAAAATTTCGTAACGCCATCCGTATTCAAGATAAAAATTAATACAAAGAAAATTTAATAAAACATTTAAGTAAGTACTGCCCGGATAAAAAATGGAATTTAAGTAAAAAGTGAAAGTTACAATTGTCCTTGCAACAAAAATTAATAGTTTTGAATCTAGATTTGAGAATACAACTCTTGCGGAAGCAGTTGACAAATATGTGACTCTGGATTTACACGGCAGTATCGAATTTATTGACAACTACGCTGAAATTTTAAATAATAATAAAACTACATTAGGTGCCGAAATGTTTGTAATATTAATATTTAATTAATATTTTTTCAGACCTTGATGTAACTAAGAAAAATATTTTTTCCAACATATTTAGAATGCTTCAAGTGGCAAAGGTCATACCTATTTCATCTGCGAGCGCGGAGGGATGATTTAGCGCCATGCGAAGAATTAAAACGTGGCTAAAAACTGTCATGAGTCGAGGTCGTTTTTCGCCATTAGCTTTTGTACACATTAAAAAAGATGTAATTAAAACTCTTCACGTAGAAGATCTGTTAAACACATTCTAATGAGCGAAAAATCGAAACAGGGAGGTAAAGCATTATATAGATAGCCTAGAGGCCTACGTCTAATGCTCATTCTTACATAGGTTTTTTTTAAATAAATTATCATTTTATTATTAGTTATGAAACAATAAAAAATAAAAATTATTTGAAATGATCACGTATCTAGTGTATTTTTATTTATTTCAATTTATGTGGCAAATGGGTAATGGCAAAATAGATGTAATGCTTGAATTTTAGAAAAATCATCATGGAGCTTTTGCAAGACGATTTTGGTAAAAGAACGTACTTTTGGAAACAAATAATAAAAATGTTATATAACAATGTGATTCAATTAGAACATGTTTTGTTTTCTGATGAGTGCATTATTATACTTCACGTACATGCTAATCGTCAAAATTGCCGCTAAAGGTTTACTGAAAATACACACTAACATACGCAATACTCTAAAGAGGTTAATTTTTTGACAGGTATAGTTGGAAACCATGTCTGGTTCCTGTTTCATTGATGGCAATATAAATAGGATAATAATTTAGTATATATTATCGGGCTCAAAACGTCTTTCGACGTTGTCCGATGCCTAACTTCCACGACTTCCTATCCTCCCATTGATCTTCTCTTAAGTCTTGAGAGTTCATAGATTTTGTGATACCCTCTTTTCAGGTCTTTTTGTGTCTTTCTTTCTTAGGTTAGGTGGTATCCATTGCACTATTTTCTTGATAATTATGGCTTCATTCATCCGCTGGACATGACCATATCATATGAGTTGCCTCTGTGCAATGTCGGTTATAAGGTGTCTACTTCCATTGTCCTTCGAACTTTCTCGTTTCGAATTCTTTCACGTCTGGATATTCCCAAGGACCGTCTAAAACATCCATCTCGGTGTCTTCTAGTTTTTTTCCATTATTTACTGTAATTCTCCATGTTTTTTGATCTGTACAAATCAGGGTTTCATAGATATTATATTTTCGTTTTTTTTTTCATTTCGCCACTCCGGAGTATACCATTCAAACATGCAGTTAATCTTCTGGCCTGGGTTATTCGTTTATTGATCTTTGTCATCTGTTCCTGTAGTATCAAATTCGACTCCCAGGAATGTATAATTATACAGAGTGGACCAAAAATCTGAAAACAAACAATTATCTGAGCAGATTTTGAACACTTGATTAGGTAATCATTTTGTTAAAAATGTTATTTTTCAATTGTTACGTTTAAATGTATTTGAAAGTAGTTTGTATTAAAAAAATTATTGAGACAATTAGGCGTTGCCACACTTGTTTTGTTTATTTAAGACCTAGACTACATAGTGTTACATATGGCTAAACTCGTATTAAAGAGGATTCCACTAATGACCTAATATACAGGGTGATGTATTTAAAAAACCAAAATAACTAATAATATCAGAGAAATGGCAAATCTGACATTACAAATGTCAAATCTGGAATTGTCTGTATCTCAAAATAGGTTTATCCCAAACTTTGTACAATTCGGTCAAGCAATTTACGAGATAATTGTCTGTTTCCAGACTTTTGGTCCACTCTGTATGTAGCACGCTGTGATTTCGTTGCGCTGTGATTTCGTCTGTGTCCAGTTGGATATTTGAGAATTTAGTGCCGAGAGGGAGATATTTTGGTTTCTCCGTATTAAGTTCCAAACCCCACTGTTTATATTCTTCCTGCAATTTTCGTGCCATATATTCTAAATCGTCCTTGTCATTAGCGAGGATAACTTAATCGTCAGCAAATTATAACGTGTAAAAATTTAGTAATGCTCTAAAATAATGTGCCAATTTTGTCAAACTTATAACCTAAACCAGAAAAACCCACAAGTTACAGCAAATATGATATGATTCCAGCAAGGTGGAGCACCTCCACAATATCTTAACAATATCCGGCAGAGTACCAAGTCCTTATATTTCCAAATTGGGAGTGAATTGTGGTCGACATTGTCTATGTATAGGGTGAGCGGTAGTTTAATACGAGCACTAAAATCACTTTACGAGGATTCCACTGTCAGGATAAACGGAGCTTGCACCGACTGGTTTAACATCGAAAAATGTGTAAGACAGTGACGTGTGGCTTCGCTATGGCTGTTTAACTTATACATAGACGATTGTTTAAATGATTTAATAGAGAGTGCGTATGGATTGAAAATAAATAATTTAATCGTCAAATGCCTTCTTTACGCAAATGATCAAGTCTTATTAGCGTCATCTGAAGGGGAGTTGCAGGCGATGGTTAATGTTATGCATAAATCAAAGAAATAAAAATAATTAGAAGCAAAACGAAAGTAACGGTTTTTAAAAGAGAAGAAAGCATGACAAACTGTAAAGTTTTGATTAAGGAAGAAAGAGTGAAGCAAGTTAATGAATTTGTGTACTTGGGTTCAAAGTTTACGAAAGATGGAAAGTATGACAGTGACATTGAGCAAAGGGTGTTGGCCGAAAAACTAATAAATGGGGCACTGTATAGCTTTATAAAAAGCCAGAAAGTGTCAAAGAAGGCACGCCTGGCTGTGTATAGAGGTGTGTTGGTTCCTACACTTATGTATGGTAATAAATGTTGGGTTTGGCAGAAGAATGCTGCTGTGATAAGTAGTCTGAGAAGTATAGCCAAAGTGTCTCGGTTGGATAAAATAAAGAATAGTGAGATAAGAGAACGCTGTGGTGTAAAAGAAAATGTGGTTGCAAAGATAGATGAAGGAATGCTTAGATGGTTTGGACACGTAAAAAGGATGGATAAAGGAAGATTGACAAAACAAAGTCGGTAGAGGTCGACCTCGGCGAACATATCGCGGTCAAATGAACATTGTTTTGAAGAAAGGCCAAGTCAAGAGTACCAACAACCGACGAGCATGTATGAGAGCACTAATGAAAGCTTCCTCAAAGTCATCCATAAAAGAATATACAACTGATGCGAGAACCTAATCTCTCGAAATCAGTTCGGGTTCGTCAATGCGATGGGAACCAGAGAAGCACTCTTTGCTGTCCAAGTCCTTGTTCAGAGATGTAGGGACGTTAACCGTGACGTTTACTGTTGTTTAATTGACTAAGCCAAAGCATTTGACCGGGTTCAACATCGCAAAATGATGGAAATACTAAAGAAGACAGAGATCGATACCAATGACCTGAATATCATAAATAGCTTGTACTGGGGCCAGTCGGCAACAATGAGAGTCGACGGAGTTGTACTGAGGCCGTCAAAATAATGCGAGGAGTGAGGCAGGGCTGTGTACTCTCACCCCTGCTATTCAACATCTACTCCGGACAGATTTTTAAGGAAGCGCTCGACGACGAAGAAGAAGAAGGCATCTTAATAAATGGGAAAAAATTGAGTAATATAAGATACGCGGACGACACCATCGTGTTCGCAGATAGCCCACAAGCACTGCAACAACTTATCAACAGAATAGCAAGAGTTAGTACGGAATATGGTTTGGACATAAACATACAAAAGACTAAAATTATGGTCATTAGCAAAAACAAGATCGACAACATCCAGTTATCCATCAATAACCAACCAATAGAGAGAGTACCACACACCACGTACCTGGGAACACGTATAAACGAGAACTGGGACACAACTCAAGAAATCAAATCACGAATCGCCAAAGCCACAGCCGCCTACAACAAAATGAGCAAACTCTTCAGAAGCCATGACCTTACACTGAAAACAAAAATGAGACTTCTCAGATGTTACATCTTTTCTATCCTCTTGTACGGGACAGAATCTTGGACACTCAATGAAAACACATCCAAGAAAATAGAAGCCTTCGAAATGCGACTCTACCAAAGAATGCTGAGGATATCATGGACCGAATATATCACTAATGAAGAGGTACTAAGAAGGATGAATAAACAAAAAGAAATTATGAACAATATCAAGATCCAAAAACTGCAATATCTGGGCCACATCATGAGAAACGACTCCAAGTACTCCTTACTCCAGACAATCATCCAGGGAAAAATCGATGGAAGAAGAGGTCCAGGAAGGAGAAGAATATCTTGGCTGCATAACCTTAGAAAGTGGACCGGAAAAACATCAGCCGAACTCTTCCGCATTGCCGTAAATAAAGTTAGGCTTGCCATGCTGGTTGCCAACATCCGTAACGGATAGGAACCACAAGAAGAAGAAGAAGAAGAATGAAAGCAGGAGAAGCAAAATATGTGTGTAATTACCGTAGCCAGTGGAAGTAAGTAGTCTCTGCCTTTCCCTACAGAAAAAAGGCGTGACTATATGTATGTATGTACATAAATTAGATATAATGAACTTGTTTGATCTGCTAATATTTATAACTAATAAATAGTAAACTGGTTCTGGTGTATGACAAAAGAGAAAGGTAATTATTAACTTTTAAAATATTAGTTAGGTACCACGGCTCACCTTACCTCACCTATCTATTGTTATGAAATTATAAATTAATTCCATTTGGCTGTTCCACTCTGTATGTTTTACGAAATTTAAAATTGTCTTAATTTTTTAAATTACCTACCGAATAATTATTAAAAAAAATACAAACTAAAAAAAAAAGTCCTAATTTAAAAAAATTTCGTGGTTAATGTTTATTCTGTAATCGTAGGTATATGTTTTCGCACGCACTGTTTTGTTTGGCATATACACTCTTACCCCCCTTTTTGTTTTAGTGGTACCCTTCCGTGGCAAAGGCATGGAACTGAAAGTGTCGGTTCATCTCCTGGTTTACCCCGAAAATTACCTACCCCAGAGCCATCACATACTGCCCCTGTGACTGTAAGTATACTAAATTTTAATCCAATCCTAACACCTTTAAAAAAAATTACAGCTTATTAATATTTGTACGTATAAAGTATTTAATTATTTAATTATCATTTAAAAATGGCAAATACAATGATTGGTATGTGCTGCGTAGTTAATTGTGGATGTACGTATGTAATTTTATTAGATAATAAAAGTAATTTTAATGCTGCTGTTACCGATAAAAGCTTGCGTAAATTAGTAATATGTTGCTAAATAATTGAAGGACGAGTTATATTAAAAAATAAAAATAGTTTAGAGATGAATATAAAAAAATTATGTCTCATAAATATAAGTGATGTAAAGCAGTATTATCTGCAGTATAGAGGGTGGCCAACCGAATACGAAACAGAGCCAATTGCAGGAACCTCGTCAACATTTTAGAAAAACTCTCAGACCCGTCGATTTTTGATTTAAGGGTGACACTCTTTTCCGGTAATTTTGACTCCATTACTTTTAACCCCAAGCGAGGGTAAGAATTACCCCAAAATTTTCATATGAGATTGGGGATCGAATAGAATGTCTTTTGAAAGCTCCGACAAAATTCTCTTTAAATTTTACATTTTCTCCCAATACATGTTAAAATTCCAATTACGTATTTTAGTTGCTTACTTACTACTTATTTAATGTTCAAACCGATGACCGCCTGCTTCCATACAATAATAAAAACGTTGACGCACATTCCGAAGAATTTCCGGAGTAATTCGACGGAACTCGTCAACGATTCTTTGACGCAAATCTTTCAACAATGGTTGTGTTTTATAGATTTTACTTTCCAGATATCCCCACGAAAAGAAATTAAAGGGCGATAAATCTGGCGTTCGTGGAGGACATTCAATGCTGCCTCTTCTTCCATTGGTTGGTTTAAATACTGACAAACTATTTCAAATGCTGTTTGAAAATAATCCACACTATGACGAAGATCATTTTTATTTTCTAAAGGACAGTGCTCCTCAGCATTATACACGGCGATTGTTCGTCAGTATTTAGACCAACGTTTTTCACGGCATTGGATTGGGAGAAGAGGTAGCATTGAATGACCTCCACGATCGCCAGATATATCGCTCTTCGATTTCTTTTTGTGGGGATATCTAGAAAGTAAAATCTATAAAACATAACCAGCGTCGTTGGAAGATTTGCATCAAAGAATCGTTGACGAGTGCCGTCAAATTACTCCGGAAATTCTTTGGAATGTGCGTGAACGTTTAGAACAAAATCTTTATTATTGTATGTAAGCGGGCGGTCATCAGTTTAAATATTTAATTAATTAAGTAGTAAGTAAGCTACTAAAATAATTGGAAATTTAACATGTAATATGTTTTAAAGTATTGGGAGGAAATGTAAAATCGTTCAATGATAACCTTTAGGTACGAAAAAGTTCAATTTATTTACAAAATTCTTATCATACGCTTTTTCTACACAAACTTTGCGTTGTTGCAACATCAACAATGACAAATGTTGATTGCACCACCTATCGGTCGTGTGTAAAAACTTAAAAAGAGGTGCTTGTAGATTTGAAGGCTATCCAAAACTATTGTAAACGAGTTGTCGGAGCTTTCAAAAGACATCTTATTCGATCCCCAATGCCATTTAAAAATTTTGGGGTAATTCTTACCCTCGTTTGGGGTTGAAAGTAGTGGAGTCATAAATACCGGAAAAGAGTGTCCCCCTTTAATTAAAAATCGACGGGTCTGAGCATTTTATCTAAAATGTTTTCCTGCAAATAGCTCTGTTTCGTTTTCGGTTGGCCACCCTGTAAACATTGAGAAAAATTTCATTTAATTTAACATTTGCAAAAAAAGTAGTATGTTTGGAATGATAAAAAATAAGTAAAAAAAGTATGGCGGTTCAGAAGGAAAAACCATTTTCTTTCTACATAATTTAAAACACCAAAAATATGGACTGTTTTAAACCTCATTTTTTTTAATTAGGGATTATTTTAAGAAATTTAAAACAAATAAGGTACCCTTAAAGTACAAATGCAATATTTTAAAGGAAAAAAAAAAATGATGGTCAAAAACCTTTTTCGAGGTATTCAAATAATAGTGTTGGAAAAGCAAACGAAAAAAAGTAAAAATAAAAAAAAAATGATTGATTAAAATGCATGAGCGACCAACCTGTGATGAAATTCAAAACATACATCAAGAGGGTAATAAAACTTTATGAAACGCTACATGAAATATAATGAGAGAAGGGACCCTGAAATATATACATCTCGCTTTTGTAGAAGTTTCAGGTTTCGTACTGTCTTCAAGTAACTTACATTTTGGTTGTCATTTTTATTGATTTTCGATTAACAATGGTTGTAAAAATAATAGTGAAAAAACTTATTTTATGATGGCTAATAAATAATGTTTTTAAAATACATACAACCGCGCTGGATATTTTAAAAAATTGATTGTATTTTTTTTAAAACTGACAACTTTTTTTTAAATAAATAAAAACAAATTTGACTTGTAAAATAATAAAAGAAAGAAAAAACATGCAAACAAGCTTTATTTTTCCAAATAAATAAAATATTGGAAAATTTATAAAAATGTAAAAAAACTAAAGAAATACTCTTTGATTGTAATCTTAACAAAAAACAACATAATGGGCGATTTAATAATATTGTTACGATATTTACTCTTGGGTTTGGTGATTTTTAAACACTCAACAATACACAGTACAATAACTAAACAATTTATTTTATAAATTCTTACAATCACTTAGATAATTACAATCTCTATAGAATCTCTTTATAACACTTTATAAATAACTTAACTTTAATACTAAACTAAACACTCGATCGGCGACATTCCTTTTAAATGGACAAACAAACTATTTGAGAATGGGAACGTCCATTCTGAAAGAACGAGGAACCAACGAGAAGATTATTTCCTAAAATATTGGGCGTTTTTTGTTACAAAACAAAACATATTTTTTCCATTGTGATTGACGCGCTGTCGTCTCAAAGCAACAATCGACAGGGACGAACGGATGTATGATTGAGATTATTTACAACTTCTCGACATTTTTGGGGCATGCTAAAAATTAAGTTATTAATGTGATCTTGTTTCAAGCGTTAAAAAGGGGAAGACGATGGACGAAGTTACCAAACGGAAGTGGTCAAAATAGTTTCGTAATAGCAGCGCTGATGTCAGCTTTTTTAATTGGTTTCGCTTGTAACTTAATGAATGATTGGTTGCCTATAGCAAAGCGACTAATCTCAGGAAACCGAGTGAGTTACTGGTTGCCTATAGCACTCGTTTATAATGAGGTTTTTAAATCAAGGAATGGATTAAAGAACATTTTACAGTTGAAAAATACGAAATTTTCAACAATAGGTTTAATAAGTTTAAGTTCATAAAAGGTTTTCCTTATCGCGGAATTACTCTTTTTTTAATCCCTTCCTTTTTAGTTCTTCTTTCAAAATATCTCGGTGTAACAGCTCAAAACTTGACCGAAATATATGTCACAACACTTTATATTATAGCTTCAACCCTTTAAAATCATGAAAATGGAGCTAATTTAAATCTTTTTCTGTCCTGTTTTTAATTTTCGACACAAAATACGGTCTATGTCATCATACCTATGATTAAATACTATTAATTCTTATGCTAAATTTTAGCATCCATATGAGTACACTTTTAGTGTAAATACCGGTGGTCAGTTCAATATTTAATTAAGTATAGCATCCCTAAAACTAACATGATTAAAAGACAAATAGACGTCAACATTTAAAGGTACGTTCAGAAATAAAACATTTATGACCTTTTATTATGAATTTTGGGGTTTAACTTACTCTTTTTAAGATTAAGATTATTGTCTTTGCATGGCATAATCAATATAATCATATCATTTATACCGGCGGTTAATTTAATATTTAATTGAGAATTGCATCAGCTGTTTCGGATGTACTTCTAAAAATAATAGTTAATAAATAGGAGCTCAATTAACAAAAACAATGATTTTTACGGTAAGTTTTAATCCTGTTTTCTCTTTGTTTATTTTCATTTTTCTGTCACCATTAAGCAATTTTTCTGTCACCTTAAAACAATAGTTAATATGTTTCTATTTTTGGGATTAGGTGTCTACATCTGTTTATTTTCTTACTTCTTACTGTTTGTTCAGTATTTTGTTTAATTTTCTATTACAAAATGCCTCGCAAGGCCAAATCCAACCTGTCTAAGAATTCTTCATTTATTTGTACATTAGAACATTAAATTACAACTTTTAAAATTGCCTAAAACTGAAAAATAATTAAATGACAAATAGAGGTTAAAATTTAAAGGTACTTTCTTAATTCAAAATTTTATGATCTTCTCAAATATGTTTTGAAATTGTAAAAAGTGTGATTTTAAATAATTTGATTGAATTTTCAAAATTTGTAAGAGGGTAGATTAGCTTAGGGGGGCATACTCTTTTTTCAGTCTGATATTTTTAAAGATGTGCAGCGGGAAATGAAGGATTATTTTTCAATAGATACAATCATGGATACATTACAAAGTACTTCCTATCCCGAGGGATTCTTAAATTCGCTTGAACTTTCTGGTGTGCCCTCATATAAACCTTAATTGAAAATAAATGTACCACTTATGCTTATAGGAAATCTCGATGTTTCTCGACGATGTTATGGAACGAGGTTTCGGATCACGCAATTGGGGCAGAATATACTTGGTGTCATTATTTTAACAAGTGTCGGAAAAGGAGAAAGTGTTATCTTACCTCGAATTCCAATTATCCCCACTGACCTACCGTTTCAATTCAAATGAGTTTAATATCTAATCAAGCTTAGTTTTGCTGTTACCATTAACAAAGCGCAAGGGCAAACATTGCAGGTAGCAGGGGTGCATTTGAAAAAGCTTTGCTTTTCCCATGGCCTACTATATGTAGCCTGTTGACATATTTGCACCGAACGCAAGAACATATAATATAGTATACAGTAGCATCCTAGAATAATATTCTGTTCTAAGCTCTTCTAAAGAGGAATTAATTTATTAAACGTTGATACTTCTAACTTTTCAAAATCTTGGTAATTTAATCTATCTATTTTTTGGATTTTACATAATTTATTTAGCAATCTATCCGGAGACAATAAGCTTTTGGTTTGACAGTATTGGCATGTGTAGGGTTAGTTGTATATACAATAATAGTAAAATAATTAATTAGTTATTTTAAAATATTTGCATTATTCTATGAATCTGTCCTTTAATTCCGATATTGTGTATCTTTTAAGACGTTTTACATTTGCGTTCTGTTCAAACAACTCACTGGCTAGCACATTAGGGTGAATTGATATTCTTTTAAGTAGAGAGAGATACGGAACTATTGACTTTATTAAGGATTTGGTATTGGATGATGTAGGCGACATGAATCTTGAGTACAGATATGAATGTGGTTTTAAAAACTTTTTACGTATGAAAAATTTTTAATTCTTTTTTTTATATTCTCTCAAATGACAGTCCCACAGAACAGTAAAGGTTTATCAATTTACATACTTTACATACGTTTGTCCACTCCATGACCAAATACAGCGCTGTCCAAGACCAAGACACAACTTAAGCTGCTTGGAGCTAACGGTTGGCACGTCCCCACTACCCGCTCTCATTGGCTTTCTTTGTGGTAGACCGACACTCGAGCGATTTTCGTTGGCACAGCGTTGGTACGGCGGCACATTCCGCTGGCTACGTCCACATAGTATTGACTTTCCAACCCGTCAATGCCAACGGCCATCCGCGGCATAGTGTGGATAATACATGTTATTAGGTGCGCATCGATGATTCTAATCCCTCCAACATTTGTCTGCATCTTTAATCCTCTGGTGAGAGCGTAGGCCTGCTATGGTTTTGCATGTTCTTCCACATTCTCTGAATTGTAGTGGATCATCTGCGACAGATGAATTAGAAAACTGATTATTTATTGAAGGATTGGAATAAGTTTTTAGTTTTTGTTCCGAGTCTTTTTAAAATGTACGAACCCAAGACTAAATATCGTTAAGCTTATTGCCATGTTACAAAAGTTCTGCTTATTTTTTTATAAAGTTTAATGATTGCATTTTTAAAAAATATCTTTAATAATAATCAGTAGCTTTGATCTTTTGTTTTTCGTTTAAATATTCCAGTAGCTCCTTAAATCTAACTGTATTTTTAGGCACAAATAAATGAAAATGGACGTATCGGGAAAGTTAAGGAATGAAAATCAATATATTGTAAAAGCAAAACGTATAAATAACAATTGCCTTGACTACCTGCATTATATACTTAAAACGCGGAAAATGTAGCAGAAACATAAATGCAATTTAAAATGCAGCGAAACCGTATATGCGAAGTTTTTTCGTTAGACGCGGATTATTTTGTTGTTGTTGTAGTTCGTTTACATACATACATACTAGACTGGTTAAGAAAAATCGACTTTTTTTTCTTAAAACCCGCACCAAAATATCTATTTTCTACTCAAATAACACACAAAAAAAATTTATGTTTAGAATTTTGTAAACTAATAAACGGATTCTTAAAAGCGGTAGATGTTTTAGTAGGAAATTGGACGCTCTTCAAAAAATGTTTCATATAATTTTTTAAAAAAACGACTGGTTCAAAATTTATTCAAATTAAAAGTTAAATTTATGTCATATATACACTTATTATTTATTTTTCCTTTAGGTAAAATTAAAATTATAAGAGAATATTTTAAAATTTTAAAATCTCTGCTTTTTTGACAATGACCGGATGCTTTAACATTACCTCCATCCAACCTGCCCAAATATGTTTTCACTTCAAAAAGTTTTTTTAAAAATTAATTTTTATATTTGTGAAAGGCCCTCGTTTATTGGTGAATTGTTTTTGGGGTTTTTTGGCCGTCGTAGGTCAGAATTTATACTCGACGTTTTGCCATCTCTAGTGGATGGCATCTTCCGGAGTGTCTGCTTTTTTAAGGTTGACAGTCTATGACATTTGTATGTCGGCGTCGTACGTCCACTGGTGCTGAAAGAGTTAACACGAACCCAAATCGTTTTAAAAATTCTGTGTCTGTCTGGTTAAAAATTATACAAAGTCGTCCTTGTAATCGGAACGATTTAATAATTTTCTGGCAAAATACATCATACATGATTAATTTATTATAGATTAGGTATTAAAGTCATAATTATGTGTAATAAACATTTCCAATAATTATTATCTAATATACTGCTGTTATGTTGATAAACATTAATTCGAAATTTCCAATATAATTACAGTAAAACTATATTTACATTCGGCAAATACGGATTTAAATGTAATTACGCAGTTACCGACCCAATGAATATTTTGGTTTGTGTAGGAATAGGGCAATAAGAACAACAAGTACACTCTAACTGAGTACAACTACAATTACCTTAACTCCATCCGCGGATGATAATTTTTAAAATTTTGTCTTCTATCGTTAATGTTTTTGGGTGGATTTTTATTTGATTAGTTATTTCCGAAGTTAGTTCAAATTCATTTATGCCAGTTTTAATAAGAATTTAACCCAGAAGGGGTCTGTTATACCATTTTTGACGTAAAATCTTAAATTACTAAGGGGATCCATAACCCGGTCAAATTAGACCGAAAAATAAGAGTGAAGGTACAAAATTTCGAACCCGATTCAAAATTGGTAGGATTGTTCAAAACACCAATATAAATAAAATCTAAAAACTCCTTATCGATCCGATATCTGGAAAAAAAATTACTCAGGATCAAAGGTCACAAAAATGCCTATTTGAGGTTCAGCACCAAGGCATTCTCTTCGTCTTTTAGATTCCATTCAGAAAAGGACCATTCGATTGATAAACAGCTCAACTCTCACAGATACCCTTCACCCACTAGAACATAGAAGAAGAGTTGCAGACCAGACATTACTCTACAGATATTTCCATGGCAGATGCTCCAGAGAAATAAAAACTCTTATACCACCAATGGCCACATTATGCCGAAGAACTCGGCATACTGATTAGTCTCACCCATTTACACTCAAGATTAACACTACAAGGACCAATCTCCATAAAAAAATCTTTCTTTTACAGGGCTGCTACGGAATGGAACAAGCTTCCAAAATCAGTTTTGCATGAGAACTATGACCTGCTTTCAAAAAGCGGGTCGACAATCATTTCTTTTCTATAATTACTCCCCCTTCTATTAGTCGCAGTGCAGGCCGTCCGCGGCCCACACGATAGGTCTACCATTTGGCGACTATTTTCATTAAAAAAAAATACACACTGTATAATCCCAAAATAATTGTGACAGACACTGAAAGCGTTTAAGTTATTTAATACCAAGCTTTGGAATATTAAAAAATTGCAACTAGAAATTAAAATAATAAATCTTTAAAGCTGGCCGATTTATTCTTTCATACGTGAAGGCTACAGCGAACAGCTCTATTTTCTAGAGAACAGCGAGGATTTGCATTTCAAACGCATAACATTAACGTTAATAACTATAAACGTAATACTTCGTTATCAGGGAGAAACACAAAATGCAAATTGCTATGGCTGTCATTGATATTATAATGTGTTACTATGTGAAATTAAATTACATAAAAGCCGTCACTGTGAATCGTAAACCATGCGTTTAACTAAACGATTTTCATGACACAGCTGCATTTGTAGTGAGCCTTATATCATATGCAGCAGTAGTTGGAAGGTTTAAGATACAGTTTGTAAAGAATGAAACTAGACGAGAGATTCTCGCAATGTGATCAGAATTGACCAATATGGCAACAGCGCATCCCCACGAGCGAAAACTTGCAATGTAGAATTTATGAATCTATACAATAGGGTACTTTGGGTAGTGAAAAATAAATTATGAAATTTGATAAAAATTAAAATTTATGTAAAAATATACCTAAATATTCTGATTTTGAGTCATAATAGTAATTTACGTAACAAGTTCCGAAAGTGATATTTTACGGGATGAGTAGGAAGTTTCCAGTTGCCACGTCTTTTTTTTTGGTTCTCTAAAGAGTACTCTGCTAGTGGTCTCTCTACTGGCAAATTATGCCCGAGCTCAGCCAGAGGGTAGAAGAAAAAATATAAAAGTGAGCCGCGCCACCGACTTAGACGGTTCAAGCCGGAAACCCCTAGGTCTAGTAGGCACTAGCAGAGCCACACGATAAACAACAAACAATTATGGTGAACTAGATAAATAAAACTATATTTACAATTACTGCAATATATTAATTAAGTAAAAATGATGTTCTGATTTTTTTTTTACAATAAATTCTGTATTTTCGTAACGTGGTTTAAACGAATTTAATACACTTTCTTAAAATAATATTTAAGTTAATTATAACAATCTTCCAGACAGTAATAAAAACCTAATGAGGTACAAAAGAGAATTAAAATAAAAAAAAATACAACAAAAAGAAAATGTTCACAATATTTAAAATTTCGAAAATAATTGGTTTTATATAAAATTCCTGATAGCAAAAGATTAACACAAAAAAAAAGAAATACAAAATAAATGGACTTGCTACAATAATAATATTTTAAAACCCTCACAATAACCACATAGATTATATTCAGTAATATATAAATTCCGATTCAACTTGGAGCCGGTACAAATTTAACAAAAAAAAATAATTTGGTTACTTTTAAACTATTGAAAACTTCATCGGGACGTCATTGGGAGCAGGTACAAATTAAATGAAAATAACTTGTTACTTTTAAATTATCGAAAACACTTAGATCAAGCACATAATAACTGATAAGTTGATAAAATTAAATTCCATACCATGTAACCAATTGAAAACCTCACTGAGACGTCACGGTAACATCGATGATCCAAGAACCGAAACGCCAAGTAGTATTATCATAATAATTTCTGCTAAAATTACCAGGCAAGTCTTTATAACGCTGAAATTTATCGTCGATGTGGATGGAACGGCACGTGGTACTTCACGATGGCTTCACTTCATCAAATCCCACAAGTGGTGATCTTAACTCGACCCCAATATCCAAAAATATTCACCACATAGGCACGACAGAATGGTCAAGTTAAGAATTAAATGGTTTATCTTCCTAATCCAATAAAGATGGCCCCAAATACAGCCAGATATGGAAGAAGAAACCGTAGAAGTTCCGCTCACGTGTTAATATCAAACCGTTCCAAAAAAAACTCTCAACCGACTTCCACCACTGCCACCAAACGAATCGAATTCTATCACTACTATATAGGCAACACTATATACAACGAACCCAAATGCAGACTATTATAATAATGAAACGGCAGATGGGAGAAGAAAAAAATAGGTACGTGACACAGTACTCACCTACGGCTCGTCCTGGAATCCTGCGAGTAATATAAAAAATAAATTATTCGCATATTGTTGCACTTTAACTCTGACACCTACATAGCGTCATTGTTATTATCTTCTAAACCACTATCACAATGAATTATTGATGTATATTAACCAATAAGAAGAGTTATTATCAACCAACAAAAGTGTTTACAAACAATTCGCAAAGAGGTTACGCAGCACGTGATTTGTTGAAAATAAACATAAGTATAAGTACACAAGTACAAGTAGACGGTTATCCATAGCGCGTATGCTATTGGCTGTTCCCAGTCATAGGTTGATTCAAGGCAGCCAATAAGTTGGCACCGGCTGCGCAGGTATAGTTGGTACACGGCATATGCGTCAGCTGTTTCGTGTTTTGAGACGAAAAAATCTTACACTTTCTTTCGCCTAGCCCCCATCCGTCAAGCCCGTACCGTTTGATAAGGAACTTCAAAAATTAAACAAACGGTCTAAAAAAGTTGGCCTATTCTTAAACATTTTGACTGCATTGGTTATTTTTTTGTTTAAACTTATCGATTGACCGCTCTGTCTAGCTCATGATATAAATGGTACTTTAAATGTATGACAAAAAAAATATTAACTTGAAATCAGCGTGAACAGTCGTTGTCGCGTCGCCTTGTCGGCCGGCCGGAGAAAGGGAGTAATAATCACTGTTGCAACAAAATTAATATTTCCCTAACTGCAGGAAACCTCTTGTCTAATTTCAGTCTTTACAAACTGTAATATATCTTAATTATTGAATGATTAAAAAATTGCTTTTTATTAAATGGCAATTTATCAAGTTGAAATTTGTAATAAAAACCACTTTTGACTTATTTTATTAGAAAAGTTAAATTTGTACTGAGCTAAATATTTAAAATTGTTATTCAGTCTGTTGAAGCATGCTATTGTTACAATTTATCGTAGACAAAGAATGTTTGTATCCAAAAAATTATAAAACCTTAAAAAGGTTATTTAATATATTTATTTGTCTAAAAGTAGTAGACGAAAAATAAATGCTTCTTTTCTAACTGATATACGTCTATTATTTTGGTGCATGCACGTTCTTTTTATGATAAAGATAAGAGCTAAAAGACTGCAGGATAGAGATTCTTTTATGTTATGCTAGTTAAAATATATTATCTTATAGCTGGTATTTTATGCCTTAAGAATGTTTTGAAACAAACTGAAATTTCTGCAATAAGCTGTAAAACAGTTTCATGGTGCAATAAGGCTTTTATGTCAACATTTTATGTCAAGTTTTTAGTTTTACCAAATAAATGACCCAATTTTCGGTTTTCTTTTTCTATTTCTTATACTTTTAAATCAACTCAACGCTCTTTGTTGATTTAATAAAATATTATTGTGAAAACTTATTATTTTACTTTATAAATAATAAAAAGAGCACTTAAAGGCTCTGGCTTGTGTGTATTTTTAACTACTTCTTTTTATCCTATTCGGTCCGTTACTTATACCCAGTCTTGCATTCTTTAACGTCTCTATTTTCTTCTTCAAATTATTTCTCTATTTTAAAGCTGTTTGACTCTTTGTTAAACATGCTGCAGCCTAAAAAAGATGCAAATATAATATGTATTCATATTTTGTATATTAAATTGTTCAAAAAAATCTAAATTAAGGACCACGTTTTTATTTTGATTAATATTGATTTCTAACAATAACTACCTACGAATTAAAAATAATTTGAAACTGAATGTATTTTAATACACCAATCAGCGTCTAATGACGTCACTCCTGTTATGACAACTTATTTAAAGTTCTAGTTATGAAAGTAAACATTACTTTATTACGAAAATTAATTGCATTTTTCGAATGAAAAGTCTAGTTCATCAAAGCAGATTCCAGGAATGTACCAAAAATTAGTGTCTACACAGTTGTAACTTTTTGTCAAAAGTGCAGAGTTTTCAAGTGTAGAAATGAAAGGGACTAAACACTGCGTTACGTGTAAATAACAGTTAAACTTTGTTTTTCTTGCAGCACCTTCTACATGTAGCAATTATTTCAGTTATTGGTCATGTTTTACAATTATTTCCATCGACTCGCCCAAGTGAAAAAGCTACAATCTTTTGGGGTATTTTCATTTCTACTTGAATTTTTTTCGATTGTTTACAAGAAAGTTTTCCATACATAGAGGAGTACGAAAGGACGATACGTTATCCCCAAAACTATTTAACACCGTTTTAGAATATGCTTTTAGGACCCTAGACTGGGATAACAAAGGTATCAGTATAGATGGAAAAAAATTGAACAATCTACGCTTTGCGGACGACATAGTGCTGATAACAGATGATTTGAGGGAGGCCGATTCATGATAAAAGAGCTGGAGCGGGCAACAAAAAACGTTGGCCTGTGTACAAGTCATCAAAAAACAAAAATCATGACTAACTTGGTACTTGGTGGAATTATATCTCTGAAGGACAAAATCATTGAAGTGGTTGAAAAAAACAAATATCTAGGTCACGAAATTAGAATAAGTCGAGACAATCAAAGGCAGGAACTACAAAAAAGAATCTCTCTATGGTGCTGCATACGGTAGACTAAGCGATGTCTTTAGAAGCAGCATACTAATAGGCCTAAAATCAAAAGTCAATCAATGCGTATTACCAGTAATAACGCTAACACTGACAAGGAACACCGTACATAGATTAGAGGTTGCTCAGAGAAAAATGAAGAGAGCTATGCTTGGAATTCAAACTGTTGATCTAGCCTTCATTGGGATCATCCTATATTGAAATTCAAAAATGTGAGGTACTACACCTTTTTTTGGAAAAAAATTTCATTTAAAATTTTTAAACTTTATCCAATTTTCGACGTCGTTCTTCGAATCAAAGTGGTCTTTACAGCATTGAATGATAAAGAATAATTGTCAACCCTCACACACATTGGCACAAAACATGAATGGATACAGATTTTTTTTAGAGCATTAGTAGCATTGTTATGACTACCTGATATCTTGAAAGTCTAAAATAATACAAAACAAAAAAAAATAAAAGCCAGCAACGAATAAGTATGACGCGTGATAAACAGGAGTGACGTCACTGGAACTGCATTTTTTGCAATAAATTATAGCATTTTATTTAACACGAGTTCATTATTTATTTTTAATTGTATGTATTTCTTATTTTTTATCCACAATAAAAGCCTTTTATTTTTCTTTTTTCATTTTTATCTTTTATCCATTACCTAAAAAACTTGAGCACTAATGATCCAAAATTCTAGCTTGCCTGGGTTAAATATAAATATGTACAATTTGTTTAAACATTTTAAAAACAAAATAAATTTTTTTTATAAATTAAGAATAAGCATGTAAACTATTTAATAGTAATAGCTCATTACTCGCTATTTAAAAATAAAACTAAAAGGTATTATCAATAAAAATTAGTTTTGGTAGATTCAAAAGCATTAAAAAGCATGTCCTTTAAATTCAACTCAAATTTGACGCTGCAAAATTAAATTTACTTTTTGAAATAGCTGTAAAGTTATTGCAAACTTTCTAGTAATTTACGTTCTGAATAGATTCATTTATCAGTATTTTAGCTTTAAATGATTTAAATAATTAATAAAACAACTCATAATCGTATGTAACCTTAAAAATCCGTTATTACATCAACTCGCAAATTGCAATAGCATTACAGAAATACTAATTATATTTATTTGAATAATAATTAAACGCATCCTTTGTTTTTAGATAAATTTAAACAATTCAAAAATTTATATACCTAGTATTTGAATCTTTATAAAACTCGTAAGAAAATTTAGCTTGTAATTATTTAATAACATATGAGGTACATAGAACAATAATGGTCCAACTTCATTTTTTTTACGTTAAAAGATACGAATTGTGGTCCAGCTCCCTAATGCTTTTTTTTTTGTTTTTTTCTTTTTCTTCTATTGCTCTATCCGATTACGGATTTGGCTATCATTATAGAAATCCATGATGATTTTTCCTGCGAAACTCTTACGTGTCTTTAATTCAGTACTTTTCCGGTGCTTTCTGCATCCTTGTGCCATCTATCATTCCTGATTCATCTTCCTTTTGGGATGATTTCTCATCCCAGGGACAAAAAAATACCCTTACCTCAGTTTGTTCTTCCACCCTCCGAAGAGGATGTTGACAATACTGACAATACTGTTTATTCCGACATAATTTCGGTCGCCATTGCCTCGTTGGTTCTCTAGCAGGGTGCACCACTTGCAGGTGAGGTTGGCATTTGTGAAAAAACATATTAATATTGATTTTACCCCTTACACCCCTTTTTTTGTCTAAGAAAAGAAAATTTCTTTTTTTTTACTGAAAATTGTCGCAAAAAGGGTAGACTTATCGTTTGAGCCACACTGCGACTATTAGAAGGAGGAGGGATTATAGAAAGGAGATGATTGTGGACCCGCTTTTTGAAAAGTTGCAGGTCATAGTTCTCTGGAAAAACTGATCTTGCATAAGATCCCGGTCTTTTCGGAATTCTATCTCTCTCTCTCTCTCTCTTATCTTGTTCTCCGCAGTAAGTGCAGTCTTCAGATTTTGCTCGGATGCGACTAATAAGGTGCTTTTGAAGCACGTGTGTCCACATATCGCCTGTGCTGTGAACTTGTCAACTTCTCCATATGGCCTATTTATCCAAGCTCCCTAATGCTAGTAGAAATATGAGGCACATAGAATGAGTGGTCTAACTCCAGTATTGCCGAGTTTTAGAAATCGAAGGGTTTGTGAAATTAACAAGAAATAACTCGGGAAATGTTCTAAATGTACTTAAATTGTTTATTGTCAAAAAATAAATATTATTTAAAACAGAAATCATAAAAACAGACAGTGCTATACTTAATTTAAATTAAAAAACTTGGTTAAACCAAAAAAAAAATCCAAATTGTACCACTGACTGATTTTAAAATTCCTGTTTAGTAAAATGAAACATATTGTCTTTTAATCGTAAATAATCTCATTGTAAGATTGACGATCATCAGGATTGTTTTCTACTAACGAACGGGTCGCTGTTTCTAAAGGCTAATTTCTATGGCAAGGATGATACACAGGTGGAATATATGTTAGGAGGTCAATCATACCTTTTATATTAGTTGATGGCGAAAGTCTCCTTAGAAAATACGATAAATCCTGGTGAACATTATTTAAAGAATTTATAGGTCCTTCATATTTCTTTTTGGACTGGTCAACTTTTAAGATTTAGGATTAAATTGGAAAGCGGAGCCATCTTATTTATAGCCTGTGTAAATTATAGCCGCAAACTGTTTTCTTTCTGTTAGTAATGGCTTTTTTAAGTTTGCTGTGCTGCAAAATGTAGTTTTTTACTTTTAATATTTTTTATAATTTTAATCCATCGTTATAAATTGAGCCGTGTCTTTGACTGGCATTCTCTTTTACACAAAATTCACCATCATTTAAAAGGTAGAAATGACCTGACACTGGAAATTAAGATCGATTTTATCAATACTGATGTTTGGATCCTGTACAAGTTTAAATAAAAAGACTTGTTTTTTTATTCCTTTTTAGAATACCCAATGAAGTGTTCATAATCCGCGGCTTTTTATTTTAAATGTTTGACCAAATATATTGAAATGTCTTGACATCCACGACCACCCTCAATTTTATCCCATACATACATGTAACCTATTTGAATATTCTTATTTGTTTTAAATCCTTCCTAAGACTCTTTCTCGCTGTATCTGCTTTTACAAGCCCATTTTTTTATATCGTTGTTACCTGTAGTTTTTAGTTTAAGTTGAAACTTATCACATAATTTACAAGTATCTTTATGTGGAGGCTTAAAACGCAAATAAAATTTTGTGTAGCAGTCATAACAATGCTACTTATCTATAAATATAAAGTGCTTTGTCCTAAATGACTGACTGACGGATCAACGCACAGCCCAAACTGCTGATCGTAGAGACTTGAAACTTGGAGGGTGTGTTGTTTGTATGACATGGGCATCCGATAAAAAAAGAATTTCTGAAATTTTGGCCCTAAGGGGGTGATTCCTTGATTCAATCTTCCTCAAATTTTGCATAAACATTCTTTAACAAAATTAATGGAATTGGTGCAATGCAATACTCTTTAATATTGGAATGTCAAATATAAAAGAATATTTAAATCGGATTAGAATTCGAAATTTCAACTTTATTTGTTCTTGTATATTTGAATGAAAAACTTACCTTATACCTTGACTGCACACTCCGCGTTGAAACTTCCTTTCAATTTGATACAAACCGAAACCTCACTCTGCAATATACCCAAACAAAGTAATACGACAGAAGTACTCCGAAAAACGAAATTAATTGTTTGAGATGAGAGTACTATGGCTCATAAAGGGGATTTCAAAGCCCTAAATAGATCTTTATAAGATATTAGGAATAAATAATTGTCAAATGAGTGAAGTAACTGTATTATTAGTAGGCGATTTCCGGCAGACTTTACCAGTAGTGCCCAGAGGAACGCGAGCGGACGAAGTTAAAGCGTGCTTGAAGCTGTCTCATTTTTGGCCTTCAGTGACAAAACTAAGTCTTACCAAAAATATAAGAGTCCATCATAGGGGAGATGTTACTGCCAGACATTTCTCAGAACTGTTGCTTAAAATAGGTAATGGAGATTTCCTGTAACTGGATAATAATACAATTCTCCCTAGAATTAGGTACAATTATTTCCACTGTAGAAGAGCTTATAGCTAAAATTTACCCAATCATTAATAATATTCACGATAAACCTGCAGAATGGTTATGCGAGCGTGCCATCCTAACACCAAAAAACGAACAATCCTCTGCCATAAATGAAATACTCTTGAGATCATTCGAATGGGTACTATCCACTTATTTCTTTGGTTTATTTTCCATTTTGCAGTTGAAATTTATAAAATTTACATTTATTTTTTGCGCTCGTATATTTGCAATTCACTACGCAGCAACTCCGGTGGCTGTTTTTACCCATTTTTTAAAAATCATTTCAAAATTAATAATCTGTTTATTTTTTAACACTGACATTAAAAATACCGTTCTAAATGCTTCAAATATCCACTGCGTGCGCTGGTGTCCATTCTGGCTTCCCCTATCTTGACTTCGCTCGGAGCGAATATGTGGGAGGTGCTGCATGAAACATTAAGTTTTACTGTGTTTTATACATACCGTGCCAGTTTGTATTTTTCATTTCTACACTTGAAAACTCTAACACTTTCGATAAAAAAAGTTACAACCATATAGATACTAACTTTTGGTAGATTCTTGCAGTCTGCTTTGATGTTTTTTATTTGAAAAATGCAATTAATATTCGCCACACTAGACACTGATTGGCAGATTAAAATACTGTTACAAATCCGGTCCTGTCAGCAACCGAGAGGTCGACGACGTCGAGGGTCCGTATTCGACCGCTTCCTTTGTCACCGCCGATGGGGCCTAAGAAAGTCGCGCAATCTCCCGAATCCGCGTCGAATAATGGAGAAACAGGTAGAAAGATCTGGAACTGTGATATCGGAAATATAAAAGGGGAAACGATTATAACGAGTATTAGTATTAGCTTATGTGTTTACGAATTATTAAATGTAAATAGTTATATAGAGTTGTAAAAGTTGTATAGCTAAGTGAATATCTAAGTGGTTAATGAAAAAATAATTTATTGTATTAAAATAAACATTGTTTGGTTATTGGATCGAGAGTTTTAATCGCCGAACCCAAGTAAGAACTAAAAATCGTAGCAATACGTTCCGTTTTAAGTTATTTTTAATTCGTGGTAATTGTTTAAAAGTATTTAATATTAATGTATATAAAAACGTTGCATTGGTTCATAACTTACATTTTTTTAACATTTTATTCACAAACTATTTATAATTTTTAGGTACATTTGCATCTTGCCTATTAAATTATAAAAAGTACCTAAATTTGATTTAACCTCTTTTTCAAACCTCCTATATGGTCAAAATTTTTTGTGTAATGATTCGCCAATTAATAAAAATAAAACAACCGAATACGATAACAATGAAAAAGAGCTCACAGAGTTAAAAAAAACGACACGAAATTCAGTCCGTTATTAATCGGTCGTTTTTTCTCTTTTCATTTAATCACCGTATTGGTAACAATTTTAAGCGCGGTCAAGTTTTACCAAATACGGGGAATTTTTTATTGTCACGTCAGTGAAATATAACCCGCGATATAACGAGAATATTTTTTAACGATTAATTTTTTGTTTATTTTAGCCGCTCCATGAGAGCAACTGTCGCAGGTCTCCGGTGGGCAGTACTTCTAGCAGACGTCCGAAAGCCTCCTCAACCCCTCAACTTTTAGACGGATCCAGCTCTGATAATAAGTGAGTCGAATTTGTTATCTTTTATAATGTTATCTTTGTGAGTCGAATACTATAGTTTTTAGTGGTTGTCTGTGTGTGTATGTACGTATGTGCATTCGGAATTATTTTTCGTCTCTATTATCTCGAGAACAAAAAATGATATTATCGTCGGACCAATTGCATTCGACGCATAATAACGCAACTTAGAACTGATAAGACTTTCAGCAAAATCGGTCGAGCTGTTTTTTATAGAGAATAAAAAAATGATAAACTTTCGGAATTATTTTTCGTCTCGATTATCTCGAAAAAAAAATGATATCATTGTGGGACTAATTGCATTCGACGCATAGTAACGCAACTTAGAACTGATTAGACTTTCAGCAAAATCGGTCGAGCTGTTTTTTTTAGAGATTAAAAAAATGATAAACTTTTGGAATTATTTTTCGTCTCGATTATCTCGAAAACAAAAAATGATATCATTGTGGGACTAATTGCATTCGACGCATAATAACGCAACTTAGAACTGATTAGACTTTTAGCAAAATCGGTCAAGCTGTTTTTTATAGAGAATAAAAAAATTATAAACTTTTGGAATTATTTTTCGTCTCGATTATCTCGAAAACAAAAAATGATATCATTGTGGGACTAATTGCATTCGACGCATAATTATGCAACTTAGAACTTATTAGATTTTTAGCAAAATTAGTTAAGCTATTTTTTATGGAGAATAAAAAAACTAAAAAAAATGGTAAACTACCTGAATTTTGCAATTTATAAATTACACTATTTTTAATACAGAATTTTAAGATCTTTTGAATAATATGATTATTGCATGTTAGGAACATTTGTATGAAAAATATAACAATATTTCCTAAACAGATTTTTTTAAAACAAAAATAGGAATTGGAGAATTTTAAACTTGTGTCAGTTTGAGAGAATAGCATTAAAGACGCTATAACAGTGAAAAATTCTTGTTAGTAATATTCAAGCATTGTTTATAACAATTGAATATTGTTACTAATAAATAAATATTGACCATAATTTGTTATAAACAATTTGAAATTGTTTTTTATAATAATTTTAATAATAATTATAACAACAAAACATATGGTATTTTTTTATTCTTTTCACTGGAAGTTAGTCGTGTGGACCTCACGGGTCGCACCCAGACCACTAATATTATTGAATTAAATTGGGGACCCAGAACAAAAGTAAAACTTTACTCTCTTTACATTGAAACAAAATTGTATCTTAATTATAAATATTTGTAATTGATTATAAATAACAATTTAAAGGAAGGAAAATTTTATTTTTTTAATATTTTTTAAATAACTTGACAGGTAAACATCAATCTATATACATATTCATTTTATTTTCTAATTGTTCTATTTTTAAATTTGATAAGCACTGATGATGGCTAACTAGCCGAAAGCGCTTTTCTTAATTAAGAAATTTACACGAAATACACAAAAAAACCTTTTTTTTTTAAACATTCTTTTCTTTATTTGAACAAAGTGCTTCTCTTTCTTTAAAATGTTTCTATTTTAGCTTCTTTTGCTACGACCAACGCTCGTTTGAGTTTCAATTCGTATCTGACATTGCTCAAATATTCTTCTGTTTTTTTAAGTTGGGTAACTGCTATTTCGATTGATTGAATTAAAAGCCCGACTTTGATCCAAGCATGGCTGTTTCATCGGTACATACTCCACAAAACTTTTTCCATTTCAAGTAATTACTTTCAAAGAATGAACTTATCATCTTTATGATGTCTTTACCTTTGGTAGTAGTTTTTAGTACTCTACCAAATGGAAACTTTTCTTTGATGGATTTCAGGTGGGTATATATCCTACAAAAACGAGTAACTGGGGACATGAACTATATTATATTGTTAGACTCGTCAAATTAAATTTAAAAGACAGAAGATGCCTTAATGGATAAAATTTGTTTCATCTTGTCTTTGGATATGTCTGAAATGTGTCTTTGAATTGTATTTTTCGACAAGGATATATTACGCATTTTAATCTCACTCTCTTCTCTAAGAACTTACTTTACTGTACAAGGTTTGATGAGGGTTTCCGCAATTATATGGGGTTTTTTATTTTTCGCAACGTCCAGAGCGATTTCATATAATGCCTGAATTACAGCTTGGCTTTTTTGTTAAAATGTTCCAGTAAAATACAATTTTTTTTTTCAGGCAGCCTCCTGCCGTTTAAAAAATACCAAGTCTTTTGTTACATGTTTGGAACACTTTGTTTTTAAATGACGTTTCATAGATTTAGCACTAAAAACAGCTTTGCATAAAACATACAGTGGCTTCTCTATGATGAAAATAAAAATTTTAAATAGATCTCTAAATTTTTCCTATATGTCTTCATGATATTGATACGATTTGTATTTCTTTCGTGGGTTCGACGATTAAAACTCTCGATCCAGTAACAAAACAATGTTTATTTCAATACAATAAATTCTACTTTTATTAATCACTTAGATATACAACTTTTACAACTATTTACATTTATTAATTCATAAGCACTTTTAAAACCGATACTGTCTTTCTGCTCGCTGTCCCCTTTTTTTATACCTGAAAATCATACTTCGACCTTATTCTCGAAGGCGATAGCCCGATTTTCGAACGGTCGAGAACTTGCGAAAACTTTCCTTTGATCTCCGCGCCGACAGTCGCAGTTGTCGCCGACGCATTGTCGCGACAGAAAAGGGTCAACAGGGACGGGCTCGTAACAATATTGATATCTAGAAAATTAAATGTTTCAAGGTAATTTTAAAATATGGTAAGCTACCTACATGTTTGCTATTAATAATGAAAATAGCAGGGAAAACTCCTCCCCTTCTCTCCCTGTTTTAACAGATAAATTATTGGTACATTACATTACATTTTTGCGGTTGAGCAATTGGTATAGGCGCCTAGGTATGTCACCTAGATCTTTCATCCTCTAGGACTACCACTGTGTCTTCAGGGCATCAAAATTCCAGTCCGCTGGTTTTGACAAACCGCAGGATTTCTGTTGGCCCTGTCTCATGGATCCATTATCATGCGGCCCCAGGTTTGGTACCTTTACACCGCTAACATCGGGCAGTTTATAACTTTATATGACAATTCTTTCACATGATAATTCTCTAAATAATAATAAAGTCACATTTAGTTTCATGTTTCCAGCTTAAATGCTCATAATAGCGGCGATAGCCGGTACAAGAATTCCTTATTTAAACATGGCGATTTATAATACAACAATTTTATCCCAAAGAAATGCCTTAAACAATATTTCATTGTAAAATAAAATGGTATACGATAAAATTGTTTTATAACGAAGAATATTTAGGCACTATACAACTGTTTTTGACAAGTAATAATTATATTGAGATTCGCGAAAAGTAGAGGTTGCCTGATCTTATAATATGGTATTAAGAAAAATATTTCTACGACCACTTATGAAAACGCCATATGGCACACTTTTTTGTTATTTGAAAAGTAGCTCATATCAACCATGGCATTGTTATTTGAATAAAATATTTTAGTGCAAAATTCACTTCAGTCCTATAACGCAGATTTTGAAACGAATTTATTCTGTCATACACCGTTTTATCCTTCAAGGCATTTATAAAAGAGAAAGACTTATTGTATTTAAAGTTCACGTATAAAAGTGTTTTATGATGCAACGCAATTGAATGCTATAAAATATTTATTATACAATATTATACAGCTTTAATACAAGCTTTAGTAACTATTTTATAATGTTGTAGTTATTAGTTATATAGTATTTTGTAGAACTCTTATACAATAGGTATAAAAGTCTTATAAAATGATATTTTTGATATTGCATTATAGCATATATTAAAAAGTCACTATAAAATCATTTAATGCAACAATTTTCTTTAAAAACAAAATTATCGCAACAAAAGGCTTAATAAAAACAAACAGTCCTTAAAACAACGCTATTCGACTGTTATACAATAATTCAGTCCTTTTAGAATTCCATTTTGCTAGTTGGGCAGTCAGCGGGCCAAGCGTAATTAATGGTAAATAAAAGAATAATTAAAATGTATTTTGACTATTTTATTTTAATATCTTATCTCGAAAAAAACTCGAAAAATAGTTGATGTATTGACTTTTATTTTTAACACAACAAGCGGGTTTTGTAGCAATTACATTTATATCGCTTAAATGCATTATAAATCTTATATTCCGTTAATTTTTTTCCACATATGTTTAATCGTTGGTGCGTCTGTTAATGATCGTGTAACTTCTAAACGACTTATCCGATGGAGCTTCTATTTACACAATATATTAGTTTTGTCAAGATGGTTCATAGAAATGCTAGGATTCGATAGATGGCACTGAGTCAGGTTTACAACAAATGTTGGTTAAGTCAACAAGCCAGAGGCTAGGTTTTCTGTGGAAAGCTAGAAAGTTTTTACTTCTGATCAACTGTTACGTCGTCAACAGGCTCAAATCCGACCTCTACTGGAGTATTGCTCGCATATTTGGGATTCAGCACCAAAGCATTCTCTACGTCTTCTAGATTCCATTCAGAAAAGGGACATTCGGTTGATAAACAGCTCAACTCTTACAGATACCCTTCACCCACTAGAACATAGAAGAAGAGTTGCATACCAGACATTACTCTACAGATATTTCTATGGCTGATGCTCCAGAGAAATAAAAACTCTTGTACCACCACTGGCCATATTCGGCCGAAGAACTCGGGACGCTGATCAGTCTCAACCATTTACTCTCAAGATTGACAATATTTTTGGTGAGATATTGGTTTTATCTGTTGACCTAGCGTTATCATACATACGGCAAGCGCTTTTCACTATTTACGGTTAAGGGGTAACATTACTGTAAAAATTTCAAAAAATCATAATTTTTGTTTTTTGCTAAAATAATAGAGAATTATGTTAAAAATGACGTTCTCGAATGATTTTTTGAAAAATAAAAATTTTTCTCTGAGTTATGAGCATCAGACGCTAGGTATCCCACCTCGCGGTCGGGCGCACGCGTATTAGTGTAACAGTATCGAGTACTCGGAGCGTTCACTGACTGACGCGGCGAGGGAGGCTCGCTTGGCTTTGAAATAATCGAGAAGAGAAAAAGAGCCAGGAAATGCCGACTTGGAAGGTCAACTTGATGGTGCTGGTATCGCTGACTAAAGGTAAAAACCGCTAAAAGTTAATATTTTCAATATTATGTAAGATTTTTCCCGTTTTCAAACTTTTTCTCGAAACCACATTTTTTTACACTACCACCACAATTATTCAGCTAATTTATATCCGATTAATTTAAAACTTTGACAGAAGCTTTATGACATCATTTTCTAAGGAAATATGAAGGATTTTATTAATAATTTAAAAACTTTTTGTTTTACGACCGATTTTTCATGATTTCTTTAAACGAAAAAAATAATTTTTTTTGAACTGCCATCATTTTGTTAAAATTTGATATTTTTTGAAACCCCTACGTACTTCTCTTGCTTTTAGTTTATACATTAAGAAAAAACTTGATTTTTATGTTTCAGATCAATAGCGACGTCGAAAAGTTGGTGGTAGTGGAGGCCTCTCTAAAAATTCCTCTTATGCTTATAGCTCTGTATTGACGCCATTTTGTTTTTGAACGCTCTGTAATAATTAATTTAAGTACTTCAAAACTTGTATAATAGTCATCTAATTAGATTTTGCATCTGATATAAAGTTTTTCGAAAAAAATTTCCAAAAATGACCTTCAAAAACCGGGCTCTACAGTGGTGTTACCCCTTAATTGTATAAAAAGTCGTCTAAAACCGAAATTATGGAGCATTTTATGCTCTCTACTTTTTTTTATTTCAAATGTCATTTACAGCAAAGGAAACTTATATATCTACAAAAAACTCATTTTTGCGACCTTTGACATTGAATATCTTGACTCGCATACACGAGATTTTATGTGACATTTAACATAACTTATGAAATTTCTAAACAAAAATGTTTACAAGTTTATAGCTTAATATCTATTATTCCGAGGTTTACCCGTTTTTTTAACTTTTATGACTGTACTATATAAGATTTTATCGACTTATTCGAGAGACGCGTTATGTAAAGGTATAGAAAGAATTAAACATGAAAAATGTATAATAATCGATATTTGCGTAAGAAGTGTTTCAAATTAAAAAAATTTGTCCAACAAAATATCAGTTTAAGTTAATGAACTGTATTAAGAAAATACTACATCTATATTATTTAATATTAAGTAGCAAAAATTAATAAGATGTTGCTTGTGGTTAAACCCGTCACGATACTTGATCTTTTGTCTCTGATCCCCTTATATATTCCATCTAGGAGAAATTGTGGTCTTTACCTGAAATATTACGGAACGTCATTTTTTCTAAGGCGAAAAGGTTGACTTCAGGAAAGCTACACAAAGGAAAGAAAATCAATACTGCCAACTACTGCTATTAAAAAAATTTATTCCATAAAAGCCTAATTTTATCAAAAGTGGTTAGGAAAATGTTAAAATTACATTACCCTTAGCTTAAAACGATGTACTTATTAGACTTAGATTTAAAAGTAATAGCTACGTAACGATTTTTATTTCTATTAAATATTATTATTATTATTATTATTATTTTTATTAGATATTGTGGTTGCGTGTATTTGACTTTGTTTATTAAATTTAGATACGTATATGGATTAGGATAAGAAAATATTTATTTTGGAACAAAGTACTTTAGCCAAACATCATTGTGCTTTGACTAGTTGCGATTGTATCTAAAAATACGGGTCATGTACTGCCTTCAAAAAAAATAGAAATTCTTTGTCATATTTTATTTCTTTGGACGTACTTTTGTTTTTTTAATGTCCGGAGTGAGTGTTGCTTTAGGTTTAAAATGTGTTTTTATTGAACATTTTTGTTTGAATTTAAAGCTTTTTTTGTGTTTTGAGCTTTTCCGCTTAAACATGCTTATTTTACTGTCATTGTTTCATCGCTCATTTTTTGCCATTTAATAGTCAGAAAATCTCATAACTTTTATTTCGCTGCCGTTTCCATCTTTAACTTTTAAAAGTTCGTAATATATTAAATGAAAAGTATAATATATTTCTCTGACTGCTTTGAGGTATAAAAGCGACCAAGATAAAGTAATATTTTCTAAGAGAAATACACAGACTGTAATTTTTAATATAATCTTGGTAAGTTAAGTTCGACTTAAAATATTTTAGTAAAATATTTGTATAATATGAAATATACTTCGTTAAAGTTTTAATATACAATTTGAAAAAGCCAAAAGAGAATGAAAAATCCCGAAAAACCTCAATTTAAGACAATGAAATGACATCCTGCAATGAAAAAATGTCATTCCCACATTGAACCCCCTACTATATGTGACAGTTAGGTTAGATTAGGTATCATGTGAGTGGGGCGTGGTCGCCCCTCCACCGCGACCATTAGTAGGTCTATTGTGGCTCACCCCTAGAGGCTACAGTTCACCGCACAATCCAGCCCTTCTTACGAAGTTCATGGTTGTATGGGGCGAGATTTTCTTGAAATCGGTAGGTTCTAGGTTGATGTAACCAAATATGTTAAACCTTATTCTTCCCAAGCCGGGGCATGAACATAGTATATGTTCAGCAGTTTCGTCTACCACGCAGAAAAACCGACAGTCCGTTTGTTGGTTCAGACCTGTCCTTCCGAGGTAGTATCTTAGACGATAGGGTCCTGTAAGCAGTCCCGTTAGAATTCGCTGGTCATTTTTGCTCCATTCTAGGATCTGCTTAGTTGTGTTTCTCGAGGGTTTAGGTAGAAACGCCTTCGAGTGAGTCAATCCTGGTATATCGGACCAGTACGTGAGTACATCCTGCAACGAAAAAATGTCATTCCTACATTGAACCCCCACTTTATGTAACAGTTAGAAAGCCCACATTTTTAAATGAGAAGTAGGAGCTTGTGATACATCATTTAAATCGATAGAATGGCCGGCACGATCGCCTGATCTTATGCTATTAGACCTCTAAAGATATATGTCAAGTATGGTACATAAAACTGAAACCACAAAATATAGCAGATTTAATTACGTTTTTACAATCATCTTTAAAATTTATTTGTTAATACCTGACAGTATTCTGAACGCATACGAAAAATTTTCACCCATTTTGCAGTACTACCATTGAAAATATTAGCATTTTAAATTTCTATTTGAACGCATGTTAATTTATACATTTCATACTAAAAATACTGTGGAAAATGTAATAAAATGCAGGATGTTCTATTTAAAGTAAGCAACTTATAAATGATTTAATTTGTGCATGTTGGTGGCTAAGTTTAAAACACCCTGTCTGAAATATCAATAAGTTGAACACATGGAGTTAACGGGCAAGCGCTTGTTGTTTATTGGTTACAATTTCACGTCACTAGCTTCGTTATTAATGGAGATATCGTTATTCAATGTGGATTAGGATTTTTTCAAAATTTTGAAAAAAAATTTAAATATCTCGAAAATACTTTATTTTTGGTATAGGATATTGTGCCATTACTTTTAATCAAAACTTTTCGCGTCACGCCCTGTATAGATGCCGTCAGAATTTGCAATTTGCTCCGTGCGCTAGCACCAGTAACAATTTTAAACTGTTATTTGATTGTTAATAGCACACATCTCTTAATCACTAGGTCAATTTCAATGGCATGTCTCTATAACACAACACTACCACCAATGAACCCATTGAACACTTAATGGGTAAATCACTTTGATTCCGAATATAATTACAATATTTTTTTATCTAAAACCGAGCATTTTTTTGTTTTGGTGAAGTTTAACTACCTGCTCTCTTTATTTTAAGCTATCATCTTAAATTTAAACCTAGTCCTTTCCAAAAACCTGTGTATGTTGAACTTTAACAGTTAAAGTTTTTATTGTACTTTGCTGAGGCAAAAAAAAAGAAAATATTAAAAGTTCGTTTTTTTTGTAGAAGCTAAGAATGTATTTTATTTATTAGATTATACACAATTACACCATATTTTACCGCCTGTTTGGTTTTAAGCTTATTGTGTTTTTTTTACGCTTTACTTACATAACAAACAGGTCAGAAATTTTTAATTACAGCATAAAGATAAAAAGCTGTATTAGTTACAGATTTAAAATAAAACAGCAACATCGAGAACCCAACAAAATTAATAATAATTCGTTATTTAAATTTAAAACAAAACCAAAAATTTAGCTTTGGTATGCAAAATAATTAAAATCGTTTAAACAAAAATTTGTATTCTTTTTCGAGAGTCGTATTTAAAAAGACACTCTTTATATCGCTAATTCAACTATTTTTTATTGCATAAAATTGAATACAAAATAAGAGTTCTCTCTAATATACCAATTGAATAAAAATTTGTTAGGTACGTGTACTTTGTGGATTATTTACATAAAAAAATTTAGAAAAAGCCTTCATTTACATTTTTCATTTGTTTAAGATCTGATTTATTCAGCATACTGGAAATTTTATTTAAAAGAAAAGTAACCATAAAATATAACTGTCCAATCTTAACCCAGAAATGTTTAGTAAATTTGTTCAAATAAGCAGTAATTAATTTATTGTTTTAATTAAAAAAGTACATAATTAATAAACAAAATCTTGTAATAATTTTTGTTCTAGTAAAATTTTTACCAAATGGAGCTCTATATTTTATAACAATTAAATAAAAATGTTATTAAAAAATTTAAAATATCATTGGTCTGGGTGCGACCCGAGAGGTCCACACGACAACTTCACAGTGGAAAGAATGAAAAAATACCATGTTTTATTATTATTAAAATTATTATAAAAAACGATTAAAAATTGTTTATAACAAATTATAATTGTTATTAACAAAATTCCGTTTATGTCAACCGTATTCTTTTAAACTTTTTCTTATCATTTCATAAGCAGGAGCTATTTTCAATTGTTTATAACAATTGATTTTTTTTTAATTATTATGATTAATAATCATTTGTTAGTAATAATATTCAATTGTTATAAACAATGCTTGATTACTACTAACAATAATTTTACTGTTGTAGCGTCTTCAATGATATTCTCTCAAAACTGACAAAATTTCAAAATTCTTCAATTCCTATTTTCTAAAGATAACCCATTTTATTAAATATTGTCATCATATTTTTCATACAAATAGGTATTCCTAACATGCAATAATCATATTATTTAAAAGATCTTTAAATTATGTATTAAAAATAGTACATACATATAGTCACGCCTTTTCCCGTAGAGTTAGTCAGAGACCACTTACTTTCTCTTGCTACGGTTCTTACACACATCTTTTCTTCCTCTACTTTCATCAGTGCTCTTATGCATGCTCGTCGGTTGTTGGTACTCTTGACCTGGCCTTTCTATAAAACAATGTTGATCTGATCGAGAGATGTTCGCCGAGGTCGACCTCTACCGACTTGTCCATTCACACTCACCTTATAAATTTGTTTCGTCAATCTTCCTTCATCCATCCTTTCTACGTGTCCAAACAATCTGAGCATTTCTTTATCTATTTTTGTAACCACAGCGTTCTCTTATCTCACTATTTTTTACCTTATCCAACCAAGTCACTCCGACTATACTTCTCAAACTACTTATCTCCGCAGCATTAATCCTATTTTCATGCTTCTTCGGCCAAACCCAACATTCACTACCATACATAAGTGTAGAAACCAACACTCCACTATGCACAGCCAGACGTGCCTTTTTGACACTTTCGGGCTGTTCATAAATACAGTGCCCCATTCATTTGTTTTCCTGCAAACACTCTTCGCTCAATGTCACTGTCATAGTTTGCATCTTTAGTAAAATTTGAACCCAAGTACACAAATTCATTTACTTGTTACACTCTTTTTCCCTCAATCGAAACTTTACAATTTGTTGTGCTTTGATAAAAAAAGTATAATTTATAAATTGCAAAATTCAGGTAGTTTACCATTTTTTTCAGATTTTTGATTCTCCATAAAAAACAGGTTAACCGATTTTGCTGAAAATCTAATCGGTTCTAAGTTGCGTAATTATGCGTCGAATGCAATTGGTCCTAGGTCGATATCATTTTTTGTTTTCGAGATAATAGTAATATTTAAATTATTACTTTATTATTTGAACGGATCAAAATTTTTGACGAGTACTCATCTGAAATATTTATCGCGGTAAAAATATATTGAGTAACTAAACGAGGTCAGATAAATAATATTGCAGCTTAAAATCAATGATACAAATGTTTTTTATATTTAAATTTAATTGTCATCTATTATTTGACATTATTTTAATCAAACAGAAAAAATTTAATTATAAATACAGCGATTTTGTTATGCGCTTAACAATCGATTGAAATTATGGTTCATTTGATTAAATTATTTTATTTTTATACTTTAATATTTAAATAACTATATATTTAATAAAAAAAATCAAAATTCCCGAACTTTTACTCTGCTACTTTTAACTCCAAGCGAGGGGTAAGAATTACTCCTAAATTTTTAAATGGCATTTGGGGTCAAATAAGATGTCTTTCAAAAGCTCTTACAATAGTCTTGTTATTTTAAAATTCCGCACATTACTTATTAAGACTTATCTGCAAACAATCACGAATGGTAAAAATGTCATTCATTCGAATTAAGTACGCCAATGGTATACATTAAATAAGTGCGCGAGCAGGAAGCGATCCACAGTTTCCTTTTAATATTTTGTTTTTTATATGAATGCAGTTTTTTCTTGCACGGGACGGTAAATCGCCACAATTGCCGCTATTAGTCCGATTCAAACCCAAGAGTTTTTCACGAGGTGCATACACAGCAACCGGAGAAATTAAATGAATGGGCTGGCATTTGCGGTTACCGACTGTTGGGTCTTTTTTTTCTACCAGGCATTTTGACTAGCGAAATATATTTGCAATTACTGAAAGACGCTATTGACCTTTCCTTGACTGATAAAATTAAAAATAATCTACAGTATGACGAAGATCATTTTAATAGGACGGTGCTCCTCCGCATTATGCGGCGATTGTTCGTCAGTATTTAGACCAACATATTTCACGGCATTAGATTGGGAGAAGAGGCAGCATTGATTTATTGCCCCTTGATTTCTTTTTGTGGGGACATCTGAAAAGTTAAATCTTTAAAACAAAACCAGCGTCGTTGGAAGATTTGCGTCAAAGAATCGTTGACGATTCTTCGGAATGTGCCTGAACGTTTTATACAAAATCTTTATCATTGTATTAAAGCGAGCGGTCATCGATTTGAACATTTAATCAATTAAGTAGTAAGTAAACAACTAAAATAATTGGAATTTTAACATGTAATTTTTTTTAAAATATTGGAGGTAAATGTAAAATTTAAAAATTATTGTCAAAGCTTTTAAAAGACATCTTATTCGACACCCAATGCTATTTAAAAATGTTGGGGTAATTCTTACTCTTGCCACGTCTTTTTCGTTCTCTAAAGAGTACTCTGCCAGTGGTCTCTCTACTGGCAAATTATGTCCGAGCTCAGCCGTAGAGGGTAGAAGAAAAAAATATAAAAGTGAGCCGCGCCACCGACTTAGACGGTACAAGCCGGAAACCCCTAGGTCTTGTAGGCACTAGCAGAGCCACACGATAAACAACAAACAATTATGGTGAACTAGATAAATAAAAGTAGATTTACAATTCCTTCAATATATTAATTAAGTAAAAATGATGTTCTGATTTTTTACAACAAATTCTGTATTTTTGTAAAGTGGATTAAACGAATTAAATACACTTTTCTTAAAATAATATTTAAATTAATTATAACAATCTTTCAGACAATAATAAAAACCTAATGATGTACAAACGAGAATTAAAAACAAAAAAAAATGTTCACAATATTTAAAATTTCAAAAATAATTGGTTTTATATAGAATTCCTGATAGCAAAAGATTAAAAAAAAAATACAAAATAAATGGACTTGCAACAAAAAATAATAATTTGAAACCATCACAATAACTACATAAAGTATATTCAGTAATGTATAAATTCAGATTCAACTTGAAGCAGGTACGAATTTAATGAAAATAATTTGTTACTTTTAAACTATTTGAAAACACTTAGATCAAGTACATAATAAATGATAAGTTGATAAAATTAAACTCAATACTATGTAACCAATTGAAAACTTCATTGAGACGCCACTGTTACATCGATGATCCAAGAAACAGAAACACCAAGTAATATTTTTAAAGATTTACACTGTTAAAACAATCGAGCTTATTTTAAAAATATTTCTTTTTACCGATGGCTGTCCTTCAAAATAGCAATATTGTAGGATATTTACAAATAAGTATGAATAAACGTTCTTACTTGGACACAAAGAACTATTGAGAATATTATTTTAATCAAAGTTCAGCCTTGGCATATTATCCAATGCAATAAATAGTTTTCAACAGTGTACCATATTAATAAATTAAAACAAAACTTAATCGTGGTGTCAAAAATAGGTCACGTCGTTTAAATATACTAAAATAAATCACTTGTAACCTTTGGATACACGAATTCACGAATCCTGTGGCCTACTCCTGGCTGGTTTGAATTATGGAACAGCACCTGCTACTTAACAATGGCTTCACTCCATCAAATCCCGCACGCGGTCATTTTAACTCGACCCCAATATCCTAAATATCCACAACAAAGGCAAGACAGAATGGTCAAGTTAAAAATTAAATGGTTTTTCTTCAAAATCCAATTAAGATGGCCCAAATACAGCCAGATATGAAAGAAAAAACCGTAGAAGTTCTGCTCACGTGTTAATATCAAATCGTTTCAAAAACTCTCACCCGACTTCCACGACTGACCCCAAACGACTATCATCAACTGCTCACTCCCAGGCCGGATATCAGAAAATGACACGGGACACGCGTCAGTCAACCTTTGCAAAACTATGTTCCCAACTCATAATCGCGCTCGTCCGTGTTGATAGCCAGCCCATCCACACAGAAAAGCAAACCAAACAATAATATAGCTGACAACACACGACAATCGAGGCCAAAAATCAAGGCATAATCTAATAACAAAGACTCCCACTCCAATTAACAAAAATGTCACAGCCATTAATAATTAAATCCTAACACTACTAGGTATGCAACACTATTTACAACGAGTGACAAACCCAAATCACAACAAAACACGGTAAGCTAAACCATTTACGAGCACCTGAGAAATACAAAACCATCAGAGATCCAATTAATAATGTAACCGTAGAAGGGAAAAAAATAGGCACGTGACACTCTCGCTGAAAGAAGAGTGTCCCCAAAAATCGACGGGTCTGAGCGTTTTTCTAAAATGTTGACGAGGTTCCTACATCTGTTTCGTTTTCGATTGGCCAACTTGTATGTATGTATGTATATATGTGTATAAACCAAATCGACTCTTTTGTAACGATAAAATTACATCACTCGGTAGAGGTCAACTTTGCAAAACGTATATCAATCAAGAACCGACGAGCATGTATGAAAGAGCTGATGAAAGTAAAAGTGAACATATTCTTCCGCTATTTATTATTTTCCTTATGCCAAAAGTTCTTTAATAACTTGTGTGTAAGTTATAAAAATTATGTTATATAATGTGTCAATTTAATATTTATTTGGTATTATTTTATTCTACCCTTATTACAGTGACTGTCATTCTGAAATACTAAATTAAATTATTTTTAATACTCATACGATTTACATATATAATTTATGTACAATTTAAAGTTGGTATTTTAAATAGTTTTACTTCTGAAATGTTAAATGAATTTCGAATGCATTATCAAAAATGTTTTGTTTTAGAATATGGGCTGAAAACGTTCACCAATCAAGTTGTCACTCTAATGGTACAGATATCAAAAATTCTGGAACGTGTAGACAATTATCTGGTAAGCAAAAAAGTTTTATTAAAAAATAAATTTTATACCAAGTTCAACCTTCTTCTATAAGTGCCCTCTCCTCCTCGGACGTTGGCAATCATCAGCGCTATCTGAACCTTGTCTACAGCTCGGCGGAACAATGTGGTAGTGCTCACTCCATACCATTGTCTTAAGTTTTTTAGCCAGGATATCTTTCTTCTACCCGGGCCTCTTAGTATATATATATATATATATATATATATATATATATATATATATATATATATATATATATATATATATATATATATATATATATATATATATATATATCCCTACGGGAAAAAGGCGTGACTATATGTACGTACAGTAGAATAAATTGATCTTTACCCTGACGTCACTAACAATGAACAGTAGCAAACACGAACTTTATATACCTCATCCTTTTCTATTGACAGTAGAAACACATAATACAATAAGTACACTTGTCTTTCAAGCAATAACAAACGTTCTTTTGTATCTCTAATTATGACCTCTAAATATTAAAAAGAGATAGCGCCAATAACGATTAATCGGTTGTATTAATAAGAATTTATTTTGACCTCTTATGACAACTGTCATTATTTTAATGCATCGAGTTTTGTTCAAAGCGTTTTATTATTTGCATTCAGATAAATTTCATTAAATTGTTTTTTTTAAACCTCTAATTTGTTATTATGATTTTACGGTAAGTACCAAATTCCCTGTTTTGCATTTAATAAATATTTTCAACATAACCTTACTTCTTAGACGGTGGCTAAAACTTTCGTGAAACGGGAATTATATTTATGGTAGATTAAAGTTAACTAAAGTAAGAATTACGTTAACAACCGAGAAGTAAGAAAGATACATGCATGTAAACACTCTTCTGAGTCTGACAATGATTTCTAAAATACTTAATCTATATTGTATTCCAAATTTTAGAATGATAATAAATGTATGAATAGTGTACATTTAATACCTTCATTACCAATAATTTAATATTTTTTATTATGCTAGTCAATTGTTTTTGTTAGCCCTAAATTATGTGATGTTTTAACTTTAAATAAATTTATTCAAATGAAAGATTCATAGAAATTTCTACTTTCGTTAATGGTTACAGAATAGTTTTTTTGTGTATTAGTAGCAGACAAAATAAATATTAGTGAATATGTATTATAGGAATCTTATCTAAGTTTTTGACTATTTTAATACAGTAATATGGAATTATTTAAATTGACTTCAACCAACAGCAATATTTAGTTTTTATAATGCAAAAAAACTGACAAGATAAACAAAAAGTGAAAATATTTAGGCACACGACAAAGTTACAATAGCCATTTTTGACTCGATTCATTTTGCGAGGTTTGTAGGTATGACGTCAGGGTAAAGGTCAATTTTTTCTACTGTAATTGTGTTTGTCGATAAAACCCAATCCGACCTCTACTGGAGTATTGCTCGCACATTTGGGGTTCAGCACCAAGGCATTCTCTTCGTCTTCTAGATTCCATTCAGAAAAGAGCCATTCGCTTGATAAACAGCTCAACTCTCACAGACACCCTTCACCCTCTAGAACATAGAAGAAGAGTTGCAGACTAGTCATTGCTCTACAGATATTTCCATGGCAGATGCTCCAGAGAAATAAAAACTCTTTTACCACCATTGGCCACATTCGGCCGAAGAACTCGGCATGCTGATGAGTCTCACCCATTTACTCTCAAGCTTGACACTACAAGGACCAATCTTCATCAAGAATTCTTCTTTTACAGGGCTGCTACGGAATGGAATAAGCTTCCAAAATCAGTTTTTCCAGAGAACTATGACTTGCAACTTTTCAAAAAGCGTTTCCACAATCATTTCCTTTCTATAATCCCTTCCCCTTCTAATAGTGGCAGTGCAGGCCGTCCGCGGCCCACACGATAGGTCTACCCTTTTTGCGACTATTTTCATAAAAAAAAAGTGCTTTCACCATTTTTACGTAGCGAATTCACCATTTTTTTGCTACTGCTTTTTAAATTGTTTAGTTAGTTTACAATGGCTGGTACGAATAGAGTTTTATAAAAAAATCTTTACAAAGTTTGCCTAAATATCTAGCAACACTTATATGTGTGGTCCTTAAAACTAAATATTTCAGTAAATTATTCATCTAAAAGCGGCCTACTTACATTTTAGATTTACACACTCTTGCGCTGTGCAGCTTAATACAACAGCGATACCCCAAGTATTGATTAACTAACATTTATGTAATGATATATTTATTTTTATCGTTTTAAAAACTGTATTAAATACTTAACACTTATGGTGCTTTTGTGTATTTTGGCTTGTACTTCGTGAAATGTAAAACAAAAGTGTGTTATCTGTTATTTATTCAAATCACGATAAATTACAAAAAACACTTACGAAATAACCATTAATTTGTTAGAATTTTAAACAGTTTTATAAAAAAAATTATATTTAGGTATTAATTACATACAAATTTTTAACAATCCTTTAAAACCTAAAAACTGTTTGCTTTATCCACGTTCAAAACTATAAAAACTTCAGTTTCTTTTATGTATATCCGTTGCTTTTTAATTTAAAAGTTTATTTAGTAAAATTAGCCTTTCTATGGAGATCTTAATCTTTAATATTCATATTCTAAAATGAAACCTCATTGCACAAAATAAATATTAAGTAATATTTAACAAAAGCTCAAGATGCAACTCATTAACATTACTTACATGTTTATTTCGTTAGTTCAATGTAGGCAATATTTATTAAAGTTGTAATGTTTTCATAATTAATGTTTGTAGCGGTAACAATTTTAATTCCATTGTGTTTAATCTCTGCCAATTAATTAAGAAAGAAAACACCTGACCAACCAGTGTTTAAATAAGCCTTACGAAAAAGATTCTAATAACCTTGTTTTGTTGCAAATATTTTTAGAAAATGGAACATGAAAATTTGTACACTCATGTAGTTTAACAAACTTTATTTTATTTATATAAAAGTGAAAGTACCAAGGGCACTTGCCATTTTTATACATACATACATACGCCTTTTTCCCATAGGGGTTGGCAGAGACCACTTCCTTCCACTTGCTACGGTTCTTACACACATCTTTTGCTTCCTCTACTTTCGTCATTGCTCTCATACATGCTCGTCGGTTGTTGGTACTCTTGACCTGGCCTTTCTTCAAAACAATGTTGATCTGATCGAAATATGTTATCCGAGGTCGACCTCTACCGATATGTCTATTCACACTCGCCATATAAATTTGTTTCGTCAATCTTCCTTCATCCATTCTTTCTACGTACCCAAACCATCTAAGCATTCCTTTATCTATCTTTGTAACCATATCTTCTTTTACCCCACAGCGTTCTCTTATCTCACTATTCTTTACTTTATCCAACCGAGTCACTCCGGCTATACTTCTCAGACTACTCATCTCCGCAGCATGAATCCTATTTTCATACTTCTTCTGTCAAACCCAACATTCACTACCATACATAAGTGTGGGAACCAACACACCCCTATGCACCGCCAGACGTGCCTTTTTTTACACTTTCTGGCTATTTATAAAGCTATGATTTATTTGTTTTCCTGCCAACACCCTTCTCTCAATGTCACTGTCATACTTTCCATCTCCAGTGAACTTTGAACCCAAGTACACAAATTCATTTACTTGTTCCACTCTTTCTCCCTCAATCGAAACTCCACAGTTTGTCATGATTTCTTCTCTTTCAGTTTTTTTTATAATTATAATTCAGAATCAACTTTAGAAAGCAGCATTTTTTAGTTTTTCTATTATAAACATTGTAAAACGATTTAGAAATAGTAACTGGTAGAACACACACTTAATGTTTCTGTAAAAAAATAAAATATTGAACTTTGCTCAAAACCAAAACTGAAAGTGCGTAAGTGCCACACTGTGGTTTCTACAAAAGTTATAAATTAAAATTAAAATTCGGTCCTAAGTGCCTCACAACTTTATAGTTGTAAGTATTAATTAAAGATGAGTTGAGTTTTCTTCGCTTTAATTAAGAAGTTTTCTATTAAATATTTTGTACAAATTGTAAAAGTCTTCCCGTCCATCGTTAAGTGGTGAATGATTTTCGGGTTTAACGGCCCAACGTTTCGCCATCGCGAGTGGATTTCATCTTCGGGAGATGTAGTTTTTTTTAATTTTCTAAGGCTGATGGTTTGTAACATTTGTATGTCACGATCGAAAGTTATATACGTTTTGGTGTGGTATTTCAGGACTGTTCAGGAATGGATATAATGTAAAAGATATATATATATATATATATATATATATATATATATATATATATATATATATATATAGACGTATTCGAAAATCTAGCACTAGAGGTAACATTAGCGATAAATTAAGTAGTCGTGAAGTCACTTCTAAAATATTTTTACCTTACATCCCCCGAGTGACAGATAGGATCGGCCGGCTTCTAGGAAAATATGACATCAACTATCTTCAAACCATCTAAGAAGATCGAAAATCATCTGAAATATGCTAAAGATAATAGAGCCCCACGTTCTGCAGGTGTTTATCGTATTCCATGCACTTGTGAACGTGTCTACATTGGAAAAATTAAACGGTCCGTTAATACCAGGGTCAAAGAACATAAAGCCAACTGCCGTCTTGGATATACATAAACTGTTTTATATGGCACTGTTTATTAACTTGGTAGAAATCGCGTATTTTAATATTTATTTTTTTTCCCATTGAAAGGAATAAATAAGTAGGGTAGAATACATTTATTTTAGCACAGAAAGCAATCCTCAAAAAAAGAGATTGAAATTTTAGATGTACACGTCTTGATTTATTAAAAATTTCTTATTGCTAAAACGCTAGTTTTTTTTCATAAATTGTTATCTTATTTCCGTCGTAAAACAATTTATTTTAGACATAATAATTTATGACAACATAATATTTTATATACTTATGCTGGCCGCCTTATAGATGTTCACAAAAACAAAAAAAATTAAATAAATATATGTAGAAATTGTTTGATTCGCCAAACGTTTTATAAAATGTTTCGTTCTAACAAAATTTTTAAAAATATTGTACATTTTTAATATGTTATCTTTAATGTTTAATTATTATTATTTAACAATAGGGTCTGGCCCGAGAAAAGCACTTGGGTACCTCGACATTAAGATCTTTTGTGCCATCCCTTTAAGTTATTTATTTTATGTCTTTTGGGTCCAATTTGAGTTCTATGAAGACAAGATCAGTGATCTTGCATTACAATTTTTAATACCTTCGTATGGACACCAAACAATCTTTTTTTTATAATAGTGTTTCACATTCTTTTAAAAAAATCCAGCAGGATCTGCAGGAATAGTTATCCACCTTACCCATATTTTTCTGGTGTTCATTGACTGGGTGGTGACCTATAGATAGTGATTCAAACCAGCAGTTTTAGGTCTTTTCTATTTAGAAGTAAAAGATTGTTTTCCCCATAGTATTGTCAGTCCAGAAGGCATTTGGCCTGTTTGACCATCTTTAATGCATATATATATATATATATATATATATATATATATATATATATATATATATATATAAAGTACATACATACACAGAGTCACGCCTTTTTCCACAAGGGGTAGACAGAGACCACTTCCTTTCACTTGCTGTGGTTCTTACACACGTCTTTCGCTTCTTTTGCAGTCATCAGCACTTTCATACATGCTCGTTGGTAGTTGTTACCATTGATCTGGCCTTTCTTTAAATTAATTTCGGTCTGATCGAGATTTGTTCACTTAGGTCAATCTCTACCTACTTGCATTTACACTCACCTTATAAATCTGTTTCTTAACTCTTGGGAATGGGGGTAAAATTATAAAAAAAATCATAGAAGGCACAAATGGCTTTCTGATTAAGATATGTTATGTATTTTGCATTTTTCTTTATCACTGATATCACAAAGTAGTTTGCCAGGCCGTCTGAGGGGGTGGAATTGGGGTGAAATTATTTAAAAAAATTGTAGAAGGCACAAATGGATTTGAACGCCTTTCCGATTAGAATATGTTATGTATTTTGATTGGACGGCTTTAATGCATACTTTTTGCTACATTTAGTTAAAAAAACCAATTTGATTTTTAATATTTAATTCATTTATTACAGCACTTTTTTTAGTCGTAAATATTTATTTTTAGCAGCTGGTCGAGAAACAGAGAGTGTTATCCAAAAATTCCGTAAAACATTTTCGCTTCACTTCCACCATCAGAAAAAAGCAAAGTCTCCTTGCGAAAAAGATTATTTGGAACCATCACCGTCAGCTTCTTTGGATATGCCTGTGTGCGATCCACCTGAAGAGGAGTCATTGCCCCTCCACGTGCCTCCAACATCAACCACGTGTACGATCGATGCATCGGCAACGTCCCCCACGCCACCTAGAATTTCCCCCGCACTAGACGACGATGCCAACTGTTCGAGCGGCAAGCAACAAGCGACGTCTGCTGCCTCCAATACCGTTTCCGACCCAAAATACAAGTAAGAAAAATACTTTCTGTTCGTTTTTAGTTGTGTAATTTAGTGAGTAACGATGTTCGGAAAGTTTTCTAACGCACTTTCATTGGTAAGTTTTATTTTAAAAGTAATTACATAACTCAAAACTTAACCGTTATACAGAGTGGTCACATTTCATAACGAAGCTATTTGCTGTAAATAAGGCACTGCCTGTGGAGACATTTGGGATTCTAGTTTACTTTTACATATACACAGTTTAAACTTCAACATCACAAAACAAAGACCTATAATGCATTTCATATGCATTCAAGTACTCTACAACAAAGTTTAATAGTATATTACATAACAATAGTTGTAAGAAGCATATTACGCACGACTAGAAAAAGTTATTCTAGAAGTGCGTAATCGTCTTACAACTCGAGTTGTGTACTATACTTTTTCTACGACCGCATTCATTCCGATCAAAAATTAGGATTGAAAATATGTTTAATCAATCAATTAAATAACTACAAAGATATTTAAACTATTATACGTTACTATATTACTTAGTATAGTTTACTTTTGATTGTTATAATTATTAATTGTAACTGTGCAGTTATTAAAAACAAGAGAGGGCGGGTTGGTTGTCTGATTTGTTGTATTTTCAAATATAATATTATTGTTTTCTCTTATTGTAGTAATATTATTAATGGCACATGTAATTTTTGTTGAGTTGGCACTCATGTTCTTCACAGAATTATCTACATAGCTCTCGGCCACTGCTGTTGATGCTAGCATATCGCCACCAGCGTCTACAAGAATTGTTGCTGAAGAGCGCCTAAAGCAATGGCCTGTGTATTGTTTGGGATTCGCTAAGCCCAGATATTCTGCCACTTGTTTTGGCATACTGCCGATTTTGTTTATTTCAACACATTGCTTAGTGCATTTTCCATTTACGAAATTCAAAAAGAAAGGCAAAGTCTGATCATCTTGTCCTTCAGGGCGTAGATTAATGTAGTTTTCACAAATCTGATTAAAGAACTCGGAAACGACAAATGAACGTTGTGTTTTGGTTTTTGATTCGGCAATATGAATTATCAGACATTTTCCCGTATCCTCCACGTCTTCAGGCTTCAAGTTGCGTAACTCCTGCTTTCTACAAGCACCACTTATACCGAAAATTAAAACTACCTGGAATAAAAAAGTATCAATACTTGCCTGATAATTTATATAATTCGTGCATACCTTCGTGAGCAGATATTTGCTATCTGGAGCGTTTTGAAGAAAGACATTGATTTTTTTCGATGTCAACGTTTTTGATTTCTTACTCTTGAAACCATCTGATTTTCTTTTTGGCAAAGCCAATAGTTTGGGATCAGTCGCAATATTAATGTTATCATGGTTTATGTTTATTGTTGACCTTATCATTGATTAAATTGACCAAAGTGACACGATGGCTTCATTTCTTTGGACAGTTCTTCAAAATATTTTCTAAAAATGGATTGATTTTGTGTTTCATCTTCCAGTCCATGAATTTCGTATCTTTCACGAGATTTTGTTGGTAACGAATTATACGAAGCATTTTTCGCTTTTTCCACTATATCGGGTGGTGTACACATTTAATCTTCGCTGTTACTGGACATTTTTCACAACAATTTTTATTTGTTATTAGGGATTTATCTACAAATGAACTTGGCAAATTCAAAAACTGGTAACAAATCGCGACTCAACACGTTAGTGTTTCTATCGATGCAATTTAAAAACATAATTAGAAAACTTTTGTTTATCTTCACGATCAGTATACTTAAAAATATACTATGACTAGCTTTTGCCCGCAACTTCGTCTGCGTAGAAGTCGAAAATGGTTCTAATAGGATTTTTAATTGGGTTTTTAGGTTATTAATTTTTTTATAACATATAAATTATTATGTTAATATGTTTGAATACTTATAAAATATAACAATCTTTATTATAGTCTAGGGATTTAAAGGTTAAATAAACATGAAAATAAAATACAATTTTGTTATATTTTATGAACGCGAAGCTCGGCATTTGATCTGGTGAAAGTGACACGGAGGTATTATCTTTTTACAACGAAATCGAAATACTGCACCTACCTCAGTATTTCTTTGTAAACAATATTTTTTATTTTTCCTTCGGGTGCTAGAATCACCGGGCTACTCTGTGCGCTAACTCTGGAGCATGCCACATACATCTGGCAGTAGGAGAAGCAGATTTTTCTCAAGTCTACTTCCGCTACCTTAAGAGTTTGACCTTAAGCTTTGTTTATGTTTATGGCGAAGCAGACTTCGATAAGAAATTGCACTTTCTTGAATTCGAAGTGGTAATTTGATGGTGTTAGGGGAATCCTAGGAATAAAAACAGACTCTCCTCGAGAACAACTTGTCAGTATGGTTGCCTCGATTACATTGCGATGCAATATTTTCACTTGCAATTCGGGTGCCATTGTATAATTTTGGTGTATTTATATTGCGCAGCAACATAATTTGCGCGCCAACTCTCAATTTTAATATGTGAGTTGGGAGATCGGAAGGCTTTAGTGTATTCAGGAGCTCTACCGGATAATAAATGTCATCATCGATGTTTATCACTGAGTCGGCGAATTTATATTGATATTCGACCCCTTAGAATAATCTTAAAAGTATTTCATTTATGCCTGAGGCTTGTTGGTTTTTTGGTGTTGGGATAGCACGCTTGTTCAGATATAGGTTTCTTATATTTAGTTTTAATAATCGGAATAAACTCTTATGAAGATCAACTAGAAGTTTAATATTGTTTTAACGTTGTGACAACTAACTGACATTACATTAAACATTGACATTTTTGTTTATAAACATCGTACATATTCGATTATCCCAACACTTCTCTTAATGTGATCGGTTCTTATCACAGAAATATAATAAATACTAGAGCGCCAATCAGTGATGTATGATTTGGCTTCCCCTTAGGGCGTATGACCTATCTCTGAGTTTGCGAAATAAATAGTATATTGAGCGGGATATATAAACGTGTCACCAGGATAGGACTTGGGAATTTTAAATTTGTCCAAGCACTTGAGAGACTACTAAAATTAACTAAAGTAAAAACTTAACGAAACTAAACTACAGGAATGTCAGAAATACGCAATGTTTATAAAAACATCGAGAAAACACAAAAGCGAAGCACTAATACAAGCAATTTTCCAAAAGCAAACAGGAAAACAGATGTATCAACAACCCATTAAACCCGAATACGACACTGTTCTTTTCTTTGCTTCTTTATAGAAGCTAAACATATCCTGAAACTATTGGATTCCGTTCAAAAAAATGCAATCCGTCTGGTCGGTGATGCCTTGCTTACAAACTTAGTGATTTGTCTCTATTTTATAGATATTTTCATGGGCGATGCTCTTCTGAAATATCAACAATCGTTCTTCCTTTAGCAGTTTCCTCGAGACTTCACACCCCTTCGTGGTCACTTGGAGACCTGCAGAACATCTCTTTCCAAAGACTCGTTCATCCAACGAACAGCGAGGCTTTGGAACACATTGCCTAGGGAGGACATTTAAGAAGCACACCAATTTTTTTTCCTTGGTTCTTACGATGTTCTTTTAGCATTACAGAATAGTTCTTTTCGTGGAAACAAGAACATAAAAAAAATTGCTATTAGGATTTGTTGGTATAAAAATTTATAATTAAAAATTTAACTATAATTCTGTAAAAAATATCTAAAACTCAGCAACTTAAGCTGGTTCCACCGTTGTCAACTTCTATAAAATTACGATATTAAAAAAGTTTTGTAGGCACTTTTTCTTTAAAGTTTTATACTTTATACATAATTACGAAATTGAAATTTCTATTACCGAACTGATTACAAGATTTTCGTTTAATGAAAAGAAAAATAAGTTTACCAAGTAATTTTGTTTTGGTAAGTGTATTCAGCAAAATTAATAGATAAAGTTTTTTCATTTTTTTAGTTTTACCGTGATTGTAATCCATATTTACTATAAATTATATATTGTTCATTTAACAACTTCTAAATGTTAGTTGTTTTTTCAAAATATATTTTAAAATAATACATAATATATCATAACAAGCGTTGTTTTATTCGTTTGTTTTGTTTTGTTCTATTTTGAATTTTACAGTAAAAAAATTAAATATATGAATAATAAACCTACATTCGGTAGTATTTATATTTTGTTGAAATAGTTATTTGAAAAGCACTAACAGTTTTTATGCAACAAGCTGTCAGACAAAATTATCAATAATTAATAATTATCAATAATTTCCATACATTTGTGCACTTGATGTCCACAACAATGAACAATAATTTTTATACCTATCTTTATTCAATAAACATTTACCGGTTTTTTGTACAAATCAGAACTTTAAACAACAAGCATTATTTAAACTATTGTTGTTATTATAAAGGGTAGTTTTATTATTTGCTGACATTAAATTCACTAAATTGTAGAAATAACTGCGTATTTAACAAACTTTTTATAAAATTTATTTTTCCCCTATAGATATAAATTTTTTGATTTAATGTTTCGTCTCATTATTATTGTTTTTTAATGCATGCCCCCTTTTTGGTTAATAAATTTGTAAGTACACCGCACTTATTGATGTTGATAAGTTTGAGATGATTTACTGGCTTTTACTTCGCAGCAGTCTTAATTAAGTTAATTTATTTTGAAAACGTGCAGCTTTTTCACTAAATTTTTCAATTATTTTTACTTGAAATAAAGTTGATAAATAACACAATTTGCATTTTTGCAGTAAACAAGAATAATTTTTTATTAAATTTCTATTTTTATAACAAAATGTTTATAAAGCAATAGTATATTGTGCAACTAGTGCAATAAGTTGGCGTTCATTCGCCTGAGTGAACAATCGACAACATCGCACGGGTTGCACATACTATTTTTTATTACAAATGCGGCGATATATGTGGACACAAAAAAATTTAATATCTTAATAAAAATATAAACTTTGTAATGTCAACAGTGACAGTGACAGTTAGTTCGTGAACGTAAGCACACAGCCATTTTTCAACCGCAACAGCGTGCTCTAAATTACTACTTATTCCGCATGAATAATAAAAAATATTAAAAAACGGATGTTATTTCTGACATTGCTATTTATTATTGGTTTAAGGTTTTTTAAAAAAAATATATTCACAGGTTAAAATGTAGAGCTCTTCTCGTCTTTTAATCCTCGCAGAACCAATTACCTTATTTATGATGCATTCTAAATAATTTAATAACAATCAATAAGTTTTGACCGACTGTAATCCACGCGAAGTAGCTCTTTTTTATGTTCTGGTTCTTATGAAAAGGGATATCCTGTAATGCTCAGAGAACATCGTGAGAACCAAGGGAAAAAAGGTAGGAATAGGTGTTCTTAAATTTCTGGAGTTTGTAAGCTTCAGGGAACAGCTCCCTAGGCAATGTGTTCCAAAGCCTCGTTGTTCGTTGGATAAACGAGTCTTTGGAAAGAGATGTTCTGCAGGTCTCCAAAGTGACCACGAAGGGGTGTGGAGTCTGAACGTGACGGGTTAATTTTGAAGAAACAGCTAAAGGAGAAACGATTGTTGATATTTCAAAAGAGCATCGTCCATGAAAATATCTATAAAATATACTAACTTTTCTACGGTGTTCCAGAGAGGTGAGCGAGTTTGTTAGTGAGGCATCACCGTCCAGACGGAATCCAATAGTTTCAGGATATGTTTAGGTGCCGCACTCCAAATATGGCAACAGTATTCCAGGACAGGTCGGATCTGTGCCTCATAGATTAAAAGCAGCTGATGGCTTTTGGCACGAAACAGAAAGCCAAGTTTTTGGGATGCACATTTGGCAATGGTCCTCGATTGTTATTCTCCTTTTTTTTTCTCTTTCAGTAATTGTTCATTCTTTATTTTTGTTGTTCCTTTCTTTCTTTGGTGCATTTTGCTCTAGTTTTTTTTGGATTTTTTTAAAAATCCTTTAATTTTCTATTCTTCCCATATTATCTTCATTGGTTTTCATTTCTTTCATGTCTTTTCTGACTTTCTTGAACCATGGTTAATGTGGTTTGGGATTATTTATTATTCTTATTATTAATCTTTATTAGTTCTTTGAAGAATATCACTTCTTTTTTCCCCACTTTGTCCGTTATTTATTTTGTTTTTGTATAGATCTCTTTGTTGCTTCTCAGTTTCCACTTTTTATTTTTATACTTAAGTACCAGTATTTTTCTATTAATTTGTCTCTTCTTTTTTCCATCCTATCTAGTTTGAACGTGTTTAGCGCATGGCATTTTGACGAAAATAGGCCCATTAGTATTGCATTGTAGGGCCTTAGTTTTGCATTTACAGATAAGTTGAAATTTTTGGGGCTGTGTGCACGTAGAGTGAGAGGTTAAAAAAAAATTGTTCGTGTATTTTGTACAAAATATTTTTATTTATTTTTACTGAGAGCGTTTTGACTCTCTAAGAGTCATCTTCAGTGCATCCCTGCAAGTAAGAATGAGAATAAAGAATTGGTTCTGTAATTTGTTTTTCTTTAAAGAAATTGAAACTAATTTTATAGATTACTTTGCACAAAAGATCTAATAGGTCGAGGTGCTTGAGAGGCTGGATAGCCTACAATATAGAATCTACGTTGTTTTATTTTATGGCTTACATTTTTTCGGATAGGTTATTTACTGGTCTGGTCGTACAAAAAGACTTCCAACAGCTGAATTACAAAACATATTAAAAATCAAATTAAAAACACCTAAAAACTTTTCCCCAAAAGGGGTATGTTCAATGTTGAAATCTTTTCTATGGTCGTCATTAATGAATTGGAGGGAAAAAACGAATGTGACATGTGACAAATGACTTGTTACACTTAGGGAGTGAATCAGTAAGTATCTGTTTAAACATATGAATGTAGTAGGGTTTCTAAAAAGATTTATTAAATAAGTTGAGATTGTTAAAGAAATTGAATTAAATTAAATTCAGGTTTGATTTATTGTAGGCGTCTGTGAAGAAATGTGTATTTTTAATTAATTTTTTTAACAATCTCAACTCCCTTCTTTGATGATGTAAGCAAAACAAAATTAATGGTTTTTGAAAGAGAAGAAAGCATGACAAACTGTGGGTTCAAAGTTTACGAGGGATGGAAAGTGTGACAGTGACATTAAGCGAAGGGTGTTGGCAGGAAAACAAATGAATGGGGCATTGTATAGCTTTATGAACAGACAGAAAGTTTCAAAAAGGGCACGTCTGGCTGTGCATAGAGGAGTGTTGGTTCTTACACTGATGTATGCTAGTGAATGTGGGGTTTGGCAGAAGAAGCATGAAAATTGGATTAATGCTGCGGAGATGAATAGTCTAAAAAGTATTGTCGAAGTAACTCTGTTTGTATAAAGTGAAGAATAGTGAGATAAGGGAACGCTGTAGTGTAAAAGAAGATGTGGTTACAAAGTTAGATAAAGGAATGCTTAGTTGATTTGGACACGTAGAAAGGATGGATGCAGAAAGATTAATAAAACAAATTTTTAGGCGAGTGTGAATGGACAAGTCGATAGATGTCGACCTCGGCGAACATATCTTGATCAGATCAACATTGATTTAAAGAAAGGCCAGGTCAAGAGTACCAACAACATGCCACAGTCGCATTAAATTTTATTTTTTAAAATTCGACAACCATCATTTAGGACAGACTTTTTGCGGGCAACCCTATATCAATGTGTTCGCAATAAAACAGCGCTTACTTTTATGTTTAATTTATAGATTAAACAAGTAGGTGAAAATAACTAGGACTAAAATACCTGTTTATACCTGGCAACCCAATAGTTAGACCGGAAAAATATAGGCAACCCTACGTTTGCATATTCTATAGGCTTTGTACTTACGGTTGGTGTAAAATTTTTTCGTTAAAATCATTGGTAGAAATAAAAAAAAGTTTTTTTTCAGTTTTTAATTAATTATAGCCTGGCCAGAATTTTTTCAGGCATATCATTTTTTTTTTATAATTTTTAGCATACTAAATTACTTATAAAATAATTTTTATCCTTTAAACAGATGGGTGAAGGTTGATCTTACTATTTCTACTATTATTACTAAAAAATATTTTACTTAAATAATTCAGTTGAGTAACCTGTCTAATATATATATATATATATATATATATATATATATATATATATATATATATATATTTATTTATGTATATGTATTTTAGTGGAAATATTGTGTAACTATCTTTTGTGTTCAGTGAATTAAAATACAATTCAATTATAATTATTCTTTATCATGAATTGGTTGTTTTTGACATTTTATTCTAGTTTAGGGATATTTTAACAATTATGACGTTTTCATAATTTAGTTGATTGCATTTTAAACACTTAAAATAATCATTTTCATTAATTATTTTTAAAAATATTCAAATAAATTTTTCCATTAGGTGTTTAAAAATATAAAAAAGCAAGTTAATATTTTCTCATTTTTTTTTTTTTGCGTAAAATTTTTTTCACGCTTAAACAATTTCCATGTTGCGCTACTTTTGCTGTAATACTTCAACGACACATAATAAATACCAGGATTAAATAGGATCATAAACAATTCTCTTTGACAGGAAACGAAAATTGAAGGATTATTAAAAATACTGGCGTCAAAGCGCCTGCAGCAAAACATACGATACGTTTAATTGTTATTTTCTCTCAAAGAAATAGCATGTATAATCTGTTTTTACCGTGTTTTTTTTTGTTCGCATGTTAATAGAAAGGGGTATTTAAAATTGAACTGTTGTTCTGCATTATTTCTTTTTTTTTTGAGACGTAAAAACTGAACACATTCTTCATCAGAATAAAATCTAACCAGATAAAAAATATTTACTCACTATTATTTATGAATATATCTAGTATTTGTAATAATCATTTAAAAATTAAAAAATCCAGTTTTTATAAATAAAAAATTTATAAATTTTTTTTTATGACCTTTTAAGAAAAGCTATTCGTTTGCTCTGAAGTGTTTATCAAACCTACAAGAAAAACAGCAATTATGAGGATTTATTTCCATAAAAAAGGCCAGGAAAAAATGCGACCTTACAATTGAAAAAAATTAGAAAACAAGATGGTAGCATGGTGAAAGGAAATCGTTTTAAAGAGAGGGAATTCTTCAAAAGTTTATTTAAGAAGATACACAATCGCAGGCCCATTCGGGGGCATGAGTGATAGCTGCAATGAAAGCGAAATTAGTATGAAAGAGATTGTGATTGCGTTGAACAATATGAAATTGTGTAAGGCTGCAGAGTATGACAGGATTACGTTTAAGATACTGGACAGCGCTTGGTAGCTAGTCTGCTGTACCGCTTTTTTGCTGTAGGAGCGTTAGCTTACCAGAAGACTGGTGCAAGCCCGTTATCGTTCCTCTTTACAAAGGAAAAGGTTCGCAGCAAGACTGCAAAGCTACCAAGGCATTAGTTTACTAAGCATCGTCGGCAAACTGTATGCAAAGTTATTGATTAAAGGGGCGGCGAATAAAAGTAATGAGAAGATATGGGATGTGCAAGCGGGATTTAAGGAGAGGAAGGTAATGCATGGATCAGGACGTTTCCTTACGAAAAGGCTAAAAAGTCAAAATCTCTGCTGCGCTTTCATAAATTTGGAAAGGGCCTGTGACAGAGTGGTGAGGAATGAATTGTGGTCGACATTGCCTATGAATGGGGGAACAGCAGTTTGATACTAGCGCTGAAATTACTTTACGAGGATTCCACTACTTTTGTCAGGACTAACACGGACTGGTAACATCGAAAAAAGTGTAGGAAAATCGACGTGTTTCAACATTTCCTTAAATTCTAATGAATACTGCCAAATATCGGGGTGGATAATTTTTAAATAAAACAATTATACAGTAAAAAGTTACTTAAGTGAACGTAAAAGTAAAAATAAAAATTGCACAGCACTTTTTTTCTTTTTCTTAAAACTTTGGGCGCTCTTTTTAAAAACGGCATTCTGTTACATTAACGCTATCTTAATTCAAAACACTTTCAGGGACATTTTTTTATTACAAAGATTGTTCTTCTTATCTCTACCCTCAATAATAATAACTAATGGTAACCAACTGACATATTTTGCGAGAAAAATCTCCAACTAACAACGACCACAAAAAATTTAAAAAAAACGCTAAATAAAAACCAAAATCGAGAAAATACTATAAAACGCATGCTGCAGAAGGCTATTCTTGCATTCATTCGTTCGTCCACTCGCCCGAAGCTTACAAATTTAAAATTCGCGACATTGTATAGAAAATGCGTGAAAAAAAAGAACATGTCTGTATTTGAAATTTTTAGAACGAGTCTTTGAAGAATTTTGAAACATATAGGGTTTAAGTATAAAAATGAGGACAACCAAAAGGATTTGTGTGAAAAAGCTAGAGTAGTGCACAAAAGAATTTTTGAAAAATTATACTTACTGTAAACAAGAATGCTCTCTTCATTTATTTATCTGGACAAAACTTGGATTTTTGTTACAGGTGAAACAAAAAGAATTTGGCTGGACGATAATATAAAGTATATAAAACACATCGACGGTGAAGGAAAAAGTCACATTATTGTGCATGCAGGTGGAAATCATGGTTTTGTTGATGGGGCGGATCTTTTATTTTTGTCAAAATAAAAATCATCCGATTATCATGATAATATGGTTACAGAGATGTTTGTGAAATGGTTAAAAAAGAAACTTTAACCATCGTTACATAAACCATCTATCATTGCATTAGATAATGTTCCACCATTCGGAAATTTTAAATAAGCAACCAACAAACTCCTGGACGGTACAGAAAATAAAAGAATGGTTAAAGAACAAAAATATTTTATTTCCGCAGTATTTCTTTAAGCCATAATTATTATCGATAGCTAAAAGGCATGAAAGAGAAAAAATTTACAAAGTGGATCAAATATTACTCAATTATGGACATCGTGTGCTAAGACTTTTGCCTTATCATTGCCAATTTAATCCCATTAAGTATATTTGGGAAATATGATATGATATTTGGGATCATGATAATCACATTGAATCGAATGGTTACAGTGATAAGGTTGTTTTGGAAACCTGGAAATGAGCACTTAATACTGCCTGATATTTTCGAAAAATGTGTCACAAAATGTAAAAATTTTCTAGAGAAATGGTGGGTTCGTGAAAACCGCATCGAAGCAGTTAATTCTGTTATCATTTACAATCCTAATGAGTATAGCGACGACAGTGATTCCGATTACATACATACATACATAAAGTCACGCCTTTTTCCCATAGGGATAGGTAGAGACCACTTCCTTCCACTTGCTACGGTTCTTACTCACATCTTTCGCTTCCTCTTTTTTCATCAGTGCTCTCATACATGCTCGTCGGTTGTTGGTACTCTTGACCTGCCCTTTCTTCAAAACAATGTTGATCTGCTCGAGATATGTTCTCCGAGGTCGACCTCTACCGACTTCCGTCCATTCACACTCGCCTTTGCCACATCTTTTAGTTCTCTAAAGAGTACTCTGCCAGTGGTCTCTCTACTGGCAAATTATGCCCGAGCTCAGCCGTAGAGGGTAGAAGAAAAAAATATAAAAGTGAGCCGCGCCACCGACTTAGACGGTACAAGTCGGAAACCTCTAGGTCTTGTAGGCACCAGCAGAGCCACACGATAAACAACAAACAATTATGGTGAACTAGATAAATAAAATTATAGCAAAAATATATTGAAAACTTTACTCACACAATAAATTAAAATACACAGCTCAATAACAAAATTATAACACATATAATCAAAATTAACAGCCAACAATAAATCGAAACTTCAAAGTTTACGATTCCATTAAAATAATTAAAGCAAAGGTAAGAATGACAAACCTTATCAGGTTACAAAAAAAAACATATACAAGTCAACTTTTTACCAATACTTCATCAACGTTCACGAACGGCTGATAATTTAATCACATTTTTTTTCTTTTTCATTTACATAAAGATTTACACTGTTAAAACAATCGATCTTATTTAAAAATATTACTTTTTACGATGGCTGTCCTTCAAAATAGCAATATTGTAGTATATTTACAAATAAGTATGAATAAACGTTTTTACTTGGACACAAAGAACTATTGAGAATATTACTTTAATCAAAGTTCAGACTCGGCTTATTATCCAATGCAATAAATAGTTTTCAACAGTGTACCATATTAATAAATTAAAACAAAACTTAATCGTGGTGTCAAAAATAAGTCACGTCGTTTAAATATACTAAAATAAATCACTTGTAACCTTCGGATACACGAATTCACGAATCCTGTGGCCTAATCCTGGCCGGATTGATTATGGAACTGCACCTGGTACTTAACAATGGCTTCACTCCATCAGATCCCGCACGCGGTTATTTTAACTTGACCCCAATAACCAAAATAACCACCACAAAGGCACGACAGAATGGTCAAGTTAAAAATTAAATGGTTTTTCTTCAAAATCCAATTAAGATGGCCCAAATACAGCCAGATATGAAAGAAAAAAACCGTAGAAGTTATGCTCACGTGTTAATATCAAATCGTTCCAAAAACTCTCACCCGACCTCCACAACTGACACCAAGTGACTGATAACCACTGCTCACTCCCAGGCCGGATATCAGAAAAATGACACGAAACCCACGTCAGCCAACCTTTGCACATCTATGTTCCCAACTCATAATCGCGCTCGTCCGTGTTGATAGCCAGCCCATTCACACAAAAAAGCAAACCAAACAATAATATAGCTGACAACACGCGACGATCGAGGCCAATAATCAAGGCGAAGTCTAATAACATAGACTTCCACTCCAATTAACAAAAACGTCACAGCCATTATAATTAAATCCTATCCCTACTAGGTATGCAACACCATTTACAACGAACAAAATACGGTATGCAAAATTATTTACAAGCACCAGACTATCAGAGACACAATTAATAATGAAACGGTAGATGGAAAAAAAATAAGCACGTGACACCTTATAAATTTTTTTCGTCAATCTTCCTTCATCCATCCTTTCTACGTGTCCGATTATGATGACTATAAATCTAATGCTTGATAAAACCATTAGAACTACATGATTAAACGTATTTATTAAATTCGTACCGATAATTTATTTTTGTTGCATTCACTTTTAACGTAATTATGTGCCTATTTCTAATAAAAAAACTCATCGAGAGATACATCAACGATTTCTGTTCACAATAAAGCTAATAATAAGAATTAAATCTCTCAACAAAAGCATAATAATTAACAAAAATATTTCGGGTTTAAGGGGAATTAACTAATGTACCTCTCAACACAGTGCGCCCGTAAAGTCGATGCCGTCGTATATTGGTGAAACAAGCTATATTGATTTGGTAGCACAATGCGTTAAATATCTAACAATTTCAATACTGTCATTTTGTAAACTTGTCATGTTTAATATTATTAACTTTTTTAAAAATTAATCCGGTATTTGTTTCAACTTCAAAACAATTTCAATTATTTTTTTTTGTGTTTAGATGAATGCAAATCATGCTGTTCTAGCAGAACGTAAATAAACCGGATTTATTATGAAATGTTATTTACGTAAGTGACCCAATTAACGCGAATGTTTCCTTTTCATCTGCCATCTTCAAATACGCAATCTAGCGTGTTTATGTAGAAACTTTATTTAATCAAGCGCTATGTCTGGCTTCATACATGCAAGCAATGAGCCCAAAGGTGGTTAATATATAAGATCGTTAATTGCAAACGTCTGAAAATAGGCGATAACAACTTCGTCTAATTTCACTTTAGCATTGCCTAAAGTATACAGTATTTTACGAAAATATTGCGAATCGATAATTATTGGTTAATGCTTTTTAATATTTTTACAAAATATTTTATTAACATGACCTACACAGATTACTATTCAAATTTAACACAACGGCAAAAAGTCTAAAAATAAAGATATCTGCAGCAAAGACGAAATGCATGACCACCTCAAAAACACCTATCGGATGCAAACTGGTTGTGGATGATAAAATTATACAACAGGAGATGAAATTTAAATACCTAGGCATAGAAATATCAGGATACGGTGACATCGAGGCGGAGGTAAGAAACCAAGCGGTAAAAGCAGCACGAACTTTAGCTTACCTGAACGATACAATCCTCCGAAACAAATATATCGGAATCGAGACCAAATCCCGAATCTACAAGGCGGTCATCCGACCTATATTAACATACACACCGGAAACTAGACCAGATACATCGAACACAAAGAGAATATTAGAAACCACCGAAATGAAAATAGTGCGCAGGATCGCTGGAAAAACACTTTTTGACGGTGAGAGAAGCGAGGACATTAGAAGAACATGTAAAATGGACAATGTAAATGAATGGATACTGGAAAGAAATAGAGAGTAGAACGAACACATAGACCGGATGAATGACGACAGAATGGTTAAAATAACTAGAGACAAGTCGAAGCGTTAGAAGACCCCGCAAGAGATGGAGCGACAACCTTTCTAATAATTGAACGGCAGAGGATACGAAGAAAAACAAGCAAATTGCTTACATTAAAGAAGGAAGAAGAAAAAGATTTTATTAACAATTGTACAATTTCCACCGACGAAATGTATCTCGAAATACATCGTACTCTGTTCAAATCCATAATGTAACGTACTTAAGAATACTGCCTTACAGTATTGTATCAAATATTGGAACAAACTGTACATTATTAAAATACATGTGGGAAAACAGAAGAATATTATTGGGATATTTATTTAAAATTATTACAGAAGAAACGTATTAAAAAAAAATTTGTAGAAAGGAATTCAGAAAAGATTCAGACATAATTTTACATACCTAAGGTTCGGTTTTAATCGATTGACAGCAATTATTTATTTCTGCAAAGCAGTATAATACGTATTATATTCAAATGCTTATACTGATTTTCAAAAATATCATACAGAATGAGTCGACCAATGATTGTTACGGAAATTTCCGTACTCCACTTTAGTAAGAAATGAAAACAATATACAGCGCCGTCTATAAAGTACCGCAGAAATTCCTTATTAGCTAAACAGTAATATGAAAAAATCCCGAAACCTATTGATCTACTATTTTTTTAAAAAGAATATCATACAGGGTACATAACCTTTAAGTAATGACATCAGCACCAGTTTTTTTAAATAAAACACCCCCTATTTTTTTCAATTCGTGGATTCCCCTTGCTAAACTGATTCGTTAACTTGTTGAAATCTCTGAGTTTTTAGCGGGGAGGGAATATGGCAATCGACACATAGTAGCACTATCTTTCAAACGGCCGTTAGAGACGGTCGATAAATTCCTTTCTGCTCACCGATCGAACGGTCGGTTTTCCTATTATTCACAGTATCCCTAAATAAGCCAAACAAGTTAGTCGATATTCTTTCTACTTAGGATCGAAACGATCTTTTTTCTTATCCACGGCGTTCAAATTATTTTGGCGTTGGTTATTCTTTCAAGTCACCCAATTAAGAAGGGTTCATATACGTAAAAAAAGACAGAGTCATTGGTGGTACAAGTGTATAGTGTATTTTGAAAAAAATAGTATTCAGCATCAATAAAGCCTTAGAAACCAGCGACCTATGATTTAAACCAGTCCATACATACATACATAGAGTCATGCCTTTTTCCCATAGGGGTAGGCAGAAACCACTTCCTTCCACTTGCTACGGTTCGTACACACATCTTTTGCTTCCTCTACTTTCATCAGTGCTCTCATACATGCTCTTCGGTTGTTGGTACTCTTGACCTGGCCTTTCTTCAAAACAATGTTGATCTGATCGAGATATGTTCTCCGAGGTCGACCTCTACCGATTTGCCCATTCACACTCGCCTTATAAATTTGTTTCGTCAATCTTCCTTCATCCATCCTTTCTACGTGTCCAAACCATCTAAGCATTCCTTTATCCAGTCCACTATTATTAAAATGGATTATAATTTCCCCGTGAGCGGAGAAAAGAATTACAACGCTTCTTCGTACAAGTCCTGTGAATTGTATTTTGTGAGTACTCGAAAGCACAAGTGCGAGTTGGGAATGCTTCGTCAGAAACATTTAATATCCGCACAGGCCTGCGGCAGCGAGACCCTGTATCTCCTTTACTTTTTAACCTACTTCAAAAAAGGAAGAGGTTCCCAATTCACTGTTTTTTTATGTTTGTTACCTTAGAACTTTCGACTAGGTGAACCGATTTTAATTATTCTTTTATTTATTTGAAAGCTGGTACTTTCCGTCTGGTCCCATTTTAATTTGGTCCAGTTCTGACAATGGCATCCATGAGAAAACCATATAAGTACGGATTATTAACCTTGCACTGGACTGGGCCATGAAAAAATTCTCCCCACAAATAACACCGGGTTTCGCGATGGATAGCTTTTGCCGATGACATAGATGCACATTACCAGAGATTTTAAGGATGTGTTTCCTTCTTTTGAAACTCAAGCTCAAAAAATTGGATTAAAGATCAACAAGGCCAAAACTAAATACATGGTAACCTCTAAGAATCAGAGGCAAAGAATAAATCAAAGTATACCTATTAATGACTACAATTTTGAAGTCATAAAAGAGTTACAATATTTAGGAGCAACAATAACAGACGACAAAAAAAATGAAAAAGACGTAGCTGCTCGTATAGCATCGGCAAACAGAGCCTTTTATGCACTATCTACATTCTTTAGATCCAAACTACTTACAAGGGGAACTAAGGTAAGGATGTATAAGATCTTAATACGACCTGTTACAGCATATGGTAGCGAGACATGGATTCTAAACGCGAAATCGATAAGCAGTTGTTTTCGAAAGAAAAATATTAGGAGCAATGTATAGACCATGCAGGGACAGTATAACAGGAGAGTGGAGACGCCGAAAAAATAATTAGCTGGAAGAACTATACGGCATGGATAATATAGTAAGGTGGATCAAGTCCAGTCTACTTAGATAGGCGAGACATGTTCTGTTAAGTGATGACCAAAGGCTTTTAAACATCATATTCTATGAAAGGCCAGAGGGAAGAAAATCTGTTGGCCGGCCTAGGAGAAGATGGAAGGTCGCAGTTACGGAGGATCTGAGAAAAATCGGTATAGCACAATGGGAAATGGAAGCACAAGATAGACAGAGCTGGAGGGCAATAGTGGATGCGGTTGTAGTGCCAGCAAGAGATAGAGAGATAGAGAGAGTACTAAATAAAAACTGTTACTTTTGAGTGTGTACTTATTAAAGGACTCATTCCAATATGATCGCCAACATCCAGACATGGATTTGCAGCCAACGAAGAAGATTGGTTAATATTATGATATTTATTAATAGCCTAAAATTAATATTTTAATTTGTTTTTTTCAATAATAATGTTTTAACAACATAAAAGACCTACATTCACTGAAAAAAAAATATCTAAAAAACTTTACAGAAACTTAACAAAGAAGAAATCTAATAAATTAGGGGTTTAAATACACATATTTTTTTTCAAATTTTTAAATTGATCGTGCGTAATGTTGGCACAGAATTTAAATATTCTTTTCCTTAATTTATGCATCATGAAAGAAAACTTTTATCGTTTCTCCAAGTTCGCATTTCATCGTTCTATCTCGTGTAATTGGCGCTACAATTGCTATTTTATTTAAATTGCTATGGTTGCTACATTTTGTCGTATTCTGTAACAAGATTTTATAAAATTAAAATTTATTTCTTCGTTAGAGATAATGTATGGATACGGTATAAAAATACTGTTACGATTGTACTTATTTTTACTTAGTGAATAAAAATAGTTCACTTTTTAATCGACCAATTTATTTTTGTATACAGGGTGTTTTAAAAAAAGGTTAACCCATCTCTAGGATCGGCATAAAACTGAAAAATATTTGGGGTTTGCTTAGTAAAAGATTTCGTAGCGCCATCCGTATTCAAGATAAAGGGCGTTGAAGAAAAAAAATGTGTACACATTTATTACAATTTTGCCGAAACTACTGGAAACATTGTAATGAAATTTTATACGAATATGTTTTAGAATCTGATACATCTCATGAATTTGTTTTTATATCTGACTCTCATAGAGGGCGCTAGTTACACGGTTCGTACCAAATAGTATTGAACATAACTTTTTTAAAGTTAGATTTATTAATTAAAATTTCAAGTGATCATTCAATTTTACACCAAAAGGGTACTTTTGGTAAAACTCGATACTGTGTACCGTGTTCGAAATATTTTAATTTGAAAATTATAATAACCGATGCTGGTATAAAGTAATAATGTTTCAAAAAAAGGTGACTCCGTCTCTAGGATAGGTAGACCAAACAAACCCCAACTATTTTTCAGTTTTCTTTCTATCCTAGAGACGGGGCTACCTTTTTTTGAAATTAATAATATTAATCTTTAATAAATTTTGTCTGAAAGTTATTAAAACTAACAAAAAAGAAAAATATTTTGGTATCGTTAAGTAATTAATAATTTTTTAACGATATTAGATAACTAGCTTCGTATACGTATTTATTATAAATAAATAATATAAAAATGTTCCAGAAATGATTTATTACGCCTATCACTGCAACATATGTATTTGCGCTCCATATTTTATTGATAACAGTACCTTAAAAGTACTCTTTTGGTGTAAAATTAAATGAGGTTTAAGTTCACTTGAAATTTTAATTAATAAATCTAACCTTAAAAAAGTTATGTTCAATACTACTTGGTACGAACCGTTTAACTAGCGCCCTCTATGATAGCCAGATATAAAAACAAATTCATGGGATGTATCAGCTTCTAAAACATATTCGTATAAAATTTCATTACATTGTTTCCAGTAGTTTCGGCAAAGTGGTAATAAATGTGTATACATTTTTTTCTTCCACGCCCTTTATCTTGAATACAGAAGGCATTAAGAAAATTTTTTACTCAGTTTTCAGCTTTCTACCTATCCTAGAGACGGGGTCACCTGTTTTCGAAACATCCTGTTTGTATTTTGTACCTTTAAAAGTAACAAAAGCAATAATAATAATGATGTGAAAATAAAATTAATAAAATATAATCATTATATCATTAACTTCAATCAGTATTTTACTTCCATTACCTAAAAGAATCCAAATTTTATTTTATTTTAAAAGTATATTTGGATAGGTTTCATTATTTATTCAATATTATGCATAATTTATTTAAAGTTACAATAACATTTAAATATTTCATTTAAGTTAGGATATGAAACCATTTACGTCGTTAATAATAATAATTATAATGGATGAATGCTCACGGTTAAAACTAAAATACAAATAAATTTTTGTTATATACGTAAAAAGCTTTTTAACCTAAATATCATTATTTAAGTAGTATTTCACATGTTTAGCTTAACGTTTTATTTCAAATATTTATTTTTTTGTGTACAATACACGAAAGCAATGCCAAAATATTCAAAAATTTAGTAAATGTTTCCACAGTTAAAAGAATATAATATCAGTTGCTGCACTTCAATAAAAGTTCAAAACATCCCCGTCGGTGCGGGCGCACTGGCCGCAGTGCGCCAACTGTACCGAGGAGCTAACTTATGTGTATGTATCGTTACAGAGCTTAGTGTACATGGTGTCTCGCGATAATTTTTTATTTTCTTGGTGTTTAACTTTGTATTAAAATGGGCGGTAAACATATTTGATGTGTGGACAGTTGCGAAAATCGGTTACTATATAGACTGTCATTTTTTAGAAGTCTCAAAGAGCAACGAAGGTATGAATATGACTTTACCACTGTTTTTTGTTAAAAAATGTGACGAAACAGTTGAAATTTGTGTACCTATCGATGGAGAGTGACAATCAAGTCAGTTTTTATGTTATGGGAGACATTTAAATCCAATGGATACAAATATTTATTTACTCGAAACCTCAATCAAGACTGCATTGGAAACTTATTCGGAGAGATCAGAAATTGTTGTGGTAATGCTCGGAATCCTACCCCTGTACAATTAGACAGATCATTTAAAAATTATGTGCTTTAAGGTATTTTAATACTACCGATATGGTGCAAATTAAAAACCTAGATAATGAAGTTTTACTGAATTTGACTCCCGTATTCATTAATTGCAGTAATGTTATTTCTCTGCCCTACATATCCACCGTTAAAAGTTTTTACCAACGATTATGCGAACATTAAAAGTCCGGAAGGAAATGCGGTGGTTTATGTCATATTAGCGTTATCTGAAGAGGAGTTGCAGGCAATGGTTAATGTTATGCATGATTCCCTGAAAATCAAAGGAATGAAAATAAATGTGAGCAAAACGAAAGTAATGGTTTTTGAAAGAGAAGAAAGCATAACAAACTGTGGAGTTTCGATTGAGGGAGAAAGAGTGAAACAAGTTAATGAATTTGTGTACTTGGGTTCAAAATTTACTAGAGATGGAAAGTATGACAGTGACATTGAGCGAAGGGTGTTGGCAGGAAAACAAATGAATAGGGCACTGCATAGCTTTATGAATAGCCAGAAAGTGTCAAAAAAGGCACGTCTGGCGGTGCATATAGAGGTGTGTTGGTTCCTACACTTATGTATGGTAGTGAATGTTGGGTTTGGCAGAAGAAGCATGAAAATAGGATTAATGCTGCGGAGATGAGTAGTCTGAGAAGTATAGCCGGAGTGACTCGGTTGGATAAAGTTAAGAATAGTGAGATAAGAAAACGCTGTGGTGTAAAAGAAGATGTGGTTACAAAGATAGATAAAGGAATGCTTAGATGGTTTGGACACGTAGAAAGGATGGATGAAGAAAGATTTATGAAACAAATTTATAAGGCGAGTGTGAATGGACAATTTGGTAGAGGTCGACCTCGGCGAACATATCTCGATCAGATCAACATTGTTTTGAAGAAAGGCCAGGTCAAGAGTACCAACATCCGAAGAACATGTATGAGAGCACTGATGAAAGTAGAGGAAGTAAAAAATGTGTGTAAGAACCGTAGCAAGTGAAAGGAAGTGGTCTCTGCCTACCTCTATGGGAAAAAGGCGTGACTTTATGTATGTATGTATGTAATCCGCTATCTTTTAAAAAATCTTTGTTGCAGCACTCTTGTGAAATTATTGTTAATTATTTAATCACTATCGACCTTACTAATAAAGAAATTGTATTTTGTAAACTAAAGGCGTAAGGGACTAAAAAATGTCCATTTGGTCACCTCATTTTAAATAGTTGTACACGATCCCAGACAAGTAGCTTGAGTCGATATTTATATCATTGCCTAAGAAAAACAACCCTAAAACATGCAATGACTATCGGTTAATTAGTCTTATGAGTCATTCCTTAAGTTATACAGAACAGATTATATAAAATAAATGTGAGAAACAACTAGATGAAACACAATTTTGATTTCGTGGAAGTATGGAAACGAGAAAAGACTTATTCTCTTTCACAGTTCTACTTCAAAATTAACGATGTAGAAACGAACAGCATATCTGTTGCACGTGGCGGCAAACAAGGCTGCGTGCTGTCACTGACGCTTTTCAGTGTATATTCCCAAGTCATTTTTAAGAATGCTCTGTGGCATAGGTTTGGTTAGGTTAGGTATCATGTGAGTGGGGCATAGGTCGCCCCTCTACTGCGACCTTTAGTAGGTCTATTGTGTAACAGTTCACCGCACAATCCCTTCTTACCAAGTTCATAGTTGTATGGGGTGAGATTTTCTTGAAATCGGTAGGTTCTAGGTTGATGTAACCAAATATGTTAAACCTTATTCTTCCCAAGCCGGGGCATGAACATAGTATATGTTCAGCAGTTTCGTCTACCACGCAGAAAAACTGACAGTCCGTTTGTTGGTTCAGACCTGTCCTTCCGAGGTAGTATCTTAGACGATAGGGTCCAGTAAGCAGTCCCGTTAGAATTCGCTGGTCATTTTTGCTCCATTCTAGGATCTGCTTAGTTGTGTTTCTCGAGGGTATAACCAAATATGTTAAACCTTATTTTTCCCAGGCCGAGGCAAGAACTTAGTATATGTTCAGCAGTTCCGTATTCCACGCAGCAAAACCGACAGTCCGTTTGTTGATTCAGACCTATCTTTCCGAGGTGGTATTTTAGACGACAGTGTCCTGTAAGCAGTCCCGTTAGAATTCGCAGGTCATTCCTGCTTCATTCTAGGATCTACTTAGTTGTATTTCTAGAGGGTTTAGGTAATAACGCCTTCGAGTGAGTCAAACAGTACGTGAGTATTTTCCTCTCCGCCCAATCCGAAATAATTGTATTGGCAACTACCAGTTCTGGTCCATTGAAGGCAGATTCAGCCCCCTGTTTTGTAAGGGTGTCGGTTTTTTTATTTCCCTCCATCCCCTGTTGCCCAGGTACCCACAGCAGGGTCACTCTGTTGCTCGTAACAAGGTACTTCAGGGATTCAATGCAATTCCATACAAGTTTAGAATTTATCTTGCTGGAGCTCAGTGCTTTAAAGCAGCCTGGCTGTCTGATATTATACTAATGTTTTTGTTTGCTAGAGATCTGTTAGTAAGCTCTCTTGCACACAATTCGATAGCGAAGACTTCAGCCTAAAAAATTGTAACATACCTGCCAAGACTGGTAAATATTTCAATCTTTGGTTTCTTGCTGAAAACACCGGCCCTAACTCCATCTGGGGTTTTTGAGCCATTACGTATTCAGTCTCTGGGAAGAGGATTTTTCACCTCATCAAAGAGGACTTTGAACGATTATCTACGTGTATTTTTGTGGCTAGAATGTGTGGAACCATCCCGAGGCTCTGTGGCATAGAAAAGAGGGTATAAGGATTGCCGGCGAAATAGTCAACGCATCGAGGTTCGCTGATAAGGATCTACAAACGCTGTTGGATTCTGTAGTTGATGAATGCACACAAATGGGATTCAACATTAACACCGACAGGACTAAACTAATGATAATTTGCAAAATCCCAACAGCCGATGCACAATTATTGGTCCATGGGCTACGAATAAAAAGGATTGAAAAATATAAATATTTGGGGGCATTCGTCAATTCGGAATTAAATCAGGATAAAGAAATTCGTGTAATAATCGAATTGACAAGAGCTGCATTTTTAAAGTTCCGACCAGTCTTTAGTGACAAAAACTTAAACCTGTCACTACGATTAAGGTTCATTGAATGCTAAGTCTGTATTTAGTTAATACACGGTGTTGAAACTTGAACACTGAAAGCCCAAATAGTGAAAAGGATTGAGGCGTTTGAACTTTGGATATACAAGCGTAGGCGTATGCGTATGCCGTGGACTGACAAAATAACTAATGAAGAAGTGCTTAGAAGGCTAGGTGGTGAAATAAAACTCATGAGAACAAGGAAGGGTAGACGGAAGGAAAGGTGTCAGAAGAAAGAAGAAGTTCTGGCTGAGAAATATTAGGGAATGGACAAATATGACGTTAGAAGAGCTGTTTCACGTTGCCAAAAATAGAGAGGCATTTAGAGAGGTAGTCGCCAACCTCCGTTAATGGAGACGGCATATGAAGAAGAAGAAGTACAATTTTTACAACAAATTACTCGGTAATAAATAACACTATTTTAGGGTTAGGTTAATAAATTCAATAAGTATTTTTTCCTGTATATTTTCGATGTAAAATGTTGACTGGTTGATACGTGTCTTAAGTAGTGTGAGTTTAAAGTAGTAACTGAATCTAGATTTTTGATGCCTAGGAAGTTCTGGTTGATGTTTAGGAAGTTCTGGAGGTTTAAAAATAGCTTTATTTGGACAACATTTAACTTATAGATGATAAAAAGATGAGAAATTTTGATAATATTTGATAGATGGTTAGTTCGTGGGTGTCATTTGTATGGATGTTTAGATTTTAATTTAAGAAGTGAAAAATGCAGGAGTCTATTTTGAATTTTCAGTAATTTAAGAATGAGAAAGCATGTTTGCTAATACGGATCCTTGCCAACAATGACAGCAAAAAAATAAAACTTATGCGCACAGGCTGAAAGGAAGGCCATAATTGAGGATGGGATTACTAGGATGCAATTACTTTGGGATTCTTCTTAATGCTTTTATGACTCACTTAACAGCTTTGATGTAGATTTATAAAGATTTATAGTTAATCTTAGTTGACAAAACCCGTAAAGAAATGGGTCTTTAGTTTAATTAAAGTGTCTGCAACATTTTTGAAGATAGTTATTACACTATTTATAAAAATTACTTGTTAAAAGGCAAGTAAGGATTAAATTTAACTTAATTATTTTTTGTAACAAAGCATTTCACCCTACATTTTTATCTTGTAATATCTTTACCAAATCACTTTTTTAGTTTATTTATTTGTGTTGATATGAATTTTTGTTTTTTTATGTCTTTATCTTTATATATTTGTACTGTTTCTGAAACTATCTTATTTCAATCATAGACTATTTAATTTATTACGAAATCGGTGACATGGAGAGTTGCTTTTGTCTTTTTGGTTGATATAAATATTTTAGCAATTTCTTTTTCAATAACATTCAAACGCGATCCTTCATCTGTAAAAATTAATTAATCATTTATTCCATGATAGTCCAATTTAGTGGTATTATAATTCATTAATAGTAACAAAAATTAAATTTAAAACATAATACTTTACGTCCATTTTTTGTTAAATTAAATTGTGGGTAGATACGTACCACTTTTACTTATAGATTAAATTAAATTAAGAAGCTTTGTTTAGAGCTTATAAGAGTGACTAAAGAGAAATAATCTTACATATTGTGAAAGGCTTTCGCGGCCATCGTTTATTGGTGAATGGTTTTGCAGGTTTATTGGCTGTCGTAGGTCTGAGTTCATACTCAACGTTTCGCCATCTCGAGTGGATGGCATCTTCGGGAGATATAATGTCTGCTTTTTAAGGCTAACGGTTTGTGACATTTGTATGTCACGATCGCAGGTTGTATACGTTTTGGTGGGCGGGGCATATTTGATGGCTGTTTAGAAATTGGTCACGTTCCGGAGATTCATTCTTTTTATGTTTGTAAGGAAGCAGCGTTATATTTTTAAGTACAGGTACCCATGTTCTATTGGTTTAAAGTATTTTCTCAGATCTATTAAAGTTCTGTTGATGTTTATGTATTTCAATCGCTTCTTTATGAAGCCTCGGGTAATATGCAAATGTGGCAGATTGTGTGCTCCGCGACGGCAGGTTTTTCGGTATGTCCAAGACGGCAGTTGGCTTTGTGTTCTTTGACCCTGGTGTTTATGGACCGTTTAGTTGTTTCAATGCAGACACTTTAGAAGTGACTTACATTTCAAGATGTGCTTAAGTAGCTTCATGCTTTATGCAGATTTTGTCAATAAAATAAGTCTTTTCATCTTACCAAATTTTGAAAAATATTAAATTTGTTTATTCAATGAATGGGGTACTGCATAGCTTTATTAGCAGCCAGAAAGTGTCAAAAAAGGCACGACTGGCTGTGCATAGAGGTGTATTAGTTCCTACACTTATGTATGGTAGTAAATGTTGGGTTCGACAGAAAAAGCATGATAATAGGATTAATGCTGCGGAGATGAGTAGTCTGAGAAGTATTGTTGGAGTGACTCGGTTGAATAGGGTAAAAAATAGTGAGATAAGAGAACGCTGCGGTGTGAAGGAAGATGTGGTTACAAAGATAGATAAATGAATGTTTAGATGGTTTGGACACGTAGAAAGGATGAATGAAAGAAGATTGACGAAACAGAGCGAGTGTGAGTGCGCAGGTCGGTAGAGGTTGACCTCGGCGAACATATCTCGATCAGATCGACATTATTCTAAAGAAATGCAAAGAGTACCAACAATCAACAAGATTGACGAAACAAATTTATAAGGCGAGTGTGAATGGACAAGTCGGTAGAGGTCGACCTCAGAGAACATATCTCGATCAGATCAACATTGTTTTGAAGAAAGGCCAGCTGTCAAGAGTACCAACAACCGACGAGCATGTATGAGAGCACTGATGAAAGTAGAGGAAGCAAAAGATGTGTGTACGAACCGTAGCAAGTGGAAGGAAGTGGTCTCTGCCTACCCCTATAGGCAAAAGGCGATGTATGTTTGTATAAGGATGGTATTTTGCGTTTTTAAAAATAATTGATACTGAAGACTTTCCAACAATGCAACGTTTTTACTTGCAATCTAGTGTCATTGCATAACTTTGGTGGATTTATATTACGCAGCAACATAATTGGCGCGACAACTCTCAATTTTAACATGTGAATTGGGAGACCGGTAGGCTTCAGTGTATTCAGGAACTCGACCGGATAATGAATGGCATCATCGTGTTTATCACTGAGTCGACGGATTTATATTGATATTCGACCCCTTCGAATGATCTTAAAAGTATTTTATTTATGACTGAGGCTTGTTGGTTTTTTGAAGTTAGGATGGCACGCTCGCATACCCATTCTGCAGGTTTAATGTGAATATTATTAATGTTTGGGTAAATTTTAGCTATAAGCTCTTTTACAGTGAAAACAATTGTACCCAACTCTGTAGGGAGAATTATATTATTATCCAGTTCCGGGAAATCATCATTTCTTATTTTAAGCAACAGGTCTGAGAACTGTGCGGCAGTAACATCTTCCCTAAGATGGACTCTCATATTTCTGGTAAGGCTCAGTTTTATCACTGAAGGCCACAAAGGCACGGTTTAACTTCGTCCGCTCGAGTTCCTCTGAGCACCACTGGTAAAATCTGCCAGAAATCGCTTGCTAACAATACAGTAACTCCTCCCATTTGGCAATTATTATTCCTAACATCTTGTAAATATAGGGCTTCGAAACCCCCTATACGAGCCATAGTACTCTAATCCCAAACAATTAATTTCGTTTTGCGGAGTACTTCTGCCATATCACTTTGTTTGGGTGTATTGCAGAGCGGGTTTTCGGTTTGTATCAAATCGAGAGGAAGTTTAAACGCGAAGTGTGCAGTCAAGGTATAAGGTAAGTTTTTCATTCAAATATCCAAGAACAAATAAAATTAAAACTTTGAATTCTAATCCGATTTAAATATTCTTTTATATTTGACATTCCAATTTTAAAGAATATTGCATTGCACTAAGCTTTTATGTGAGTTTAATGTTTTTTGAATAAAATCGGATTGAGTTTTAAACATGTCTCAAAATAAAGTGTAATTTAAATAAAAAGCACTAAGGAGTATTGTTATCAACTTCGATCCAAATCACCCTCAAAATAACTTTCTACCCCTTTTTAACCCAGTTAGGCGATGAGTTTTAATAAAATACGAAACACGTCTTCCATCAATTCTGTTAAAGAATGTTTATGCAAAATTTGAAGTAGATTGGACCAAGTAATCACGTTGTCCCATACAAACTTTGCCCCCGTTTTTTAACCCCTTAGGGGCAGAATTTCGGAAAATCCTTTCTTATCGGATGCCTACGTCATACAAAGAACACACCCTGCAAGTTTCAGGTCTCTACGATCAGCGGTTTAGGCTGTGCGTTGATCCGTCAGTCAGTCATTCAGGATAAAACATTTTATATGTATAAATGAGTGCACAATAAAATTTATAAATTTTCTAGATTTCTAAATGATATAGTTTCATTAATATCGAGAGGTGACGCAGCAGCCGTCCGATTAACTTGGTGCATTGTGAAGTTGGAAAACTAAATTTTTGATTTTAATTAGAACAATCAGTTTGTCAAATAAAAGCCAGCGAGTCATATAATTTTGTGCAAGATCTTAGTCACGATAAACTTTAGTCAAAATGACCTGCTAGAAAGTTCACGGAAGTGAGAGAGTTACATTTTAGCACTAATCGTTTTCTTCTTGGTTTGATCCTGCCGAGGTAGAAAATCACCGTATTATAAAATAGAAATATTTAAATAGGTATTTTTTGGTATAGTTTTGTAATTTAGAAAGTTTTTATTTATTAATGTAAAAATAAACAAAATTAATGTTGACTCCGTTGATTTTCAACAGCAGATTTTTCCTTAAATAAATTGTTTAAAAAAATATTTTATGAAACATTACACAAGTACTTGAATATATTCTTTTTTTTTTCTTACAAATATTATTTGTTTTAACGATTTAAAATGTATACATATAGATCGAACAGGTAGAGCATTATAAAAAGAGTTTTTGAACATAAAAAGAATTTTTTACGATAAAAAAAGGATTTAACCTATACCAATCACAATATAGAAGAAAACCATCTTTTTTTAATTAAAACTTTTTCTTACGGAGAAAATTCATTTAATTAATTCATCAAAAAGTTAAGAAATTAATCGCCTTAAAAACATAGGCATGCTTTTATATAACTAAACAGAGTTAAATAATTCCCTCCTGTTAAACTTTTTCTATCGCTATCTTAAGTCTTTGAAAATTTTATTTATAAAATTACCTACCTAGAAAAAACGAAATATATTATGTTTATTTACATGTTACCAAAACACACATATAAAGACGCATCTTTTCATTTTTTGTCCATCTGTGGTCTGTTTATTTGTCCGTGCACATTTCTGAAATTTCTTCTTCTTCGGGTATGCATATCCACTAATGGATGTTCGCGATCGCATGTCTCGCGCTGTGTGAATTAGTGATTGTATATCACGTAGCCCTGTCCATTGTCTGATGTTCCGAAGCCAACATATCCTCTTTCTTCCTATATCTTTTCTGCCTTTAATTTTGCCCTCGATTATCAACTGTAGGAACTTTTCGTTGCCCATGATATGTCCCAAATAGGCCGTTTTTCTTTCCTTGACTGCATTAAACATATCACGTTCTTTGTTCACACTGTTAAAGGTATATATTTTAGCACTATATTTTCCTGTTTATCAACTTGTCTTTTTTGTGAATGAGTAATAAGTGGATCAATTTCATTTTCTATTAATTGTAGGTACAATTCTTCCGTTTGGTTTTTTCCAATGAAAAATGGTCCAGTTATCTCATTTCCTAGTGTACCAGCCCATACATTGATGTTCGCTGGAAACTGAGTATTATCCTGTCGAAACACGTGAGGATTTTCGTCATGTCAGTACCTACAACTAGTGGCGTAGGTCATTTTTGTTAAGGTCTCATGTTATTAACTTCCCAGTGCGAAGTTATAGTTATTTTGCAAATCCCGAATTTTGACATATCTCCACAGTTCAAGGTCCCTAGAGTCGAATACAATAGTTTTTAAGTGGACGTCTGTGTGTGTATGTACGTATGTTCCTATGGGCAATCGGAATTATTTTTCATCTCGATTATCTCGAAAATAAAAAATGATATCGACGTGGAACTAATTGCATTCGACGCATAATTACGTAACTTAGAACTGATAAGATTTTCAGCAAAATCGGTCAAACTGTTTTTTATGGATAATCAAAAAACTGAAAAAAATGGTAAACTACCTGAACTTAGCACTTTATAAAATACACTATTTTTAATACGGAATTTTAAGATCTTTTGAATAATATAATTATTGCATGTTAGGATTATTTATATGAAAAATATGATCACTATATTTCATTAAAAGATATAGTTTTGGAAAACAAAAATAGGAATTGGAGAATTTTAAACTTGTGTCAGTATTGAGAGAATAGCATTGAAGACGCTATAACAGTGAAAAATTATTGTTATTAATAATAAAGCATTGTTTATAACAATTGAATATGTTACTAACAAATGATTATTCATTATAATAATTAAAAAAAAAATTTCAATTGTTATAAACAACTGAAAATAGCTCTCGCTTATGAAATGATAAGAAACAGTTTGAAAAAATACGGTTGACATAAACAGAATATTGTTAACGACAATTATAATTTGTTATGAATAATTTGAAATTGTTTTTTTTTGATAATTATAATATATAATAATAATTATAACAACAAAACATATGATATTTTTTAATTTTTTTCACTGGGAAGTTAGTCGTGCGGACGTCTCGGGTCGCACCCAGACCACTGATCTTTTCACAAAATTTGTTGCTATCAGCAAAATAAATCGATAGAATAAATTGTTGGTTATATGGCTAATTTGTATTTTTCTTGGGTTTTCAATTGATGTATCACAAAATGGGGGTTGCTATTTGACATTTTAAAGAGAGAGTGGGGGATGTTAAAAGGGTGTCACTTGGAAACAGCAGAATAAAATTTTTAAACCTCCCCCTCGATTAAAAATTTGACATGTTTTTTGTTTTTAAATCAAAAGTTATTGGGACTGGCTGGTTTTAAAATGAAAGCACTGTATAATTAAATTTATAAAAAAAGAGAATTATCAGCTACAAAAGTAAACTTTATTAGGTAGGTTTAACTATTTTTTTTTATTAGTTAGGCATAAGTAATCAGAATCAGACATACTAAACCTAGACTTAAAATTCGTGTTGGCTTGTGTTATAAGCATATCGCTCAATTTGCAAAAATCCTCCGCAGTGTAGCCAAACCCGTAAGAAATTAAAAAATTGAAAATTATATTTAGTTTTCCTTTGGTATTACATCACTCTGTAGTATTTGCTTGCCGTAGCTAGTAAGGAATTTCCTGGTTTATTTAGAAAATGAAAACTAATGTTTGTGAATCGCTGACCTCGATTTTTTCGAAATAAGAAAAGAAATTCGAAAACATCCCAGCACAATGAACTTTTGGATTCTTTTTTCTTTAAGGATTTACAAAATCGTTCCGTTTCAATTATTCAAAGAAGGTATACATAACAGGATCTTTCTAAAAAAAAAAAAGAGGCATCGAAATATTTTATTTATAAATAAAACTGCGTATTGTGATCGATATTTTGTTACAGATTTGGACCGCTCGTGTGGCGAAACAGCAACGAAAAAAAGAAATTAACGAAAGCAGCAAGAAATGCAAAATGCAATAGCGGCGATAGCGGTATCCAAATTGAGGTAATTAAGTCTATTTTTTCCTTTTTTTGTGCCATTAATTTTCATTAAACTACAAGATTTGAAACCGATTTTAAATTTTTACCATAAGGCAGCAAATCGTTATTTTAATAATTTTCAGTACGAACATTTTTAATAAATTATTCGAAATAATATCTAAATTTCTTTCATGGAATATTCTTTTTAAATACTTTTTAATGAGTAAACTTTTATTTATTACAGAGTCGTTTGAAAAATATTTACCTATTATAATTAATTAGTTTTTTTTGTCGATTTCTATAGAATGCACATTTAAAATACAGGGTGGCCAACCGAAAACGATACAGAGCCATTTGCAGGAACCTCGTCAACATTTTAGAAAACGCTCAAACCCGTCGATTTTTGATTAAAAAGGGATACTCTTTTTTGGTACTTTTGACTCCACTTCTTTGAACCCCAAGCAAGTGTAAGAATTACCCCAAAATTTTAAAATAAAATTGGGGGTAAAATAAGATGTTTTTTGAATGCTTTCACAATTCTCTTTACAATGATCTTTAAATTTTACATTTTCTTCCAATAGTTTAAAAAAAATTACATGTTAAAATTCCAATTATTTTAGTTGTTTACTTACTACTTAATTTCCTGGGCACACAGGAATAAATGGCAACGAGGTAGCCGATAAACTGGCAAGAAATGAGACCCTGGAGGAACCAAGAAGCCAGTTGGTCGGATTGCCAATTGCCGAAGCAAAACATTTATTGAAAGACAGCTGATGAAAAAACCTCTCCAAAAAAGGGCTGACGCACTCTGGACCGTAGTAGGCTAGGCAGCATGCTTGGCCTGCTCACAGGACACATCGCACTAATGGCGCACCTCTTTAAACTTAAGCTGGCGGCCGAGAAAACCTATTAAGGTGCTACCCGATGCTACCGGTGTACAGGTATCAAACCTGGGGCCGTATGATAATGAATCCAAGCGATCTAAATGAAACAGGGCCAACAGAAATCCTGAGGTTCGCCAAAACCAGCGGACTGGAATTCTGATGCCCTGAAGACACAGCGGTAGTCACAGAGGATCAAAAGATCTAGGTGACATGGGTGCCGATACAAATGGCCCAACCGCAAGATTGTTATGTTGTAATGTTTTACTACTTAATTGATTAAATGTTCAAACTAATGACCGCCCGCTTCCATATAATAATAAGGATTTTGTTTAAAACGTTCACGCACATTCCGAAGAATTTCTGGAGTAAATCGACGGCACTCGTCAAAGATTCTTTAACGCAAATCTTCCAACGACGCTGGTTGTGTTTTATAGATTTAACTTTTCAGATGTCCCCACAAAAAGAAATCGAGAGGCGATAAATCTGGTAATCGTGGAGGCCATTCAATGCTGCCTCTTCTCCCAATCCAATGCCGTTGAAAACGTTGGTCTAAATACTGAAAAAATAATCGCTGCATAATGCGGAGGAGCAACGTCCTGTTAAAAATAAAAATAATCTTCGTCATACTGTGGATTATTTTTAAATATATCAGTCAAGACAGGGTCAATAGCGTCTTCCACTAATTGCAAATACATTTCGCCAGTCAAATTGCCCGGTAGAGATAAAGGACGCACCAGTCGGTCAACGCAAATTCCAGCCCATACATTTAATTTATCCGGTTGCTGTGTATGCACCTCGTGAAAAACTCTTGGGTTTTAATCGGACCAAAAGCGGAAATTGTGGCGATTTACCGTCTCGTGCAAGAAAAAACAAGGCACTAGGTACTAAATTTATACCATTGGCGTCCTAACTCGAATGAATGACATTTTTACCATTCGTGATTGTTTGCAGATAAGTTTCACATTTAAAAATGGGCGGAATTTTAAAATTGTATAGAGAATTGTCAGATCTTTTAAAAGACATCTTATTCGTCCCCCCAATGCCATTTAAAAATGTTGGGGTAATTATTACCCTCGCTTGGATTTAAAAGTAGTGAAGTCAAAAATACCGGAAAAGAGTATCCCCCTTTAGTAAAAAATAGACGGGACTCTAAAACGTTGACGAGGTTCCTGCAAATGGCTCAGTTTTGTTTTCGGTTGGCCACCCTGTATTCATCTAATGTATTTGCGTCATATTGTCCTTAATAGGTTCCCTTAAGAATTTTTTTTTTATATCTTATACCTATAATAAGCAAGTAATTTGAAAAATATTTAACCTTATTTAAATAAAGCTAAAATTTTGTAGCACAAAATGTATTTCTTTACTTTTTGTTTCCATAATAAATATAAATCATTTAATAGCGATTTATTTTATTTCTCTTTATTTTGACATTAATAAACAAAAAATTTATCTTTCGTGATATAAATAAATAAACTTATTTTTGCCCCAAAAACTTTTGTAATTTTTGTCATTAAAAACCAGCTGTTTGCTTAATGTTTTATAACCAAGTCATCTTTAATTCAGAGTTTTTTATCGATTCTAGTTTTTTGACTGAGAATTCCCTGTTTTAATTTTTAATAACAATCATTTTTTTAATTAGGTTCCTAGTATTCATCATTTTTAATTTTAATGAAGCATTTAGATGATAACAATGGATTCGGGTTTTAAAAATTCCTCTTTATCTTTTTTGTTACGATTATTGATCGTAAAAGTTTCTTTATTGAGTGTTTTATTTATTTTGTTTCCTTCGAGTTTGTACGTTTAGACGATGATAGACTTTTTAAAAGCAAAACATAGTTCCTTCTTTTTTCCATCGACACTTTAGTTGAAAAATCTTAATTGTCTTATATTAGTAAAGAAAGCAACTTGTTTAAATTTGAAAAACTATCAATAATATTTATTATTGTTTTTTACGTACCAGTTTGCTTGTTACACTATATGTTATACTTATATTTGAGATTAAAAATATTACCATGGATTATTTTTATACAGTGCGTCCATAAAGTGATGCATACATTTAATATTAGCTTAATAATCAGTAATATAACAAAATCCAGACACAGGTCAATTTTTAATTTTAACTGATTATTTTCAAAAGAATAATCTATCATACAGGATGAATAACTTTTGAGCGATGACGTCAGCACCAGTTTTTTAAATGACGCACCTCCTTTTTTTCCAATTTACGTATTTCCCTTGCTGAGCTAATTCTAAAAATGCATCACAAGTTGATACGAATTGGTACAGGGTGAACAAAACCGCACAAGTTGTTCGTTATTTTAACATTGTATCTACCTAGCCTTCGATAGCGTTGAAATGTGGGCAATAGAAAAAGCTAGCATTGACTGTAGAATAGGCTCACGATACAGAATGCTAATACATAATATTTACAAGAATGCAACAATGACAATACAATTATAAGAAATTAAAAAAACCGATACTAATTGAGAGAGGAGTGCGGCAGGGAAATGTTATTTCTCCTAAATTGTTCACGTTAGCATTGGAAGACTTCTTTAGAGCGATGGATTGGGCAAACATGGGGATAAATATAAATGGAAAGAAACTAAACCACCTGAGTTATGCAGATGACGTAGTAATAATAGCATCTACTTTCAAAGAAGTGGAAACTATGCTAATTGAACTAACAAGGGAATCCGAAAAAGTGGGCTGAAAAATGAATAACGCCAAAGAAAAAATAATGACAAAAACACAAGAAATTCGAAACTTAATACTAAACGGTGCCATTATAGAAACGGTCAATGATTATATATATATATATATATATATATATATATATATATATAAAATATAAAAATAAACAAGGAAAACCAAACAGCGGAGGTAAAAAGAAGGGCTAGATTAGCCTGGGCAGGATTTGTAAAATTAAAATGGGTCCTAAAAAATAAGAAAATACAGCAGTACCTAAAAACCAGAGTATTTGACCAATGCATCCTTCCAATTCTTACACACGCCTGCCAAACATGGACCTTGACTACAGCAAACATCGATAAAATAAAGAAAACCCAAAGAGCCATGGAGCGATCAATGTTGGGAAATAAAAAACAAGATAAAAAACAAAATAACTGGATGAGAAACAAAACAAAAGTCAAAGATGCAGGTCAACATATAGCCAGGATAAAATGAGACTTCGCAAGTCATAACGTCAGAAAAAAGGATAATATATGGTATACCACAGTACAACAATGAAGACCATGAACTGGAAAGAGAGCAAGAGGACGACCCCAGATGAGATAGGGAGACGACATAAAGAAAATAGGAGAAATACATTGGAATCAAAAAGCACGAAATAGAAACGATTGGAAAAAACTAGAGGAAGCCTATGTCCAAAGTTGGACGAATTTAAAGGCGAAAAAAGAAGAAGAATCTATCTATCCTAGCCGCTTGACTAAACAAAAAAAGTTTAAAAGTATTGCTTGCTATTTGTTTTTTTTTAATTAGACGTTAATTTATCATGTCGTAGCTAACAAACTGTTACAGGTTTGCACATTATTTTATAAAATGCACCCAGATCGGCACGTATCTTTTAATCTACGGTAAGAAGAATAAAAAAAGAAATACAAAGAATTGGGACACGTTGGGAATGTACCGAAGCTTGGTAGACCTACACTTAATGCAAATAGTGTGAGAAATACAGTTATTGGTCCATATTTTTTTATTAAAATTTATCTGGCGAATTGTATCTAGATTTTCTACAAAATATTTTAATTCCTGAGATGACCTAGCTTTCTGATGATATCCAAATTGCCAACACTTCAGACCACATAATATGGTTCCAACAGGATGGCGCACCGCCACATTTCTCTATAGCTGTGCGCCTGTTTGTAAACAGATCGATGGACTTGAAGAAGAAAAACAGTGGAATGGCCCGCTAGATCACCCGATCTTACCCAATAAGACTTCTTTTTATGGGGTTATTTAAAATCTCAAGTATACATAAACAGAACTAACAATATCCGTGACCCAAAATGTAGAACGTAATCCGCTATGCTACAAAATGTTAAAGATGCATTTGTTACCAGGTTAAGTCATTGTTTAGTAGTAAATGGAGAACAATTTGAACATTTACTGTAAATTTTCCTATGATTGTTTTTGTTAGAGTGTTTTTATCAAGTCTTCATCAAGTATAATATCAGACAGCCAGGCTGCTTTAAAAGCACTGAGCTGCAACAAGATAAATTCTAAACTTGTATAAAATTGCTTCGAATCCTTAGAGTACCTTGGTGCGAACAACAGGGTGACCCTACTTTGGGTACCTGGGCACCAGGGGGTGAAGGGAAACAAAAAAGCTAACACCATTGCAAAACAGGGGACCGAATCTGCGTTCACAATCATTTCGGACTGGGCGGAGAGGAAAATACTCACGTACTGGTCCGATATACCAGGGTTGACTCACTCGAAATAGTTTCTACCTAAACACTCGAGAAACACAACTAAGCAAATCCTAGAATGGAGCAGAAATGACCTGCGAATTCTAACGGGACTGCTTACAGGACACTGTCGTCTAAGATACCACCTCGGAAAGATATGTCTGAACCAACAAACGGACCGTCGGTTTTGCTGCATGGAAGACAAAACTGCTGAACATATACTATGTTCATGCCCCGGCTTGGGAAGAATAAGGTTCAACATATTTGGTTACACCAACCTAGAGCCTACCGATTTCAAAACAATCTCACCCTATACAACCATAAACTTCGTGAGAAGGACTAGATTGTGCGGTGAACTGTAACCTTGATGAGTGAGCCACAATAGACCTACTAAAGGTCGCAGTGAAGCCTACCTACCTAACCTAACGTAGTCTTCATTAATTATTTTGTAAATAATCAATTGTCATAAACAAATTTTGCATTTTGTCCACCCTTCACCAATTTGAATCAACTTGTCATTCATTTTTGGAATCCGCAAATTAAAAAAAAATAGGGGGTGTTTCATTTAAAAAAACCGCTGCTTAAGGGTTATTCACCCTGTATTATAGATTATTCTTTGAAAAAATAGTATATCAAAATTAAAAATCGACCTGTTTCGGGATTTTTGCACCTTACTGTATATTTAGCTAATAATTAATTTATACGTTACTTTATGGCCGTACTGTGTTTTTGTGCTGCATATTGGAAATCTTTCATCAGACTCTCGAAACTGAAAAAAATGTGTTTACTGTTTTTGCTAACGACATTTTCACGAGTTTGTAATTGTTTAATAAAATAAAGTTTCATATCTGGATTAATTTTTTGCTCTGCATTAAACTTTAATTAATTTTTATTGTTTTTGTTAACTGCTTATTTGTAGACGGTTACATTAAATTTTAACGCAACATAATGTTTCGTAATTGAAATGTTTGTACTAAAATAATTATTAAAATAATGAAGCACAGTTTTTGGCTATTTCATTATGGAAAGGCTCGTTTTGTCTGTAGATACAATTATTTACCTATTAAGTATATTTGGCAATATAAGAAAATATAGGAAATAATTTAATATTTAAAACTAACTGGACTTGAATTCGAAATAATATTATTTTTTAAAATAAAGATACCTAATCAAAAGGTACATTTATTAATTTTTGAATTAAATTTATTATCATCTTTAAATTATGTTAAAATATTTGTAGGTTTTAATTTGTTGTTAAATACAAACTTAATTTTAAATAAGTTTATAAGATTATTAATTTTTGTCTATATTCTATTACACCGTTGTAATAAAATATTAGAAGAAACTTATGCCATTCACAAAATTAGAAATTACATTTCAGAGTGTAAAGTAGTACCCACTTGTATTTCCACGCAATAAATAAACAATTTGGAATAGCTGTGGAAGTACTGTAAATATTTACCTATTTGCATAATACTTTTTTTAAAAGTAAATATTTGAATTTGTTTATTAAACTAATAACATATTAAAGAACATCATTGGATAATTTGATAACGGTATTATAAACTCAGCTGTTGTAAAAATACAGATTAAAAAATACCACATAAATAAAATAGTTTTGTAAAGGTTGAATAACATTGCCAATTTTTATTAATTTAAGGATTATTAATTCGTTAGGAAAACTAAAAAATGCAGCCAATTTTTTGGAAAATCACACCAACATGTTTTTATACAAATGAAGCAACTAAATATAGGAAAAAAATTGGAAAAAAAGTTTGATAGTCAATCTAATGAAAATTTTAGTATGTTTTCGGATTCTGCAGTCTTGAATAAACAAATATTGATATTTATATTTTAAATACAACATTTCATTATGGCAACTAAATGTAAACAAAAATTTTAAAATTGTTTTTGTTTAGTAAATATATCAATTATAACTTTTTTTACAAATTTAATCAAATATAAAAATTTGACATAGCATTCTTCCATAATGCAATGGTTATTGCAGCTAATTAAACATAAAATATAAAAAAATCTATTTAAAAATGCTTTCCTTTTTCGTAACTAGCATAGATTTCACAGTTAAATTTAAAAAATTTATCAAAATATCCGATTATCCTGATTAGTTTCGCCAGGATAATGGTTTTTTAAAAAAAGAAAGCATGACAAACTGTAAAGTTCTGATTAAGGAAGAAAGTGTGGAACAAGTAAGTAAGTTTGTATCACTGGGTTCAAAGTTTACGAGAGACAGTATGACAGTAACATAAAGCGAAGGGTGTTGGCGGAAAAACAAATGAATAAGGCACTGCATATCTTTATGAACAGCCAGAGAGTGTCAAAAATGGCTTGTCTGGCTGTGTATAGGAGTGTTGGTTCCTACTCTTATGTATGGTAGTAGTAAATGTTGGGTTTGGCAGAAGAAGCATGAAAATATGATTAATGCTGTGGAGATGAGTAGTCTGAGAAGTATAGCCGGAGTGACCCGGTTGGATAAATTGAAAAATAGTGAGATAAGGAAACGCTGTGGTGTAAAAGAAGATGTGGTTCCATAGATGGATAAAGAATTGCTTAAATGGTTTGGACACGTAGGAAGGAGGGATGAAGGAAAATTGACGAAACAATTTTATAAGGCGAGTGTGAATGGACGAAAGTCGGTAGAGGTCGACCTCGGCGAACATATCTCGATCAGATCAACATTGTTTTGATGAAAGGCCAAATCAAGAGTACCAATAACCGACGAGCATTTATGAAAGCACTGATGAAAGTAGAAGAAGCAAAAGATGTGTGTAAGAACCGTAGCGGAAGTGAAAGGAAGTGGTCTCTGCCTACCCCTATGGGAAAAAGGCGTGACTTTATGTATGTATGTATGTATATTCCATTTTAACTTTCTTTTAATTATTGAGCATATTTTTAATGTTTTTTTTTATACCTATCAAGAAATCTTTTACTATCTCATCGGCGGGACGTAACCTTTGATCAATGTCTGAAAAAAATATTATCTTCTAAGAAACTGCGAGCTCATTTTAGAATGGCGAATGCAGAGGAGTATATAACGCTGGTCTGAATGCGAAAAGAGTCAGTTGTTATTTGCCGAATATTTGTATGGGTTTTTCAGTAAAATAGGTATACAGCGTTGTATTTTGTGTCGCAATAAACAGACAGTGGTAAATTGTCGAATAATTGTTTTTATAATAATTGATCCATGAGTTGTAGTAGCTTGAACACTGATTGCAGACAATTTTGCTGTCGAAACTTTATAACCATGAGAATAGCTTTTAACTAAAAGCGATAAAAACATACAACAAATTAGAAACGTTGCGAATACGTAAACGTTATAACGTCAACGAAAGGGAGTTTATCGTACTAAAAGGCATAAAATGAAACAAAAATTATACGTTTACCATAAAGAAAACGCTACAATTAACGGTGTTATTCTACCCCAATTTGCATGGTTTACGAGTTTTTTGTTTCAAAATAAAATTAGTTCGTAAATATTTAAATAGATACCTGCTACATTAACCTTGTAAATGCAATAAGCAAGTAATCCATGAGGCTTCTGGTATTTAAATCTGTGAAATCTATGCTAGAGTATTAGTTAACAAAAAAAGTAGGTATAAAACATTTACGCTATGTCGGTTAACGCGCCGCATCAACACAAAGCCTTAAATATGATTAAATATTGCAAATATTTATACACACTAAAAGTTAAACCAAACATGAAGTTTACTTACATTTACTTCTTTAAAATATATAGCAAGAAAAATTGAAGGTATAATAAAAATTTAAAGCGTTTTAATTATTGTTAATTGTACTTAAAGTGAGTGAAATAAGTCATTACACGAGTGTACACATAATGTACCTTAGAAAGGCATCCCAAGTATTAAAATGCCACTGTGAGGGGCTGGCAAGTTCCCGGTTCCTGTGCTTCTTCTTCTTAGTCCATTACGTCATGCATGGTGTGTGGTGGTTCTTGTGAATTTCTGTCATTATCCAGTCTGTCAAGGATGTGACTAATAATTTGTTGCCATATTTGCCTGCTCTTAGCCTCTCTTGTTGCTGTCTCTAAGTTTAGGCCAGTTAAGTTGCGAACGGCGTCGGTCCATCTCGGTGGTGATCGGCCTCGTCGTCTTTTACCAAATGGCATTTTCTGTACAATGAGGCGCTTCACATTATCGTATTAAATTATGTGGCCGAAGAACCTTAGAGCCCGCGCTGAAGTTTGGCTCGACAAACGGTGCTCTTTTCTTACTTGTTTCAATATGGATGCGTCTGTTTTTCGAGCAGTCCATGGGATTCTTAACATTCTGCGCCAACACCACATTTCAAACGCATCGATTCTACGTCGATCGGCGGCCTTGATCACCCACGTTTGCGAAGCGTACCAAAAAACAGAGAATACCAGTGATTTCACTGGAGCTTTTTTCGTTTGGATCGAGATGTTGCGATCTTTCCATACTCTGGTGAGTTGGCTCATAGCTGTTTTACCCAGTTGAATGCGTCTACGAATTTCAGGCTTACAATCGCCTTTGACGTTATTATTGACCCTAGATACACGATCCTTTCGACGACATTGCAATTTGCCACCTTGTGTGGCTGTGGAGCTCCTTCTTGTTCTCGGTTTATAATCATGATCTTCGTTTTTGTTGTAGTATATTTGCAACCCTTATCTTAATCTCACAAATTCGAGTCTTTCGAGGAACATCGTCAGTTCTTTTCATTACTGGCAACCAAAAGAGTGTCATCTGCATAATTTAAATTTGAAATTTTATGACCGCCACAACAAAACCGTTGTCCCAGTTTTCCAGTACTATTTTCATTAAGTATTCCGAATATAGGTTAAATAGCAACGGAGATAATACGCAGCCCTGCCTAACTCCTTTTTAACCAAGGCTTCTCCAGAGAGAGAGAAAGAGAGTTGTAAAACTTTATGACTGCCTTACTGTTTGCATATAAATTCTGAATAAGCAATACGAGATAAGACGCCACACCCATGTGCAAAAGAATATCCCACATCCTTGTCTATATCACATTATTATCGAATGCTTTTGTAAAGTCTACAAAACAGAGGTTAAGGAGTGCTTAGACAAAGTAAACCTGAGCCAGTAAGCTACATCAGGACCCTCAAGAGTCTCTGGAAGTTGGTAAAACAATTAAGGCTGGAGGTCTTAGCACATGGAGGGCAAAATAGTGCATACTATTACTAATTTATTGAGTCCGTCTCTGTCAATTGACGACGGCGCCGACCGAATCTAAATTAAATCGCCGAACCCACGGAAGAACTAAAGATCTTAACAATACTAACTGTTGAAAATTCCGTTATTTTCAACTGTAGAATGTTTCTCCAAACCATTCCTTGATTTAAAAACCTCATTATTACAGCCCATAGACGCGTGCTATAGACAACTAATTATTCACTTGGTTCTCCAGATAGGCGCGTGCTATAGGCAACCAATTATACATAAAGGTCACAAGCAAACAAATAGATACGCTGACATCAGCGCCGCTATTACTACAACTAACTCTTGACCGCTTCCGTTTGGGGACTTCGTTTTAGTCTTCGTCGAGAGTTCAAGCAAGCTTTGCTTCGAAAACCCACGCGGTACCATATATCATTAATTTTTGAGTTTTAACAAAAATATTCATTTTAACTGCAGTAATATGTGAATCCTATAAAGGATAAAATACAGTTTAGGTCGACAGCCAGTACTAATATTCTAAATGATGAAAGAGACCTGAATTTGTACAATTAATTATATTTCAATAGACGACAAAATGTCGTCTCCATGTATAAAATTGTAATATACTAAATATGGTAATTATATAGTGTTTAATTTCGTTAAAAAACAAATCCACGTGTAATGGACAGGATGACCATGCGATGACCCACGATCTCGGCAATTTACAGTAAAGTAGGACAACTAAATCAGCGACCAACCCTAGCTATCGAAGAATCAACATCTCATCGAGGCACGGCGAGATTAAGCAGAGGCAGGAACTTCTCATCATCCTACTTCTTACCGTTTTTTCTTCTGCTCATGCCCCGCCCGACACTAAAAAAAATTCTTCGTTGAAATCTAATTTAATATAAGCCTTATGGATTGTTCTAAAAACATCGAGCCATCTTTTGGTGTCTTTGTGATTCTACCATGACGTGCAGGTTTCTGACATTTTTCTCAGGGTTCGACTTATTTTGGGATAATGACAGGTTCTGTCCTTAATTTATTATGTTTTGTAAAAAACTTTTTAATGTTTAATTTTTTTTAAATTGATTCAAATGAAAACAACCAACATAAAATTAAAAAAAAACCTAATTTCATGTTAAATAGCTCATAAAATACGTAGAATATTTACATAATGCATTGTTTTCTTTAAAGAAATTATATTATCATGTTTACATCCTGAAAGTTCATTTTTGGTTTAACTGAAACTTATTCTTTTTTTCTTTTTGTGTATAATTTAATTGTTTAAGCACAACGTTTCTTTTTTATAAGAGCACACTAATCATTTTATTTTTAACAATTTTAATAGGCGGCCGCTAGACTAGCTTGGTAAGAATTTTGTTGTAACATTACCTTGTTACGTCACTGCTTCTTCATCCTATGTCTTTATCACTATCACGTATTTGATATACCTGAGTCTATTTTTTTTTTTTCATAACACTTCTTGGACAGTAATAATAAACAATGTACATATTCGTGATCTTAAGTCGGAAGTCAAGTCGCAAACAATCAAAGCAGCAAGACTATCGGGATTCCTACGAGATGTGATATGGAGGAACAAGCACATGTCTATAGCGAGCAAAACAAGAATCTATAAGACCTGCGTAAGACCGGTAATGACCTACGCTACTGAAACGAGGGCAGAAACAGCAGCAACAAAGAGAATTTTAAGAGCAGCCGAAATGAGAACCCTAAGGACCATAACAGGACAGGCAGAGGAGCGAAGACAGAGCTACCTGCGGCATTCAAGATGTAGTAAGATGGTCCAGAGTCCGAAAGAGAGCTTGGAGGGATCATGTGGACAGAATGCCTGGAAACCGCCTCGTAAGAGCTGCTAATCACAACAAGCCTGAAGGTAACAGACCACCAGGACGACCGCCCAAGAGGTGGCACGAGAGCTGGACATCAGAATCCCAGTTGCGGCTGCTATGAGTGCTAATATATGAGGAAAAACAAGACAAATGTCTTAAGAAAAAGAAGAAGAAGAAGTACATATTCGTACTAAAAATATGTTTTAATGTTAATTAACATTAGCATCTCAATTTTTGATCGGTTGATGTTTTTTTATTAGCATTCTACGAAATTTTTAAAATTCCATTATTGAATAACTGGATAGTAAGAATCTACTGTAGTCGTTTTGTCACATATTATTTAAAACAACAACCGAGATGCTGCTAAAATATTAGAAATACCGGTCAACATATTACTGTTGCTAAAATAATTAATTACTCGTATTAAATTTTATAAATGCGTTACATTTTCTCCGGGGCAACGAGTCATCGAGACAAGGTTTGTGTTTACTTTTGTCTCGCTTTGGGTCGGGACTAGCTAGTTGCGCACAGTGGTCAGAAATTTTGAGGGGTACCGCCAAGAGGGCCATATCAGTTGCGCATCGTGGTCAAAAACTGCCTTAGGTCAAACCAGGAAGTGACAGCCGAAGATAATTAAGCACCCCATTACAAATGATTAAAAGACCGTCATTAGTGGTGCGAGTTGCAACATTTTTGGGATTTAGAATGTTTTCTTCTTCTTTCGGTGCCACATCAGGTCGTCCTAACGTACGCAATTACATTGGCAAGTTGTTTGCGGTTTTCGGCGAAAATAAATAGTTGTTTGGCACTGCGTATTCCAGTCCAATCGCGAATGTTCTTTAGCCATGATTTCTGCTTCTTTCATTATAAGCTGAATGATTTTGTAACGGTCGCCTATAAGAACATGCCGAATTTTTAGATTTGTTCATGGCCAAAAAGATAATGCAGTTTGAAATTGGAGTTTTTTTTTATATAAAATTTGGGCCAAAAAATGTTTATTTGAAAAAAAAAACCTTAAAATATTTACATCGAATTTTACATTACCTTAAAATGGTACCAGTTAATAGAATAATTGTTTCTATGGTAAATAGGCCGATGCGTACGGGGTGTGATGAAATTAATAACAAATACTTTTATTTGGATTATTATGTGATCGACCGATTAATTATTTACAAATATTGCGGTTACTACGTGAATTAACTTGATATTTTTCGAAAATATGGATAAGGAAATTCATTTGATCGGAAAACCTGTGCAAAAATTTGTATTGCGCATTTTGTAAAAGTCATTTATTGTCGAGTAATAAAATTCATAAACAAAAATGGAATTTGTCTTAAAATAATCAAAATTAAATCCTTAATATCTTTCAAATGGTAAGGTTTGCGGAAAATATATAAGATACCTTTTTTGTAGAGCATTAAATTTCCTAAAAAAATTCTCTCGGAACATTTTTCTGTTCGATCGATAAATGATGAGGTATGAATTTTTTTCTATTGGACTGAGAAAAAAATACAAAACTGCGATGCGGAGGATCTTCCTATTAAAATTAAGAGCTCATGCTTGGTAAGAATTTTTTTAAGGTGTCTAGCAACCCATTTTTCTGTGTCACTTGTAAAAAAAAATAATCGATTTTTTTGACCCACCCTAGCCCTTAACCGTCGCACAATCCCCGACAGGTATGTCCGCCACAGTTTTATTTAGGGAAATATGGATTAGTATGTCCTCCCGGTTCTTACATATGGAACAGAGACCTGGGCACTAAACAAGAATATTATAAATAGATTACAAGTAACACAAAGAGCCATGGAAAGACGAATCCTAAACATCAAGCTACAAGACCGCATTACCAACACAGAAATAAGAAGAACAAAACTCCACTCTGGGTGGGACATATTGGGAGAATGAAAGACAACAGATGGACGCGAAGGATGATAGAATGGAGACCATTGGAAAACAAAAGGAGTAGAGGTAGACCGCAATGAGATGGTCGGATGATATAAAGAGACTGGCTGGACATGACTGGATAAGTAAAACTAATAACAGAGGAGACTGGCAGATGTTAAGGGAGGCTTTCACTCGACGATGAGTTTTTTTTTTTTTTTTTTTTTTATGTTCTGGTTCCCACGAAAAGTGATATCCTGTAATGTTCAGAGAACATCGTGGGAACCAAGGGAAAGAAGGTAGGAGTTGGTGTTCTTCTTAAATTTCTGGAGGTTGCATGCCTCGGGGAACACCTCCCTAGGCAATGAGTTCCAAAGCCTCGCAATTCGTTGGATGAATGAGTCTTTGGAAAGTGATGTTCTGCAGGTCTCCAAAGTGACCACGAAGGGGTGTGAAGACTGAACTTGACGGGTTAATCTCGAAGAGACTGCCAATGGAGGAACGATTGTTGATATTTCAGAAGAGCATCGCCCATGAAAATATCTATAAAATAGAGACAAATCGCCAACTTTTCTACGGTGTTCCAGACAAGTGAGCGAGTTTGTAAGCGAGGCATCACCGACGAGACGAATTGCCCTTTTTTGGACAGAATCCAGTAGCTTCAGGATATGTTTAGGTGCTGCACTCCAAATATGGGAACAGTACTCCAGTACAGGTCGGATCTGTGCCTTATAGATCATAAGCAGCTGACTGGAGGTGAAATAGCTCTTGGCACGAAACAAAAAACCAAGTTTTTGGGATGCACTTTTGGCAATGGACCTCACGTGATTTTCTCAGGAAAGGTTATTGCTGATAGTAATACTAATAATAATAATAGTAGTAATAATAATACTAATAATAATAAAGCATCGATATGGATGACTTCAGTGGTATGGTTACTCCTGACAAGTTATGTTATGCACAGTGAGATCGGCTTTTCTAGAGAAAAGACATGCTTGTGTTTTGTTTGCATTGAAGCATTGATTAGGCTGTATGTAGATTTGGTTGTGAATTAGTGACGATAGGACTTAGGTTAGGTTAGATACCAGTGGACTAGTCAGACAATGTAAAAACTATAAATATCTCGGCTTAGAAATATCGAATAATGGCACGTTAGACCACGTAATAAGAGAAGGAGACGTACAAGGTAGGAGATCAATATCAATACCTATTGGAATTCTCTGGGATCAGACTATATCTAAAACCAATAAACACAAAATATATAATAACCTAATACGAAGCATTATAACATATGGCAGTGAAGTCTGGCCAATAAATTTCAAAACAGAACAAATGCTAAAAGCCACGGAAATGGATTTTGGCGGAGATCTGCAGGAGAGTCCAGAAGAGAACGAATAACAAACCACCGTATCAGAGAGATAATGGAAGTAGAACATACAATTATAGATGACATTAAGACATAACAACTGATATGGTACGGTCATGTATAAAGGATCACAGAAGATAGGTTACCGAAACAAATATTGAATTGGACACCGCCGGGACACAGAAAACGTGGAAGACCGAGAAGAAGTTGGAGAGAAGGCGTAGATAATGAAATTATAAATAGTGACATAGATGAAGACTCGTGAAGAGATAGAGATAGATGGCGAATGGGTATCGAAAAACGTCGTAGAATGTTGTAAATCGATATAAATATTAATAATAAGATACCAGTGAAGTAAATAGGATAATTATTATTCCATAAAAAATGCTGTAGAGATCTAAAGTTAACTCTAAGAATCCGACTTCTCAGATGTTATGTCTTTTCCACCCTGCTGTATGGTATGGAAGCCTGAACTATAAACAAGTACGAAGAAAGACGACTTGAAGTTTTTGAGATGTGGGCTTACAGGAAAATATTAAAAGTTTCGTGGACCGAAAAAGTATCCAACTTGGTAATACTCCAACGTCTGAATAAATTCACTGAAATTCTTACCACCATCAAAAGAGGGAAACTGCAATATTTCGAGCATGGTATAAGAGGCGAAAAATACTGCAGAACATCATGCAGTGAAAAATTTATGGTAAAAAAAAGCCGGGCCGCAGAAACGCATCATGGCTCAAGAATCTACGTGACTGGTATAGAGTCAACTGAAGCTCTCTGTTTAGACTTGCCGTCGACAGAGTAAGGATAGCCTTGTTGGTGACCAACGTTCTAAAAGATCATGGTACTTAAGAAGAAGATAAAGGTATATCTGGATTAGGATCGGTAGGATTTAGGTAAGGTTTGTTTTTCAATCGTCGGTAAATTTAAATTCCCAAAAAATGTTTTCACCGCGGTGTGCAACTCGTAGATATATGTTCTTTTTGTTTACCTGAGTAGAAACTCACCACCGTGCGCAACCAACTATTGTCCGTTTTGGGTTGCCTCGGCGAGAGTCATTTTATAGTTAATATATACCACCATGCTATTCCCGACTTCTTCATTTTTTGTAGTAAATTGTAAACCATACATTTTGTAGTTTGTTAAATTTTCGTTTTTTATTTTTTTATTATTACATTGCACCTATTTCATATTTCGAGATAAAGGCACCATGTACCCCTCCTTGGCGTGCAAGAGACTATAACTATCGTTTTTGCTTACGCTAATTTAAGTTGTAACAAAAAAAATCGTCATATTTCCTGTTTTAAGACCATTTCAAACCAAAAATATAGTCGATTTATTCGCTATAAATAGAGCAAAATTTCTTATAAAAATAAGTTTTGCTCGATAGTTTTTAAAATTACATTTACTCTTGCATTATTTTGTAATCAATACTAATTCTAGTGGACCCATGCAAGACAAAAGAATACTTTACTTTACAATTCTAATAATTATTGTATTTGGTATATCTAGTGAGGAGTGGTATTTGGTTTACCTTGTGTAAAAAATAATACAATATTTAAAATGGTAATTATGTTATCTAGGTATTGGTTTTAATTATTTATTAAACTTTACAGATAGTTACGAGTTGCGGGGGCGCGGGTGATAGTTCCGAATCCCATGACACCGATCCCCCAGGAGACATTGATAGTCCTCCAGTTACCCGTCGAAAACCCCTATCTTCCAAAGGAACCAGACCTCATTCGGAACTTCTTAATCAAATTCTTATTGATAAGTTTAAGGTCAGTAAAAACTTTTTAATCAACTAGAACCAAAAATAAATGCAACCAATTTTTATATTCTGATCAATATAAAGCCAAAATGGAGTCAGCTATTGGTGTCTTTTTGAACCGTTTCTAGTGTCAGTTTTTGTAATTGTTCGACTTTTGTAGAACAGTTAAAATATTGGGCAGATAACAGTATATTTTTCAAGATTTTACTTTTGTTGCAAATATCTTTGTATTTCGTGCAAATAATTTTTTTAAATTTAGCAGAGCGCTTTTAACCAAGAAAGTCAACTTGAGTGCTTGCTCGTCAAGTTAGCTCATCTAATATTCTTAATATAAAGCGTAACAAAATGAAATAATTTAATGAATGTTTTGATTGAAAAAAGTTAATCATTTATTCGTTTTGTTTTGGTAATTCTTGGCTTACCATTATCCATTGTATTGGACATCAATTGCACAATGCCTACTTCTCCCTTCTCATTTTCCAAAATTCCTTTCAACGGCTTTAAATGAGGTAGCATGATTTTAGTCCAAACGAATTGTCTTTTATTTATTTGTTTCTGCAATTTTTTTATTTATTATAAATTTATTCGTAAAATATTAAACGCGATTGAAACAATACATAAACTAGGATATTATAAATAAATCATAACGCATTCAGAGCAACATTGCCAGATCACCGAAAATTAAATTATTTGATAGTATATGTAAGTATATGTGTGTCGTTAATTCTAATTTCTGACAATGGGAAATGCTCAGTTTATACTTAAGCACGCTGGAACTATCTTTAGCACTTGACAATATTCGGAATTCTTTTTAAGATCTTTTAAGCTGTGAAAGATTTTAATTGCCAAAGTATTCCAAATACACGAGTTACTCTATGGGACGCTTTGACTTGTTTAACTAAGACAGACAGTACAAATAATAACCATACTTTTACAATTTTGTTAAGACATTTAATTTTCTACCACTTTGTAGAGCATAGTAGAGCCTACTTAGTATTTCGCTTGCGTCGTTCTAAAGTTTGTTGCTGATATTCTTTACAGTGAGGATTTTGGCTTAAGCCTCAGTATCCGATAATGGCCGCATTGCTTAAACTACCCGTATAATGATTTATGAAGAGCGTATCCCGTGATACATACTGAACATTTTCTATTCCAGGCGCGAACCTGGAGAAATACTAGGTCCGCTACTTTTGCTTTATAGCTAATTCGGCAAGAACAATGAACCATTTTTTCTATAGACGTACTACGCAGTACATTTAAAGTAACCTCGTCAATATTTTAGAAAAACGCCCAGACCCGTCGATTTTTTATGTCCCCACAAAAAAAAGAAATCCAGGGGCGATAAATCTGGCGATCGTAAAGGCCATTAAATGTTGCCTCTTCTCCCAATGAAATACTATTTGAAAATAATCCACAATATGACGAAGATCATTTTTATTTTCAACAGGACGGTGCTCCTCCGTGGCGATTGTTCGTTATTATTTAGAGCAATTTAATTATTATTATAGAAACAAAAAGTAAAGAATTACATTTTGTGCTACAAATATTTAGCTTTATTTAAATAAAGTTAAATATTATTCAAATTACTTGCTTATTATAGGTATAGAATATAAAGAAAAAAATTCTTAAGGGAACCTATTAAGGACAATGACGCAAATACGTTAGTTGAATACAGGGTGGCCAACCGAAAACGAAATAGAGCCATTTGAAGGACAACATTTTAGAAAAACGCTCAGACTCGTCGATTTTTGATTAAAGGGGAACACTCTTTTCCTGTATTTTTGACTCAACTAGTTTCAACCCCAAGCGAGGGTAAGAATTACCCCAAAGTTTTTAAATCAATTGGGGGTCGAATAAGAGTCTTTTAAAAGCTGTGACAATTCTCTATACAATAGTCTTTAAATTTTAAAATTCCACCCATTACCATTTGGGAAATTACATTTTAAATGTGAAACTTAACAAAAAAAACAATCACGAACGTTAAAAATGTCATTCATTTGAGTTAAGTACGACAATGGTATAAATTTAGTAGCTAGTAACTAGTTTTTTCTTGCACGGGACGGTAAATCGCCACAATTGCCGCTTTTAGTCCGATTCAAACTCAAGAATTGTTTACGAGGTGCATACACAGCAACCGGAGAAATTAAATGTTTGAGCTGGCATTTGCGGTGACCGACTGGTTGGTCCTTTTTTTCTACCAGGCAATTTAACTGGCGAAATGTATTTGCAATTACTGGAAGACGCTATTGACCCTACCTTGACTGATATGTATTTGAAAATAATCCACAGTATGACGAATATCATTTTTATTTTCTAAAGGACGGTGCTCCTACGCGACAATTGTTCGTCATTATTTAGATCAACGTTGTCCACGGCATTGGATCGGGAGAAGAGGCAGCATTGAATGGCCTCCACGATTGCCAGATTTATCGCCCCTCGTTTTTTTTTTTGTAGAAACATCTAAAAAGTAAAATCTATAAAACACAACCAGCGTCATTGGAAAAAATCGTTGACGAGTGCCATCGAGTTACTCCGGAAATTCTTCGGAATGTGCGTGAACGTTTTGAACAAAATCTTTATTATTGTATGGAAGCGGGTGGTCATCGGTTTGAACATTTAATCAATTAAGTACTAAATAAGCAAAGTATTGGGAGGAAATATAAAATTTAAAGACTATTGTAAAGATAATTGTCAGAGCTTTTAAAAGAAATCTTATTCGACCACCAATTCCATTTAAAAATTTTGGGGTAATACTTACTCTCGCTTGTGGTTGAAAGTAGTGGAGGTTAAAATACCGGAAAAGAGTTTAAGAGTTTAAGCAAAAATCGAAAGGTCTGAGCGTTTTTCTAAAATGTTGACGAGGTCCCTGCAAATGGCTCTGTTTCGTTTTCGGTTTGTGTACATTATTGCAAAGCCATATTACATTATTTGTTCAGTTGTAGTGATTGCTGAAACCAAATATTTAACTTTTCATGTGTATTTATACACAACATAAAAATAGGCACGTGATAAATAATTAATGGTGCGGTAAAAGATTAGCTGATTCAATTTGCCTACGAGCAATTGTATATCTAAACGCGCGAAAAGTTTTTGCGACTGTACCAACTTTGTTATAATGTTACCGTGGGTTTAGTAATCCCCATTATGGGTTGATATATTTACCTTTTGTAATTAGACCTGCTTAAAAATAAATTTATTACATTGAGATTGTAATGTTTCGTTTGTATTAATATTTGGTAAGTCACAATCTAAATTTAGGGATCCATTTAATGTTAATAAAAGATTTATTGGAAGACGAAAACGCAGGCCTTTGCTATAAATATTTAATCACCAGGTATTTTCACTGGAATTTAATGCATAAGACACAAAGGCGTAACATAAATGTTTATGGTTTTTTGGTGTTATACGATAAAATTCATAAATATATTCATAGACTCATATTCTGAATAAAATCGCTTGAAAACATTAATAACTATACAAAAAATAATTCTTCAGGACATTTATCTCCAATAACAAAATTTATGTTACAGTATGAGAGAGCAACGTTTTAAAAAAGTGAATTTTAAGACTTTTTATTCCTTTTTGTATTGAATTTAGGTGAAAATTCAGTATGTCTGGCATCTAGGTTAGGTTAGGTTAGGTTAAAATGGCGGTTAGGTAATTTACAATCAGTTTGTCAACTTCCAGTGTTCCATAATTTAATGTTTCCATTGTCACTTATATGTCATATATCCAAATCATTGTGTTCTATGTACTTTATTTTTGTAGTAAGGACACCTAGTGTGCCATTTCAATTTTTGAAGTGATAACTTCTTATGGCACACTGTGAACTTTTTTTGTAATGGGTAAAAAATGTTAAACTCGCGTCAGGACACGTGGCCTGATCGAAAATTCGTAAGACGGATGTATTTCACTGGAGCAATATAAAATGCGACTTTTCTTGACTGGTAACTTGGCAACCTTATTCAACAAACTGACAAATTCAAGTACATTTTTTATGTCATTTTGACAAATTAATTTAGTAGCTAAATTCAAAATTTAAGTGCTTTTCATTAGTTTATTGATTAAGTTCTGCTTTTGCTGCATTAAAATGGTCCAAGGAGAGGTGTCGTTTTTAGCAGATGGTATGGACACCATAGCGTGTCTTAATGACTAATGGTTCTCCCCCCGACAAAATTTTAGATCAAATAATTTATCAGTGCAAGAAGCCGTTAAAAAATGCATCAATTTGTGTTAAAAAAGCATTAAAAACTGGACTGAAAGCTGGTTTGATCAAAGAGAACGGGGGAAGGTTTAAATTAGGTTTTGGTTTGCCGATAACGGAGGCTCGAGGACGAAGAAAAAATAGAAGCAGAAGCCGTAGACGACGTAGCCAAAAGCGACAAAACCGAAAACGAGGTAGCCGAAAACGAAAAAGTCGAGGTAGGAAGAAAAGCGCCATATTGAAAGAAGATCAAGCAAAAAGCGGAAGAAAGAAATCGAAAACATTCAAATCTGGTACTGATGTTTAATATATGATTTATAATAAAGCGTTAATAAAAATAATGCATTATTCATAAACTATGGAAATCTGGAGACAATATTTTTCAGATTAAGAATAACATTTTTTGAAGTGAAAACTTCTTTAGCGGCGTTGTACACTTTTTTTGTAATGGGTAAAAAATGTTAAACTCGCGTCAGGACACGTGACCTGATCGAAAATTCGTAAGACGGATGGAGAGTAGACAACTGGCGTGGCGTAGGAGAGGGAGTAACCCCTCTCTTTCTACGGCGCGGCGAAAATGTATGTCTGCGCCGGCTGTTTCGTTTAGGCGGCGCAGGGCGCACAACGTTAATAACTTAAGTTTTCACTTCTGCCGGCATTCCCAAAGTGCAACCCGTAAATTTTTTTTCTTTAAATTTAACGTTTAAATTTTGCTTTTAATGATTTGTGTACTATAGCCTTTGGCAGTTTGTCATATTCATTAAACATTACAAAGTACATACATTTTGCTGGACATCTATTTTAATTTAAAAAAATTACCGATTACGTCAACACGTCAAAACCAGTGAATATACATTCAAAAATCGACATATGAAAACAAAAATATCGAATTTGTTCCTTAATTTAGCCGCGCACGGTATATTCGGCTAATCATTCACTGTCATAACTTGACATAACTGTCACTATCATACTAAAGATGTCTTTCTTATCATATACATATATAACAGTATATTTTTATACATTTTCAAATCTATCGAAAAGTAAAATTGCTGTTTGTATGTTTTATTGGTCTTTAAATCAAATTCGTGCACGCATGTTAAAAAAATATATATAGTCAATGTTTTCAATAAATTACAGATATATTTTTTAAATATACCCACCTAGACATTGCAGTTGACCTAACAAAATGACACGCGACCAATTTTGCTGTGCTTTTTTTACAAGAGGAAAATCTTTTATAGACACTCAGCGCTTCGACTGCTCTGAGAAGAGCGCGTTTCCGCGCTGAATAGTGTGGGACTCATTGAACGCTCGTTCAACGTTACCCACTAAAAAACTCTTGAGTGTGATTTTTTGGGCTATTGTCTCTTGGTAGGAGACAATCTTACCCCTTATTTGGTATTATGATTAAAATGTTGTTAGGTATATGGTTTTCAGTTTATACTTGGGAGATTTATTGGATGGGGGAGAGAGATGAAATATCAAACAATACTACTTTTGAGATTTTTGTGTCTGCCACTTTGATGACCTGGTATATATTCGAAATTCGATTTTATAAGTGCATTTGGATGGGAATTTGCTTTTTCAAAAAAAAATTTATGACGATGTTTTATGTATTCGGTGATCGTCTCGACTATGAGATCTTTACGTAAATCTGAACTTCGAATGTACCAGGGGGCGTTTGTTATACGTTTTAGAATTTTATTTTGGAATTTTTGAAGTTTCTGTCTTGTGGTTTTTGCTGTTTGACTAAAGGAAATGCACCTTGTATGGAATTGCATCGAATCCTTAGAGTACCTTGGTGCGAACAACAGGGTGACCCTACTGTGGGTACCTGGGCACCAGGGGGTGGAAGGAAACGAAAAAGCCGACACCCTTGCAAAACAGGGGGCCGAATCTGCGTTCACTGGACCAGAACCGGTTTTTGGAGTCACCGCAAGTGCCGCCAAAACAATTATTTCGGACTGGGCGGAGAGCAAAATACTCACGTACTGGTCCGACATACCAGTGCTAACCCACTCGAAGGCGTTTTTACCGTTACAACCCTCGAGAAACACAACTAAGCAGATCCTAGAATGGAGCAGAAACGACCTGCGTATTCTAACAGGACTGCTTACGGGACACTGTCGTATAAGATACCACCTCAGAAAGATAGATCTGAACCAACAAACGGACTGTCGGTTATGCTGCGTGGAAGACGAAACTGCTGAACATATACTATGTTCATGCCCCGGCCTGGGAAGAATAAGGTTCAACATATTTGGTTACACCAACCTAGAACCTACCGATTTTAAAAAAATCTCACCCTATACAACCATGAACTTCGTAAGAAGGGCTGGATTGTGCGGTGAACTGTAGCCTCTAGGGGTGAGCCACAATAGACCTACTAAGGGTCGCGGTGGAGGGGCGACCACGCCCCACTCACATGGAACCTAACCTAACCTAACCTAAAGGAAATGCAGCCATAAAGAAGTTTTGGACGTATAATTTGTTTATAGATAAGGACTTTGTTTTTTAGATTTAATTTGCTTCTGGAATACAGAAGATTTCGGACTCTGCCAGACGTTTTATTACAGCGGGTTATTTGCGTGTTTATATGGGAGTGCCATTAGAGTTTTCTGTCTAAAACGTATTTTGCTGTCCCTTTTTATCTCGCTTTTTCAAATATGTTTGGGTGAGTTTAAAGCAAGTTGTGAACAATGAAAAATACTTTAATCTTTGACTGGACTAAAACGAAGCTCGTAGTGTAAATCCATGCGGGTGATTCCATTTAAGATATTATCACAGAGGTTCCTTTGAGCAATTTATTGCCCCACAACAGAGTAAATAATATATAACAAAAAGCAATTATGCGACTCCCACAACAAACGACATTATTAAAGGATAATGGAATTAGTCCTAAAACAATTTTCGGTGGTATTTTTGATGAAAACTACATCCAATCAAAATACAGCATTTTGACATAACCTACTCTAAATCAATATTTTATTTACAGTGCTGATTTTATTTTATCTGATAATTTTGTAGTTATTTTAAATAAATTGTAATGTGAGAAAAGTGAAAAAATTAACAATTAACAAGGCAGTGCAATTTCTACTATTACAGTAACCGAATCTAACTAATTTGTAAAACGTAACTAAAATATCGAGACCACATAAATTGTAAACAAAGCAACAATTGGTAAGTCCTGGACTTTAATACCAACATGTTGTTGTAAGTAGATATAAGCAAAACAACGGTCAGAAATAAACAACAAACCATTATGCTTAGATTCTTGATTCTCTAGCGGTTAGTTATACTTAAGGAGAATGGATTTTACAGAATACAAACCAACTTAACCAAGACGTTTGTCATTTCAGACAGCCAGGCTGCTTTTAAAGCACCTAAATCGGGAATTGTATATTCTAACCGAGTAACAGACTATATTTTCTCCACGTCTAGAAAGTATGAATCAAAAACAATTAAAATGAAATCTAAACAAAAAGTTATTTATAAAGATATTTGTATAACATTGTATTAATATTCATAGTGCTGATGCAATTACCGAAATACATTAAAATTTTCTTTTGTAAAAACACATACATATTTTTCAGAAGAGCGTTTTAAATTTTTTTCTAATTTTTTGTTTCCTGAAATATCGATATTGTGTTACATATTTATTGTTGCTTTTAAGATTGTATAAATTTTCCATCGAGTCGCGGGTTTTCCTTTTTCTAATAGAATCCTTAAAAATGCAATAAAAACATTTTCGGAAAAGAAAACCTTTTTGGAGTTTACTCCTTAAGAATCGTGCGTGTGTGTGTTATGTATGTTAAATTTGTTAAATATTCAGAAGTAAATAAGAATTGAATTTAAATTAAATTTATATGTTCGTTAGACCCACCAATAACAAAGTATGCATTGACGAAATTGTATATTTACAAAATTAAAAATTTTAGAAAGAAAGTTTTCTAAGTATACATCAGATTATTTTTTATTGCTTGCAAAATTTTTTACTAAAATGTAGCATTTTTTATATTTTTTCCAACATTTATGAGTTTTTTGATCTTGTAGTCGGCCATATGTACCCTCCATTTCGGTCAACACTTATCTGAGACTCTGCTCCTTCCTAATATATTACATATACTCAAAATGTTAAACACATAAGAACAAGTGTTTTAGAATAAATATTTTAACTCAAGAGTAAGAATTTTTAATTTCTATTGTAAAAATGATTTCAGAATTATCACATTCACTAATGGTGGTGGAGAAAAATTATTTAACAACTTTTTTTAAGCACATTATTTCGTGTACAATTTTGTTAAAGACCTCAGTTTAGTTTAACAAAATTGTTGCTATGTAACTTTTTAGTACGTACTCAATATGCTTTATTACTGTTTATTAAAAACATTATTTAAATGACAAAATTCTTTAGTTTACATTAAAATTGAAATGTTATAAAATTACCCATTTAAAGTTTTTTTGTAATGAAAACTTACATTACCGAAATATTTGTGTGTTTCAACAAACACAATTTTTTTTATTTAAGTATCTACTACAGATCAACTAAACATTATAATTAACACTTTTTAAATTCCTTTATATCTTATCTTTAAACTAATGAACGTAATTTTTTTATTAGCCCATATATATACATACCAATACGTTTATCTCTGCTTGTTAAATCTTAGTGTATAAATAGAAAAATTTACAATTATATGGAAACTAATTACAAATATGTGCTGACGCGCAATGAGTAATAAATGGTATTTTCCTAATTGCAATAAATAATTTCAATGTTCGTCGAGAAACGTAGTCAGGAAAGTAGTTGTTTTCTAATGGATAGTTGACCCACCGTATACCTATATGTATATTGTATAGGTATTCTTCAGTGAATGTAGCTGGTTTTTTAAAAATCAGATTTTGTACGTACATTTTTATTAACACCTTGTTCGATATTCTTGTCGCAGCCAATATTTGGCGACGAGAACTTCTGATAGGAATTTGCAAGCCATCTTTTTCATAAATTTAATTGTGTTAGCAATTACTTTTTTTATTTTCGCAGAGTAGTTCTTCTTACCACTCGATCTGTCCATTTTAAATTGGTGTTTTGTATAAAAGAATGCCATACCATATCTCTTATGAGCCAAAATATTTCTGCGAACTAACTAACTAACCTAATCTAACCAAAGAATATATAAGAAAATTGAGGAACATATAGCAGATAGTCAGTTCGGCTTTCGTAAGGGATTGGGCATAAAAGAGGCACTTTTCTCTATCCAGGTTTTAATTCCAAGATGCCGAGACGTTAACACTGACGTGTGCTTCGTAGACCTGGAAAAAGCTTTTGTCAAAGTGCAACATGACAAGATGGTGAATATACTAAAAACAACGGGCATAGATGATAAAGATCTACACATCATAGCAAATCTATATTGGCGTCAAACAGCGAACCTAAAGGTGGACAATGATTTTACTGAAGACATTGCCATTGTCTCCACTGCTCTTTAACTTATATTCTAAGGCCACATTTAAAGAAGCTTGCCTGGACAGTCCAGAAGGAATTAAAGTGAACGGAATCGCAATGAGCAATATTAGATACGCGGATGATACGGTGTTGATGGCAAATAGCATAGAAGATCTGCAGAGTGTCCTTGATAGAGTGGTACATTTATGCGAACAGTTTGGCCTTAAATTAAACATTACATAAACCAAGTTTATGATTGTCAGCAAACGAAATATAAACACTCAGCTATGGATTGGACAAAATCGAGTGGAAAGAACAGAGAAGATAGTATATCTAGGACAACTATTAAGCGACGACTGGGATCATTCAAAAGAGATAAAAAGAAGAATTAAAATTGCGAGAAACACCTTTATACGCATAAAAAAAATACTCTGCGGACGCGATCTTAACTTAACGTTGAGAATGAGAATGGTCCGCTGTTACGTGTTTTCTGTTTTTCTGTATGGAGTTGAGTCGTGGACACTTACAGAGAATACCATGAAAAAACTTGAGGCCTTCGAACTACGGACGTACAAAAGAATGTTAAGAATAAGCTGGATTGACAATGTCACCAATGTCGAAGTAATGAAAAGAATGGGAAAGGATAAAGAAGTCATTAATACAGTAAAGACCAGAAATCTCTCCTAATTTGGACACGTAATGAGACACCCTGAAATATATAATATATTGCATCTGGTACTTCAAGGAAAGATAGAAGGTAAACGCGGACCAGGCAGAAGACGCATTTCTTGGTTGAAAAACTTGAGGCAGTGGTTTGGCCAATCAACATCAGGACTGTTCAGAGCGGCTGTCAACAAGGTGAAAATTGTCAACATGTTCGCCAACATTCGTTAAACGAGTACGGCACTATGAGAAGAAGAATAAAAGAATGCAAGAGCAGCAAAAAAAACCCATACAACATACATACATACATAAAGTCACGTATTTTTCCCATAGGGGTAGGCAGAGACCACTTCCTTCCACTTGCTACGGTTCGTACACACATCTTTTGCTTCCTCTACTTTCATCAGTGCTCTCATACATGCTCTTCGGTTGTTAGTACTTTTGAACTGGCCTTTCTTTAAAACAATGTTGATCTGATCGAGATATGTTCTCCGAGGTCGACCTCTACTAATTTGCCTATTCACACTCGCCTTATAAATTTGTTTCGTCAATCTTCCTTCATCCATCCTTTCTACGTGTCCAAACCATCTAAGCATTCCTTTATCTATCTTTGTGACCACATCTTCTTTTACACCACAGCGTTTTCTTATCTCACTATTCTTAACTTTATCCAACCGAGTCACTCCGGCTATACTTCTCAGACTACTCATCTCCGCAGCATTAATCCTATTTTCATGCTTCTTCTGCCCAACCCAACATTCACTACCATACATAAGTGTAGGAACCAACACACCTCTATGCACCCATACAAACGCACTAAATTTAAACTTATACAGTATAATTGTTGATTATTGATTGAAGTGGACTGTAAAATTCTTTTAAATTATTTTTGTAAATTGAACCAAAAAATGATGGATTTTCTTTTCGTGTTTTATTGAATTAATACAATTGTTATTATTTATATCGATGACTACGAAATAAAAATTAAACCATTTAACTTAAAAATTAGTACCCGTCAAAAAAATTCGCGCATACTTTTCTGTTATGATCAATCAAGGCTGTTTGACAAGTGTCGTATCCAATTCGTCGAATTTATCCACTTGTGGTGCCTTTTAATCTTCATCTTCAAGTGCCATCTCGCGGCGGATATTTTTTAACCATAATTTTCATCTTCTTCCTATGCTTATTCTGCCTTCTATTTTCCTTTGCATTATTAGTCGTAAGAGGCTGTACCTTTCGCCGCGCATTATGTGTCCCAAATACTTTAGCTTTCTCTCCTTAATTGTACGTTCAATTTCTTTTTGTTTACCGATTCTTCCTAGCACTTTGATGTTAGTAATTCGATCTACCCACAAAATTCTTAATATTTTTCTATTCGCTCCGAGCGAAGTCAAGGTAGGGGGAGCCATCAGCGCACGCAGTGGATAACTTAGGCAATAAAGGACGATATTTTTAATGTCAGATTATTAATTTTGCAATAATTTTTAAAAAATGGGTAGAAACAGCCACCGCAGTAACTGTGTAGTGAGATGCAAATAAACGAGCGCAAAAAATGAATGTAAATTTTATAAATTTCCAACTGCAAAATGGAAAATAAACTAAAGAAATAAGTGAATAGTGGCAGTTGGACGGCAGAAGTAAGTAGTACCTTAATTTTTATAAGATTAAGCTGTCAAAATTTGCTTCAAAGGAGAGTTTGAGACCAATTCGAAAATCTGGACTTCCTGTGGTTCTTGCAGCTGCTTTTATTTATGCATATTTTCAAAATATTCTCCCTTTGAATATTTTTTTTGCAAATTTCCGAGGACTAGGTTTGCCCCATCGTTACTCGATACTAGTTTAAGATGCGCTTTTTTTCTTTATTATTAATGAAGTAAATTAATTCAACATTTTTTACTTTTATTATAATTGCAATTGCAGCACAATAGTGACACATCGAGCTTAATTAATCTAAAATAAAAAAAATAAGCTATATCAAATATTTGATCTTTAAAAATTGTAATAGGTAATAGAATAAATCATTTAATTGTAATTTATATTTAAAGAAGTAGTGCTTGTCGAATAATTCGTGACTTTATCGAATAACTTTTGTTATTTCGACGATGTTCTTCAACATCTCGGATATGTTCTGTAAGGACGAGATTTTTACGTTTGATGATAGTCTGAGGTTGAAATTCGATGGTATGACTAATTGCTTGGAAACCTGACTTAGTAATTATTGCCAATATTATTTAAAGTCCGATCTACTGTGGTTATAACCTATTTTGTTTACTATAGTAAACGCTACAGCTTTTATACTGTTTTTAAATTATTAATTATACTTACATTTTATGGGTAATTTTTGCACAAATTCACAGGATTAAAGATTAAATGTCACTAATTTTGATACGTAAAAAAAATGTGCTATAATAATAAAAATTAATTTTTATTGCAAACCCTCATTCATTTATATATTTAAAAACTCTGTGACAGCGTCCTTTAGTTCACAAATACCATGGCGCTGCAGTCACGCACGGAGCAAATATATCCACATTTCGTAAGAGTTAAGCCGTCTCATTGCATCTGCATTTAGCGTCCATGATTTTGCACAATATTAACTCAATAGCAACTTATTTCTACACCAAAACTGAGTCCAACGCATGTATATTTTTACGCTACCTACGTAAATTTATTTAGTCTACATAGATAAATTGTGATTTCTAGACATCCGGTATAGTAAAAACCAAAACCCTGCCTCATATCACACACAACAGGAAACTGATTTTAGAATCTGCGCTAAAGAGGATGAGTTTGTATTTTTATAGTTTTCATGTGTTTGTTTCATAAAAGTACATAACAGCAGTAAAATTTGAGTGCGTCTCATATTTTGTTGTTAGGTTAGAGTGTAATGGAATCAAGTGATTAGTGTGTATTTATTTTTAGCGAGTTTTAAAAATTGCTAATTAATTAACAATTGTAAGTACACACCATTGTTTGTTACAACTAAGGCATTACATAAATTGTTATTTTTTTAAATTAACAATTCTTGTTTTTCGTAATGGTAATTGGAGAATTCCATGAGACATATTTTGTTAATCCTTTTGTTTGGCTTTAAAATATGTATCTGTAAGGACAGCAAATTTTTAGTTAAATATTTTTTTACGTAGGGTGTTAGTAAATAAGTGCGAAAAACTTCAGGGAGTGATTCTGTATGAATAAATAATGATAGTTTACTATATAAAGGTATACCCGCAAATACTTCGTTTCAGAGATACGGGGTGTCAAAGATTTCTTAAAAACTGACGTTTTATTTATTGTTCTGAAACCGGTCGAGATATTCAAATGAAATTTGGTGGGTATTAATAGGTAGTTATTGCGCATTTTTTGACATGGAAGTAAGAATTTTATGTTTATCATTGGCGCGAATACGGGTAATAATCCCAATTTTTTTGAAGAAAAAAATGGTACGGCACTGTGATATTTCAAATTAAAAATCATGTTTGAATTTCTCGGTTAATTTATGACAAAAAATCTCTTCTGCCTTTTTTTCGTATAGGGCGCCGTTTTTATGCAAAAAAATAAAATATCTTAACGCGTATTTTTCATTTCTTTAATACATTATCGAGAACTATCTAATAGTATAACATTAAACCAGAAGCCTTATCTCCGAAAACGAAGCATTTGCGGACATACGTTTATATATCGAACTGTCATTATTTTTTCATGCAGAATCACCCCCTAAAGTTTGTCGCAACTATTTACTAATACCCTGTATATTAATATGTAAAGAGAAAAAAACACTGTACCCCTGTTTTAACATATTGCGCACACGAAAGAGTGTGAGACTGACACAGTTAAAGTTGATATAGAGACAGAGTGCAGAAACCTGAAATTTTAATACACTAAATTAAATAAAATAAAACATTCGTTGTTCACGTCCACACTTCCATGTCAAACACGTTTGTTTATTACTGACAGATTGATTGGATGAGTTTCCAGATGTGAATTTTGTGTGGAAGTTCTTTTTTAATCGTCTGTGGAGTCATGACAAAAAATCGTTTATTTTATATTTTGTATATTAGATATTATCTAATTGACTTACTTTTGTCTGATTATTATACCTATTAGTGTATTCAACAAATTGAGTACCTAGGTGAGTACATTTTCTTAATTTCTTAGGTATTACAAGGAAATAAGGCAAACAACACACGCTTATAACTAATTGTACATGCTTACAGCTGACGTAATATACGTATGCATTGATTATAAAAAGAATTTTTTAACAAAAAAACCTCAATAACATTTAAATTTAAACATTTCATTTCATTAATTACAGTCTAATTTCGACCGCTGAGCGAGCATTAGTTAACAGATTTGAAAAAAGTTTTGCGGAATAAACAAATTTCAATGCAAAATCTTTTGATGCACGAAGACCAGTCGACCAGCACAAAACATAATATATATATATATATATATATATATATATATATATATATATATATATATATATATATATATATATATATATATATATATATATATATATTCGCGACAAACATTCAAAGAATTAATTACACGACTCCAATTTGAACTGTTACCATTTCGTCAATACGTCTCTGCGACGCTAGAAATCACGAAATTAGTCAGTATGAAACTGTTAGCGACGGTGTGCACGTCTGACCTATCAGGAAAGAGACTACGACGCATGCAAGAGATCAAACAATTTCTCTTCTAAAAATGTGTTTATTCATCCAAAATTAGCACCATCTACTTCTAAACATTTCCGAATCCTTTTCATTAAGTTATGTCTTGTAATTCTGGAAATATGGACAGCTGTTAAAGAATTAATAGCAAGTAAGACTCTCCACATCATATCTTTCTTTGTCGTAACAGGTTTGGAAAATACCTGATTTTTAATGTAACCCAAAATACCAAGATCTAAAGGAGCAAAGTCAGGAGAGCGAGCTGGCCAACGAAACTAACCCTGATTGGCAATCCATTTATCAAATAACATGTCGTAAAGATGCTAAACAACAGGCCCAAAGTTATGAGGAGGTGCTCCATCTTGCTGATACCAAGCTGAAGCCGCCTCTCCATTTCTTAAAGTATATAAAGCCTTCTTCTAAAATGTGGCAATATCTTTCACCATTTAAATTTTCATCATAAAATTTAATGCTAAATGTTCTATTTAAAGTAATTAACTTATAAATGATTTAAATTGTGCTTGTTGGCGGCTAAGTTTAAAACACTCTGTATGAAATATCAATGAGTTGAACACATGAAGTTAACGGGCAAGCGCTTGTTGTTTATTTGTTACAATTTCACGTCACTAGCTTCGTTATTAATGGAGATATCGTTATTCAATGTGGACTAGGCTCAAAATTTTGAAATAAATCGAAATATTTTGAAAATACTTCATTTTTGGTATGGGACATTGTGCACAAATTTTATCTAAAATTTTATGTATAATTCTAAAATAAAATAAAAAATACTAGGTTCTATTTAAAATAACAAAGTTGACGTACATTTTCGGTATAACTGGAAGTGCCACATTCAGGACAACATTATATTTGAACTTAGCGTCATCCAAAACCTATAGCTTCGTAATTTCAGATAACATAACTTTATCCGCCATTACTTTTAATCAAAACTTTTCGCGCCACACCCTGTATATTAATTATAAATTAACCACAATAAAAGCAAAGAAAATACCTATGTGTATTAGATACAAAACAAAATATGACAGTAAACGTTTACATTTTTTGTGGTATTAATTGTTGATTTTGTGAAAAAAACCAAAACGATAACTAAGGAAGTAAATAATTAGGTTTTTCTTGTGAATATTTACACCGTAAAAATAAACATTCGTAATGCATAATGTATATTTTTTTAAATAAAAATAGAAACTTTGTAAACATTATTGCTCTTATTATTTGGTTTTTATGCATTTGTTAAATAAACAATTTTTTAATTGCAAAAGAAGGGGCAAAAATATTTATGGTTTCAATGTTTTTCATTTTAATGCTAGTAACCAATTTTACAAGCGCTGGTTAATTCGACAGGTTTGTGCTTCATTAAATAATAATTTATAAACAGGGTCGCAACAACTGCTTATCCTTGGGGGTGCAGCAAAAATTAAAATAATTAAATATCAGTGGTCTGGGTGCGACCCGAGAGGTCCACGCGACTAACTTCACAGTGGAAAGAATAAAAAAATTCCATATGCTTTGTTGTTATAATTACTATTAAAATTATTATAACAAACAATTTTAAATTGTTTATAACAAGTTATAATTGTCATTAATTATTATGATCAATAATCATTTGTTAGTAACTATATTCAATTGTTATAAACAATGCTCGATTATTACTAACAATAATTTTTCACTGTTATAGCGTCTTCAATGCTATTCTCTCAGTACCGACACAAGTTTAAAATTCTCCAATTCCTATTTTTGTTTTTTAAAAGTATCATGTTTTATGAAATATTGTCGTCATATTTTTTATACAAATATTCCTAACATGCAATATTCATATTATTTAAAAGATCTTAAAATTCTGTAATAAAAATAGTATAACTTATAAATTGCAAAATTCAGGTAGTTTACCATTTTTTTTAAGTTTTTTTATTCTCCATAAAAATCAGCTTGACCGATTTAGCTGAAAATCTAATCAGTTATAAGTTGCGTAACTATGCGTCGAATGCAATTGGTCCCATGTCGATATCATTTTTTGTTCTCGAGATAATCGAGACGAAAAATATTTTCGAACGCACATACGAACATACGACTATACAAACCTACGCACATACGTACATACACAGAGAGACGTCCACTTAAAAACTATTGTATTCGACTCTTGGGACCTTGAAATGTCGAGATATGTCAAAATTCGGGATTCGCAAAATCGGACATATTGCTACCTATAACTTCCCACTGGGAAGTTAAGAATAATTTTAATTTTAATCTTATAAAGAAATATTGAAGCTAATTCATTTTTAAAATACCCGAATATTTTTTTTTAACTTTTAAGGTTAGGTAGTTAGGTTTTGTTGTTAAGTAAATGTTAAAAATTAAAAATTAAGTTACACTATGAAGGTGATTCATTGGAATTGTGCAAAGTATGTACATTAAAAAATTAAAAAAAATTAAAACGATTAATTAATTGAAACGGTACATATCTTCTAGTTGATATGTTTTTATTTAATTAATAGCACAAAGGTCCAAAATTGGCAAAACTGTGCAGTTTTACTAATTCAATAAAGTGGGTTGGTTCTAATTAGATTTTATAGATTACATGATAATATTTTAAATAAACTTTTGGCGTCAAATTATTCGTTATACATTAATTAGTAAGTTTAATCAATATTCGAAACTTTTTGTTAGAAGCTTAACTTTCAAATTATATTATTCATTAAAAAGTAATGAAAGTCAAGTCATTTTATTTCTCTAGTTTTTTAATTAATAAAGTTGTTTTTTTTAATAATACCATTTTGTTTAAAATTAAATTTTTGAGAATCTTATAATATTGTTACGACTTTTCAGTTCTTCCTTGGGTTTGGCGATTAAAACTCTCGATCCAGTAACAAAACAATGTTTATTTCAATACAATAAATTCTACTTTTGTTAACCACTTAGATATTCACTTAGCTATAGTCCGTACACAATTTGTTGATAGCTCACTGCAAGTTTGACCCTCATTAGAGAACTGAAATACAGAGAGGACAGGTAGTATGATATAATAACAAAAACCAACCTAAAACTGGCAGTTTAAGATGTTTTCGACTAACCCACCTTGTATCTGAATAAATACAATACAGCTATAGAACTTTTAATCCGATTATGTAGGTATTTTGAGTGGAAATGACTGACCAGTGTCGTAGAGTATATGATTAAAACATTACGTTACTTTAAATAAATAAATATATTAATATTCTTAAACTGTAGGTACTGTAAATTGTATTTTTATTTTAATAAAATTTCTTTATTTTATTTAAAAATAAAAAGTTACTTGCAATTTGTAAAAGATACATTTATTTAATTAATACCTATTTTTAAATGATATAAACTACGATTACTTACAAAACTATTCAAATTCAAAATAAACAGGATCATCTTCGGAATCTGAGTCGTCTTGCAGGTTAATAATTAGCGGTTGTGTCTCTACAGTCGCATCAATTATATTGTCAAGATCCCACATTTTTTGTTCTTCTTCTATTACATGTCTTACTGCATCTCGCCAATTTTGTTCTGTAATATGTTGTAAAGACTCATATAACAATTCACGTACAGCTTGTATTTTATATGACGTATTTTTTCTAGCCACATAGCTTTTCATTTGTGCCCAAATGAGTTCAATTGGATTTAATTCGCAGTGGTAGGGTGGAAGTCTAAGGACTGTGATGTTTCGTCTTTCCGCCATTTTGACAACTACGTATTTCTTGAACTTAGATTTGTGTTGCCGGGCAATTTTTAAAAGTTCTGCTTTAACCATTCCATCTTTGTAAGGCAGGGACTTATTCCGCAGCCATTCAATGATATCCTGTTTTTTCCACGCAGTCGTTGGAAGTCTTTCTACTAGTCGTGAATGATAAGGTGCATTATCTAATACTATAATTGAGTTTGGTGGTATATGTTCAATCATCTGCTCAAAATACTCTTCGAAAACATCAGCTGTCATCTCCTCGTGATAGTCTTTTGTGCTTTTGGATTGAAATTCCAACAAACCATGCTTAGCAAATACTTTTTCACTGCCAATGTGAGAAACTATTAATCTACTGCCTTTACCAGAGGGTGGGGAAATACCAGTAGACCAACCTTCCATAAAGGCTTGCCTGGAGCTTGATATATTTTTATCTGACCAAATTTTTGTGAGAGTATGACCTGCGTTTACCCACGTTTCGTCCTGATAGTAAATTGGCTTTCCCTCAGCCCGAAATTTTCGTATAGATCTTAGATACTTTCTTCTCCAACATATTATCTCTTCCCGGTCAATCAAAAGTGATTTTCGGTCTGATTTCTCCCACCGGAAATTTAATTCTTTTAAAACTTGCCACAATTTGGTTCGTCCGACATGAGGCAAATCCGGGTCGTCTCTAACTTCTTGTAAAATTTTGTTTAAGTTGGGTATTTCTTTTTTGTAAAAAAATTGGTGAATTTTCCTTCGAATACCATTTTTGGCAAATTCATCAATTTCAATAGGTTTTCTCCCCCTCTTTAAGTATTCGTTTGTATTTGGGTTAGCTATACCTTGTTTTTTTCTTTCTGATAGGAACCTATATATTGTTGACTTCCCTACGCCCGTCATGTGGGCACAACTCTTGATTATGTTCTGAACAGTGTTTGTGGGATTCTGAGAAAGCAGAGCATCGTGAACGTTCAAAACAATAGTCTTCTCTCTTGGTGAATAGACAGACTTACTGACTGTACGCAACAGTACCGGTGTAAAACTTGATGATGTTGATGATGATGACGAAGCCATCGCAAGCAATCAAACAAAACAAGCAGGAACGAAAGGTACGTATATGTTTGTAGGAATATGAAAAAAAGTTACTCACGCACTGCACAAAATTCGCAAAATAAATATTAGAGACGTTAATTACTGCCGTAGACGCCGAAACACCAACGAGCCGTAAATTAAATGCGATCAAAAACGTACTAAACCTAATGAGGGTCAAACTTGCAGTGAGCTATCAACAAATTGTGTACGGACATGAATAAACACCTCAGGAACCTCCGCCTATGATTTTACGACTATTACGGCCGTTTTATGACTTGGACGCACATTTTGTGCTATCGACAAATTATGAACGGACTATATACAAATTTTACAATTCTATATAATTATTTACATTTATTAATTCATAAACACTTTTAAAACCGATACTGACTCTCTGCTCGCTGTCCCCTTTTTTTATACCTGAAAATCATACTTCGACCTTATTCTCGAAGGTATTTACGAAGGGTCGAGAACTTTCCTTTGGTCTCCGCGCCGAAAGTCCCAGTTGTGGCCGACGCATTGTCGCGACAGAAAAGAGTCAACAGGGACGGGCTCGTAACAATATACAAAAATCTAAATACTCAAAGCAGCGATTCCTAAAGTGGGTTCCGCGAAACATAGGGGTTCCGTGGAAAAGTCACTATGGTTCCGCGAAATTAATTATTGACCAGAAGTTAACCTGCGATGATAATTACGAATTACGAAGCATTTTTAGATCTTCAGAGTTCACTCGCAATAAAATTCTAAAAGAGGTTTTGGATTGGTGTTAAGAGTGAATACCATGAAGTAGCTAAAAAGGCTATCTTACTTTTGCTCCCTTTTGTCACAACGTATCATTGTGCTACAGGCTTTTTAGCTTAAACTTTACAAAAAACAATTCAGGTCGAGATTGGATGCTTGCTACCCCAGACGTGCGCATACAACTGTCCATCATAACCCCGAACTATAAAGCAATTACTAATGAAAGTGTATCTAAATTGCAGTGTCTTTCATTTTTGGGGTTACCACAACATAAAATGGATTTGGTGAGTGTTTCCATACTGTAAAAGTTTAGGAACCACTGCACTAAAGAGTCAACCAATTGCAATAAACTTTTCCGTACTCACACTCTAACAAGAAATGATAACAATGTGGACAAATATGTACACTTTTTTAAATTTGTTTTATCAAAAATGTTTTTTTTTTTTAAATTTGCGTTTCTTTTTTTTATGTGTAGCTTTATCTGAATTTAACTTGCTGCGGCACTAATTTGCAACCATGCAGTAAATATCTGGGATTTGTTTTTTGATTTTTTCTTGCTCCTTGGACTTAACCAACACTGTACTAACTCCATCATATTAAAAAGTACACTATTCGTAATTTCATGTAATCGATAAAAACTTCCAGAAAACTTTCCGTTTGATTCTTGAATGCAGTTAGTATTTGTATTACCAAAAAAAAGTCGAGTACTTTCTATTTATTTAATCTGACAACTAGTGCTATGTAAAAGTATTCTGCAGCAAAGAGAAAAAAAACCATTTGGTATACACGCTCAAACCGATTGATTTGCATTTCTTTGTATCGTTCAACTCAATTCTCCGACGGGTTGTCAGGAACATAATGCAATTGTGAAGTTCTTTGTGAATTTTGAGAAGTTAAAAATAAAAAATTTGAAAGAAATGCGATTAATATTCCGAATAAAGAAGTGTCACTATAATATTCAGCAATTAATTTTATTACCCGTTTTTTATATTAAATTAAAATTAAAAAAGAAACTAACGTAAATAAAAAAATGAATACAACTAGTTAAATGATTTAAATAGAATAAAACAACTAGTTGAATGATTGCGGCACGGCCGTACCATCCTTTTCTCGAAGCAGTTCAGGCCATTTTCGTCACCCTATAACTTCGTTGTGAATAAAAATAGTAGCCTGAATTTAAAGCTACCAAACAGGAATTCTATAAACATAGAATATTTCAAATTTCATTCAATTTGATACAGTAGTTTAAGAGTTATAACTAGTCACTTTGCAGTTGTGATCTATCTATAAAACACATATTAATTGAATGTCCAAAATATCAATTTGAAAGAAAACAAAACAAACTATCTTTAAACCTGAAAGACATCTTGGGTGAGGACTGCAAGGTTGACAGCATTAAAAAATGTCTTATAGAAACAAAATTATTCCATTTGATATAAAACGAATAAAGAACCATCTAACCCAGGGGTCTCCAAACTTTCCAGCCTTAGGGCCATACTGATTACTCCAGTAAGTTCCGAGGGCCAAAACCATATTATCATTGTTGCCGGTGGTAAAAAGTGAAATAGTCCACTGATGAAAAAAAAGTCCGAAAAAGTACGCAACGTTTAAAAAAGGCTGCAAATCGGACTAAAGTCCGCAAAACGGCAACACTGCATATTATTAATTTTCCTGTCAACTACGAAGTAAATGTTTTTCACATTTTAAAACATGTGAAATATTCAGCCACACCACTGAGACTGAGTTTCCTATCGATTTTGCAATCGAAACTTTGAGTGCTTTGAAAATAAATTTTGATACTCGTTTCTCGGACTTTGATGCCATTGCGAATCAAATTAAGATTTTTCAGAATCCTTTTGATACTGACATTGAAACCCCAGCACCGGAACTTCAAATGGAAATGATTGATCTACAGTGCAGTGATATAATTAAGAACAAATATCAAAACTTATCTTTGTTGGAATTTTATAAGTCTTCCACTGACACAATGTTTACAGATCTAAATTAACTGATGAGCATCTTAAAACTCTTTTAATAATTGGTACAAGTAAAATTAGTCCACAACTACAAACTATTGTCAGTGGAAAATCTCAATTACATAAATCTCATTAGTATTTCATATGTCATTATGCTTGTTATAAGTTATGTTTTTATTTAAAATGTATAAAATGTTAGTTGGATTCATTTCAATAATTTGTTAGTTATTATATACTGAAGTTAAATTTTCTGCAAATTATACATGTCTTTACTCATTACAATTCTGTGTTTCTTTTTCCAACTTATCACAAAAACAATAACAATAAGCCTACAACAATGTTATGAGTAGTTAGCCCATGACCATATCAATGTAGATGTCATATTAATAATTATTTAACTTAAAATTAGAATACTTCAGTAAACTAAATTTAATTTGCTATAAAAAATATGTTCTCTAAAAGGAGTTTTCAAGTATGCTAGCTCTCCGCGGGCTGGACAAAATCTGTCCGCGGGCCGGATGTGGCCCTCGGGCCGTAGTTTGGAGACCCCTGATCTAACCTATATAAAATGTATCTACCGCTAATAACCTACACGGTTGATGCGAAATTAAAAAAAAAACTAGTCAAATTTTCTTAATTTTTTCACTCACTGACTGAACGATCATAAAAACTCTAAGGCACTTCTAACGGACATAGAAGCTTTAAATTTAAAATACAATTAGTGTTTAGTGTATAAATAAATTTAAAATATTTTGCAATTTCGGTCCAGTTTTCCGGATACACCAACTGTCTAAATAACTTTGTATATAGGATTACAAAGTTACTTTGGCAGTAAATGAATCAGTGTACGTGTTTATGTATAATAAAAAGGAAAAAACGTAAGACTATCTACAAAAAGAAATGATATGCCATCAAAAACATAACTTGTAAAAAACTCAGTTTTTCTATCCTAAAAAGTTGTGAGATACATGTAATACCAATTCGGTTAATTTATTCAGTCCCTACTTAAGGGTCTTTCTGTCTTAAGTTATTACGTACTTGGCTAATTTAACAACATCTTATAGTGACCAAATCAATATTAAAAATCTTTTATGATTTAAATGACTTGGCAATCGCACTAAACAATCTAATTTAATATATGTATTACTACTTATGAGAGACTTTGTGTTTTCATGTGATGGCCAAGTCAATCTATTTATCTAAGTCATAAAAGATTTTTAATATTGATATGATCACTACAAGATGTTGGTAGGTTAACTAATTACGTAATAACTTAAGACAGAAGGACCCTTCAGTAGGGACTGAATAAATTAACCGACTTGGTATTACATACATGGATCTCACAACTTTTTACGGTAGAAGAACTGAGTTGCGAGACTTGATGTTTTTTACAAGTTATGTTTTTGATGGCATTGTATTTAGTTTTAAATAGAATAAATTTATTACAATGTATAAATTTTCTATTTTTCCTAGGTTGGAAAGTATGAGTTGATGTGAGGGAGGAAAGTGTGTACTATCTGTAGGGGTGTGGAGAATTTTTTTTTTATTTTTTACTTTGATATTTCTAAATAATAATATTTTATGTATAAATTTTAATTTCTATACTTAATTATTAACAATACTGTTAAAAAAATAAAAATATCTTACGACAATTTTCATATCATAACAATATTTATTATTAAAAATATGTTTATTGTGTTCCAAAATAATCTTTATAAAGGTCAATATAATATAAAATCTGAAAAGCAATTTTGCACAGAGAAGATGTAATCTCCAAAACAAGCCTTTTAAATGCAAGAGTTGCAGACCAGTCATTGCTCTATAGATATTTCCATGGCAGATGCTCCAGAGAAATAAAAACTCTTGTACCACCATTGGCCACATTCGGCCGAAAAACTCGGTACGCTGATCAGTCTCACACATTTACTCTCAAGCTTGACACCACAAGGACCAATCTTCATCAAGAATCCTTCTTTTACAGGGCTGCTACGGAATAGAATAAGCTTCCAAAATCAGTTTTTCCAGAGAACTATGACCTGCAACTTTTTAAAAAGCGTGTCCACAATCATTTCCTTTCTATAATCCCTTCCCCTTCTAATAGTCGCAGTGCGGGCCGTCCGCGGCCCACACGATAGGTCTACCATTTTTGCGACTATTTTCATAAAAAAAAAAAAAAAATCTACTGATATCGGAAATCGTTGGCCACGAAATTTCTTATTTACTTGTAAAACAAAACAAAAAAATCAGTGAGTGCCAAATCAGAGCTGTCAGTGGGATAAACTGTCAAATCAAAATTTTGTATGTTCATCTTACTAATTTTATGAGCTGATATTAAAGAGCTAAACGCCAGATATGGAAGAAGAATGCATCGTCGTCGATTTTTGATTAACAAATGATTTTGTTCCATTCAGAATTTATCCTTTTGCATACGCACGGTTGCGATATGTCCAGTTTTAGAAAAAACAGACAACTTTCTTTTGTTAGTATTAACTGACTGCATATCACAATCTGATACACGTCTTTTGACGCACCGCAATTGTAGTTCCTGAGCATGTCCTTGCACCAATCGACACGAACCTTTTCTTGAGTGATTATTAAATTATGTGGGATTCAATGCAAACATAGCGTCTTCACATATAAATTATTCCATGTATGCTGGTGGAACTAATGCATAGGAATACCCCAATATCACGGCATGAGATTGACGATCTTGTTTCATCAGTTCACGCACATCTTACACCACAGTTGATTTTCGACGACCCTTATTCGTCCGTGAACGTTACGATTAAATTTACCAAATTAGAGATATAAAGAGATTATTGATAGTTCTTTATCTTTATACATACATACATACATATAGTCACGCCTTTTTTCCGTAGGGGTTGGCAGAGACCACTTGCTACGGTTCTTACACACATATTTTGCTTTCTTTACTTTCATCAGTGCTCTCATACATGCTCGTCGGTTATTGGTACTTTTGACCTGGCCTTTCTTAAAAACAATGTTAACCTGATCGAGATTTATCTTTATATAAAAAATTAATTAATCCATAGCGACAGAAAAAATTCACAACATCTACTAGAGGTTAACAATGGACATCTAATACAAAACACTTAAGAAAAATTAAAGAAATGGGAAAGTTATATCGAGGACAGAACCGATGAACTTTTAATCGAGAACGACAAAGGCACAACAATTCCGAAGAGGGAAGTAGAAGTCGCCATTAATCAGCTTAAAATAAATAAAATCCCAGGACCCGACGAAATTTACCCGCAGATATTAAAACTGATAAACAAGAACAACCTACACTTACTTGTCTCCTTGTTTAATAAAATTTTCGAGACAAAAAGAATACCAAACGAATGGATGAAGTCGATCTTCGTACCCTTACCAAAACAACCACACTCCCAAAGATGCAAAGACTTTAGACTGATAAGTCTTATGAGATACAATTAAAAGTTTTTTATAACAGGCTATTTAGAAAACGCGAAGCAGAGATAGGGAATGATTAGTTTGGTTTTACGAGTGGTATGGGACAAGAGAAGCGCTGTTTAGCGTAGAAGTGTTATGCCAGAAATATTACGACCAACAGAAAGATATCTTTCTCTGTTTTGTCGACTTTGAGAAGGCCTTCGACCGAGTGAAGCATTTTAAATTAATAGATACCCTACGAGATATAAATTTAGATGGCAAAAGCTTGACATGAATCAAAAACTTATACCGGTACCAAGTGGCCAAAATTTGAAAAAAAGGCGAAACTTTTAACAGCATAAATATTGGGAAAGGAGTAAGACAGGGATGCGTATTGTCACCAATGTTGTTTAATATATATTTTAAGCTTCTGTTTAAAAAGGCTCTTGAGAAAGTTAATGAAGGTATAAAAGTAAATGACGTTCGGATAAACACTATTAAATACGCCGACGACACCGTATTAATGGCAGATAAGGATACCGGCTTACAAACTATTCTAGAACAGCTAAATGAGACATGTTCGGAATTTGAAATGCGGATCAACGAGAAAAAAACAAAAATAATGGTAATACAGAAGAGACGGAATGTACATATCTCCTTTATTATAAATAATAACATATTACAACAAGTTAACCATTACAAATACTTGGGATGCTGGATAGACAGCCAATTAAACTCAGAAAAAGAAATAAATTCCAGAATTGCACAAGTCCAAAGCAACTTTACAAAAATACGAAGCCTTCTTTGCGATTTACATCTCGACATAAACCTAAGATTAAGGTTAGCGAAATGTTACATATGGTCAGTCATTCTGTATGGAGCAGAGCGTAGACCTTAAAAATAACGAGCATGAATAAATTGGAAGCTTTCGAGATGTGGGTCTATCGACGCATACTAAAAATACCGTGGACAGCAAGAGTGTGGAATGAAGAGGTCTTACGCAGAGTGAACAGAGCTTCTCCAGGTTATCAAGCGAAGGAAGACAGCATACCTGGGCCACTTTTCATTTTTTGCGGTGACATCTAGCAACCAGTGTTACCAGTTCTAGATATATCAAAAGCAATAACGTATAAGATCAGTTTCGGTGTTCAAATCGTATCACATTTAATCCGATTAGAAAGATTTTGACTATGTTACATCATTAATTTACCAAATATATCGTAACTAATTAACTAGGAATTTACAGTTGGACAAATTTGTTTATTTACCATTATAGATGAGGGTGAAATGAACAGTTTAAAGCTAATAAGAGATTGTACGGCCACGTGGTTGCTCAGAAAAAAGACTTTTTCTGATTTATAGACAAGGTCGATGTACTGTACAGCCAGTAGGAAAAAACACGTTTGGAAAAATATTGTCCATTATAGCGGAATATCTGGGTTTGAGTGATCCTGAGAAATATAAAGGTCATTGTATGCGTCGAACGTCAGCAACTCTTCTTGTAGAGGCTGGAGCCGGTATGACCACGTTGAAGCGCCATGGTGGATGGAAGAGTATGTCGGTTGCTGAAGGATATTTAGAGGATAGTTTATCTTCAAAAAATGAAGTTTCAAGAATGCTGGCAAGTGTACCTTTCGGGTCTGGCGTTTCGGTGCAGAAATTTGAAACTCAAACTATGAAACATGAATTGTTTGCTGCAGGCAACTTAACTATCACCGGATCATTTCAGAACTGCCAATTATATGTTAATTCGTCAAAATAATGTTCATCGAATATTAACATATATTCCTATATTCTGTTTGTAATTTCATTAATAAAGGTTATTAAATAAGTTAACCAAAAAAGTATTTCTCTTTATGCCCGCGCGGGCATAAAGTACGACATTAGATAGTTGGTAACTAAGTAATAAAAACACAATAATGAACTAGTATGACATAAAAGTATAAACAATGTAACGTGTTACTGCTTTTGAAATCCATAAACGTTTACAGTTTAACATAGAGTTACTGTTATACTTTTGTAATTATCTTAAAGTGTTGCTAATAACCTTCCATGGTTGCTGTAATTTTCTTTCTTTAAATAAAAAAAAATAGCAATTAGCACAAAACGTGATCATTCTGTTTAAATAAAAATCAGATTGTTTATCAGGCGCTTTTAACAATGTCTTAAAGAATGAACTTTATGCGAGAATAAAAAATCATAAAAAATCATTTGCCATGTGCTTGTTAAAAATAAATGGAATTAGAAATTATTATAAAAAGTGAATCCGAGTTATCAAATCATATCTTTATCAAGAAAATTTAGTTTTACTTAAAACATTGATTTGTTAAAACAATGGGTCACTTTTTGTATTACATATTATGCAAATAATAAACCAATAAATATTTAAATATCTATTTATATTATGACGTCTATATAACGTACAAAACAATGTTTTAAAAACCTCCCTAATAATACACGTTATTCGTTTCTTAACTTGGGGGTTGCTAAAATTTTGATAATAATTAAAGAATTACTGAAAGAAGGTCTTAACGTATTAATCAAATTTTTTGGCTGCGCTAAAAAGTTAAGAAACGGTGGTTTAGAAAATTGATTTATACAGTTACCATACATAACATTCCACAAGAGTGATTTAAAAAGTAAACATTTTGGCGGGAGCGCAAGTTTTAACTAGAATAAATTTTATATAAAAATACATTCAGAAATATACTGAAAAAAAGTAACGCTACAAACTATTACTCTAAGATTGAAATTAAAATTATTCTTCAGACTTAATAACAAAATAGAGGGAGGCCAGGATAGCTTCCATAGGTTCCTGTTTTTGGAAAAGCAAATAAATGGAGAGCAACTCGGGGATCACTCCGGGATACTGAGTGAAACAAAAAACCACCAAATTATCGGGATGGTTCCTGACTTGCTAGCCACAAAAATACACGTAGGAAAGTCGTTCAATGTCCTCTTTCCGGAGAGAGACGAATGGATGAGGGGACAAATCCTCTTTCCAGAGACTGAATACGTAATGTACACAGACGGCTCAAAAACCCCAGATGGAGTTGGGGCCGGTGTTTTCAGCAGGAAACCAAAGATTGAAATATCTACCAGTCTTGGCAGGTATGCCACAATCTTTCAGGCTGAAATATTCGCTATCGAATTGTGTGCAAGAGAGTTGACCTCTAGCAAACAAAAATATAAATATAATATCAGACAGCCAGGCCGCTTTAAAAGCACTGAGCTCCAACAAGATAAATTCTAAACTTGTATGGAATTGCATCGAATCCTTAGAGTACCTTGGTGCGAACAACAGGGTGACCCTACTGTGGGTACCTGGGCACCAGGGGGTGGAAGGAAACGAAAAAGCCGACACCCTTGCAAAACAGGGGGCCGAATCTGCGTTCACTGGACCAGAACCGGTTTTTGGAGTCACCACAAGTGCCGCCAAAACAATTATTTCGGACTGGGCGGAGAGCAAAATACTCACGTACTGGTCCGACATACCAGGGCTAACCCACTCGAAGGCGTTTTTACCGTTACAACCCTCGAGAAACACAACTAAGCAGATCCTAGAATGGAGCAGAAATGACCTGCGTATTCTAACAGGACTGCTTACGGGACACTGTCGTCTGAGATACCACCTCAGAAAGATAGATCTGAACCAACAAATGGACTGTCGGTTCTACTGCGTGAAAGACGAAACTGCTGAACATATACTATGTTCATGCCCCGGCCTGGGAAGAATAAGGTTCAACATATTTGAACCTCAGGAATTTGTTTTCATGCTGTGATACCTGCATTTTTAAGTTCTCTCAGATTTCTAGGTGCAGGTAATCGACATTTAACATTTTTCTTGAGGTGATCCCATAAACGTTCGATCGGATTCAGATTAGGGCTTTTTGGTGGCTACTGTATAACTGGTATACCAACTTGATACGGTAATCGAGTACCTCTCCATCTGTGTGAGGTAGGACACAGGAGTGTGGGTCGCCCGCGAAAGCGGTGGAGCGACAATATATAAGGCTGGCGGATGAAGATAAACAGGCTTTAAGCCTAATTAAAAAGGAAGAAGAAGAAGAACTAGAAAAGGCCCATGTCCAAGAATGGATGAACAGTGGCTGAGGAAAGAAAGAGAGAGAGAAATTAGTTTGTATAATCTAATTAAAAAAATAAAATTATATTGTTTTGGTACTCTTGATCCTTTGACATCTACAAGTTGACAGTGACGTTAATTGGTTATAAAAACGTAAACTACTAAAAAAATTGTTTAGTAAGATTTTTAAATAGGTTTTGAGAGGTGAAAGGGGTTTACAGAAGTAATTTTAATTAGTGTATAACAATGTGTGGTAAGTTTATAATATGCTCAAATATTAAAACTTAAAATTTACAATAGTTATCATATTATACATTTTTGTAAATATATTTTGCTATTTTTTAATTGAAATGTGTTGACATGGCATAACTTTTATCCGTTTAACTTGTTGTTTTACTAAATAGAATTTTATTTTAGTTTGTTAAATAACAGTATGTCACTTTCTTTTAATTAACTTTAGGCATTAAAAAAAAATGTTACGTTTTTTAGGTATTTACACAAATTAAAAAGTAATATTATATATATATATATATATATATATATATATATATATATATATATAGTTTTATAAAAGGGAAAGATGAGATCATATACAGATAAATGTTTGCCAAGGTGAGATTATTTTAAAAAGTCGAGATCCCTTTTCGGATCTCGCCTTTTTTAGTGTGTATTTCGGATTTTTTCAGTCAATATCGATGAGGTAGAGTTATGTATTGAATTTAATGCAGTGCATTTGAATAAAAGCTTAGAGTCCTTAATTTATATTTTATAATCGAACAAATAAGTATTGAGAAATTTCCAAAACCTTTTCTAAAACATAAGAGAGATAGAAAAAATATATTTTTGGATTTTCGTTAGGTATTCAAATGATCTTTTTCGATGGCTGGCTGATAAAAAATATGTTTTGCTCGTTCCCAAGGATATGTACTCTAAAATGGTTCATAGGATCACTCATACATCCGTCTGTGACATCCCGATTTTTTTAGAGAATGTCCGATGTAAATAGTTGAAATTTAACCCATCAATGGTAAAATATTGAGAATTCCAGACTTAAAAAGCTTGAAGAGGGAAAGTTTGTTAACCGATTTATTTTCTCGTAGTAGTCATGTGAGGTGGGGTAAAACATTTTCTCAAGAATTTTCTGAGGGAGTTCTGGGGAAATTATAGAAAATCACAAAAAACCAAACTTCAAATAATGTGTATTAAGGTATTATATTTTTGTCGGTACATCAGAAATTACACAAAAAATCTAGATACCACAAGATGACAAGAAGAAAACACGTGAATACTTATTGACAATTTATTAATAGTGAACTCATTTTTTTTCCTTTCTGAAGGTATTACAAACAAAAACTTTTATTTGCACCCAAGTTTTGTCTTCGAACATATCCCTGAATGACACTCACTTGATGAATTGGATTCTTTCTCCTCATCTGGAATCCAAGATAGAAAATATTTTATAATAATGATATAACTCGAACACAAAACTGAAAGTATGAAAAAAACTTACTGATGAATCAATAAAATCCGTTGATAATTTATATTCTTCTTCAGTGTGGTTTGATTCAACTTCTTCGTTCATTTCAATTCATTCATTAAATTCATTCCAGATATTTTCCCCTCCTTCTAAATCCTCCACTACGTACTCCTTACAGAACGACTTTTCGTTTTCAGAGTGCTGAGAGTGCTCATTATCCGTGCATCATAATTCTAGTAGAATCAATGTTGAAGAAAAATCAGTAGCATAAGGGTATATTATAAAAAATATTGCTCACATTAAAATGCGGAAATTTCCGTTTGGGAACTATATAAAAATGTATTCATGCCTATGCCTCTACGGGAATTCGTCTTCAGAAATAAATGCAGAATAAAAAAAAATCATGATTTAACTTACCTTCCTTTTCTGCATTAAGCTTTACTTCCTTATTCAAAGCCAATTTCACTAGTCTTTTACTACGAGCGCTCATATTTGGTGCAAAATTAATCACTTCCTCACTCCAAATGAAACTAAACTACGAGGGCAGTTTGATAAGTCAGTGACTTTTTGAATTTCCCGCGCAGTTACTCCAAATGCAACATTGCTGCCGTAATCTATCAGTGGGCAACTTTCTAATTTTGAGCAAGCTACGTCGTGCAGTTGGTGTTTGATAGCCGTTCAAAACAGACAACCTCGTGAATTTTTACGAAAATGGAAAAAAGTGAATTTCGTGTGCTGATTAAGCATTACTTTACGTAAAAAATCCGTCACTAAAACTAAGGAAAGACTTGATAAATACTACGGGGACTCGGCACCATCAATTTCAATGGTTAAGAAGTGGTTTACAGAGTTCCGTTGTGGTCGCGTACCAGCACTAGTGACGCCGAACGTCCAGGTCACCCAAAAGAAGTGATCACGCCGGAAATCGTCGATAAAATCCATGAAATGATATTGGATGATCGTAGAATGAAAGTGCGTGAGTTGGCTCATGCTGTAGGTATCTCAACTGAAGGGATACATCATATTTTACACGAATATTTGGACATGAAAAAACTCTCTGCGAGATGGGTGCCGCGATTGCTCACACTCGACCATAAGCGCAATCGTGTGACAACTTCAAAAGAGTGTTTAGCGATGTTCAGCCCTAATCCGGACGAATTTTTGCGCCGTTTTGTTACTGTGGATGAAACATGGATCCATCACAACACGCCAGAGACCAAGGAACAATCGTAACAGTGGGTTGCTCGGGGTGAACGTGGACCAAAGAAGGCGAAACAGAGTCTTTCAGCCAACAAGGTCATGGCCACAGTTTTTTGGGATGTACGCGGTGTCATTCACATCGATTATCTCAAAAAAGGTAAAACGATCACCGGCGAATATTATTCAAAGCTTTTGAACAGATTCGACGTTGATTTGAAGCAAAAACGGCCGCATTTGGCGAAGAAGAAAGTGCTGTTCCATCAAGGCAATGCAAGTGTGCACACTTGTCTAGTCACGATGGCTAAAATCCACGAATTGGGATACGAACTGCTACTCCATCCAGCATATTCTCCAGATTTAGCCCCCTGCGACTATTTTCTGTTTCCAAACCTAAAGAAATGGCTGGGCGGTAAGAGATTTGAGTCGAATGAAGAAGTCATTACCGAAACAAACGCGTATTTTGAGAGCTTTGCAAAAACCTATTATTTGGAGGGAATAAAAAAATTAGAAAAACGCTGGACTAAATGTATCGAGCTAAAAAGTGATTATGTAGAAAAATAAAATGTTTATTTGCGGAAAAAAATTTGTTTTATTCAAAAAGTCACTGACTTATCAAACCGCCCTCGTAAACTAACTAGTGGAAGCAGAAAATGCGCATAAGGGACAAAAAGGTGGTATGAATTGTTACTATTGACTACAGCGCGGGATCTCACTTTTACCAATAAACGTCAATATATCCACTGTAGGATCTCGACTTACGTGTATTATTTCGTAGATCTCGCTTTGGTTTGATTTCATCACAAAAATTTATTATGAGAAAATCCTTCCCCTCTGTGACGGTAAACATGAAAACGATCGTTTCCTCAATATTTATGTAAAATATATTCGGAAAGTCATAATGGTTATGATGGATCTCAGGTTGTCCAAGATTTATCCGGATCTCAACTTGGTTTAAAAATGTATATATATATATATATATATATATATATATATATATATATATATATATATATATATATATATATATATATATATATATATATATTAAATTAAAAGGTTCTGGTGTTTAACAAAAATGAAAGTTGATATTAACTTTTAACATATGAGTAAGGTACCACGGCTCACCTCACCTCACCTATCTATTGTTATTTTACATTTACTTATATATTTGTCGAATAGCGTTAGGAACTTCGTTCCTATAGGGCTTACTTACTTTTAACGAAAATTTATAACAAGTACTGCACAATTTTTTTTATTTTTAAACACATTTTTTAAAACTAAATCTAAACGAATTGTTTTGATAGCTGTTATTAATAACGAGACAAAATATGTATAGCCTACTGTTAAAATACTCGATAAACTTTTAAAACGGACGTAAGAAAAAGATAAATTTATTTTTGGTATAATTTCGTATTATTGCATTTATTTTGTCCAGGAGTTTATATGGAAAACAACAAAAAACGGTTACCTAAAAAAGGTACCTACATATTTTTTTATTTTTAGTTTGGTATTTCGTTAGTATTTTTTTATTAAAAATACAAAAATTATTTAAAATTAACATGACAAAAAATGTTTACCAACAAAAACTAAAACGGCAAGAAATTTTGCATACATTGCGATTGGAAAACACAATTTAATACTTAAACTCTGAATAATCACCAAATGTCAAGCTTTTTTGCCATTTTCCTATTGCCAAAAGCGTCTGTTGTCGATATCAATCAAAATTTTGTGGGAAGATTTTCAATCCAACAACAAACAGAAATAATAAATAAAACCAGCAACATCTGCTACCCGCTACAAATATTATGGTGCCTTATTTGTTTTAATATTTTAGCAGCTAAAATGCATATCACATAATTTGTGTTTCGAACATCATTGGCGTAAATAATTTTCTTTTGATTACATATTGGATAATAATTGATAAATGAAGATTATTCCAAGACACCGTTGATCCTAATTCATTATTCAAGGAGACTGGATCGATCACAAATTCACAATTTTCAGGATCCATGGAAACTGAGACATGGAAACCAGGCACAGTCACTCTCGGAAAATGTCCTCGCTTATTTTACAGAACTCTCTGAGAAATATAAGTCATCATCATTGTGGAAGTTATAACATTCCATCAAATAAATCTGAAATTAAAAATAAATGAAATATCTATTATATTTATAAATAATATTTAGATTGCATTAAAACTCTGACTATCGTATAGTCGTAGAAAACATACATTAAAGGTTACAGTCATGCTGTCCAATTCAGTGTATATTTTTAATATGTCGATTTTTAGTCGATACACTGCTAATTTCTTTTTCGCAAGAATTACAAACCAATTTATGGGTCTTTTCTAATACGTCCCCGCATTTTCAAAGTTCTTTACCAGGTACTGTTGGTGTTAGGTTAGGTTAGGTTAGGCTAATAATAATCGGTATTAATTGAGGTAGTAAAAAAATTACCCTAACCTAACCTAACGTCCTAACCTAACACAAACAGTACCTGGTAAAGAACTTTGAAAATGCGGGGACGTATTAGAAAAGACATCAATTTATCGCTAAAAATAAATATGGAGTTAAAAAAACGTTTCATTCTTAAAAGATATAACTTACTTTACTATGTTTGCTCCACATATTAATAGTAATTAATACTTATGTTTGTAGCACAAAAAAAGGTTGAATCGCCAAATTATAATAAAATATCGCAATTCAAAAAGTAGAAAGTAATTGACATTAACAGCATGACAATCACCGAACAAAACGCGGGAAATAGGAGCCAAATCAAACATGAAGCATGCGCAGATTGTTCCGCACTGGATTGGTCGGCATATCTGTAACCTTTAATGTACGCTGTCGTAGAGAAAGTATATATAGACCAGTGTCGATAATTTTTGAAACCAAAAAAAATAATAGTAGGATGAAACACATTGGAAAAGAAAGAGAATATAACAAAAATGAAAGGAAAAATAATTTACGGACGATCTGAGGTCGGTAAGTGGAAGGGGGTGAGTTTTTAAGGGTAAAAAACGGTTTATCTTGATTATCGGCAAAACTGCAAGTCGTATGGTTAGGATAAGTTAAATAGCAAAATTGTAGGTAATAAAAAGATCTACAATTTTTGTTTTTACATTTTTTTCCATAGGACTTGTAGTTTTACCAGAAATCAAAATAAACCGTTTTTTACCTTTAAAAACTCACCCCCCTCCACTTCCCGACCTCAGATCACCCGTAATTTTTTTTCCTTTCATTTTTGTTATATTCTTTTTCTTTTCCAATGGGTTTCATCTTACTAATATTTTGTTTTCTTTTTTACCATTTTCAAAGGCTTCAGCCCTGGTTTAATAGTCTTCTGCTCACATATAATAGCTATTATTCCACACTCGTTAAAGAATATACTATATTTGTATATGTTTTTAACTTACTACGTACATAAAAAACTTTAATTCTGGTCTTACTGGTAAGTGTATCAGTAATTATGACAAAAATAAGAGTGAAACGTGGACTATTGAATGATGGGTACCTAAGAAATTTTCTCAAAAAACGGAAACTATATGTTAAAATGTTTTATTACATAATTCAGTTTTTAATTTTATCGGTCTGTATTTCAAAAACTTCGAAGTTATTTATCAAGGCTTGTCAAATTTTATTATTATGTCCCAATTCCAATACACTGTGTAATTATCACTCGTATAATTAGTGCAAATATTAAATAAGATTGTTATCATTAATATGGACAAATAGTAAAAATGAGGTTATGGCGTTATCCACTAACTAGATCCTTTCTCATGGAGATATTTTTATAGAAGATACCAGAATGTACCAAAATCGTCTAATATAATCATACAAAACCAATTATGGAAATCGAAGTAGATCAAAGTAAAATAAAATTACTCTGAAATTCTATTTGGAGTAAAGGAATACACAATCTTTGAAAACATGAAATTGAAGTGATCTTTTTTGTCCTATTTGTCAGGTGCACTCCAATAAGCTTTTTTTTAAGGTTTAATTACTTTCATATTGCAAAACATCTTTAAGCTTAGCGAATATAGGAATTAATAATTTTTCACACACGCCTAATAAAATCCACATAAAAAAAATTCAAATTTTTCTTCTTTTTATTTAATGAAAGAATTGCCATTTCTCAGCTTTGTAAAATAAAAAATACTGCAACTATTTTAACTTATGACCTATCATTTTAAAATCAACATTGGTATATATATTTAAACTTTTTTTTTGAAAGTAAGACTACATGAAGACACTGACGAAATCCTGATTAAGAGAGGCGTTAGACAAGGAGACATTGTGTCACCCAAATTGTTTACACTGGTGCTAGAGGATGTTTTCAAAATCCTGCACTGGAAAAACTCAGTAACCTAAGATTTGCTGATGACATTGCCATTTTTGCTCCAAACAGTGAAGAATTAGAAACCATGCTTATAGAACTACAACATGAAGCAAGAGAAGTAGGCCTAGAAATGAACATTTCCAAAACCAAATTCATGACAAACCAACAGACAAACATAGAGAGTATAAATGTGCTAGGACACCAGGTAAGGAAAGTGAACTCTTATGTCTACCTAGGTCAAGAGGTAACATTGGGAAAAACTAATCAAGAACTTGAAATTAACCATAGATTACGTCTAGGATGGGCGGCCTACGGGAAGATGCGACACGTCTTCAACTCCAACCTACCCCTTAAACTTAAAACCAAAGTTTACATGGAATGCATTCTACCGGTAACAACCTACGGATGCGAAACATGGGTTCTAACAAAGAAAATCCTAAATAAATTAAAGGTACACCAAAGAGCAATAGAACTAAAAATGCTAGGAATAACGCTTAAAGATCATAAAACCAATGAGTGGATAAGAAATAGAACCAGTGTCGAATATATATAGAGGCGAATAGGTGGTCTTAAATGGAATTGGGCCGGACATGTTGCCCGAAATAAACCAATTGGAGCGAAAAAACAACAAGATGGAGACCTTGGGGGGAGAAAAGAAGCACCGGCAGACCACAGCAAAGATGGTATGATTCAAAAGAACAGCCAGACTTAACTGGTACCAAGTGGCACATAACAGAGAAAACTGTAAAAATATGAGGGAGACCTATATCCAAAGGATAGAAAACGGCTAGAAGAAGAAGAAGATGTAAGTGTTAAAAAATTAACGATCATTGTACATACATACATACATAAAGTCACGCCTTTTTCCCATAGAGGTAGGCAGAGACCACTTCCTTCCATTTGCTACGGTTCGTAGACACATCTTTTGCTACCTCTACTTTCATCAGTGCTCTCATACATGCTCTTCGGTTGTTGGTACTCTTGACCTGGCCTTTCTTCAAAACAATGTTGATCTGATCGAGACATGTTCTCCGAGGTCGACCTCTACCGATTTGCCCATTCACACTCGCCTTATAAACTCGAAATATACTTCAATAAGTACCTACCTAATCCAGCAAGTTTTAATTAAAATTATGTGTTATAGTTAAAATATTTATAATTATTTGATAATATTTTTATAAATTTTGTACACTATTTTAATCAAGAATTTTAATTGTTGTTAAAATGTGAGAGTTTATTTAACGAATACTATTAATCACATACTGTTATCACAACCCACCATTTTTAAAACCTTGGTTTATCTACGGGTGAGTAATTTATTACAATTACCGCAAGTTCTCTTGGAATTCAAAGTCAGCATTCCAATTTTACTGAAAATATGAAAGACACCTTACCAATAAACAATTTTAAATATTAGTTTTTAATACAGAATAGTCATTATGTTTTTAAATAAGTTATTTCACTAATATAAGTAAAAACTATCAAAATAACTTTATAACTACTAAGAAGTCACTCATTTGTATTGTAATAATGTGTAAAATCTAGAAATGCGACTTCTAGATCGGTTTCGGATACTTCTATGAACTCTTGAAATACAATGGTAAGGATTGTAAGTAATAAAACTCGATGTTACTAACTGAACTACCCGCCATCACCTACAGAGTGAATTATTTTAAGATAAACACTCGACTGTGTAAATCAGTGTTGCTTTTTCTGCATTACCGATTTAACACGAGAAAAAAATTAAAACTAACTACTCAAAATTTTTGTTTAGGAAACAAATTTTATTTGTAAACTGGTATGCAAGTAAGAAATCGACAATGATACTTCGGACATTGTAAGAATAAATTTTTAAATATGCAACAGGTTTTGCACATTCAAAGAATATTATTGAATCTCTTTTATTAACCCTTGCTCTACTCGTCAGCCTTCAGGGGAGGCAGGAAGTGTTCCCACGGATTCTTGCCTATTTTAATGCGTTGCATGGCAACTACTTTACTTGCTACCGTTTCGTCGTTTCCACCACTGAACACCAGCTGACCTTTTTACTATAGAAAGCAGGTGTAAGAACAAAATTAGTCTCTGGAATACGCGCAATGTTGATATTAGGCCAGTCCTTTCAGCGTTTAAACGTTAACTTTAAATTTAACTGCTTAAAATTATCGTAAATCTTTGAAATTCAGTTAATAACTCATTGAAATGAAAATCTAAATCATTAATATCAATCTAACAACAACATAAAACAAGAACTAAGAGTATTTTTTTAGTTTTTAAATTGTAAACAAAATAACCTTAATTATAAATCATCAAAATAAATATAATAAAGTATGAAAAATTGTAAAAATATTTCGTTCGGGTAACATAAAAGACACACGGTAAATTAAAAAATAAATTACGCAAGAAGAACGTAAAGGAAAATTTACATTTTCTCTTGTGAATCCTTATTATTCTTGCTGCCGAAATGACTTGTGGTTTACGAAGTAAGATGTGGGTAACGGCGGAAAAAACAGACGTAAATAGCCAATTTCTTTCTAGCTGCTGAGTTTGTAAAGGAATGCGGTAAGTTGTTTTGGACGGCAAAACGAAAACTTACGTCTTAAGTCGGAAAAACAAAGACCAAAAAACCTTCATTTTATTTCTAACGAGTACTTCATCAGCAGCTTTTCGAGATTGGGTGGTAAGACAGGTTTTCGCCCCATTTTTGTAATACAAAGCTGGTGCACTGACCTATTACTTTTCACATAGTTTTCCAACGTTGATTTGGGAACTCAAAACTGCTTGTGGGCCATTCAATAACCCATTTTCTGTTTTTTTTTATTGCTTCTACAGCTTTTTTAACGCTTCTTGGTCCCAGTTTTTATTACGCCTTTGAAAAAAATAAATAAATAGATCACTTGTCTTAAATCCAATCTAACAAATGTAACTACTACTACTACGATGGCGCTACAGCCCATATCAAGCCTTGGCCTCTTCAATCCTTCTTCCCCATCCGTTCCGATCCACCGCTGCATGTCTCCAATTTCTTATACCCAGTATTTCTTCAGCATCCTTTCGTACCCCATCTTCCCAGCGCAGCTTCGGCTTTCCTACCGGCCTCTTTCCTTCAGGTTTTCCTGTGAGCATCTTTTTTGGAACTCTGTCGTCTGGTATTCTTTGGGCATGTCCTGCCCATCTCAGTCGCATCAGTTTTTTATGCATTGAAACTCTGGGTTCCCCATACAACTGGTATATTTCATGATTCATGGTGCCCTCCAGAAATCCCCTTCATTTACTGGGCCAAGAATTCTGCTTTTTTTTTATATGTTCTGGTTCCCACGAAAAGGGATATCCTGTAATGTTCAGAGAACATCGTGGGAACCAAGGGAAAGAAGGTAGGAGTTGGTGTTCTTCTTAAATTTCTGGAGGTTGTATGCCTCGGGGAACACCTCCCTAGGCAATGAGTTCCAAAGCCTCGCAATTCGTTGGATGAATGAGTCTTTGGAAAGTGATGTTCTGCAGGTCTCCAAAGTGACCACGAAGGGGTGTGAAGACTGAACTTGACGGGTTAATCTCGAAGAGACTGCCAAAGGAGGAACGATTGTTGATATTTCAGAAGAGCATCGCCCATGAAAATATCTATAAAATAGAGACAAATCGCCAACTTTTCTACGGTGTTCCAGACAAGTGAGCGAGTTTGTAAGCGAGGCATCACCGACGAGACGAATTGCCCTTTTTTGGACAGAATCCAATAGCTTCAGGATATGTTTAGGTGCCTCACTCCAAATATGGGAACAGTATTCCAGTACAGGTCGGATCTGTGCCTTATAGATCATAAGCAGCTGACTGGAGGTGAAATAGCTCTTGGCACGAAACAAAAAACCAAGTTTTTGGGATGCACTTTTGGCAATGGACCTCACGTGATTTTCTCAGGAAAGGTTATTGCTGATAGTTATGAACAAATGTAACACGATGCCAAATGTCAGATATCCATTTAGCAAATATTTCACCTTTAAGGCGATACAACAAAATACAATTAATTTAAGGTTATGTCTATAAAAAATATAACTTATAACATTTTCTACAAACAAAATAACAGATAGTTACTATTCATTTTTTCGTTTTGTTGCTCCCTCGAATAAAACATATTAACAAATTTTAATAAGCACTTAGATGAAAATAGATTATTTTTAAATTGCCACTCGCACTGTGGACAAAATTCATTCATTGGTGTTTTTTATTAACTTTTTACACAAAACCGACCATCTAGAATAAGAACAATTACCCAAAAATTTATAGTTGCAAAATAAAAACCCCCTCAAGTCCAACTAAATTTGTATTTGTTGACACAATAAAAGATGTACGTTGATAATGGTGTGAAGTGAAAATGATATTTGTTACGTATTGAATCTTTTAGCTTATATTTCATATGCCGCTATAAAAATTGGTAATGATACACTTTAACATTTATTTTAGAATAGTAAACTTTAAAAAGCAGTGAATAGATGTAAATTTTCAGCTTCTTTACCGTTGAATTTTTATTACATACATACATATAGTCAAATGCCTTCAAAACAACTAAGGGTCTCCTCCAAGGATGCTCAACATCACCCACACTATTCAAAATATTTCTACAACAGACACTAAGACCATGGAAGAGAAAATGTGCAGGAATGGGAATACCAATTAGAAATGATCATCTGTATACTCTAAGCTTTGCCGATGATCAAGTAATCATAGCTCAAGATGAGGAGGATTTAGGTTTTATGATGCGGAAACTAAAGGAGGAATATGGGAAAAATGGAGTGGAAATCAACCTCGAAAAGACCCAATATATGTCAACGGCACAAGACAGGATATATCACCTAGAAATAGATGATAACCGACAGATCTCAGGAACAGACAAATTTAAGTACCTAGGGTTTATAATATCAAAAAGTGGAACAACAGAGGAAGAAATAAAAAATAGACTAGGTCAAACTAGGGCATGTATTAATCAATTAAACCCAATATTATGGGATCGCCACATAACCAAGACTAATAAAACGAGAATATTCAATTCAATAGTTCGCAGCATAATGACTTATGGAGCTGAAATGTGGGTGATCAACAAAAAAAACTAAGGGAAGATTGTAGCCACAGAAATGGACTTTTGGAGAAGGAGTTGTGGAGTGAACAGATTAGATCGAATAAGAAATGAGGATATCAGGAGAAGAATGGAGGTAAACAAAGACATACTAGAACACATAGAGGAAAAGAAACTAACGTGGTACGGACATGTTAGAAGAACTCCGGAGGATCGCTGGATACACCGGGTAACTGAGTGGTATACAAATTCATGCACTTGTTCCACTCTTTCTTCTTCAATCAGCGTCTTGTAGTTTGTCATACTTCTTTTCTTTCGTCTTGCTAACATTTATTTTCATCACATTGATTTTTAGGGCATCATGTTTAATAGCAACCATCGCCTATAACTTTGCTTCAGATAATGCTAATATGACCTGATCATCGGCGTAAAGAAGGCATTTGACGTCCAAATCATTCATTCTTAATTCATACGCACACTCTTTCAAAGCTTTTAAACAATCGTCTATGTTTAAGTTAAACAGCCATGGCGAAGCCACACATCCCTGTCTCACACCTTTTTCGATGTTAAACAATTCGGGCAAGCTCCGTTTACTCTGACACAAGCAGTTTAATATTTGAACCAATTTTTAATGTGTCTAACAAACAATTAATACAAAAAATTCAAGTAGCCGATACGGATATACTTAAAATCTAATAAATAAATTACAACAATATTTACTTTTGAAGTGACAGCATTCTAGCAATTATTTTTTGTAAATTTTCGTTGATGTAGTTTTTTATGCAAAAATGAAATTTCTGGCGCTTATCGTTTACTTGACAGGTATTTATGGTGCGAGTAAGATTATTTTTTTACGTAATAATTAAATTCTTTATAGCCAGAACAGGACTATATTCGTTATGAATTGTATTGTTATAGCCCAGTCATATTAGGGGTTTCACCTCGGAATGAATGATAATAAGCTGTACATTGGTATAAACCTTTGTTTTGTCGTTCTAAATGTCTCAAAAGTCACAAATGTTATCGTGTCCGTGTCTTAAGATATTGAAGGACAAAGGTCATAAAAAATGGTTTTTCGCGAATATCTCGCTTTTTGTTGCTTAAATGAGATTTGCACTTATTATAAAAGTTGTAGAGTATAAAATTCTTTACAACTTTTGTTTGAACTTTTTTTTCATACGATTAACCGTTTTTGCGGTAGACCGCGAAGAGTGCGCCGCGTACAGTCATATATGGCCTAATGCAAGGTCAAGCGTGAGTTACGGTTATCAGAACGTTGTATTAAGTTAAATTATTAACTAAAAAATTATAATATTAAACAACGCCCATTATTTAGGTACTTATTATTAATTATTTATATTTAATTAAAATAAGTGACTTAGTTATTTATATTTAACTATTTCTATTTAACTATAGTATATTATTAATTTTGAATTATATATTTTAAGTTAAAAAGACAGTAAGGGAATATATTTAATACATACATTTATTTATCATTAAATATAGCATATTATACATATATTGAAATGCGAGTTCAAATATTAAAAGAATTTTTGTTGACAAAATAAAGGTTTATACCAATTTACAGCTTATTATCTTTCATTCCGAGGTTGACCCCTTTTTTTACCTAATATGACTGGGCTATTAGCACGAACAGGCAATCGCGTTCTAAAATTCGCATCTGCCGCTTAGCGAATAATAATAATAATATATCTCACCTTAGCTCTAAAACTTTTTCTTATCTAATTGTAAATGTTGTTTTCTTTGTATAATAGACGAATACGCCGATGTATACGAGAGAGAAATGGTTTACTACTCGTAGTGCCAGTTCAACAGTTGTAGTGAACGTACCAGTAAACCAAATATATATTGTTCGTAGTGACTAATGAGCATCGTATTGATTGTTGTGTCGTTGATTTACAATGAGGTAGCGTTCAATTTCAAAACGGCGGAATTGATGAATGAAACGTACATTAATTTTTAGTCGTCGATTTTGTGAGTTTATTCTGATTAATTTGATATCGGATATCAATGGAATGTACGTGTTGCTCTTCCGTATAAAAGACTTATAGTGATTGAGATATTCGAAAAAATGTGATTTATGATCTGAAAATTTGTTCACAGGACTAATTTAGTTCATGTAAGTATTCAGAGTACCTTCTTTATTTTTTTTTGTATTATTGATACTGATTTAAAAAAATTACCATTAGGTACTGTTATTTCCCGCATTTCAATTTCCTTCTATAGCCAACGACTAGACCGATTTTCAGCTAATCTTTAGATTAGCCCGGCAAATGATCGTGTAAAGTTTGGTAGCAACCCCACATTTTCATCCCCGAAACGTGAACTTTTTTAATTTCATTTCTATATCTAACGGCTGGACCGATTTTGATAAAATTTTCAGCCAATTTTTAGATTAGCCCGACGAATGATCGTGTGAAGTTTGGTAGCAACCCCGCATTTTCAATCTGAACGGATTTTGATGAAATTTTCAGCCAATCTTTAGATTAGCCCGGCGAATGAACGTGTGAAGTTTGGTAACAACCCCGTGTTTTCAACCCCGAAACGTGAACTTTTTACATTTCTTTTCTATAGTCAACGGCTGAATCGATTTTAATAATAAAACCAAATTTTCTTAAAATAAAATTTGTTTTATTATATTAACAATGTATTTAGTGTAACTGGTGTATTTTTAACTCTCTTATATTAGTTTCACCTGTATGTTTGTTTGTAACTGACTCTTTGGCCGTTATTTTGCCCTACTTTAAGCGATCAGATTTAATTTAAACTTCGCACACTTGCCAAATACCGACGATAATGCAATAATTCGGTTAAAATATTCGATAATCCTGATTAGTTTCGCCAGGATTCATAAATTTTTTCAGGAATCCTTTGCATGAGAGTAAGACGGTAAGACGATATTTCTTCTGATGCGTTTAAAACCAATGCCGGGGTCCCCCAGGGTTCCATCCTGTCCCCCACACATCAACGACCTCTTGAAAACCACCACGAACCCCATTTACAGTTTCACAGACGATAGCACACTTGTCTCAACTTTCACATTCTATCGATCACTTTCGGTGAATGATACAAATAGACTCAGGCAGGAACAGGTTGATTCCATTAATAGAGATCTTAAAGCAATCGTCGAGTGGGGAACCAACAATCTTGTTCAGTTCAACGCCCAAAAAACACAAAGTGCCACGTTTTCCAAGAAAGTGAATTCCTCAAATTATTCCATCACAATGTCCGGAAATACCCTTGAACCAAGTCCCTCCATTTAGATTTTGGGAGTAGGGGTGTCCAATAATATGTCTTGGCATGACCATGTTGCTAACATCGCAAAGTCTGCAAGCCAGAGGCTAGGTTTTCTGTGGAAAGCCAGAAAGTTTTTTACTCCTGATCAACTGATGACGACGTACAAGGCTCAAATCCGACCTCTACTGGAGTATTGCTCGCATATTTGGGGTTTAGCACCAAGGCATTGACTTCGTCTTCTAGATTCCATTCAGAAAAGAGCCATTCGCTTGATAAACAGCTCAACTCTCAAAGATACCCTTCACCCTCTAGAACATAGAAGAAGAGTTGCAGACCAGTCATTGCTCTACAGATATTTCCATGGCAGATGCTACAGAGAAATAAAAACTCTTGTACCACCATTGGCCACATTCGGCCGAAGAACTCGGCAAGCTGATCAGTCTCACACATTTACTCTCAAGCTTGACACTACAAGGACCAATCTTCATCAAGAATCCTTCTTTTACAGGACTGCTACGGAATGGAATAAGCTTCCAAAATCAGTTTTTCCAGAGAACAATAACCTGCCACTTTTTAAAAAGCGTGTGCACAATCATTTCCTTTCTATAATCCCTTCCCCTTCTAATAGTAGCAGTGTGGGCCGTCCGCGGCCCACACGATAGGTCTACCCTTTTTGTGACTATTTTCATAAAAAAAAAATAGATAAAACTAGTGCGTAATCCACCCAATCCAATATACTGGTGAGAAACGTGTCGAGGGATGAATGGCAAGAGAGTGAGTAAAACAAATCGAACTAAAAAGCGAAAAATAAATTATAGTTTAAAAAAACACTCTTTTAGAGTTAATCAAATTAAAAAGTAAAAAATAATTCTTAACATGAGAATAAAATTACTAACAAGAAAATTAATGTCACTGTTTTAAAAGCTTGGGGTGCTTTCATTCCGAAACGCTTTTAGAACAGTGACATAAATTTTCTCGTCAGTAATTTTATTCTTATGTTAAGAATTATTTTTTACTTATTAGTTTGATTAACTCTAAAAGCGTGTTTTTTAGTTTTTTTTACACTACGAGTATAATTTATATCCTTCTTTAGTCACCTGCTTGTTATCTCAGCTATGTTGATTCTTTCTGCACTGTTTCAAGAAAGACCATCTTTATCCAATAATCTCGTATCGTGATTATTAATTTGTAATTTTGTTAAACAAAAAAACTACAAGAGTCCTCCCATTTACTTTGCATGAGAAGAACTTAATGTCTATCTGTTTTCGTTGTTTTAGTACACCAGAATTATTTTCATCACAACTTAAGCAACGGTTTTCGGATTCATTTAAATGCCTTGATGAAAAAAAAGTTAGCATAATAATAATAGGAAAACATTATTTTGATCAAAAATTATAAAAATTATTAACTGTAAGCCAGTGATATCGCCGTCTTCAAATTCAAAGAAAATCAAAATACTTTATTTAACGTTAGTTAAAAATAATAATATTTAAACAGTTTAAATTATTATTTATTTAGGATTTTCATCAAAATTAATTCATCAATTCATGAACTTTCGACAATACTTTATTAAACAAAGCTGTGACCAAATGATTATAATTAGTATTGATCGTTTTATTAAATATCATTGGATCGTAAATTTTTAGTTTAAAATCAAGTATTTGTGAGACCAGCAAAAACACTGACTCGCGTCAATAAATTCCATTTTATAATCATCAAGTTCATTAGCCTGTAAATAGATAGCAACTCGTCTCTACTAATATTTGGATACCACATCAAATCCTAAAAACAAATCAATAATAAAATCGTTACACAATATCTTCGGGATCTACTGCTATCACAGAGGAGTGCTGTATAGGAAAATATTACAGACTGTTAAGAATTTGAATAACCAAGAAAAAAAACCATAAGTACATACGTTATTAAATATAATTACATGCATTGTATTGGACTGAAGTATAGTTGAAGTTAGAAATAATTTTTTCTGTATCACAAATTTGGTACCACAAAAAATTTAGACGACGGCAGATCCAGGACCGGACTTTAGTTGCATGTGTATTCATTTAAAAAATAAGTAAATATAAATTATACTTTTAATAAAAACTTTCTGATTCTACATAATTACTTTTAAAAGTTCTCCAAAAAGACATTTTTAAAAAAATTAAAATCCGAATACAACACTGAAATAAAAAAAATCACTTTGACACAACGACGCGTGCCAGAACAACCACTTTCATTGCCTATTTGGACTATTGAATCGGCAGGGTCAACAAATTAATAGAAAACAAGGCACGTTTAATCAGAAACACCAACATTTATAAATGGTAACAAACTATACAGGGTGACCAATTGAAAACGAAACAGAGCCATTTGCAGGAACCTCGTCAACTTTTTAGAAAAACGCTCACACCTGTCGATTTTTGATTAAAGGAGGACACTCCTTTCCGGTATTTTTGACTCCACTACTTTTAACCCCAAGCTAGGGTAAAAATTACCCCAAAATTTTTAACTGGCATTGGGGATCGAATAAGATGTTTTTTGAAAGCTCTGACAATTCTCTTTACAGTAGTCTTTAAATTTTACATTTTTTCCAATACTTAAAAAAAATTACTTGTTATTCCAAATATTTTAGTTGCTTACTTACTACTTAATTGATTAAATGTTCAAACTGATGACCGATCGCTTCCATACAATAATAAAGATTTTGTTCAAAACGTTCACGCACAGTCCGAAGAATCGTCAACGATTATTTGACGCAAATCTTCCAACGACGCTGGTTATGTTTTATAGATTTTACTTTTCAGATGTCCCCACAAAAAGAAATCGAGGGGCGATAAATCTGGCGATCGTAAAGGCCATTCAATGCTGCCCCTTCTCCCAATCCAAAATAAAAATGATCTTCGTCATTCTGTGGATTATTTTCAGATTATATCAGTCAAGGCAGGGTCAATAGCGTCTTTCAGTAATTGCAAATACATTTCGCCAGTCAAAGTAGAAAGTCCAGTCGGTCACCGCAAATGCCATCCCATGCATCAAATAGTTTAACATTTAAAATCTAATTTCTCAATAAGTAATGGGCGGAATTTTAAAATTTAAAGACTATAGTATAGATAATTGTAAGATCTTTTAAAATACATCGTATTCGACCCCTAATGCTACTTAAAAAATTTGGGGTAATTCTTACCCTTGCATGGGAATAAAATTAGTAGAGTCAAAAATACCGGAAAAGAGTGTCCCCTTTTAATGAAAAATTGACGGGCGCTGAGCGTTTTTCTAAAATGTTGACGAGGTTCCTGCAATTGGCTCTTATTTCTGCAGTATCAGTGTAATAAGTGCGCTTCTTTTTCTTGAAATCCCGCTCCTATCGGAGATTGGAAATCATCACCACTACTTGGACCTTATCAATCGCCCGCCTGAAGAGTTCTGCGGACGTGCAACCAAACCACTCCCTCAAGTTGCGCAGCCAAGAGATTCTTCTTCTGCCAATCGTTCCCTTGCCTTTTATTTTGCTTTGAATAATTAGCTTAAGGATATTATATCTATCTCCTCTTAGAACATGTCCTAGATATTCTAATTTTCTCCTTTTTATGGTGTTACTATTTTCTTTGGCTTTATTCATTCCTCATTTGAAACCTTGTCAGCCCATGGTATTCTCAGCATTCTCCTATAACACCACATTTCAAATGCTTCTATGTCTATGTTCTTGATGTTTTCTGGTTTAAGTGTCCAAGTCTCCATTTAGTTACCCAAGATATTTGTAAGAGGATACCAATTCCAAGTTGTCGTTATTAATATTTATAGATGGTCTATTGTGATTTGTGCTTTGGTTTTTTGAAGTTGCCATGACTTTGGTTTTATTTAGGCTCATATCTAGGCCATATTTCTTGCATTTCTTGCAACGTATTACTTTTTTGCTGTTTGACCACTGTGCGCTGGGGTATTTGTAAATGCGGTATCTTTGTGAATTTTGTAGATATATTAATAATATAATGATATAATATTAAGAAAGAAAAAATTATCTCTGACTTTAGCTATATTTTAAAATAAGATTTAAAAAAGACAAATAAATTTACAATCTCTTCAAAAAAACTTATGGGATTTATAAAGGTCACTATACTTATAAAATTTAAATGTGTGTTTATATTTCTTTAAACCACTCGTTACCCTTTTGTTTCTTGTTGTGCCGATTTTACTATTTTTGTCTAAATGTTTTTTTTTAAATTTTCATTGTATTAACTTATTTATTTACTACGTTAAAATTTTAAATTGATTATTTTTTATCTTAAAAAAATTTTAATACCAAGAATTATACTTATTTTAAAACGTAGATAGCAATGGGCATGTAAATTAAATCGCTAAATATTTTATGAGTTAAGAGTCATTAATTTTAAATGATCTTCGAACGATTTTGAGCTTAAACATAAAAAACATTTATTTCCCTTTATGAGACGAGTAATTAGATTTTTAATTTCTTTTACTCAATTCACTTAATTTGAATCATAAAAAATATATTACAGAGTAAAATATTATTAATCACTTAATGTGTTAATTGCAGTCAGATAAGACTGTAAGCCAGTATCTTTAAATATAATCATGTTATTATTTTTAATTTATATTGCACAAATTTGAATAATGCTTTATTTAATTAAAATAATTATTTATTTTAATTTTTTTACATTACCCTTAAGCTTGCAATTTGTAGTCACGCAATTCTTCAATCGCAAGTGTAGATCCACCGTTTTGACTTATTAATCTGACAAATACGATAGTGTTCCCATTAAGCGTCTCTGGAAGGTCTTGGAAGAAACCAACATCACCATAAACATTATTAACGCAATCAAAGAACTCTATAGGAACACACAAGCCCGAGTTAAAATAGGGAATAAATTATCAGGAAGCATACAAGTAACCAAAGGCCTCAAACAAGGCTGCAGCATGTCGCCAACGCTTTTCAAAATATACCTGGAACAAGCAATAAAAATATGGAAAAGAAAATTTGACGGAATGGGCATCCCACTAAATAACGAAAAGATCCTATATATACACTTTGCTTCGCAGACGATTAAATAGTATTGGCACAGGATCATGATAATTTGGAATACATGTCAAGGAAACTCATAGAAGAATACAGTAAATGGGGACTAGAGGTTAACATAAATAAAACGGAAGTTATGTTCGTAGAAGGTGTACAACGGGACCTTATGTGGGGAACATATCAGACAATGTAAAAACTATAAATATCTAGGCTTAGAAATATCGAATGACTGCACGTTGGACCACGCAATAAGAGACAGAAACGTACAAGGTAGGAGAGGAATATCAATACTTAATGAAATTCTCTGGGATCAGACGATATCTTAAACCAATAAACACAAAATATATAATATCATAAACCGAAGCATTATAATATATGGCAGTAAAGTCTGGCCAATAAAGTACAAAACAGAACAAATGCTAAGAGCCACGGAAATGGATTTTTGGCGGAAATCTGCAGGAAAGTCCAGAAGAGAACGAATAACAAACCACCGTATCAGAGAGATTGTAACGTGCCTTTTTTTTCCCTTCTACAGTTCCATTATAATTGGGTCTCTGATAGTTTTGTATTCCTCAGGTACTCGTAAATAGTGTCGCGTACCGTATTTTGTTGTAACTTAAATATATCATTCGTTGTAAACTGTGTTGCATACCTTGTTGTGATAGGATTCGATTGTTAATGGCTGTGACATTTTTGTTAATCGCTGGAGATTGAGTGGGGGTTTTCGTTATTAGATTTTGCTTTGGACGAGCGCGATTCTTGGTGTGGAGCATGGACTTGCGAATATTGTTGGTTGACGTCGGTTCCGTGTCATTTCTTGATATCCGGCTTGGGGAAGTAGTGTGAGTCGTTTGGTGGCAGTCTTGGGAGTGGTGTGGTGAGAATTTTTGACACGGTGTGATATTGGCAAGTGTGCAGAACCTCTACGGTTTTTCTTTCATATCTGGCTGTATTTGGGCCATCTTAATTGGATTTTGAAGAAAAACCATTTAATTTTTAACTTGACCATTCTATCTTACCTTCGTTGTTGATATTTTGGATTTTGGTGTCGAGTTAAAATAACCGCATGCGGGATTTATTTGAGGGAAGCCATTGTTAATTAGCAGATGCCGTTCCATAACCAAACCGGCCACAGGAGTAGTGAATTGGTATACCCAAAGGTTACAAGTGATTTATTTTTAAATATTTAACGACGTGACTTATTTTTGACACCACGATTAAGTTTTGTTTTAATTTATTAATATAGTACATTGTTGGAAACTATTTATTGCATTAGATAATATGCCAAAACTGAGTACTTTGATTTATTGTTAGCTGTTGATTTTGATTATATTTGTTATAAGTTTATTATTGAACTGAGTACTTTGATTTATTGTTGGCTGTTGATTTTGACTATATTTGTTATAATGTTATTATTGAACTGAGTACTTCGATTTATTGTTGGCTAAGTCTAAGTCGGTGGCGCGGCTCACTTTTATATATTTTTTTTTCTTTCTTCTACCCTCTACGGCTGAGCTCGGGCATAATTTGCCAGTAGAGAGACCGCTGGCAGAGTACTCTATAGAGAACGAATAAGACGTGGCAAGATAATGAAAGTAGAACATACAATTTTAGACGACATTAAGACAAAACAACTGATATGGTACGGTCATGTATAAAGGATGACAGAATGTAGGTTACCGAAACAAATATTGAATTGGACACCACCGGGACACAGAAAACGTGGAAGACCGAGAAGAAGTTGGAGAGAAGGCGTAGATAATAAAATTAGAAATAGTGACATAGATGAAGACTCGTGGAGAGATAGGGTATCGAAAGACGTCGTAGAGCGTTGTAAATCGATATAAATTTTCTCCAAAAATCTCAACATCGTGAGATGAGAGAACGCTGTGGTATAAAAGAAGATGTGGTCACAAAGATAGACAAACGAATGTTTAGATGGTTTGGACACGTAGAAAGAATGGATGAAGAAAGATTAACGAAACACATTTATAAGGCGAGTGTGAATGGACAAGTCGGTAAAGGTCGACCTCGGCGAACATATCTCGATCAGATCAACATTGTTTTGAAGAAAGGCCAGGTCAAGAGTACCAACAACCGACGAGCATGTATAAGAGCACTGATAAAAGTAGAGGAAGGAAAAGATGCGTGTAAGAACCGTAGAAAGTGGAAGGAAGTGGTCTCTGCCTACTAGTACAGTATTTTGTTGTGTATTGCGATGGATCATTATTAATACTCAAAATGTATCAGATAAAAAGAATGTGAATATTTTTAAATTATCAATATCATTGAAGCTTTTAGAGTTAATCAAACTAAAAAGTAAAAAATAATTCTTAACATAGGAATAAAATTACTGACAAGAAAATGAATGTCACTGTTCTAAAAGCGTGAGGTGCTTTTACTCCGAACCGCAGAGTTAGTTTAAAAATGTCATACAAAGCAGTGACATTAATTTTCTCGTCAGTAATTTTATTCCTATGTTAAGAATTATTTTTTACTTTTTAGTTTGATTAACTTTAAAAGCAGGTTTTTTAGTTTTTTAAAACTATAATTTATTTTTTGCTTTTTAGTTCGATTTGTTTTACTCACTAAAAAAATTATGTAGTAAATGGTAAAAGCACAAAATGAATGCATCGACCGGGAATAAAACCCGGGCCGCCTGCGTGACAGGCGAGCATTCTACCACTGAACCAACGATGCATTTCTTTACGTGATGATTTCTACTAAATCGCACTACCCGTAAGACGCATTAAGGAACTTCGTTCCAATAATATTTTATTCGAAATTAACAAAAATAGATTTTTAAAATATTTGGCCATAAGTCAGTTGTAAAAAATACAAGCAATGCCACACGGTTCAGTGAACCTTCAAAAGATGCTTAAGTGTTTTTTATTCTGTTCTAAGCAAACATTGCATCTTTTAAACACTGATTTACAAATTTTGTCGCAAATCTTTCGAGACCGTAGGGACTGCAAAAACCATAGGTGTGATATACGGAGATCGAAGTGGCTATTAAATGGTACCCTACGGTGGTTATTATTTTTAGTAATAAAGGGAAAGGGTGTCCCAAGAGAATTGAAAATTGAACAATCATAAAATCACAGAAAAAATATATTTTATTTATTTATTAAATATTAATTATATGCAAAAAAGTGTTTTATAAAAGTTGTAGAACTATAAAAAATGCATAAAAAATAATTCATTTAAAAATTTAAGTATTAACGTTTTCAAGAAATTACTAAAGAAATTTCTCCTGCGACACTGTTTTTTTACTCTGTCGATGAATACGTCGCTCACTTTCAGTGTGGAAGATAGATCATTGTGCTCTGTAGGATTATCTTTTTCTTTTTTTTTGTTTCATATAGATACTTATATTAGATGTCCCCAGTTTTTTTTAAATGTTTTTTATTGTCCCAAGTATTTATCTCCCGAGTTCTTTTTAAATCGTATTTCTTAAGAATATTTTATGTACATTACACATTCTTTTTTGTGCTCTTTTGACTTGTTACAAACATGTACATATGTTATTTAGTTAAATAAATAAATCTAAATCTAAATCATTCAATATTGAAAAAATTTCTTCTTCTTATAGTGCATCTCCTATCGGAGGTTTGCTATCATCACAGCTATCCGAACCTTATTGACTGCAGCTCGGAAGAGTTCAACATTGCTACAATTAAACCAGTCCCTAAGGTTTTTAAGCCAAGACACACGGCGTCTTCCAATATTCCTCCTTCCACCAATCTTTCCCTGAACTATCACCTGGAAAAGTGCGTATTTGGGTCAGTATATGACCTAGATATTGAAGCTTTTTTATGGTGTTAATGACTTCACATTCCTTATTCATCCGAATTAGGACTTCCATATTAGAGATATTTTCTGTCCAGGGAATACGCCACATTCTACGGTAGCACCACATCTCGAAGGCTTGTAGTTTGTCTGTGTGATTCTTCTTGAGAGTCCATGCCTCCACTCCGTACAAAAGCGCGGAAAACACGTAACAACGCAGCATCCTCATCCTCAAAATAATTCTCAACATAGGAATAAAATTACTGACGAGAAAATTAATGTCACTGTTTTATATGCGTGGGGTGCTTTTATTCCGAAACGCAGAGTTAGTTTAAAAATGTCATACAAAGCAGTGACATTTATTAACAATAATTTTTTTTTGACAGTCAGTAATTTTATTCCCATGTTAAGAATTATTTTTTACTTTGATTAACTCTAAAAGCGTGTTTTTAGTTTTTTAATCTATAATTTATTTTTGTATTTAATGGTAAAAACGCAAAAAGAATGCATCGGCCGGGAATCGAACCCGGGCCACCCGCGTGGCAGGCGAGCATTCTACCACTAAACCACCGATGCATTTCATTACGTGACGATTTCTACTAAATCGCACTACCCGCAAGCCGATTTAAGGAACTACTAAAAACATTAATTTTGGTGTCAATTTAGCTTATTTGGGAAATAGTCTTCTCAAATATATTTCGGTCTATTATTTTTCAGGAAAAAGTGTTGCTTATAAGTAACTTCCCCCGATAAATTGAATGACAAAATCTCTCGAGCAAAAATCTTTCCATCAAAAATTTTTTCAGAAAGATAATATTCATTTAACACGTTGAGCCCCGGCGCGGTTCATAGGCCCGCAACTGAACTTTCCTCACAACCCAGAACGACGTAATTTATTTTAAACCTTCTCCAAAGCCCAAGGAACCGCATTTTCTTGGGTTTTACAGTTGGGTTGGACCGCCCTGGGTCCTCAAAACATTACCTTACACTTGGGCCGTTTGTTTTTTTTTCCTGATTTCCTACTCCATCGTAAACCCAAAAGCTTACTTTCATATTTTGGTTAAGTTTTTTCGACATTATTCAAATATACTTGGATTATAACATTAAATATGTGCCATGTTTACATTACCTGTACATATTTTCATAATTTTTTTTTTTATATTTGGGTATTAAATTTTTTTTTGCAAGTTTCATACTGCAAGTAGGGTGTACTTTCCAAGAAAACAAATGAAAACATTTATTTGAAATAAAAAGTGCGAAAAAATAATGTTTTTCGTGTGCGGTCCAAAGGCCCGCTCTGGGCCCTGAGGAAATTTGTATCGATAAACTGTCCCTCGCACTTTTTATTTCAAATAAATTTTTTTATTATTTTTCCTTGAACTTACACCCCAAAAAAATTATTGGAACAGGGAGGAAATTTCATCGATTTTGGTTGGGGCTCAACGTGATATTGTAACTAACAATATAATTTTTTACGTCTGATCAAAGTGCATTGCAACTAATTTGAAATTGGCGACACACTTTTTCCAGGTAGGAGTATTACCGCTATTACCTTATTATCGCCATCAACTGTGAGAAATTATTATAAATAAATGAAATTTTTACACAGTTATACATAAACAAACAAACAGAAATATTTGTCTGGATTATCTTATCACTTGTGTAATGTGAGCAACACCAGGTCGGTTATCGTTCAACATCCTGTAAGTGAATTACGGCTGAACGACCACTTTTTTTTAATATAAAAATTTTCTTAGAATATTTACATATATAGAACCTAAATCAACAATATTTACTTTCTCGCCCTATCATCTTTCTTTATCTTTCAATTATAAAACAGTTGATCACGCGTATTATCGATAAATAAAAACAATGCAATTGCAGCGTTTACGCGGTACGCGTTAATTTAAAATAAATGATTTTAATTTGGAATGAATCACGTTTTTTGAAAGAGTGTGCGTTTCGTAACCAGAAATGTGAATCAGCCGTATATCTAATCGGTAAAAACTTTGTTTTTATGATTTGTTCGGTTAGATTAAAAATAAATATGTATCCATTAATTATCTTGATGTGTACTTATAAGTAAATATGCTCGAATTTAAAGTGTCGTGTGATAAATCAATACCAGTGTTTAAAATTTTGGAGTACCAACGAAATTCTATGCTTGAATAAAGCATAAAATTGTTTACATATTAAGTGTGTTTAAATGATAAATATCAATAATTTAAAGGTCAGTATAATGCTTGTTCTTTGCGCATATAACAGTTTCGAAAAACATCGTCAGTAAGAAATCAATCTATTCTACAATAAGATTATTCTCAAATTTTTGCTTTGGAATAGTCGAAAAATGTTGACGAGATTTCTCACTTTTCAATACATTTTTTAGTTTTGGCCATCTGTTTAATGTTTGTATGGACTTTAAGTTCCTGTTAATTGAATGACCAATTGTGGATGGTCAGTTCTAAGAACTCCACCACACCTAATAAAGCAGTAGCCCCGAAAGAATCCATATTGACGCTATTGTTATCTATTTTTCCTCACAAACAGTCCTATGCATAATTTTTTAAACGTTGTGAACCAGTAACCAAGTTCTTTAAATGTTTCCACAGTCTTATTAACTTAATCATAAAAGAAAATTTGTGTAAACATGAAAGATCTGCCATTTCTAACATTGAAGGAGTTGACATTTAACATTGCTCTCGTTGTCATTAAAAGTCGAAAAATATTTTTCGTCTGCCAATCTACTAAAATTGTAAAAGTTTATATTATATGCATTTCTCAGAATTAAACCGTTTTTATCAAAATGTACATTGTTTTTATCAATGGCTTAGTCTTTGTTGAATATTTGGATAACTATCCAAACGCATTCATCAGTAGCGTAAGTTGATTTGAAAAAAAATTTCATTATACCAACCTGAAAACACTATATTTACATACTTATTTAGTGCACCGAAAGTGGGCTTAGCAACGGGGTAATAACGCTTGTTTATTAAAAAAATTTTGATATTTTTTGTGATAATATATTAATAATTTGTGGTTTTCAGGTAGATATAATGAAAAGTATCGTTCATTACACGTCCATAAATGCTTTTTCCGTGCTTGAACCACTTTCCGTGTTCGGCTGCGCCTCCCACGGAAACTTGTCGCGCGCGCACCGAAAAAGCCTATTTTCTCGACTCCTAATGAAATATACTATTAGTGATTGCCTTATATACTTGACATTGCTTTAAACTATTCTGATGTCTTTCAACATTAAATGTCTACGAAATTACATACCTATATTATTTTACTATTTGATGTAACAGTATACAGAAACTATTTATCGTAATTTTTTAACTATTTTAAGTTAAGAAAAAACTCGTTCACATGTGACTTGGGTACAAGGTATGGTAAGAACAAATTAATATGCAATATACAGATTGGTAAACAGTCCAAATTAAGTAAGTTCAAACAGAACAAGCACATGTCAAACACTGGAAACATTATCTAGTTAGATATTCATAAAATCTCTTTATAACGCTTTATTATTACTTCAACACTAAAACTTCAAACTTTCACGACCGCTGTCTTTTTATATATCACAAATTATTTATTACTTCGTTATTTCCGACATTGTCTCGGAATTGCTGGACCCTTCAAGAATCGTCGGACGCTTTTAATCGCGCCGCGAACATAAATCAATCGCTATACGGGGGCGTTTTGGCACCGCCAAAGAAATAGGTAAGCGCCCTGTGTGGACGATACCGCCTCGGCCAGAACAGGGACGTATTTATCGTAACAATATGTTAAGGAAATCCTTTTATGTAAGTAATCTGATTATTTTAGATTTAAAAAATTTGATACAGAAATAATAGAATAAAAGAACAATTAGAATTAACCGATGTACCGGGTTTTTGACTAAGAGAGGTATCCCGCTGTATTTTAGAAAGTATTTATCGCACAACTTCGGGAAAAGAATACATATATACGTATAGTCACGCCTTTTTCCCATAGGGGTAGGCAGATACCACTTGCTTCCACTTGCCACGGTTCTTACACACATCTTTTGCTTCCTCTACTTTCATCAGTGCTCTCATGCAAGCTCGTCGGTTGTCGTCATGCTTCTTCTGCCAAACCCAACATTCACTACCATACATAAGTGTAGGAACCAACACTTCTCAATGCACAGCCAGACGTGCCTTTTTTGATACCATCTAGCTGTTCATAAAGTTATGCAGTGCCCCATTCATTTGTTTTTCTGCCAACACTCTTTGCTTAATGTCACTGTCATACTTTCCATCTCTCGTAAACTTTGAACCCAAATATACAAATTTATTTACTTGTTCCACTCTTTTTTCCCTAATCAGAACTTCGCAATTTGTCATGCTTTCTTTTCTTTCAAAAGCCATTACTTTTGTTTTGCATACATTTATTCTCATACCTTTGATTTTCAGGGCATCATAAAAATATTTCTCTAACATATAAATTTTATTAATATAATTTATATTGGTAAAGGGTTTTTTACGATTCTGAATCACAATCAATCTTATTTTTAATTTTAAAGCTGCTATGAGATTAAAAAGCTTAATGCATGATTTTTTGATAAACAGCTCTTTTGTTTTATTGGATAATATACTTACCATCTTAATTTAGCTATTTAGTTTATTTAATATCCACAATTTAAGATATGTTGAATCATTTTACGATTTGCCTTAAATGCTTAATGATTAAAAAGGCAATTAGAAAATAAGTAAAAGGGAAAGTTGAAAACACCCAACAATAAAAAATTTTATTTTTCTGCCATGTTGTACCAAAAGACAAAGAATTTGGGACAAAGTGTTTTATAAAAGAGACGCACATTTACTCTTTTTATTTTCTAATAGTAAAAGTAGTTTATATGGGCTGCCCCCAGTAATCCTATAATTCTTTTATCTTCTTAAGACACTCATACTCTCTTTCGCTATAAAATTTCCTTCACCATTATACCGGAAGTTAAAAAGAAGTCATAAAAGAAATACAACCATTATAGTTTGGAAAATATCAAATTCTTCTGCCTTATTTAAACTTATTGTTATTGATAATTTTAATTAAAGGTTGGTGTACATTAATCTAACGATTTATTTATTTTATTAACGAACGGAAAATAATTTTCATTTAAAATAGTAAAATTAATTTAAATGTGTAAAAAAATATTCACGAATATATTTCTAATTATAATTCTGATTCTAAAATGTAATTAAACATTAAATTTTGTAATCATTTATACAGAAAATAATTAAAATTATTTTTGTACAAACTTTTAGCTTTCTAGTTCATCAAAAATTATTCATTTGTTGATCATTAAAAATAATAAAATTCATCGACTTACCATAATTCAGTATTGTTTTAACTCACTTTATTTTTAGCGAAATAAATATTTTTTTAATATTGATAATTAATTTGCAACCATTTTACGTGGCCATAGATAAATTTGTTGGACTTTGGTCATGAAATAGATTCCATTCAGAAAAAGGCCATTCGGTTGATAAACAGCTCAACTCTCACAGATACCCTTTACCCACTCACTAGAACATAGAAGAAGAGTTGCAGACCAGACATTACTCTACAGATATTTTCATGGCAGATGCTCCAGAGAAATAAAAACTCTTGTACCACCACTGTTCACATTCGGCCGAAGAACTCGGCACGCTGATCAGTCTCACCCATTTACTCTCAAGATTGGCACTACAAGGACCAATCTCCATCAAGAGTCATTCTTTTACAGGGCTGCTACGGAATGGAACTTTTTCTTCTTTCTGTGCCGTCTTCTACCGAAGGTTGGCAACCATCATGTGATAGGTTTCTCTGTTCTGCGCCGCATGAAATATAGTTAAAGCTTTTGGTATTTGGAACCATTCACACAAGTTTTTTAACCAGAATTGTTTCTTTCTGCCCAATCCTCTCCTTCCTTCTATCTTTCCCTCCATGATAAGCTGCAATAGACCATACTTGTCATTACGAAATACATGGCCCAGGTAGGATGCTTTTCTTTTCTTAACCGTTGGAACAAGCTTCCTAAATCAGTTTTTCCAGAGAACTATGACCTGCAACTTTTCAAAAAGCAGGTCCACAATCATCTCCTTTCTATAATCTCTCCCCCTTCTAATAGTCGCAGTGCGGGCCGTCCGCGGTCCACACGATAGGTCTACCCTTTTTGCGACTATTTTTAGTAAAAAAAATAAATAAATTCATAAAATGGTACAAGTATGTATAAAGATAACGATGGTAATTGATAAACTACAATAATATTAGTTTGCCATTGCGTATATTTATTTGCTAATCTTGAAAAGTAGAACGATGACCGTTATGTTTCTGCAAATACAAGGCGATTACAGTTACGGTGGCTACTTTACAACATCTTTCAAATTATAAAAAAAACGATAATAAAAATTGTTTTTTAGCATTAAGTTTTCCAAAATATTTGTAATTGACATTTTTACACTTTCACATGCAACAATGGCATTTTTTAGTGTTATACGTTTTATAAAATAAATGATTGTTTTTGTGGGTATATATACGCCATTGATAACGGTCGCCTAATAGCTTCTTGGAAATACCTAATTCGCAAGTCAACGTAATTTGACCATCCATCGCGATTGACATTTTACGCTCAACCACAAACAGTATCCAATATCGAATGACTTTGTGAAGTTAGCGTTATACTGTTTGATTTAATTGAGTAGTGAATTGTGGGTATTAGGATTAATATTTCTCCATTAGACAATTATTATAAAAAAACTGCTGCCAATGAAGTCAGTACTTCCACTCCGTACTTATATTGAATTTTAAAATATTAAATATATATATATATATGTATTACTCAAGAAAATGTAAATGTTAAGTATATATTTTTTTCAATAGTAAATTAAACAGTTTGACTTGTTTATTTGCGTCAGCCAAATTGGTCTTTTGACTAAGAAATTTGAAATCGTTACGCTCTGATTTAAAGTTCCATCACTAATTTTTCAACATGATTGCAACTATGATGCAAATTGCTTTGTCGTAAGTGTCGCATTTACAATAGAAACGGACCTTACTAATGTATTATTTGTATATTATTGGTGTAGATTGTAGATTGGGTCGTGAAGGCCATGCTGCCTCTCAAGCACTTCGACCTATCAGATCTTTTGTGTATAACCCCCAATCTATTCGAGGCCCGGTATTCCAAGACTCGGTACAAAGTTTATCAGTTTCCTGGGAGCTAAGTTTTCGACATCGGAGGGCTTTAGGAAGGCCTCTTCCAGAAACTTAAGCCTCTTGCAGAAAAGCCCTGGGCATTCGCAAAGCAAATGTTCTGCAGTTTCAGAGAAGTTCTCGCAATAGCGGCAACTATCACTCTCTGTTTTGCCCATCTTTTTTAGGTGATACTTCAGAGGGCAGGGTCCAGTCACCAGTTTCAAGTCTTTCTTGTCCAACTCGAGAAGCTGCTTAGCTTTCCTTGGCGAAAGGCTTACTAGCCTTTTCGCTTGTTTTCCTGGTACTTTATGCCAGTGAGATTTTATTTCGTTTGTTTCCCAGCATCGAACCTCTTCTTTGAAGTGGGCTTTGAAGAGTCCACAGAACGGTTCTGGGCCGGAAAATTGTGTATTTGCCCCTTCTTTGGCAAGGCAGTCTACTTCTTCTTGCCTTTAACTCCCTTGTGACCTGGAAACCACATCAGAGTAACCTGATTGTTGTCTCAGGGATTGTTTACAGTCCCAAGTCAGATTAGACTTACAAGTGTATGGCTTCAGAGCTTTTAGTGCTGCTTGGCTATCTGATAAAATATAGATTTCGGGTGTTCCTTTCGATGTACTTCTGGGCACATATCTCTATGGCATGTAATTCTGTTCAAAAGATGGTTGGGGTGTTACCAAGGAGTTTTGAGAGCATAAAATTCGGCCCTGTAACGCCCACTCCAACCCTTTTATCCATCTTGGATCCATCAGTGTACCACACTGAAGCATCCCTTCCTAGTTGAGGTCCGTTCTCTGTGCAAACTTGATGATTGTTTATGACCACTTCAAACTGCATTTCGAAGTCGTACCTAACTGGCATAATCTCTGTCGGCTTAGACATTTTAGGGAAATATTTTCCAAAATCTTCAAATGTCCAATCCGATTTCCTGCTTTAAGATTTATTGTATGGCTCAGTCTGAAGGCACTGATTGCTGCTTCTTTCATTACACATAAGTGCAACGGTGGAAGGTTCAGCGTTACCTCTTCGGCTGCAGTAGGGCACCTGAATGTTGCCGCTGTGATTCTCAGACAAGCTAGCCGCTTCACTTTCTGCAGCTTGACTTGTGCCTAAATTTGTTGCATTTTTGGCCACCATATCAATGAGACATAGGTGACTATGGGTTTAATAATCGTTTGGTATGACCAGTAGATCATTTTTAAGACATGTGTAAGAACCGTAGCAAGTGGAAAGAAGTTATCTTTGCCTTTTCCGACGGAAAAAAAGTGTATATATGTAAAAGTGCATTTTTGCTCTTATTGCTCTTCCATTTCTGGTAAATATTTATTACTTTAAGAACTGTTTTTATTTATAGTTGTAATATTAAAAATAATCGTTTAATAGTCACGTATGTATGCATGAACAGATATTAACGTTGGTTTCATACTGTTATTAAAATAATTAAAATTTCTTTATTTCATTAATATTATCGTTTTCTTCTGGGATGCATTCTATTAAATTTTAATAAGTGATAATTATTTAATGATTATGTATAATTATTTATCGGAGGTGGCGGTGCATTAAAGATAATTATTTTGATTTTGTAGAATATGGTTCATAACCAAGCAATAAATTTTCTAGAATTATTGTTGTGAATTTTGTTAAATTTCTCTATATTACGTATTTTAATATTAAACGGTTATTTTTAATTTACGAATAAAAATATGAATAGATGAGAATTTAAAATTATTAATTTTTTGATCATAATTATTAAAAAAAAAATTCAATTGTTATAAACTTTGAAAATAGCTCCCGGTTATGATATAATAAGAATAAAGTTTGAAAGAATACGGTTGACATATACAGAATTTTGTCAATGACAATTATAATTTGTTATAAACAATTTGAAATCGTGTTTCATAATAATTTAAATAATAATAATAATAATTATAACAACGAAACATATGGTATTTTTTCATTCTTTCCACTGGAAAGTTAGTCGTGTGGACCTCTCGGGTCGCACCCAGACCACCAGAGACCACTGATATTTTATTTGTTTTTAAATTAAAAATAAAATTATAGTATTGGCAAATAGGTCCCTATTATTAAAAAAAACACACCACTTATTGTTATTTCTGTTACTATCACTATTAAATGAATTTCCATCAGTACAGCAGATATTTCTATAATTTTTATATTTTTAACAAAACACTTAATAAAAAAAGAACGAAACAATATACGTACATATAGGGAAAATCACGGAGTGGCCGACATCTATTACTGATCGTAAGAACTTTTCGAGGATTGAACAACAAACCAACCTTCATTTGTTTATATGCGTGAAACGTAAACTTTATATATTATTTTGAGCAATTTAAGCATTGAAAGTTTATTTTTAAACGATATTTTGTAAAGAATTGGTGTTAATAAACCACATAATTTAAAAATGCAAAGGATTAAAAAAGATGATATGGAGATAAAATCGCGAAAAATATGCTGTTCCACAATGCTTTACTTACGGCAATTCATTCTTTACATAAATTTCCTTCAAATCCTTCGGCAGCTCAGAAATGGATCTCATGCATAAACTTTTGACGATTTTTTCATTAAGACCGTTAGTTCCACATAAAATGATGTCGTCAGCTTTAAAAACCTCTTAAAAACCTTCCTTAATTGGTCGAACGCGTTCACCCACATAATACAATATGTCCGAAATTAATATTTTGACTTTCATAGGCATTGCAACAAGAATTCTAGAACTGAAAAACTTCCAAAACAAACCAAAACTGATACCTATACACACAAGAAACCAGCGACAATAAAACTGAAACATCGAAAACAAACCTTAAATCCAGCTTTAATCCAATAGTTTAACAAAAAAAAAATCAACTTTAATCTCCAAGATAACTAAAATTCCCTTTAATAAAAACTTTGGTTTTACAAGTGATTAAATAACAGAATATTTGTTGTTCACACCTTAATCCGACATTTTATCATTGACAGTGCCATCTCGCGTTACGTGATTTTACCTACAACGATAATTTTTCCCTTGGCAAAACCGTTAGGCCAACTCTGGTAATTGAATTAAATTATTTAGTTGTAAAAGCCGGGCACTGCGTTATTTGTTTAGTTTTTACTAAGTTGATAAACGAACATGCTGATAAGCGACTTGTCACCAAAAAATAAAATTAAGAAACCCATGAACAAGAGCTAGAGAGCTGTAGATGCAAGAAGAAATTAACTAAGGTATTAGCTACCTAAGGGTAAACCCAGTGGTTTCCAACTTGTTGGGTGCGAGACTGTTGCAAGGGGGGCATGCAGCTATTTCCAAAATATTTTCGAATACAAACCAAAAAAGTCGAATAGGTGTCAAAAAAATGAATCAGCAAAATAGGTATACGTAATCCACAATCCTCGCCGCGATTTTTTCGGGTAAAAATGCTAAAACATCCACCCATACTCTTGCTGGAACGAAAACATCTCGCTTTCGCGTTTGGAGCCGAGCGTCGGCGGAGCGAAGAAACAAAAGACAAGCACTCGGATCATCCCGGGTATTCTCGTGCTTACTCGCGCCAAACTTCAGTTGATATATAAAATGAAGCACTTCGCTTCGGTAACTTCTAAATTAATATTAAGTAAATTAAATTTTTATAATGTTGTATTAATTTTTTTGTATTTTTGTAAGATTTGTTTTTATTACATTTAAAATTATTATTTCTTATAATAAATAATTATTTTTTTATGTATAATTTTACATAATATTGTATATTATTTTGTAGCCCATTAAATAAATTATAATATCAGTTGAGTTTTTATGAAATTAGATTGAGAGAAAAATTAAGGGGGCGCTACATTTTTTTAAAGGGGGGCGCAGGTACAAAAAGGTTGGAAACCACTGGTTTAACCCCTTTTAACACAAGTAGTCTACTGTTGATTGATAAGCTCAGTTAATAGTTTTATATGGATGGTTAAAATCTTGGATTGCCATCGCCTGGATACACACTTTAAGTTCTTTTTCTGACTTATGTGTCATTTTGTCAAATTTAACTTTTTTTATTTTATCAATAGCAAAATCTCAGTTTGGTTGAACATTTTTAGCTCAGAATTCACGTATGTGGTATAATAGAGTCTTGCCAATTTGCTGTATGCTAATTCTTTATCCATTTTTTCATCTTCCGTTAGTACAGTTAGGATTTAATAAGTAGATACTTTTTTCAGTTTGTTGTTTAGAACATCTTATATCCTTATTATTTTAGCACTCTTTTTCATCAAAATTTTTGTGGATGTTAACTTCCATTTTTATGTTTTGAATTTCTTTATTCCATGCTCCTACCAGCTTTTGCTGTCTAGCAGTTTATTATTTAAAAAAATAAATAGACCTAAACGTATTTATTTCAATAAAAATTACTGCAGTAAAAAAATAAAGGCACTCGGATAAATAAGAGCGTTACGAAATGGCGAAATAATATTTTTCGTGCTCTATTTAGTCCATTTCTGCGTCTATTCGGTGTGTCTTGTTATTTGTCTTCTCGACGGCAGCAGCTTCGCTTCGTGTTTACAGGTATCTTATTCTTACTGCGGCCACCTGGCACTGACAGATGGGCCTTTTTAAAAAGGCATGGGCGCCCCACAATAATAAATCCCATATAGGCTTCTACAAAAATTAACTATCATTTTTTCTCGCAACAAAAGTTATTCGACGGAAAAATAACGTTTGTTACCTTGTCAATGCTTTATCTCTTTTTGGTGATGGAATTTGTTTATTTTCAAATTTTGCTATACGTTATGTCTTTCGTTAATATTTACCGTGAGGACCTTAAAGTTTAATAAATTAAATTAAAATTAAATAAATTTGTTTTAAAAAAATCCTTCGACATGTCAATGTTTATAATAAAAGAATACCTATAATGCAATGTATATCGTAGTATGTTTTACCTATTCAAGGCCACCATCAACTTTTTCAGATTTTATCGAATCTATGTGGGCTTGCAGCCCCCATTGTTTGCCGATAGCCCTTCTGCAGGTATAGGTTCTCCTCCATATTCTCCCTTCACAACAGCTTTCGGTCTAGGATCAGGCCCAGGTACCTAGCTCGTTCAGAGAGGGGAATAGTTTGTCCTCCAATTTCTGGAAGGGGAAAGACGGGAATTTAGATGATTTAATAATAAACGAGTTATATGATTTTTTTTTGTTTAATGAAAATAAAATAAAAGATTGTATATCGAAAAGTTTACAATCTGATATAAAAAGATATATTTTTAACTTACAAATTCGAATAGGTACGAGATTTTTAATGGCCTCTATTTTTTGCTATTATACGCTCAATGGAACGCATTTTGAAAGCCATTCAACGAAAATTTATTTTACTTTAAAATCAATTGAAAGCTCAAAGAGATTCAGAGATTTGTAAAAATTTAATTTGTTTTTCTTTGATTTTTTCTTTTTTAGAAAACGATTTATTTCCTTCGTTGAATTTAAAGGTGTTTACGAAAGTAATATGGTATGAAATAAATCTCAAAAGTTTTATTTATACACTGCGCATCAGAGAAAATGGGCCACCACAAAATATTTCGCAATTATTCAATTTTTTAAATTTAGCTTATTTTTGTTGTAATAAATGTATTGTGTATTTATTCAATAATGCATTTATCATGTCATATTATGTTTATGCGGGTTACAAACAGAAAGTAAGCAAACATTTAAAAATTTATTAATTTATTGAAAAATAACACATTCAGTTGACACAACAATAATTGAACTCAGGAGACAAGAAATAATGGGGTTCACTCTTCAGTAAGGTGTATTAATTACCACCTCGATTCTGGATGACACTTTTCATGCGAGTGGGCATAGAACGCAGCATATTCTGAATGTTTGCTTAAGGAAAATTGGTCCATTCTTCAATAAGCGCCAATCGGAGCTCTTCACGTGCTGCTGGAGCAGGTATACGACGTCTTATACGCCTTTTGAGCTGGTCCCAAATATGCTTAATAGGAGTTAGATCTGGGCTTTGAGCGGGCCAGTTTTCACCAATCTCTTCAAGGTACTCCGTTACCATTCTGGCCGTGTGCGGTCGCGCGTTATCTTGCATTAGCAGAAAACCATTACCAACAAACCCAGCATATGGTAGCACATAGTCTTCTAGGATCTCTGCAATATCCCGTTGACTTGTTCCAATTGCCAGCAATGTTTCAATCTCAACAGCTCTCCGATAATTTTCATCCATTGTTAAGATTTAAACTTAACTCTGTGAAGGCTACTTTATTTTAAAGATACGTCTCAAACTTTAAACCACCATAAATGTTACCAAGAAAACTATTTACATCACTATAAACGTACATGCAGTTGTCGAAATTTTCAATCGGGCGATCGGTGCTTGACAAGTAATTGACTGTTGTATCGTTTCCAAGGTTCCGAAAATTTGTTTATCCGCTGTACAGGGTCGGTATGCCTTCTTAGTATACATACTAACCCATTTCACCAACACCGATCCTAACATTTCAAAAAAAAATAATTTGGCACATCGTGGACGCTCCTTGGTATATCCAAAATACAGGGACTTCCACATGGAAACTCTTGAGGAAGAAACCAAGAGAATTGCTTAAAAACACGTAGCGAGGCTTCATGTTCATACAGTAACTTCATCAACATGACACAAAAGGGGACTGTAGAGGACAAAACCTTCGGACCTAGTGTAACAGTGAAAGTTAAAGTGTTTTAAGCAGATTTGATTTTTCCTCGTATTATTTTATATTTATTGCTCATTAAAAAAATAATTTTTCTAATTTATTGTATGCATGATAGATATAAAACAATTACTATTAAATTCCAAATACATAATGGTATTTTATTTTAACAATAATTTTCACTGTGATTAGTTTATTCGCGGTCATTACCTTCGGTTACTGTCCTTTATGAAGTTGAAGCCCGATATTATAGTGAGTGTTATTTTAAGAATTAAGTCTTGTAGTGTTGATGTTAGCGACCGTAATTGGCATCCCAATTATATAAAAATAAGATACTAAATTGTAATAAAACTCCCGCTGCATCCAAAATTAGAAAGAAATACGTCTGGTAGATAAATCGGGACTTATTTCCATTTAATAGCGGTAATCTTAAATTTACGTACGAAGCAGTACTTAAAAGATTTATTATAATTATTTTACAATTATTATAAACACGTATTGATAATAACAAAAATCTTGCAAATGGTTGTATCTAGATTGTTACTTTCAATGTGTAGAAAAGATCATAGCAGAAGTTATCGTTTCATTTTTGGTTATTTTTTTGCTTTAATTTGTTGTTGGAGTAAGTAATTTAAAACCGCATATTTATTTAAAAAATACCAACTTTCACTCCTCGTACCTATTTAAAATTCCACAATTGTCTGCAATATTTTTATGCCTTTGTTAAATTATTTATACCCTTTTTTCACTATGCCTTTTTTCGTGCCTATTAACTTCCCAGTGGAAGTTATAGTAATGGGTCCGATTTTGCGAATCCCGAATTTTGTACATATCTCCATATGTCAAGGTCCCCATAGTCGAACACAATAGTTTTTAAGTGGACGTCTGTGTGTGTATGTACGTATGTGCGTATGTTCGTATGTGCGTTCGAAATTATTTTTCGTCTCGATTATTTCGAGAACAAAAATGATATCGACGTGGGACCAACTGCATTCGACGCATAATTACGGAACTTAGAACTGATTACATTTTAGCAAAATCGATTGAGCTGTTTTTTATGGATAATCAAAAAACTGAAAAAAATGGTAAACTTTCGGAATTATTTTTCGTCTCGATTATCTCGAGAACAAAAAGTGATATTAGCGTGGGACCAATTGCATTCGACGCATAATTACGGAACTTAAAATTGATTACATTTTCACCAAAATCGGTTTAGCTGTTTTTTATGGAGAATCAAAAAACTGGAAAAAATGGTAAACTTTCGGAATTATTTTTCGTCTCGATTATCTCGAGAACAAAAAGTGATATTAGCGTGGGACCAATTGCATTCGACGCATAATTACGCAACTTAGAACTAATTTTTAGCAAAATCGGTCAAGCTACTTTTTATGGCGAATAAAAAAACTGATATTAAGATATTTTAAAAAATATTTTTATTGCATGTTAGTAATAATCAAGCATTGTCTATAACAGTTGAATATTGTTACTAACTAATGATTATTGATCATAATGATTAAAAAAAAAATTCAATTGTTATAAACAATGCAATAATTATGAATGCTGCAGAGGCAAGAATCGCGTCTTTGTCAACAAACATTTTGATGTCGAATGGCTGAAAAATGCCGATTTGGTAGAAACAGTAAAAGGGTGATACGCTTTGCAGATCAGCTTTGGCGATCGGCTATGCCGATTTCGGTGGAAGCGCGGCTTAATGAATCTCCATCTTCCTGACATACTTAGACTTCGGATTGTAGTATTCTATCGCAGATGGTGTTATTCCTATTGACAATGCAACGGCCAAATGTTTAGGTTCAAAATTAATAAAAGGTATTCGCAGTAAAAATACCATCTTTTCAGTAGCAAACATTATTTTTTCCGATTATTTAAACCTACGTTTCACCCAGAAATGCCAATATAAAATATTTAACACACTCCATACATACATATAGTCACGCCTTTTTCCCGTAAAGTAGGGAGAGACCACTTTCTTCCACTTGCTACGGTTCTCTCACACATCTTTCGCCTCTTTCACTTCATCAACGCTCTCATACATGCCTAGGTTAACCTCTACCGTCTTGCCTATTCACACTCGCCTTATAAATATGTTTCGTCAATCTTTCTTTATCCATCCTTTCTACGTATCCAAACCATCTAAGCTTTCCTTTATCTATCTTTGTGACCATATCTTCTTTCACACCATAGCGTTCCCTTATCTCACTATTCTTCACGTTATCTAACCTGGTCACTCCGGCTGTACTTCTCATTTCCGTAGCTTTAATCTTATTTTCATGCTTATTCTGCCAAACCCAACATTCACTACCATATATAAGTGTGGGGACCAGCACTCTTCTATGCACATTTCACAGCCTTTTTTGACACGTTCTGGCTGCTCATAAAGTTATGCAGGGCCCCATTCATTTATTTCCCTGCCAACACTTTTCGCTCAATTACACAGTCATACTTTTCGTTTCTCCTAAACCCAAGTATACAAAGAATAAATTAAATAAAAACTTTTCTTTTGTTCATTTATTGAACCTACGCATTATTAAAATTATAAAAAGTAACTAGCGGACCCGGCAGAGGTTGTCCTGCCCAAAAGTTGTTTTGCCTACCTTGGGAGTATCACTATCAGACTCAGCGACCACGAAAACTATGAATTAGACACTTATTTCGACATTTTTTAATAGTTTTTATATTTCATTCCCTTCGCACCCCTTTTGTATGGGTGCTAACATAATTGGGAATGTCACTATCAAACTCGGCGTCCAATATCAGCTATTTTTGATATTTTTTATATTCCATTCCCTTCCCACCTCTTTTGTAGTGGTGCTAACAAAATTGGGAATATCACTATCGAACTCGGCGACCCCAAAAACTATGAATTCGACATTTAGATAGATTGTTTTGCCAAAATCACCCAGAAATAACAATATTAAATGTGTATCACGTTTAACGGCAATTTTACTTTTTAATTTATTCAAGTAAAACGCAGACTTTATTCTTAATAAAAATTTAATTATTATTAGCTAATAGTAATTTTTTTTTAATAAAATTGAATTAAAATAATTTGTTGTTTGAACTACGCCAATGTACGATGGGAGTCTGTCTGATGGCATCGAGTAAACCGGATGGCACATGGCACGCTTATTGGATAAAAAGGGCAGTTGGTAGTGCACCCCTACTCCCTGTACCCTGCACCCTGTATTTTCAACCATTCCGACAATCTTAATTCTAAAATATCGCAGGGAGGCTGGGATTTAGTTCCGCTGTGGATTTTCACTCAGAAGTGTGTTGTTCTCTGTTTTATCGTCGTTTGTGTAGACATACTGTCTCAATGTAAATAATGCACTTAATTGCATGTTAGTGAACAAACTGGTGAAGTATACATCACAGAGTATTTAAGTGAACTGATTTTTGTAAATGAAAATTAAAAAAGAAGATATAATTATGTTTATATCTATGATATGGGTAAGTCTAAAAAAATACCTATACATAAATTATAGCTATTTTAAATTTGTATATTTTAATTTTGGATACTGTATAAAATAATTACTTTAGGTACACGTGTGTTACCACTGATTTATTTTTAATAGTCATTATTTACGGTGTAGAATTAATTTTACTTAATCCAAAGAAAGTTTTTTTGATAATTAAGCAGAATCATCGTATTTTTCAACAAAAATACCATTTTAGGGATTTATAGAATAAGCAGATTAGGACATTTAGATAATGATCTAATAAGTTTATGAAATGGATAAGAAATAATGTTCCTAAATAATTTGTTTCTTTAAATCATTTTTTATTTACCTTTGAAATAATCCCTTACGTTTTTATACCCTGATCAATAATTATTATGTCTAAGTCGCGTCCACACTATGCCGATATGTGCTATCCGACAATGCCAAAGGATTAAGCAATAGTGAAAGATTTGTCGGCTTACTTGCAAAGAAGTCAATGAATGATATTCGATATTGGCTTCTGGCTTTGGCAACCTTAGACACGGTTTCAAATGTTCATTAATTGTTTTATTCGGATAGAAAACTCGGTAATACTACAGTTGAACACCGGATGGGTTTCCGCGGTCATGAATATTTGTAATACTTAAAGTTCGGGTTGAACCGCGTCTAGAAATTTGTGTATTTCGACGTTTCTCACAAAGGAGTAGGCAGATTAAGACCTTAGAGAGAACCAATGCCGAGACCTGGGGAGTAGACAGATTGAGACCCCGGCGTCAAGTCACAAATCCATAAACCTTACCCGAGTGACTACACCTGAGGAGTAGGCAGATTGAGCCCTCAGTGTGGAAATCATTCTTCCTTCGTGACTGCACCTGAGGAGTTGGCAGATTGAGACCTCAGTGTGAAAATCACTTCCCATCCCCAATTTACTTTCTACTTCTTGAAAATGGCCTCAAAATCGAAACGTCGAAATAAACAAGTTTCTAGACGCGGTTCTAGATGCAATTTTCAAAATTTAAACATAATTTATTCTAATAAATAAATTCGGTAAGAAAAACCATATACAAAAATATTATATTTTCTGAATGTTATTTTATATTTTACTCATATACTGTTTTTATAGTGTTTTTTAAAAAATTTGTTCATTATTATACCATATATTTTTAGAGTAACTGAAGAAGAAATAAATTAATTTTAACAACTTTTTACAAAAAGTAAAAAGAGTTTCATTTAAACATCCCCTGCATCCCCACAAATTTTTACATTGTATATATATTCTTGTTCAGTATACTGAATACTACAACATATTAAAATTTCAAGGTGATCGGAGGAGAGGGGGTTCAGCTGTAGTATTACCGAAAACTCTTTACTTTCCAACGAGGAATTATTCACCGCGTTTATGTTAATATGAAATAAAAGGATCACATAACATTTACGCTAAATCTTTTAAAAGTACTTTGTACAATTCAAACTAATAAATTTAACAAGAATGTCTAAAATTAAAGTCTCGAAAATAAATATTCGGTGAGAATGACCGTTCTCTAATACTTCCTTATTTTTTTCTCCGTAACATAGTTTACCTAAATAAAAATATTAACACTTAATTACTGCAGTCATTAGTTTTTAGTAAACAGTCAACTTTGTGTATTGCCAGCCTATCACGGTTCGTTTCATTGTGTGTGTGTGTGTTAATGGAAGTTGCAAGAAGATTCTACAAATGTTTATTTCTGTTATTTGGGTAAGAGTGCTCGGTTTATTTTTAAGAACGATACGTTAAACAGTTTAAGACGATAAAAACGTAATGTAGAAGTTTTAACGATTTTAATTAACGAAAAATAGATCACGTTTATTTTTAAATCGTAATTTTACAATTCAAAATGTATTTGGAAATATATACATAAATTGGTGGTAAGTCTTTGCTGACTAGTTAGGAAAAACTAGAGAATATTAAGGACTGCAGCGATGTCAAAAGAAAAACTCTTTTAAATTTGTCCAAGCTTTCGGAAATATATTTATTCCATCATTAGGGAAACTACAATAAGAACTTTTTATGTGATTTATGTATATTATAACTAATGTGATTAATTGCACTTACATGAGGATGGTAGAATTCATAGAATAAGTGCAAAGCAAATGGTAATGAGTAGTAGTGCATGATACTAGTGTATTCTTCAACGAGCATAATGATGGCTATTATTCTCGGGGGTGAAAATTTCTAAACGAGCCGCAGGCGAGTTTTGGAATAATCTGAGAGAATAATAGCCATTTTACGCTAGTAGAAGATATATTTTTTCTACGAACACCGCAGGCCATCACTATGACTCGTTAAATTCTCCATCTTATTGTCGTAATCGAATAGTCGAGATGACAGTTCATCAGAATGAACATGACATTCGCGATATCGAGTTAGAGGAGCAGAAACCATTTTTAACATTCGATACGCAGATGATACTGTGCTCCCAGCTGAATCATTAAAAGAATTACAATGTATGTTAGACTAGATAAACAAAGAAAGTAATAGATGGGGACTGAAAATCAATGTCAAAAAAACTAAATTTATGGTTGTTAGCAAAATGAATGTTGGCCCGGAAAGAATAACACTTGATGGCGAGAATATAGAAAGAGTTCAACACTTTAAATATCTTGGAAGCTGGATCAATCATTCGATGGATCCAGACGAAGAAATCAAGGCTAGAATAGAAATAGCTAGAAGAGCATTTCTGAATCTCAAGCCGCTACTCTGTGCCAAGCAACTTAACATTCATCTGCGGGAAAGGTTTACCAAGTGTTATGTATGGTCTATTCTGTTGTACTCTTGCGAAACATGGACGCTACACCAAAAAATTATTGACCGCATTGCTGCATTCGAGATGTGGCTGTACAGACGGATGCTTAAAATTCCGTGGACAAGCCGAACTACCAACAAGAATATACTCAGAATAGTGCACGATAGAGAGCTCTTAACTACCATCAAGCGCCGCAAACTGGAATACTTGGGACATGTGATGCGTGGACCACGTTACAGTCTGCTTCGGCTTATTCTGAATGGCAAGATCGAGGGAAAAAAATGGATAGGCCGCAAAAAGCTATCCTGGCTTCGAAATCTCCGACAATGGACAGGTTTAACTGCTGAGGAACTTCTCCACGCAGCTCAAGATAGAGATAGATACAAAGAAGTAGTCAATATGGGAGTCGTCAACGCTTGAAAAAGCAAGACACTGTAAGAAGAAGAAGACCATTACCACCCATCTCATGGAGAGTAGAGCGCTGGTTTGTAAGCAAAGTGACATGAATCTACTTCTTTCACATTTAATTATCCATCAGAAATTCCATAAAAATTAAGGTGTCTACTATTCAAAACTTGTTTACCATCTATGAAGCTCCGACTGTGTTTTTTTTAGTTTGCCAAAAAGAGTTTAAAGAAAGAGGCATTGGCCCACAAATTAATATCCACAACACGACACTTTTAAAAATCCACTTTTTCTAAAAAAATACCAAACAACGCTAATGAAACACAAGAAAAGTAACTAGTAGAGGAAACTAAAACATATCTACCTACTCTGCCACTGAAATTATCTACAGTCCTGATAGAGCCCATAACGCTAGATGACCAGTGAATACTATATCCTAATTTAAAAATAAAATTTTCTATCACTGTACAAAGCTCAAAAAAGACTAATTTTGGAGCGCTGCGCCTTCATAATGTATGAAAAACTCCATCCAAAAGAGAGCCATTCGCCTGTTAACCTTCTTCTTCTTTGAGTGCTCATCTGTTAACGGATATTAGCGAACATCATGGCAATTTGAACGTTTGAACAGAGATTTGCCAGACCTTTTAAATAAGGTTTGACTTTATATCTAACGCCATTAGAAAAAATTTGGGAGGTCTCTCCAGTAGGGAGGAGGTAAATCTGACATTTATGACATTGGCGCTAAAAAGTGTCCCACTTAATTTAAAAGTTGACGTGTTTCGGTATTTTTTTCTAATATGTCGCATTTCTTAAATATTAAGTGTGGGTCCTTTTCAAATAAACACAGTGTATGTCACTTCAGCGGTGACCCAATAATAAATCTGTTACATTTTGTATCTCAGCGGTGATTAAATAATAAACCTGTTTAATTTTATATCTAAATTTCCTTCCTACCGTAAAATTCACACAAATTTTGCCAACAGCCAAATTTTAAAATTTAAATTGTTTTTTCTAGTATCACACCCGTTCAATAAAAAATTCTGCAGAAGCTTCAACTGTATTAAATAAATAACTTTTCTATCAAAAAACCCAATACTCGACCCGGTGATGATTAAAATTCGAAACAACTTAATATCTTTAGATAAAATGTTGATAATGATCACGCTTTTTTAATTAAAAATGACATCAAAATAATTATTTTTATGACCTTTATATTTCTTTTAGTTTCTGTTATAGAATGACTATACAGTAAGGTATTAAAAAGGGTTTCAGACATCCATTCCCATTAATTCATTTTATGTGCATTTTTAGTAGGTAATGCAAAAGCGTAAAACGATTTAAATGTAGATTACAAAAATGTTTTATGACCTCCATAAATACAAATACCATTTAACATTAAATAAATACCAATTCGGCAATATTTGCCATTATGAATAGACACTAAATTTAAGCCAACGGGAGCTAGATACCAATGAATATTTCTAGCTAGAATGTATTTTTAAATATCGATAATAAATTACCCACCTTATTAACAATATAAATAAGTCTAAACTATTTAACTATAATTTGCTAAAAAATCATAGATTTTCTATTTCTATTCCATCTTTATTGATTTTATTTATTTTTCCTTGGACTTCTGATTAACATACCTATATGTGTCTTCTTCACGTGCCATCTCCTAGGACGTCGGCGACCATCATTATGATTTTTATTTTATTAGCAGCGGCACGCAACAGGCTTGTAGAATTAACACCATACCACTCTCTCAGGTTTTTCAGCCAGGACGTGCGTCTTCTTCCTGGACATCTTCTTTCTTGAATTTTGCCTTGCATGATATTCTGTATGGTACTTTTCCCCTCTCATAACATGTTAAAGCTATCAACGTTAAGGAAGAGTTCATTAAACTGGAAAATGCTGCAAAGAAGGTTGGCCTACAAATAAACGAAGATAAAACAAAATACATGACTACAACAAGAACAGAACGAAGAGACAGGATAGGACAAAATTTGACAATGGACCACTATAATTTTGAAAGGGTCCATAAGTTTAAATATTTGGGAGCTTCAATCACCTCAGATAACAATATAACACAAGTGATTAATAACAGAATTCAAGGAGCCAATCGCTGCTGTTTTGCACTACAAAAAATAATGAAATCGGAAAATGTAACCCGCCGTACGAAAGTAACAATTTATCATGCAATTATAATACCTATAATGACATATGCATGTGAAACATGGACGATGACAAAACAAAATGAGAACCGACTAAAAATCGCAGAACGAAGAATTCTTAGAAGGATATATGGACCAATCAAGGACAACGCCACACAACAATACAAAATTAGAACTAACAAGGAAGTGCAAGAACTTTATAACCAACCATATATAGTAAAAATAATAAAGACAGAGATATTGAGATGGGCCGGACATGTGAAGAGACAAGACCAACGTGTCGTAAAACTGGTGTGGAACGAGAACCCGGTAGGAAAGCGGCTGCTGGGAAGGCCAAGGATGCGGTGGAAAGATAATATTGCAGCGGGCTTACGGACCCTAAATGTCCAACGACCAGAAGAACTTATGAGGGACCGCAGCAAGTGGAGGCAAATTGTAATGTCAGCGAAGACCCACCCCGGATTTTAAGCTACAGAGAGAGAGAGAGAGAAAGATAACATGTTAAAAATATTCCAACTTGCGTTTCATATGTGTACAGTGCCGTATTTGGGCAAAAACTGAAGAAGATTTTTAAGAATGTTCAATGGTTACAAAATTATAAACAGATATTAGTGAAATTTTACATAATATTATGCAGAGTGATTCTTTCTTCTTCTTCTTCACGTGCCTTCTCCGCGGCGGAGGTTGGCAATCATCATAGCTATTCTGACCTTGAAGGCGGCAGCTCTGCACAGTTCGTTTGATGTGCATCCATACCAATCCCTCAAATTGCGCAGCCATGATATTCTTCTCCTTCCTGCGCTTCTCTTGCCCTGGATTTTTCCTGGCATAATTACTTGAAAAAAAAATTCGATCTACAACTACCGAGCATCATTTATCTTGATAACATTAGCCATTGAACATGAGCTAGCTGAAAAAATTGATGTCAAAAAATTTGCAGAACTAAAAGTGAGAAAAAAACACATTTAAGTAAATTAAGTTTAACTGTATTTTTAATTATTAGGTTTTTATTTAGTGGTTTCACAATTTGTTTTATGTATTTTATAATTATAATGCGTTTTAAAAAGATGGAAGGAATTCTTCGAAAGTTTATTTGTGAAAGAGTATCCACAAGTACATGCCCCATTCGGAGACATGAGTGAAAGTTGCAATGAAAATGAAATTAGTACGACAAAAATTGTGGAAGCGTTGAACAGTATGAAATTGGGTAAAGCTGCTGGGTACGACTGGATAACAGTTGAAATGCTGAAGGCTGGACAAAGCGTTGTAACTAGTTTGCTGTACCGCTTTTTTAACTTTTGTTGGAGGAGTGGTAGCGTACCAGACGACTGCTGCAAGGCCGTTATCTTACCGCTTTCCTCGGCATAGTCGGGAAACTGTACGCAAAGATATTGATCAAAAAAGTGACAAATGAAACTGAGAAAATGATATGGGATGTGCAAACAAGATTTAGAAAAGAAAGGAGAAAGGAGAAAGGCGTTCTATATGTATGTATAATTACGAGTATATACTAGATGTGTGCCTTTCTTTTTGTTTTTGTGCAAACTTACCCAATTTCATTTTAGTGCCAAAATTATAAATCAAGAAACTTACAATATATTTGTTAAGACAAAACTTCAACATTTTTATTACCAATTTTTTTGAACACGTTTTTGCTACTACTAAGCGTGGGAGAGGTTAAGGTTATCTCTTTTAAATTTTTGTTATAAAGGGGCGGCATTTTACAATTTTGACCGTGGCGACGAAACTGCTACCGCCGGCCCTGATACAATATGACTTTATTTTAATTAAATTTGTAGAAATTTTTCAGTATTCATCACGATCATTAATCAACTTCATTTTGAAAAATGATCTTTACAGTGCTGCTGTATTTTAACGATACTGTCGTGTAATTACGCTGAATCTTATTTTCCTGGTTTTAATTAAAATATTTATTTTTATGTAAATTAAAACTTATACTTGCGACAGTTTTATAATTTGGGATTAAAAAAAAATATTCACGGTCTCGAGATTTTGATACTTTCTTCCAACTTAAGCTGCAATCTCTTTCGTTCAGTTTATTTAAAATCACATAACACGAGATGGCGCTGTCAATGACAAAATGTCGGATCAAGGTGTGAACAACAAATATTCTGTCATTTGATCACTTGTAAAACCAAAGTTTTTATTGAAGGGAATTTTAGTTATCTAGGAGATTTGAGTTGATTTTTTTTTGTCAAGCTATTAGATTAAAGCTGGGTTTAAGGTTTGTTTTCGACGTTTCAGTTTTATTGTCGTTGGTTTCTTGTTAAATACCAGTAAAGACCAGGTGTGTCTAGGTATCAATTTTGGTTTGTTTTCGAAGTTTTTTAGTTTTGTTGTCCCTGGAATTCTTGTTGCAATGCCTATGAAAGTCGAAATATCTATTTTGGACATAATGTATTGAGTGGGTGAAGGTGTACGACCAATTAAGAAAGTTGAAGAGGTTTTTAAGGCTGGCCACATAATTTTTTGTGGAACTAACGGTCTCAATGAAAAAATCATCAAAAGTTTATGCACGAGATCAATTTCTGAGCTGCCTTAGGATTTGAAAGAAATTTATGTAAAGATGTAATCGAATTGCCATATGTAGAGCATTGTGGAACAAATCATATTTTTCGCGATTTTACCTCCATATCCCCTTTTTTAATCCATTGCATTTTCGAGTTTTGTGGTTTATTAACACCAATTCTTCGCAAAATATCGTTCAAGTATAACACTTTTAATGCTTAAATTGCTCAAAACAATATATAAAGTTTACTTTTTACCCATATAAACAAATGGAGGTTGGTTTGTTGTTCACACCTCGAGAAGTTCATACGATCAATAATAGATGTCGTCCACTTCGTGATTTTTCTCTATAGCACTTTATCAGTCACATCTATTAAAACACGTACAGTGCAACAAAAGTAGCTTGGCGGGCGACTAGCCTCTAAAATAACAAATATTCGACTGAATATACTTCGTAAACTTCTCCGATTTTACTTAAGACTCACGATTACTGAAAATTTCGTCGTCGCCGATCGGATCGTTATTCGAATGTTTTCGTTGTGCGCAGATTTTGTGATCTCTCGCCCGCCAAGCTACTTCTGTTGCACTATAACGTATTTAGTTACGACATTCATGGAAAGTACACTATCACTTCAAAGTTTTGAAGTTACGAATAACTTATTTGCAATATGTTGAGCACACAATCCTTTTTGATATGAAATGTAAACGATAATGTTCTTAATTTATAATTCTTTTTGCTTGAATTTTAATTATTTCTTTTAATTTCAGGCTGATTTAAAACAACGTGCTCACGACAAACACCAGCAAGTTCGCAGAACACGCTCGGACTTGGGAGGACGTCGTATTTTAAATTGGGACCGCTCGTTCGGAAGAATGTTTTCTTCGCCCGGACCACCGGGTCTTCACAGCCGTTCGCAAAGTCCTCGAAAAAAACCGCCCGATACGCCGCCGGACGGCGTCGTATTGAGAGGTAGAGGAGTTTTACAACGAAGAGGAGTATTAAGAAGGTCATTAAGTCAACCGTTAGATATCGACAAGCTATCGCCTTTAATGAGGGCCAAAAACGGAGGTAAGTCGGTGGCCATAACACAGCACCGCACTTAAATTGTACTATAGTGTTTATAAAGGTTGATGCACTTGGCTATAACGGCTCACCGACGCTCGTCTCGCGCCTAGCCTAATATCAGAGCATCGTACTCCGAAATTGAGCTTAGTATTTTTCGACCCCCGCACATGGTACGTTGTGCATGATGGATAAAGAAACATTAATAACCAGTGTCTTTGTTGCTCGACGGCAATGCTTCGTGCGAGGCAGGGTCCATACTATGTACAATGCTAAGTGCGGTGCGCCGTTATGGACATACAATTAGAGTATTTTAATTATTTACCAAACACTATATAGTTTGAGATCCGAAGTAAAATCGACCTTAATCCAACTGTTTAATGGATAAAAATTATTTTATAAGTAATTTAGTATGTTAAAAATTATATATAAAAAAAAGGTTGCCTGAAAAAATCCTGGCCAGGCTATAATTAATTAAAAATTCAAAAATCACTTTCTACCGATAAGTTTAATGAAAAATTTTTACACCAACTGTGTTTTTTTTTCAAAAAAATACATAATCAACTTTTTCTTATTAAATTTTTACAGAATTTTCAAATACAATTCACAATTTCGTATTTTTAGGGCTGAAACTTGGAGGATTTCATCTCGCAAGTGACGATGAACGACAAGGTACTTCCGATGATGAAATGATGTCAGATTCAGAATCCTCGTTGGCATCATTGACTGATAGAAAGAAATCACTCGACATGGCCATCGACGAGGAAATGATTATATTAGCTGAAGCAGTATTTGATCATGTCGCCATCGAATCTGAAGAATTGGCATTTAGAGCTGGAGACGTAATAGAAGTTCTAGAAACGGCCAACAGGTAAGTTTGTCTGCTACATTTCAATTGAAAGATCTGTTCCTAGCTATGATTATTTGTATCACGGTTCCTAGCATTTTGTTTTATTTACTCGCATTTGCAAATGATTGAATTTTTTTCAGGGACTGGTGGTGGGGTTCTACCAAGGGCAAATCAGGATGGTTTCCTGCTCAATTTGTTAGGTTAAGAGTGAGTCAGGAAGATACCGTTGAAGACTGTCTTGCAGCCATGGCTTCGGGTGAACGGATCCCTTCTCAAATACGACGTAGGACTAGCATTTCCCTTTTATCTAACGACCAAGTGAGAACAAGTGTTGTGCGCGAGCTGGTACATACAGAACGCGATTTCGTTAAAGTTTTACAAGACGTTGTAGAGGGCTACATAGCGGAGTGTCGAAAAAGGGCCGACATGTTTACTAAGGAACATATCGATGCGATTTTTATTAATTTGGAGGAAATATTGACATTTCAGTTGGGGTTTTTGAAAGACTTGGAAGGGTGCATCGAATGGGAAGCACCTTATAAAAGTTGTGTGGGTTCATGTTTTTTGAAGCATCGTTCTGGTAAGTATTGCTATTTCACAGCGTGTTAATTCTCACAAAATATCACCAAAAAGTTAAACTTTATGAAAAAAAAAACACTATTTTGTTAAGGGGTAACATCACTGTAAAAATTCCAAGAAATCAATTTTTTTTTGCTAAAATGGTAGAGAATTAAAATGAAAATGACAACCTCAAATGATTTTTCGAAAAAAAAAATTCTCTGAGTTATGAGCATCAGACGCTGGTATCCCACGTATTAGTGTAGCGTATCGAGTACTCGGAGCGTTCACTGACTGACGCGGCGAGGGAGGCTCGCTTGGCTTTGAAATTATCGAGAATAGAAGAAGAGCCAGGAAATGCCAACTCGGAAGGTCAACTTTTTGGTGCTGGTATCGCTGACTAAAGGTAAAAACCGCCAAAAGTTAATATTTTTAATATTATGTAAGATTTTTCCCGTTTTCAAACTTTTAACGCGTTTTTCTAGAAACCACTTTTTTTAACACTACCACCACAATTATTCAGCTAATTTTGATCCGATTATTTAAAACTTTGACAGAAGCTTTATAACATCATTTTCTAAGGAACTACGTAGGATTTTATTAATAAATTAAAAACTTTTTGTTTTACGACCGATTTTTCATGATTTTTTTATACGAAAAATTTTTTTTTTAACTGCCGCCATTTTGTTAAAATTTGATATTTTTTGAAACCCCTACGTACTTCTCTTGCTTTTAATTCATACATTAAGAAAAGACTTGATTTTTATGTTTCAGATCAATAGCGACGATGAAAATTTGGTGGTAGTGGAGGCGTCTCTGAAATTCCTCTTATGCTTATAGCTCTGTATTGACGCCATTTTGTTTTTGAACGCTCTGTAAAAATTAATTTAAGTACTTCAAAACATGTATATTAAAGTCATCTAATTAGATTTTGCATCCGATATAAAGTTTTTTTGAAAAAAAATTTCAAAAATGACCTTCAACAAGCGGGCTCTACAGTGGTGTTACCCCTTAATACATTATATACTGCCTAACTAAATTTAACGTCGGTAGTTTTTGCTACAAAAAAATAATTTCTTTTTAAGGATTTAAAATGTACTCAGATTATTGCAACAGTCATCCCATCGCAACGGCTACACTGCAAGAACTGTATCAGTTTCAAAATTATGGCAAATTTTTTGAAGCGTGCCGGCTAATGAGGGGATTAATAGAAATTCCATTAGACGGTTATTTACTCACGCCGATTCAAAGGATCTGCAAATATCCATTGCAGCTGGCTGAACTACTTAAATATACGAAGACTGATCACGCTGACTACAATAATATCAAGGAAGCGTTGGAAGCGATGCGGGGAGTAGCCATGCTCATAAACGAAAGAAAAAGGAGAATGGAAAGTTTAGAAAAATTGGCAGCTTGGCAACAGAGAGTGGATGGCTGGGAGGTAAATATTATGTTCATCATCTTCTATCAAATTTGGCAGAGTCGTTTAGGTCAAGTGTGCGCACTTTTTCCTTTGAAGCCTCACAGTGCATTAAAATAATAAAATTAGGATTTAGAAAACATTGTTTCCAAAAGAACATTTATTCGGCTATAAATTAAATAAACAATATTGCCTTAGCAAAACTAACTTTTCCAAACCGAGGGCTCTTTTCTATTTAATATAGTTGTCCTAGTGTTATCGGTTCATTAAATTGAATTTGTATTTACAATTTATATGGAGATACCGACCAAATTTTGTATCATGATCTTGTCCGTCGGTCGGGCCAAACGTAATACCTGAAAATTTCATCGCCCTAGCTCTTCTTCTGAAGTTATCGTGCGAAAAGTACAAAATGCGGTAAATTTGAGGATTACCTTGTACGGCAGCTACCTGAAGGAATGTACCGTTATAACCCATCTTCGAACTCGGTCTTGTCCTTCGGGCAAAACTTTTACCCTGTAAGTTTAAGTGACCTTCACACAGACGATATTTGAAACAACCGTTACGCTGAAAATGGTGCCATTCAACGCGTGGGGCCATGAAACGTGCAGCGCACATGGTTTTGGCGATTTTTTACCCTTCGGTTCGGAAAAGTAAAAAGAAACAAAAACAGCAAATTTCTTCATTTTTTCCAAAAATAATAATAATGGCAAGTCGGGATGCACACTTGACCCGTATTGCGGGTAAATGTGCGTACGCACACTTGACCCGTTTTGCGGGTAAATGTGCGTACTTTTGTGGGGTAAGTAGACGCAGTTGCGGTAGGTGAACGCATTTTTTTGCTGAATTAGAACAAGTATCAAAAACAAAAACACCTTTCTCGTAGGAACTGCACAGTTCATGCCACCAATCCTAACAAAATACGCAACCATTCTTCTGTTGGTGGATCAACGTATTTTTCTTGACAAAGAGGACAATGGTGTTCCTTTTCTTTTCTTTAAGATAGATAAGTCTTCTTTTTGACTTCTGATGTTGAAGCTTAAGCATCATCGACAATATCTCTTTCATGCGAGGAAAAGGTAAAAGCTGTGCAACCGACACATGATAAAAAGTTTTTTTGCTCATTACTAGGTTTGTTTTTTAATGATGTCTTTAGATAAGTTGGTGGTCGCAAGCGATTTAACTGAAGACTCCTTGAAGTTAATAGTTTTTGGCTCATTGTCTTTCTCGTTTAAAATACATTGGATTTCAGTACTATAATTGTTACAAATATTATCTATCGTTGAATTTGTAGATTCTGCCAATATGGCATCAACTATTGAAGGACATGGCGTACTATCGTCTACAGGATGATCATCGTTAGGAGCAATTTAAAGGGTATCATTTCCCAAAGAAAATAAGCTATTTCTCCTCTCACACACTTTCCCCGAGAAGCCAAAATTCAAATAAATGACCGCTAAATTCGAAACACTGAATGTAACCTCATATTACGCTTATACGTATAAGTAATAAAAATAGACTTACCGTTGTCACATTACAATCTTGCGAGTAACAGTGTTTTCCTGTACACAAAAATGTAGCGATTAAATTAACAAAAACTAGAACTAAACGTGGTGCGGCGCATGGCATGTTAGAGGTGAATTTTTATTGATAAGGACAGCTTCCGGTGAAATCAGTCGGAGAACGAAGAAATGTTAAAAATACACGACGGTTGCCGAATAACCCTGCTGGAAACTAATAATTTTTTTTTTACTTACTTTCAATTTTAATACATGTTCTGCTACATAAATATTTGGTAACCGTTACAAAATATTTACGATATGCTACTGGTATACCTCCTACCGCACATTCCACCAGAACAGGCTGGGTTTATCCCGGGAAAAGGCACTCTAAATCAGCTAATAAATATCCGACAACTAACAGAAAAGCTGTACGAATACAATGTCCCAGCCATTTTTTGTTTTCTTGATTACACCAAAGCCTTCGACACTGTGAAGGCTCTAGAAGAGATGTGCATACCAAACCACCTAACACATCTCAAACGCCAACTGTATGTACACAACAAAGCCTATGTCTGTGTTGACGGACAATTGTCAAAGGAATTACAAGTAGAAAAAGGTGTCCGAAAAGGGCGCGCATTCTTTCCCCCCTCTTCTTCAACATTTACGGGGAGTGGATCATAAGGAAGGCAACAGATGGCTGGGAAGAAGGAATATCCATTGGCGGAAGAAAAATCTCAAATCTCAGATACGCGGACGACACGACAATCTTAGCAAGCAGTGAAGAGAAAATAAGAAACTTATTAAAACGAGTCGAAGAAGTTAGTGCAGAATCGGGGTTAAAACTCAACAGGAGCAAGTGTTGTCTCATGATCGTGGATAAAAGCGGAGTTTTACCACGAACCCTTTCTTCAATACCTGACATAGAGTGCAAAGAGTCAATTATATACCTCGGTGCAAGCATCACGAACATTAGAACTAATGATGAACTCAAACGACTATATAATGACAGTGATATCGTCCAAGAAATAAAATCTCAACGTCTGAGATGGGCTGGCCACGTACAGAGACTCCATGAAGAAAGATTGGTGAAACTGATATGGGAAGAGATTCCAGCAGGCAAAAGACCTTTAGGCCGCCCCCGCATGTGATGGAGTGACAACAACCAAAACAACCTGCTGAAAATGAACGTTCCTCTCGACACAAACCTGATGGAGGACCGAGAATATTGGAAGAGAGTAGTAGAGTCAGCCAAGACCCACCCTGGGTTGTAGCGCTAACCGAAGAAGAAGAAGAAGCATCACGAACAAAGGTGGCAGTGAAAAGGAAATAAAAAGGAGGATCGGGACGGCAAGGACAGTATTAGTTAGCCAAACTAACAAAAGTATGGAAAGATCACAACATAAGTAAAGCTACAAAACAACGCCCTCATGAAATCCCTTGTATCCTCAATCGCTACCTACGGCTCCGAGTCATGGAGTATCAATGTGACATGTAGACGCCGGATCGAAGCTTTCGAAATGACCTGCTATAGACGAATGCTTAGAATTCCATGGACGGCCCGCAGAACAAACGCTTCAATCCTTCAAGGGCTAAGAATTGCGGAAAATGAACGGTTGTTACCAGACATCCAAAGAAACACCCTCAAATATTTTGGCCATGTCATTCGGAGAGATGAGTTAGAAAAATAAGTCATCCAGAGAAAAGTTGACGGAAGGCACCGGAGAAGAAGATCACCGAACAGATATATCGATCAAATAAACTCCTGAACAAACCTCTCCAGATAAGAAGTAATGCGGACTGCTGAAAACAGAGAAACCTGGAGAAGCTTGACTGTCCCGGGCATACATTCAAGGGGTCACGACGTCTGAAGACATCGACTGAAGAGAGAGACTGGTACCCTATTCGGTATGATTCGGCGCTGCACATCTGCTGAATTTGTAAAATGGTAGGGGCTGTTGATATGTCTTTTTCATTAAAAATTCAAATCTAGCAACTGTTTCGTCGCACCAGCGCCTCTGATTGACCAAAACAAATACCCCCTCCCACGTCCCGCTCTGTAGCAAGTATGTAGTAAGTAGAAAAACACGGGATAGTTTTTTGGAACTAACGAGAAGAATGTGACAACCGATAATACTATTATTAAGGGAATAGTTTTGTTTCAACCTGCAGCCTTGGGACGGTATTCTGGATCGTAACAGTTTCTACATTCGAATTTGCACCGAAATTACTGTTCGGATACTAAGTTCACGAGCAGTCCCAAGTGCCTAAATTGCTTTTGCTGTCGGAAGCTTATTTATATTAATGAATTATTTAGTCACAATTATGACACCTAATTAAGGACTATTTTATTAAAGGGTGAAGATCTCATAGAAAATAGTTCGCAACTAATTCATCAAGGAGAAGTAGTTAAAGTGACTACCGGCATGTGGACCAATAATATTACTTTGTTTCTTTTCGATCATCAGATCGTCTATTGTAAAAAGGTAAAAATATTTAGACTTTTTTTTCAAAAAAATTTTATGACTTTTATTTTTAGGATATTCTTAAAAGAAGTATATATGTATATAAAGGAAGATTTTGTTTGGATACTAGTGAGGTTATTGATGTACCTGACGGAAAAGGTAAGTTATATATCACAATTAAATATCATTGGAATTAAATCGTCTCAAATTTTCAAAACAATTTAAAAATTTCCTTACTAATCGATAAAAAATTTATTTTCAATTAAAACAATCAGCTGAGCGGTGCCGGATTAAGCCAGCGCAGAGCCTGTAGCAAATATTACCAAGAGGCTCTAGGTTTTGTACATACATACCTACATATAGTCACGCATTTTTCCCGTAGGGGTAGGCAGAGACCACTTCCTTTCACTTGCTACGGTTCTTACACACATCTTTTGCTTCCTCTACTTTCATCAGGGCTCTCATGCATGTTCGTCGGTTGTTGGTACTCTTGACCTGACCTTTTTTCAAGACAATGTTGATCTGATCGAGATATGTTCACCGAGGTCGACCTCTACCGACTGGTTCATTCACACTCGCCTTATAAATTTATTTCGTCAATCTTCCTTCATCCATCCTTTCTACGAGTCCAAAACATCTAAGCATTCTTATATCTAATTTTTTAACCAACTCTTCTTCCACACCACAGCGTTCTCTTATCTCCCTATTATTTACTTTATCTTACCGAGTCACTCCGGCTATACTTCTTACACTACTCATCTGCGCAGCATTAATCCTATTTTCATGCTTCTTCTGCCAAACCCACCATTCACTACCATACATAAGTGTAGGAACCAACACTCCTCTATGCACAGCCAGACGTGCCTTTTTTACCACTTTCTGGCTGCTCATAAAGCTATACAGTGCCTCATTTGGTTTTCCTGCCAACACCCTTCGCTCATTCTCACTGTCATACTTTCCATCTCTCGTAAACTTTGATGTTTTTAGAACATTTGTAATAATTTTTCGAAAGAAATCGTTCTCTTAGGAATGATTAGTTATATCTTTTAAAACACCGCTTGACTGGGGTGGCAAAGCAAAATAATAACATAAATCGAAGATCTATTTTATGCGGTACGCGATTACTAGAAATATTTTTAGGATGGTATTTGTGTAAGTACCCTGTATAACATCGTTCCAATTTCAACATTTACTTTATTTAACAATTGAATTAAATCACATTTCGATTATTTAATAACAATAAACACAGAATGTTATTAAAACGTGATTTAATAGTAAATTACTGATGGAAAGTCTTTCATAATATTTCTTATTAGAAAATCAAAGGGATGAAAATAAATGTGAGCAAAACGAAAGTAATGGTTTTTGAAAGAGAAGAAATCATGACAAACTGTGGTGTTTCGATTGAGGGAGAAAGAGGGAAACAAGTTAATGAATTTGTGTACTAGGGTTCAAAATTTACTAGAGATGGAAAGTATGACAGTGACATTGAGCGAAGGGTGTTGGCAGGAAAACAAATGAATGGGGCACTGTATAGCTTTATGAATAGCCAGAAAGTGTCAAAAAAGGCACGTCTGGCGGTGTATAGAGGTGTGTTGGTTCCTACACTTATGTATGGTAGTGAATGTTGGGTTTGGCAGAAGAAGCATGAAAATAGGATTAATGCTGCGGAGATGAGTAGTCTGAGAAGTATAGCCGGAGTGACTCGGTTGGATAAAGTTAAGAATATTGAGATAAGAAAACGCTGTGGTGTAAAAGAAGATGTGGTCACAAAGATAGATAAAGGAATGCTTAGATGGTTTGAACACGTAGAAAGGATGGATGAAGGAAGATTGACGAAACAAATTTATAAGGCGAGTGTGAATGGGCAAATCGGTAGAGGTCGACCTCGGAGAACATATCTCGATCAGATCAACATTGTTTTGAAGAAAGGCCAGGTCAAAAGTACCAACAACCGAAGAGCATGTATGAGAGCACTGATGAAAGTAGAGGAAGCAAAAGATGTGTGTACGAACCGTAGCAAGTGGAAGGAAGTGGTCTCTGCCTACCCCTATGGGAAAAAGGCGTGACTTTATGTATGTATGTATGTACTTAACCGAGCGTAGTAAAACTGCTAAAATCCTCGTACTTAGTATTTCGCTTGCGTCGTCTTGGAGTTTTTGGATGTCAATTTTTTGGCTCTAGTCTCAGTATCTGAAAATTTTGACCGCTTTATTTAAAGGTACCCGTATAATGATTTATAAAGAGCTATATATTTTCTATTTTAGGCTCGGACCTTTAGAAATACGGGGTGCGTATTTTGGGGGTTTGCTACTTTTTCTATATGGCTAATCAGGCACTGCAGCTCAAAATTTCAGCGTACTTAGACAAAAAAAATGCTTGATCTTAAACAGTTAAACATTATTCCAGCCCTGTTTGTTAAATGTAATTCGTTTTTTAGATGCTCATTTAGGTGTAACGGTTAGACATGCCATAAAATTGTACAGTATAATACGTGATAAATGGTTGCTGTTTTGCTGTCGATCTTCCAACGACAAACAAAGATGGTTACGAATGTTTGCCGAAGAAAGGAAATTAGTAGCTCAAGACAAAAACGACGGCTTGGACTTCCCTCCTTCGACTAGGCATTTAGCTAGAATATCTGCTAGATCAAAAAGAAGGCCCCCTCGAAAACCTAGAAGTGAGTATAATTCCAAGATACGAGAAAATAAAATGGAAGGTTAACAAATTAAGTAATTTTTTTTATTTTTTAATTTTTTTTTTAATTATTATGATCAATAATCATTTGTTAGTAACAATATTCAATTGTTATAAACAATGCTTGATTATTACTAACAATAATTTTTCACTGTAATAGCGTCTTCAATGCTATTTTCTCAATACTGACACAAGTTTAAAATTCTCCAATTCCTATTTTTGTTTTCTAAAACTATATCTTTTTATGAAATATTGTCATAATATTTTTCGTACAAATATATCTAACATGCAATAATCATATTATTCAAAAGATCTTAAAATTCTGTATTAAAAATAAATAATTTATAAATGGCAAAATTCAGGTAGTTTACCATTTTTTTCAGTTTTTTGATTTTCCATAAAAAACAGCTTAACCGATTTCGCTGAAAATCTAATCAGTTCTCAAGTTGCGTAATTATGCGTCGAATGCAATAGGTCCCACGTCAATATCATTTTTTGTTCTCGAGATAATCGAGACGAAAAATAATTCCGAACGCACATACGAACATACGCACATACGTACATATACACACAGACGTCCACTTAAAAACTATTGTATTCGACCCTGGGGACCTTGAAACGTGAAGGTATGTCAAAATTCGGGACTCGCAATATTGGACCCATTGCTATAACTTCCACTGAGAAGTTAATAAAAGGGCGTTTTTTCAAGATTTTATAACTTTAATCTAATGAAACTGCGAGGTGCTGATTGAAGGAGGAAGAGTGAAACAAGTAAATAAGTGTGTATACTTGGGTACAAAATACTTGTTTTTTATTTATAACAAAAAAATTAGTGAGTTGGAACAAATTCATTTTGATTTAAAAACCATCTTGTAAACTACGTCGACCTCCGACTAATATATCTATATCTATAGCTGTATTTAAATCCTGCCCTTCGACAAGTTTAAAAAAAGTATTCTATAATTTAACGTTATTTTTAGCTGGAAAAAACTTCAAGCATGATTCGGGATATACGGGATCAACTCTACAACTGAACACAACTTCAAATAACTCATTAGGAAGAAAAGTGGGCACTTGGTTCACATTCTCTTCAAATAAGAAGACAAGAAATCAACACGCCGATGTTTCCTGAGACCGAACTACGTTACTGTAATGTACACTCACACAAATGATCAAACTTTACCTTTCGTTTTAAAACAACAATTTAGTGACGGTGAAGTACGTTACAGTAAATCAGTAAATTGTTTTACTGTAAATAGGATGTAATATTTTGGCCGATTTTGAGATTAAAAGCAACATATCCGGTATTGGTGTTATAAATTACCACAATTAAATCTAGAATTGTTTAAATTTGAATTTTAAATTGGACGTCAACTTATATGCGTCCGGAAATATGAAATATGTTTATTACTGCACTGCAACGACAATGGAATAAAAATCCTGTTCCACATTTATTACTTTTTATACTAATACAAAACAAATGCAGTTTATTTAAAAGTAAATATATACTGCGTGTCGTAGAAAACTGACTGATTGTCCATCTTTTAAAATATTTCTTATATTTATCGCAGTAAATATATTGTGTGTGTCTCTCTCTCTCTCTCTCTTTTAGCCGTTTTCTATCCTTTTGATAAAGGCCTCCCTCATATTTTTCCAGTTTTCTATGTTCTGTGCCACTTGGTACCAGTTAAGTCCGGCTGTTCTTTTGATGTCATCATACCATCTTTGCTGTGGTCTGCCGATGCTTTATATTGTGTATTGATTCAATATTTCTTTATCCGAGGCTATCATGAGTTACAAATGAAGAGTGGGCAAAATTCATAAAAATTTATTGAAAATTACATTTACAGTTTACACTACAATTAAAATGAAGAGTATCAATTGTTAATAGGGCGTATTGTCACCTCGAATCTGGATGGCACTCATTTGATTTGGCATAGAAATTGTCACATTTGGATGTCTGCTTGAAAAAAATTGGTCCATTCCTCAATAAGGCCTGATCAGAACTCTTTTTACGTATTGTTCTTCGAATACCATGGACTGCTCGCCGCACTAATGAATCGATTTTAAGACAACTGGACATACAAACAAGATTGTCGACCATTGTTAGTCAACAGTACCTCAAATATTTTGGACACATTGCCAGAAGAGCAGAGGGAATAAAGAAATTAATCATCAAAGGAAAAATCCAGGGACGAAGACCTAGGGGACGCTCACCATTACGATGGGTAGACCAACTTAAAACTTTAACTGGGGAGAATATGCCCCGAAGCCGTTCATCATGCCCAAGATAGGGAGTCGCGACATGATGTCACTACACCCTTACGAGAGTTATATCAGTAGAGATAAGCAGGTGTGCGAAATCTAACACGCCTTTTGAGCTGGTCCCAAGTATGCTCATTAGGGGTAAGATCTCGGCTTTGATCAGGCCAGTCTATTTTTGGACTACCAACCTTTTTAAGATAGGTTGTTACCATCCTTGCCATGTGTGGTCAAGCGTTATCATGCATTAGCAGAAATCCGTTATCAACAAATTCAGTATATGGGATCACATGTCCTTCTCGGTTATATTTTGTGCTGAGACTGTGTCAACCACAACGGGATCCGTGTGTGCCTCAAATGCCCTAAACATTACAAAAGCAACCCATTGTGACCAAGTACAGGCAGCGTAACGTTCTTTAGCTTTTCTGTACACCTTATTTTGGTTCTGTAAATACACACATCCGTAAATTCACACCGTTTTTCCAGTTGTCTATGGTCCAATTGATATGTTCGCGTCTGCTGAAGTAAGCAAAGATCCTCCGGCTAAACTGCAAGCTGTCAAACCATTTTCCCTTAATCATCGAAGAGTAGACACGCTGACTGCTGTTTTATTAGCTTATTGGTGGTTGTTTTGGGGCATTCTAGCGGTTTGCGTTCGATCTCGCAATGCAGTAATCGAGAAGAGGCGATACTCCCTGGGTGTTGTTTTTCTTTTAGTATACCTGTCGCAACCAACCATTGATGTGAACGACTAACATTGAATTGTCCCGCCACATCTCGTTGACTTACTTTATTTTCCAGCAATGTTATAATTTGAACAGCTCTTCGATATTTTTCTTCCATTAATAGGGATTACATTTTTTCTGCTAAGGCCTGTGAAGTACAAAGAAACGCCTAAAACTAAAAGTTTATACAGGTCTAAAAACAGTCACTTGTTGTCACCGATAAGATTGTTTGACGAGTAAACATTGTGTTTTGAGAATTTTGTGGTTTTCTGCTTCCCGAAAATGTGTTTCGTGCACTTACAGGGTCTTCGCGGTACACATACTAACCCGTTATACTTAATTAAAAATTAAGGAATGTTTGAGATGTATAATTTAGGTGCCCGTTTTCTCTGACCCGCAGTGTATTTAAATATCCTCTTTTAGAAAAAAAAGTTGCTTTTATGATAAAATTAGCCAAAAGTAGAATAGCATTAAATGCAATAAATATAGTGATAATTGGCTACTGCCGAATGTGCTGTGCAAAACTATATAGAAACTGTTTGTGATTCATCAGTTGTAACCTCAACGTTTAAATTGTTTGATAGTATGTTTTATTTTGACAGCGGAAAATATCGACGGATTGGACATATTTAAGAGTTTTATGATTGTTTAAAAAAAGTTGAGAATATAACTGCATTATCATTAGAAATGACAGTATTTAGTCAACATATGGGCCTAAATGTAAAGTGTATTATATAAAAAAATTGTGAGGCCTCTCCAACACTTGTATTTCCTACTTAATCTTTTGACCCCTACAAACTCTACTGACTGATAATTCTTCCTCTACATTTTATTATAATTATGAGATATCGGTATCACCGGTTCATTAACAATATATTTGTGAACGTATTACGCACAAAATTTTATGTACATTGTGTATTAGACCAAACAAATCATCAATTTCAACATGTTGTCAAAGGGTCATTTTTAACTCAAAAACAACCAACGATTTAAAATAAAAAAATTTATACTGACTCTCTCAATTATTATTAATTTATAAAACAAATTAACCCAAAAATTATTTTCCTTAAAATTATAAAAAATGTTACATTAAAACGTTTTAATTTTGCTAAAACAAAAGAATAAATGAAACAGTGTAGAATTTTTCATTTATTTTTTTAGAATTTTTAATCCCTTTCGCAGATTCGTTTTGTCCAGGACCACTCGTTAATTATTAATACAGGGTAATTTTTCAGTGACTGCTACAAGGGTATTCAAACGGATTAGTATCTCGCGTGCCAAATTTCCATTTGTGGGCAAATTATTCCATTTCTCTGTGTGTTAAAATGTCAATAGTTTAAAGAAAAATAATGAATTAATTTATTTGAAAATTCAGTCGTTAAGAAACCCAATAAAAAAAACATTAATTTTATCAGCTGTATTTTAAAATAAATTTTCATTTGCTGTTTTATCATTAAGGACCAATATTTTAAAGTAAATTAAGGAACGATAGCGAATAAATTAGGTAACGTAATGGGGAAAATTATTATAATAAGCAGAAACGTTTTAAACTCAAAACTGAACGATGGAAAAAAAAATTTGTAAAAACGATAAGTAATCCTAAAGAAGCATTGATTTTATTATAGTTATTCACAAAAAGCTAAATAAATACACCCAAAATAGGTCGAAGGTTGCTTAATATACCTGTTAAAAATAATTTAAAATAAAACAGCATTTTTTTCATTTTATTTATTAACTGTTCATGCGAGAAGATTCCTTTTTCAATGTTTGCAAAAGCAAAATATAGAAAAATAATATTCAGAAATCTGTTTCTGAAAGAAACTAAAAATGTTCATTTCATTTAAAGTACATATGTGTACCAACAAATTTCAAAAACTTAATTAAATTATACATAATAAAGATGAAATATGCAATAAAACGAGTATATGATACATTACTTATGAAAGGTACACTTACAGCGTCCTCACTCCACCTCTAACAGAAGCGTATATCGACTGGAATGAAATGATAACTGTGCAAATATGTTTCATCGGGTATACATATCTCTGTCTTCCTTACGTTACTGTTTAATTCTACAACAAACAAATTTATACTCTCTAATTTTACATTGTAACTTTTCATAAACATATTTCCATTATCAGGTGTTTTTGCCACTTAAAAATCTTACTTTAAAATTATATTTCTTGATCTCTCTCTTGATCTACTTGTATATCACGTACTTTTTGTAAAATTACTTTTTAAGTCGGCTGTTGCTTTTGTATTACAGGAATATTATTTTCAATATTCTTTGTCCATGTCCTTCTAAAATGATACCTCTAGAAGGACGCATTCCGTTAATGTTTTCGAATTAAAATACAAGGTTGCTTACCTAAAGGCATCTTCGCGAACACTGCGAATCACCTTTTTCGATATTCCTGTCACAGCCAATAATCGACGACGATAACTTTAAGTAGGAATTTATAAGACACATTTTGCCTTGTTTTCTATAAAGTTTGTTCTGCCCATTTTAAATTTGTATTTCGAATAAAAAAATACAAGAAGAGCAAAAAACAAACGCACTAAATTTTAACCTATAAATTACAACCGTCAAAATTTTCGCGTATACTTCTTTGTAACTCTTAAGCAGGGTTCTTCGGCAATTGCAGTGTTCTAATCACAACTTCTACGAATTTAGCTCCGTGGGGTGCCTTTCAAAAGTAATCTTAACTAGTACTTATCATTTTTTAATTTTTGTTTTTGTCTTAAAAAAATATTAAGTAAACGTGAATAAATAGGATGCCTTCAATAACTTTTGATCATAGGAATTTTTCAATTGCATCATTTTAAAGAATATTATTAGAAACGAAAATTGGTAGAATTTTGTATTTATTATTTATTTCCATTGTTTTAAGGTTCACAGGCACAAAACATGCAATTTGCAAACGTCACATAGATTTTATATCGCCTTTTATTTACCAAATTATATACTTAAGTATCTGTAATCATGTCCCGATCTCTGTGAAATATTATTAATCAATCATTCCCGTAAACATAGACAAATTTCGTATTAATTCAGCTTAAGCATAATGGTTGCATGTATAAGTCGATTTGTACTAACGCTAATTAATGTGATTACATTGTGTATTTGAACAAAAAGTTCTTGTTTGTTAAATTGTTATTACAAAAAGATATTGTAGATATCCGGATCTCTTCCCTTCTCATAAATCCAAGTTACCATTTTTTAAAGCGGGCCAATGTTAAAGATATAAAATACATACATTGTTGATAAAATCATCACAGATTTAATTCGCGAATAACAATGCAATGCAAAATCACAACGAACATTTTACCTATCAAGGAGAGTGGGCATTTAATTTAATATAAAAAAAAAATCAAGTTGTAGTTATACATTTTTTGTTTATATTATTTACTACTAATTTGAACAAATTTAACCATATTATTTTATACTGTAGACTTAATGTAGAATTAATCTTCGACTTGTATAAAAAACGAGCGAGCCTTTACAGTACTCGCATATGATGTGTAACATTTGACATCTCACCTTTTAGTAATAAGCAATTTTAAAATTATATTCTGAAAAAAATGGGTCAGGTATTATTTAAAATGATTTTTCATAACAAACAATAATTCTTTTTAATGAAAATTGTATTTTATTTAATTGACACTGATAGTGACAGAAGTCAAACTCAAATTTAAAAAAAGCTAAATACTAAAATATTTTATTCGAATAATTATTTATTACTTACTTGAATTTTTTATCAATGATTGCACTTTATTGAGACTTATTATCAACAGTAAATATTTATTTATATAGTTTACGCATATAACGGCAAACTTTATACACAACACTGTAACTTAAGTGCACAACTGATGGCTGACAGTACCGACCTCTCGGAAAATTGTTTGACGGCTATCTGACGGCCAACTCTACCACCACGCGCTCATTCGTCAAATCAAATAGCGCACGATTCTGCGACTTCCTGTTACATTGTTACACACTTCCGTCCCATTTCACGAAATCACTCCCACAAATTGCAAGAAAGCGAGAGCAAGATGTTACACATCAAAAATATGTCAAGTATTTATGTTCCAGTCGTACTTGAGGGCTTTTGTAACGACACTTGATCAAATTATTACATTCTGTGCCTTAAACATAAACATTCATTTTGTAGCAAAACATTGAATTTACAAATTTTATTTCAATTTGGTCAATAATTTATGTTTTGACTTTCCTGAAGTCCGATTTAACTCTGAACAAATCGTTTAACAGCTTGTTAATAATAAAAGGCATAAGATACATTTCCACGTGGTATTAAGAGATATATATACTGCATTTCCTGAATAAACCGATGGAATAATAATATTACAGGTATCTAGAGTTTTATAACTTATTTTTTATTTGGAACATTTAAAGAAACAATAACCAAAATTTTATAAACTAAACTAAACCCTCTTTATATTCAACAAATTAGGTCCGTTATAAAAACTGGTACTTGGAAACAAATTGTTGCGAATTATATCAATAGTAGTACTTTTCACTGTCCTGATTAACCTTTTCTAGACTTCCCCTGCATTGTTGTTTGTCTTGTTAATAGACTGATAGAGTAGAAACATATTTACCCAAATAGTTGTTTGAGTTAATATTTTTATACACCTTACTTGGTAAGTTATACAGGAAGTACATACATATTGGTGCAAAATATCAAAAGCAAATAGTATCTCATTTCAATAACTGGCTGCATTTAACAGTGATGAAAATATATAGAACTAAAATCATGTGTAAAGGTAAAAAAAGATTCGTCACTGCAACTAAATTTTGAGAATCAATTATTAAAAAATTCAACAATTCCGTGAAATTTTTAATAGTTACATATATTCATGCTACATAAATTTTTTTAAAACCACCTTATTTGACAGATAACAGCAGATGGATTCGGGAAATAAGTTATGTAAAATATGTCGTTTTTGGAAAATCATTTGCTTCAAATTTTGCATTAAACAGTTGATGAACGTCCTGTAATTGGCACAAATAACGTGCTTTGTTATAAAAAACGACCAAAACTTAACAAAGTTATTTACCGTAGAATGAAACGTCATTACCGCAAATTGTGATATAGGACTGTATTTATATTAAAGCAAAAGCGTTTGAATTCCAAAATAATATACGAAATTACAGTGAGTATCACATGAAATTTTTAAGTTAAACTGTTAATCGACAAGGTAACTTTTCTATTGTGTTTAACTAGTTAACAAAAGCAACAAACTAGTGTTTTCAAGTTCGATCAAACATTGTAGAAAATGAACGCGAGATTCTTAAATGTTATTCACAAAACTTCCTTTACCTTACTTAAAAATCTTAAAATTAGTCATTTATTCATTATCTAATGGCGAAAAGCTACTAGACATAATAAATATCAGCATGGTTCAAAATATTGCATTTTTGAAATGCAGCCGCTCACATTGTTCGTTTTACTTGCTAATAGAAAGCTTATTTAGGGACAATATTTATTACCCCCGTTTAAAATTGTGTTAAAAATGCTTATTGTTTAATTAAAGCAAAGGAAATAAGTTCACCAAATGTGATTAACTAGAAAAATTGTGTACCATTACGTAGTAAGATCTGTAACCAAAGTAAAGTTTGATTATCTTTTGGTCGTTTAATAATTTTACTTGTTAGCCAAGCTCTCTCAAAGTTGAATTTTACATAATATACCAATGTATGAAATCGATGTAATAAACATATTTTATACAAATTCTAGTATTATTTAAGATAAAATGTTACAATGTTTTAAATACATTTAGTTCTGGAAACCAATTACGAAAAGCGAACATAAAAAATTATTCGAGAAATCAAAATTAAAATAAATTACGTGAGAAAATCAAATACACAATAAAGTTTATTTCATTGCAATTAAAATATAAAATACACATATCAAAATGTATGGAAAAAATAAAAATTATTGAAAAGTCTGCAAGAATAAAAAACAAAATAAATAAATACATTTACAATTGCACAATCCTAATGTGAATAAATAATAGTTGGGTACCATAAATCTACAAAAAGCAAAGTTATTTTAAAATTAAATATATTGTACCTAAACTAAATATTTTTGCAGATTGATTCAATTTGTACTGTTAAAATTTGTTGATTTGTTAATTTATTTATTTAATAATCAGTAAAAAATAAAATAAATGTTTGAGTAAAATTAAAAATTTCCACGTTATTTATTTTCTATATGGATGGAAATAAAAAGATATTGAAAAAATTCTCAAATAACGCTAGTGGTGTAGAACTAGAAACAAAAATATATTTCCTTTAGCTACATTTTAAAATTTTGTTTTTAATATAAATAACTATGTTATTTTTAAACAATAACATTAGAGTAAATTTAAAAATATGGGCACAATATTTGTAAAATGGACTCAATAATCCACAATTGTAAAAATATATCTCTGAATTAGTTATTTATTGGAATTACTTGAGCATGTCCTTTTTACCAACACTAGATGTCAACAATCCGTCAGGATTGTAATACCTTTCAATTTATAAATCACACAGAAGCGAAATATTAACAGCTACATTTTTAATTCAAAATACCAACAAGATAAAACTTGACACATTGAACCAAACAAAATCACCAATTAAATAAAGTATCTTGCAGATCATTTAAGTATTTATAATTATTGACACAATAAAAAACACGGTTATTGTAATTTGACAGAGTTTGAAGCAATTTGCAAATTGAAATTATTTTCATTAATGTCAACATATAAACAGATTGTTTTAAATTTGAAAAAATAATACCCAACAAATTTTATTCTCAAAATCTATCACACCTTTTAATTCCAGCGTAGTCGAGTTGGATGCCGCTTAATTCAGGTTTAAGGGAAGTATGCCCCCGTATTATGTTGACAATTCAAAAAGTCAATAACAGTGACAAAACAAAAATCAGTGGTCTGGGTGGGACCCGAGAGGTTCACACGACTAACTTTCCAGTGGAAAAAATGAAAAAATACCATGTTTTGTTGTTATAATTATTATAAAAAACGATTTCAAATTGTTTATAACGAATTATAATTGTCATTAACAATATTCTGTTTATGTCAACCGTATTCTTTTAAAGTTTTTCTTATCATTTCATAAGCGGGAGCTATTTTCAATTGTTTATAACAATTGAATTTTTTTTTAATTATTATGATCAATAATCATTTGTAAGTAACAATATTCAATTGTTAAAAACAATGCTTGATTATTACTAACAATAATTTTTCACTGTTATAGCGTCTTCAATGCTATTCTCTCAATTCTGACACATGTTTAAAATTCTCCAATTCCTATTTTTGTTTTCTAAAACTATCTCCTTTTATGAAATATTGTCATCATATTTTTCATACAAATATTCCTAATATGCAATAATCATATTATTCAAAAGATCTTAAAATTCTATTTTAAAAATAGTATAATTTATAAGTTGCAAAATTCAGGTAGTTTACCATTTTTTTCAGTTTTTTTATTATTCATAAAAAAAACAGCTTAACAGATTTTGCTGAAAATCTAATCAGTTCTTAAGTTGCGTAATTATGCGTCGAATGCAATTGGTCCCACATCGATATCATTTTTTTTTCTCGAGATAATCGAGACGAAAAATAATTCCGAACGCACATACGAACATACGCACACAGACGTCCACTTAAAAACTATTTTATTCGACTCTGGGGACCTTGAAATATGGAGATATGTCGAAATTCGGGATTTGCACAATCGGACCCATTACTATAACTTCTCAGTGAAAAGTTAATAATGACATTAAAAAAGTCATAGTGATAATTACAAGAACAGGATTCAGTTTTGTGGGGCATATGAAAAGTTAAGAGAGCCAATTTTAAACAACGATTAAATAACAATGGAAGGCTGGTATCAAAGGCAAAACAATATGATTGAATAGAAATTTACATACCAGACCTTTTAAATGAGGTATGACTTGATACCTAAGGACATTTGAAAAAATTTAAGGGTATCTCCAGTAAGGAGGGGGTGAATCTGACGTTTATGACATTAGCACTAAAAAGTATCCCCCTCTAGTTAAAAGTTGACGTGTATCGGCATTTCATTCCAATATGTCGCATTTCTGAAATATTTAGGGTGGGTCCTTTTCAAATGAACACTGTGTATGTACATGCACCTTTTTTCTGAATATGAAGTGAGGAGTTGATATATGATACTAAATCCTCCCAATCGAGCGGTTGTATTTTCCAAAGAATTTAATGGTAAAATAATAAGTGTGTGTGGTTTTAGTAAATGAGTGCGACAAACTTCAGGGGGTGATTCTGCATGAAAAAATAATGACAGTTTACTATATAAACATATGTCCGCAAATACTTCGTTTCAGAGTTACGGGTTCTGGTTTAATGTTATTGTATTGATAGTTCTTGATAATGTATTAAAGAAATAAAAAATACGCATTAAGATGTTTTATTGTATAAAAAAATAAAAAATATCTCTGTGGCGTACCATTTTTTTCTTTAAAAAAATTGGGATCATTACCCTTATGCTCGCCAATGAAAAATATAAAATTCTTAATTGCATGTCAAAAAATGAGCAATAACTACCTCTTAAAACCCACCAAATTTTATTTGCATATCACGACTGGTTTCAGAACAATAAATAAATCGTCAGTTTTTAAGAAAAACTTCCAGCACCCCGTATCTCTGAAACGAACTATTTGCAGACATACGTTTATATAGCAAACTGTCATCACTTTTTTGTGTAGAATCTTCAGAAGGAGAGCTCTCAGGTATTTTTTTTTATTTATTAAATAGAAAAGAGCCGTCGGTTTGGAAAAGTTAGTTTTGCTACGGCAATACTGTTTATTATAAATGTGCTTTTTATTTATAAATAAACAAATGGTGGCTAAACATTTTTAAATTTTTTCCAAGTTTTTACATAATACAAGAAAGTTAGCAGCATTGTCCAGTATTAAAATAATTGTCAGTAGAATCGATTGACAAATAATTTGCACCCAATTATACAATTACCTTTTGTGATCGCAGGTAGTAAGTATTATATCGCATACAACTCGACCCCGCTCCTTAATTCGGTAATACATTTTTTAAAAATAAAACTCATAACAAGACGAATAATAAGTAGGGTATCAAGGAAAATATTGAAGAAATTATATTACATTGTTAAAATAATAATACCCACTTAAAGTGAACCTTGTTATTTATAGGTAAAAGTATCGGGTTTGTAGTTATTTCATTAGTATTTAAATATGATTTCTTTTAATTTAAGATTATCCGCAAAAAAACATTTGTTTTATTTTTAAAATTTATATTATTTATTACAATTTATTACTTAAAAATTTCTAATTTCCTCTGCAAAGGTAGATAATTTATCACTTAATTATTAAATTTTTTTAAATATAATACGAAGTGAAACAGAAAAATTACTAAAATTCCTTAAATGCTTCCGTAAACATAAGTAGTATTTGTAAAAAGATATGATAAATGTTTAGTAGAGAAAACATTGCATAAATAATAGATAACTCCTAAATTATCACTTTCCAATTATTTGATATAAGATATTACTATATACAACTATATACATGTGAAAATTAAGAATTATTTACATTCAAATACAGAATAGACTAAATCGACACCATATTAAATTTACCTATTCAAAACTTGAAAGATTGATATGGATGAGCGTCGAGTAGTAACTAAAAATATTGTATTGTTAAGCTAAATTTCCAAATGCATGAATTACTGACGCCTGTAGTAGTATTTGTAACCAAAGTAACTCATTTGTCAATCAGAAATGCCAAAGCCGTCTAAGTGGACATCAACATGTGTGTTGTGTGTGAGTAATTTGTAAACATCATGACCTATGTCAAGGTTGGCATTGACAGCCAGGACTTCTGACAAGGTTGGTGGCAGCTTGTTAAGCCACGTGTACCAAAAAAGGTATATAAACAGAAGTTGTAGCCAAAGTTGAAATAAAGATCTAGAAACATTGAATAATACATACATATAGTCACGCCTTTTTCCCATAGGGGTAGGCATCGACCACTTCCTTCCACTTTCTACGGTTCTTACACACATCTTTTGATTCCTCTACTTTCATCAGGGCTCTCATGCATGCTCGTCGGTTGTTGGTACTCTTGACCTGGCCTTTCTTCAAAACAATGTTGATCTGATCGAGATATGTTCGCCGAGGTCGACCTCTACCGACTTGTCCATTCACACTCGCCTTATAAATTTGTTCGTCAATCTTCCACCATTGAATAAACCGTTTATCATATTGCTCCCATTATGACAAGATTCACAAAGTATTGAAAATGTACGTAAACGTGAATTGAAAGCATTTTACAACAAAATTCTTGCAGGAGCAGAATTCAATAAGGCTGATTGTGGCTTTGATGAAATTTCAGATTTAACGATTTCATGTTGTCAAGATACCAGGAAAATGTGATAATTGTATCAGAATTACTGGCTAATTTGAAACAACTAGAGAGTGATAGCTACAAATATTGGCATGAAAAAACTTAAAAAAACGAGAGAACATGTTGTGTGCGAGTACTTTGTGAACATCATGACCTATGTCAAGGTTGGCATTGACAGCCAGGACTTCTGACAAGGTTGGTGGCGGCTTGTTAAGCCACGTGTACCTAAAAAGGTATATGAGCAGAAGTTGTAACCAAAGTTGAAATAAAGATCTATAAACATTAAACAACAATATGAAAGCATATGAAGCCTTAACAATTCTTAAAAATACTTGTAGTGCATTTCTCATATGAGTATTTCGTTTGACTTAACAAAAACATGAAATCGGCTTCCGTCTTAGCATTGTTCTCCGATTAATGCACCCAATCCACGTAAGAACCCATCACTTATGTTTCCGTTTATTTTTTTTTAATAACTTGTGGAGCTCCAGTGACCACATTTAAATTACCACATAGTATATTATGTGACGGCATTTTTATTAATACGCTAGTACAAAATTGTCACTTTTATGTGGATACAATTTCTGGCGCCACTAAACTGGCATCTTACTATTGCCAGTAAACCATGCATGCGGAAACTTAATTTTAAGATAACATGTAGTTTCACTAATTGTAAATGCAATAATGATTAAAATGTTTTACTCATTTATATTAATTGGATGTTTTAATATTTAATTAATAGTATATTTTGTATTAGTTTCCAAGATAAAAAACCGTTGCGTTCAATTACAGATATGTTGAGGAATTACACCACCTTGGAATTTTTAAAAAATAGAATTATTTTTTTGCTAGATAAATTGTTTATACTTTTAAGAATAGTTTAAACGTATAAACATTTCAAAATTCAAATGATTTTCGAAATTATAGCAATAAGAAGTGAGCGCGCAGAGCCGCTCGAAACTCAGGCACAAGCAGCCAAAGCCTTGGCAAAGTTTGTTTTAGTCAGTCCTTTATAATAATAATTTCTTTTAGGGAATTTTGGAAGCTAAAGGTAACTTTTGTACAGAAAGTTGGAACTAGTTTAGACTCGAATAATAACGATAGTCTAAACGCTGTCATTTGGTATATGGCTTCAAAAATACATTTACAGTGGTGCAAAAATTGTTGTAATTGAATCTTATAATACAGCAATATATTTAATGATGATATATACCAGTGTATTACAAATAATGCAATTATTGAAACCTTATAATTGGCCAAAGCGTGCTGCAATTTACCGAGAACTTCGGTTGGGAATCCAATATCTATAGCACAACAGAAAACTAAAGAGCCCAGAAAATTGCTGCTCAAAAGGAGTCACATAACATCGCGGAATTAATGAAAAACCTCGTCTATGGTCCAGGTTTTGAAGATTAAAAGTAATAATAATAATAAACAGAGGGGCGGTTCCTTCCGAAACCCGTCAATGGCACTTAGACAATGTCAATTGTGATTATGTGGAAAATAAGAATTATTTTATATTTTTAATAACTGCAAGTTCAAACATTTAAACACGGTTGTTCATCCAAGTGCAAATTCAGATGTAAACGTTATCCACAGAATTAATACCGGTTGGCTGAAGTGGCAGTCACTGTCTACAGTATTTTGAAACTCAGGTATGCCCGCGAAAATCGAGTGCAAAATATTTAAAACTGTAGTTGGGCCAGCAATTTTATACAGTGCAGAATGTTGGTCAACGAAAAGGGCCTATGAACAAAAGTTATATATGAATAAAATAAAAATGGGTAAGCAGACGTAACAAGGTTGCATAATATTCTAAACAAGTATATAACAGATAGTTTTAAAGTAGCACCAATAGCTGAAAAGTAAAATAATCACGACTGAGACGGTATGGGCGTATTATGAGGAGACCAGGACATGTCCAGGAAGCACTTCAATTCCAGCACATCCAAACAGTAAAGGAAACCCACCAAGCTATGTGGTGGTCAAATATATCTCGAGAATTGCAAAGAAATCGACAACTTGGGACAGACACACCTCACGATTTTAATACCTATTTTTCTGAGCGCCAAGGTGATGTACCCCTTAAGTAAGAGTGAAGAAACAAATAGATTATTTCACTATTGTTTTTACAAAACACTGTTTGCAATTAACTTTATTATACTTAATTAAACATTTTAAACAAACATACTCATTATAATTAAGTTAATTAAAAAAAGTAGTATTTACCATCTACTGCATGAATTTTATTGAAATGGAAAATATACCAATATTCCATGACTTTTTGAAAAAAAAATTTATTAAAATTAAATACAATAGACAAAATATGTATTTGTAACGAATATTATTTTGATTTGACTGAACGATAACTTTAGAAATTGGTATATTAGCAATTACTGACTCTGAAATACAAGTAGTTTTAAACATAGTGTACATCATCCAACCTCAATTTGTAATGATTGAATATTTTATACATAAATCTACAGCTAATTCTAATGGTTAATATTTTATAGTGAAAACATTTCACTTTTTCCTAAACAAATAATGAAAAATAAAAAATATATACATACATATATATATATATATATATATATATATACTATACAAAATATTTTCAAAACCTTTACTCTTGCTCATCCAATATATAATTTTTTGTCCTACAACAGACTTACAGTTACAGTCAAGATGATGGCTCCATTCGTCCAAATTCCAAACTATGAATCCAAATCTTCATCCCTTTGGCTTGAGAAATACGATACTAGACCACCAAACTCTCCTCCTGCTTCTTCATCTCCTCCTACAAATATTTGAATGACAAAACATAAAAAGTATATTTATTTCAAAAATTCTATCAGTTGAAAATTTAAGTCTTGTGTGTATTATACGTGTGGAGTGTTGTAAAAAATCGAATATCCAAAATTTTTGACAATCAAGCAAATGCACCAATTTGTTTAACCTTTGATAATAATATATGTATAAAATAAAAAATTTAACTAAAAAAAATGATCTACCATCATTATATTGCATAGTATACACTGATATACCTACCGTTTGCATAAAAAAATGTTTTATTTAAAAGCCCATTACTTTGCAACTAAACCTCATACAAAAAAAATGTGTGTTTACGTTCATACCATCTAGAAGTACATTTAGGTCTAATATGAACGAATTTCAGAACCTCATGTTTTTCGCTGCATGAAATGCCCCACCTGTCAAATTATCACGTTACTATTATTATTTATAATAGTTACCTTGGCTACTTTCAGCATTTTCTGGTGGTGGATTTTCTTCCACAAAAGGTTCTTCATATGGAGGTGGTGCGTTATTATAAGAATCAGGCGGGACGGGTTCTTCGCTAGATGGTGGAATCGTTTCAGGGTTTGGATGGTAAGCAGGATAGAAACTAGGAGGATGGGGTGATTGAATTGGAGGAGGCTGTTGACCAGGTGTTCCAGAAGGCATAAAAGGCCTTGGAGGCTGCATATGTGGTGAAATCATTTGTGGTGGCCTAGGAGGACCTACAAATAAAATATTTATATAAAACTTTTTATTTTAAGTTGCAAGTCTCTGGAAAATTAATATTTGATGGTATTTTCAACAAGGTAGATAAAAAATAAAAAAATGTTATAATTGCTTATGTAGGAAAAATACCGTGTAAAATTCTATCACCTTGATATCTCTACTTTTATAATTCTTGCAACACATGCAGATCTCTTGTGTCTGGCATGGGCCACATTTATCAAGATAACCACAACACGATAGTATTGGCAACAGCGCTATTTTCTGGTGAAAATCATTTGTGTAAAACGATAGTGGATCATGTTGATTGTGTGGACGTTAGAATTGGAAAGTAGTCAGTAATTGGACGGGGATGGGGGATTATGATGTTATCAGTTTTTAATCTATCCAAATATTACGTAAAACACTTCCAATAATAAAAATATTTATGCATAAAAATTTAGGTTTCGTATGTTATATAGGTCCTATTCACACAATATATTCGTTTTGTCAAGACAATAGTTCATAGATATGCTAGAATTCGATAGGTGGCAATGTGATTAAGCTCACAATAAAAGTTGTTTTAGCGCCAAAACTAGGACCCGATAGGTGGTGTTGTGTGTTTGTATGTATCTAGAAAGAAGGTAATCTCTGAAACTGCTAACCCAATAGGAAGGATGCAAATATAATATTTATGGATATTTTGTGAATAAAATGTTACAAAAATGTAAATTAAGGACCATTGCAACGTTTTTATTTTAATTAATAATGATTTTTAACAATAACTACGAATTAAAAATTTCTTTGGTATTTAAAATGTGAGTATTGTAAATTTGTGACTAGCAAATTTAAACGAAAACAATAACCTATAAAAATTTAATAAAACGCATTGTTTTTGACAACTGTCATTTGTCATAAGTAATTTTCTTCATTTTTTAATTACTACAGCCAAGGTTTGCCGAATTATTTTGGGTCAGACGGAAGACGGTCACCACGCCAACATCAGATTTAACTCTCACCCGCGGCATTAGATGTTTCACATCAAAAAGTTAACCGCTTTCTTTCGTTGTTATTTTTATTATGAAACGACATGAAAACAAGCTAACAATCCAATTCCACCACCTTATCGCCCCACTAAGCCGGGTGGCTATAGGAGGTTCGGGGGTAAAAAGAAAATGCAGCCAAGTTTTTAAAAAAACATATAAGTCTTTAGTTCTTTATATTAAATTATAATTTTTTACTGATAAAAGTTATTAGAAAAATTTAAAACAAATTTCGCTTCTTTAACATGGGTTCTTATGAGTAATCATGAGTTCTTGATATTAAAATAAACAAAAACATTGAAAAGAATGCAAAATTCGATGAAAAAAAAATACGTGTGTGTAGGAAATTTAATAACGAGGAGTTTGGGTGCTTAAAATATTTTATTTTTAACGATAAAAAATTTTATTTACAGCGTAAGAACGTGAGCTTTAGAGAATCGATGGCAACGGCGCATTCGTGCAGACGACTCAAGTCTTAAGTCACCCATGTAAGTACACATAACCTGTGTGTTGTGCACTGACCAAGAAATGATTAGTGAAAAGTTAATAAATATAGTCCATTCATCATCACAGTCATAACATCTTGTCAGATGTGTTGTGAACTCATTTTATTGTCAGTTGTTGCTGGTATTGGCCGAGGCATTACTAATAGATAGTTTGTCGATTGGTCTCCTAACGGTGTTTCGCCATCTCATCCGATTGGAAGTTAGTTCGAAAGCCCCGCTGACGTTTAGATCAAGACACATCTTTGTTAGATCCACCCAGCGTGTAGGAGATCGACCACGTCGTCGACCAGTGGGGGCATGGCCTTGTACAACTAGTTTCTCCATGTTGTCATTCCTGTGAATGTGTCCAAAAAATGTTAGGGCACGCTTTAATACTATGGAGGACAGGCGCCTTGGATTACTAATCTCATTTAAAACTGAGACGTTCGTTCTATGTGCCGTCCACGGAATCTGCAGCATTCTCCTCCAGCACCACATCTCGAAGGCATCTATACGATGGCGATCAGCCTGTTTGGTCATCCACGTCTCTGACGCGTACAGAAAGATGGAAAAAACCAGGGATCGGACCAGAGATATTTTAGTTGTTTTGGTAATGTTAGAGTCATGTCATATTCTATAAAGTTTTGTCATGGCTAGTCGTGCCTGTTGAATGCGCCGGCGGATCTATTTTTGGCTGCTGCCTGTGTTTTCGATTAAAGATCCGAGGTATACAAAGTTCTGTACCACTTGACAGCTTCCAACTTGGAATTTTTGAGGATGGTTGTTATGTTCTCTGTCTATAATCATCACTTTGGTCTAATTGGAGCTAATAGTTCCGCCTCTGTGGTTGCTAGGAGAGCTGTATCGTCGGCTAATCTCAAGTTAGACATCCTAGTTCCACCAATAGTTATACCTCTCTTCCAGTTGTCCAGCACCTATCGCATGATGAATTCAGAGTTAGCGTTAAAGAGCATAGCGGATAGTATACAGCCCTGACGAACTCCTTTTTCCGTTTTTGTTTCGGCTGACAGCATGCCGTCAATTTGCACGTGAGCTGTGTTGCTTTCATAAAGTTGTTTAGTAATTGATATTAGATGATCGGGAACCCCCATGACATGCAGAACATCCCATAGTTTAGCCCATTGTACGTTATCAAACGCTTTCGAGTAGTCTACGAAGCATATATATAATGTTATATATAAAGTTAATATTAGCGTAAAGTTTTCTGTACTTTAAATAAATATGACATACACGTTTTTTTACAACTACTCACATAAATTCGGACTCAATTTTCATCACATTATTTGAATAAAAACCATATATTTTATTAAATCATGATTAAATAATGATTTGTTGATTAATATTATAATGATTTTTTTGTAAGTGTCAATTTCAATTAGAAAAATCAGTATATTTTTTATTCAAAGCAACGGCAATGCACTATTGCCGATTATGTATTATTGTGCTTGTATTGTATCCATTCTAGCAAACATAAGCTACGCCAGACACAAAAATGTAAGAACTGAATATGCCAAAGTAAACCAAATAAAAAATAACCAAAAATTCTTCCAGAATTCTGTCTAAATGGATGTTGGCTTTCATTAAACACTGTTACAACAAAGTTTGGATTTAATTACTTTGCAGTTTTTAATTCTTATTCTTATTTAGAATTTGTATTTAATGTATTTTATTTTTATTTTTTCTGTTAAAATAATACTTCAATAACCTTTTCACATTACAATTTTAAAACAGTAAACACCTAAAATTGCAAAAAATATTTAGAACAGCAGTGATAGAACCACAAATATGTGTTCGTGGTGTTAATTAAATATCATTTATCTCCAAAAGCCTCATTATGGGTGAAAATGACTATTAATACTGATAGAAATCAATTAAAACCATCAGGTACAATTTCAATACACATTACAATTGGTAAAGAGAATATTCACACCAAAGGAAATCAAATAGAATAAGTGTACATTATGTAGCACTTGAAAATATTTAAAAAATAATTTGGGCAAATGCTGAAAAAAATTAAACGTGCAGAACGGAAGAAAAGTTACCAAAAATAACCTAAATTTAGTTAGAATAAAAGTTGCTTTTATTTTTTAAAGCTAAAAGCTCATGCTGCTACCTACACCAAGTTTAAGAGATTAAAATACATAACTACCTGGAGCATGAGAGGATGTATTAACAGGAGAAAACCTATTTGGAGGGGGTGTTCTTGAAAAGTTTTGTATATCACCTTTATTGCCGGGGCTACCGGAAGGTGACGTATGTATTCTAGGTGAATTAGATTCTGGAAGATTGATTGGTCCACCTCCCGAAGGAGAAGGATCCATAAATCGATGAGGCTGATACAGTGATGGGTGGAGTCCTGTAAATTAAATAAAAGTTTAAAATACAGTTTCCCAATTTACACAAAGTTTTGAAAGTCTCTAATTAACTTCCCAGTGGGAAGTTATAGTAATGGATCCGATTTTGCGAATTCCGACATCGACATATCTCCACATTTCAAGGTCCCCATAGTCGAATACAATAGTTTTTAAGTGGACGTCTGTGTGTGTATGTACGTATGTGCATTCGGAATTATTTTTCGTCTCGATTATCTCGAGAACAAAAAATGATATCGACGTGGGACCAATTACATTCGGCGCATAATTACGCAACTTGAGAACTGATTAGATTTTCAGCAAAATCGGTCAAGCTGTTTTTTATGGATAATCAAAAAACTGAAAAAAATGGCAAACTACCTGAATTTTTCAATTTATAAATTATACTATTTTTAAAACAGAATTTTAAGATCTTTTGAATAATATGATTATTGCATGTTAGGAATATTTGTATGAAAAATATGATAACAATATTTCATAAAGAGATAGTTTTAGAAAACAAAAATAGGAATTGGAGAATTTTAAACTTGCGTCAGTATTGAGAGAATAGCATTGAAGACGCTATAACAGTAAAAAATTATTGTTAGTAATAATCAAGCATTGTTTATAACAGTTGAATATTGTTACTTACAAATGATTATTGATCATAATAATTAAAAAAAAAATTCAATTGTTATAAACAATTTGAAATTGTTTTTTATAATAATAATAATAATTATATCAACAAAACATATGGTATTTTTTCATTCTTTCCACTGGGAAGTTAGTCGTGTGGACCTCTCGGGTCGCACCCAGACCACTGATATCTTTAAATTTAAACATAATAGTTTAATTTAATATAAATTAATTCCTTACTTAAATGAAATTCTTAGGATTCCTATAATGAAAATAAGCAACAAGATAATATTTTTTCAAATTTCACCAATTTACCACTTGACGGACAAATGTATTTTGTAATTGAGTAAAATACTTGGATAAATTATTCCAATCACTACAATAATGACACTCCTATTTATTCATTACCATACTAAAATTCAACAAAAAACCTTTAAAATAAATTAAGAAATTTTATTAACCAACAATTATATCAGTGAGCAAAACGAACGTAATGGTTTTTGAAAGAGAAGAAAGCATGACAAACTGTGGGGTTTCGATTGAGGCAGAAAGAGTGGAACAAGTTAATGAATTTGTGTACTTGGGTTTAAAATTTACAAGAGATGGAAAGTATGACAGTGACATTGAGCGAAGGGTGTTGGCAGGAAAACAAATGAATGGGGCACTGCATAGCTTTATGAATAGCCAGAAAGTGTCAAAAAAGGCACGTTTGGCGATGCATAGAGGTGTGTTGGTTCCTACACTTATGTATGGTAGTGAATGTTGGGTTTGGCAGAAGAAGCATGAAAATAGGATTAATGCTGCGGAGATGAGTAGTCTGAGAAGTATAGCCGGAGTGAATCGGTTGGATAAAGTTAAGAATAGTGAGATAAGAAAACGCTGTGGTGTAAAAGATGTGGTCACAAAGATAGATAAAGGAATGCTTAGATGGTTTGGACACGTAGAAAGGATGGATGAAGGAAGATTGACGAAACAAATTTATAAGGCGAGTGTGAATGGGAAAATCGGTAGAGGTCGACCTCGGAGAACATATCTCGATCAGATCATTGTTTTGAAGAAAAGCCGGGTCAAAAGTACCAACAACCGAAGAGCATGTATGAGAGCACTGATGAAAGTAGAGGAAGCAAAAGATGTGTGTACGAACCGTAGCAAGTGGAAGGAAGTGGTCTCTGCCTACCCCTATGGGAAAAAGGCGTGACTTTATGTATGTATATCAGTCTTATCTATCATTTTAAATTTTGAGACCTAGAATATAAAGTAAAAGAAAAAATAAAAAATATACTTAAAAATAATGCATAAAAGATTTTTAAACAAACAAAAAATAAATATGTAGAAAAAACAAGTGATTGTGGATACTATCAAAAGTAAACCAAGATTATTTGAGAATGAGAAACAAGCTACCATCATCTGCAATTGTTCAAACGAACCCCCAACAAAAATCTATCCCACTCGATAAGAGAAGTCACAAAAAAATACGGAAAAAACTGAATTACCAGAAAACTGATTTTTACAAATTTAAGAAGAAACAAGGAAATTAATTTATAAAGTATACTTTATAGGAACAGTTCATTCTAAAAATTATAGTTTAAATTGGAACATCTGAATCCGAAAAATAGTGTGCACAAAACGAATATCTGTAAAATAATGACTTTACTGTTCATGTAAAATTCGAAGATTTGTCGTTCCAGCAAAACAATTTTTTTCAATTGGATTAACTGCATTAAATGTTTATTAATTTGTAAACAAAGTTAACATTTTCAAGGAGGGTCTTACTGCCAGAACAAATGCCAGTTTTAATAATAATACAATTGTGTAAACAGAAATAAATTAACTGTTCTTTTTGCGATAGACTTCCTTCAAATGAGCCAGATTGCAAACTGCAAGCTTTTTTGCGAGGCAAGAAATCCCAATTCAAATAACCTTCAATATTTTTTTTTTTTGTGAAATGTATCGCAATTAACAGGTACGATTCATTTAAAATATTAATTTTCATAATTCAATTTTTGTAAAATGCCTTCGCATTTAAAAAAAAAAGCGACGAGAAATCCCTAAGGAGATAAAAGTTTATGGTGTAAGAATTTTGTTTTTTTGTTTTTGTTAATTTTTTTTGGTATATTGTAAGGTATTGATTCTTTATAAAACATTTTAATAGTAATGGTAGTATACAGTGCCCAAGCCTCACACAGGGGTGCCCGAACCACCCGACCAATGGGAGGTTTGGGCATTTTTGACAGAGTTTAGAAGATCTTTTGTAACTTTAAAACTGATTACAGTTGGAAGACTGCTCTTTTCAATAATTTGCACCAAATATATGTTCTATTGATATAATAAATAAATAATTTGATTCAGTAAAAAAATGGACGTTTTATTGCCACTTCCATTTCAAATAAGGTACGATTCAAAAATCGTCCGCAACCCTCGCTGCTTACCTCCACCCTCGTCGCTCCGCTAAATTTGTACCTTTAAGACGGAATTTGAAAAGTTTTGTCTGTGAATCTTTGTAGTAATCCTCGCAAATTATAATAAGAATAATTGAATACTTTTTAAATTAGTTTACCTGAAGACTGTGGAAGTGTTCCTCTCATCTGATGCGGGGGTAACATTCCAGGCTGGTAGTGATTTATATTTTGATACATGGATCTAAAAGGCATTCCACGCGGTCCACCTGAAAAACATCACGAACATCAGTAATTAATTTAAAATTACATATACATATATCTTAAATATATACGCTTTCGCATACCTATAAATTAGTTAGTATAATTCATTTAAATCTGCACGTCACTGTACAATTGAAATAATTTTAACAAATTTCAGTTATAACCACATAACTTTTAGATAAAACTTTTTTCTATAGACAATAATAAAATGGGCTGGGTCAGGGGACCCAGGACAGAAGTGAAACTTCACTCTCTTTACATTGAAACAAAATTTATCTAAATTATAAATATTTTTAATTGATTATGAATGACAATAAATTATAATACATTTTAGTGTTATAGTAGTAAAAAAAGAGCGGAGGGGGGCGAGAGAACGATGTATCCTATACGCCTGTAGTGAAAGAGAGTGCGCGCGTAGCATTGTATATGGAGTAGTGTGAAGAAGGTGAAGCAGAAGAGGAAAAAGAACGGAGTGGAAGCGGAGGAGAAACGGCACGCATTCTCGTAAGATTCCAAAGTGATGACGTCACGTTGTTGCCAATTCACTCTCTGTATTTCTTTTTCGAGCGGTGGCGTAAAAAAATTTCACTTCAAAAATTAAATTTATTTTGAATAACCCTGTAGGTACTATATTATAGTACTCATAAACAAAAGACCAGTGAGAAGCAACGCGAATTTAGTTGGAGAGCTTAAAATTAATTTAATATCAATCAAACGCAATACTTACTAGAGATAAGTATTCAAGTATTTATTATGCAACTACTAGAAATTTATTGGTTCAACATTTTCTGAAAGTTTTAAGTTTTTATTGTCTAAGTTCCTGTAAAAAACAACAAATAATGATCTGTTTAGTGCTCCTCAACTTAAATGGCATTTTAAATGTGAAACTTATCTGCAAAAAATCACGAACGGTAAAAATGTCATTCATTCGAGTTAAGGACGCCAATGGAACCTAGTTTTTCTTGCACGGGAAGGTAAATCGCCACAATTGCTGTTATTGGTCCGATTCAAACCCAAGAATTTTTCACGAGGTGCATACACAGAAACCGGAGAAATTAAATGTATGGGTTGGCATTTGCGGGGACCGACTCTGGTGGGTCCTTTTTTTCTACCAGGCAATTTCACTGGTGTCACGGATAGGACCAGATGAAGGCTCAAAATTGCGACAGCCAAGGCCCAGAACGGGCTGTTGAGCTAATGATGATGATGAATTTGACTGGCGAAATGTATTTGCAATTACTGAAAGACGCTATTGACCCTGCCTTGAATGATATATTTGAAAATAATCCACAGTATGACGAAATCATTTTTATTTTCAACAGGACGGTGCTACTCCGCATTATGCGGCGATAGTTCGTCAGTATTTAGACCAACGTTTTCAACGGCATTGGATTGGGAGAAGAGCCACCATTAAATGGCCTTTATCGCTCCACGATTTCTTTTTGCGGGGACATCTGAAAAGTAAAATCTTTAAAACACAACCAGCGTCGTTGTAAGATTTGCGTCAAAGAATCGTTGACGAGTGCCGTCGAATTATTCCGGAAATTCTTTGGAACGTGCGTGAACGTTTTGAACAAAATCTTTATTATTGTATGGAAGCGGGCGGTCATCATTTTGAACATTTAATCAATTAAGTAGTAAGAAAGCAACTAAAATAATTGGAATTTTAACATGTAATTTTTTACAAAGTATTGGGAGGAAATGTAAAATTTAAAGACTATTGTAAAGAGAATTGTCAGAGCTTTCAAAAGACATCTTATTCGATCCCCTATGCCATTTAAAAATTTTGGGGTAATTCTTACCCTCGCTTGGGGTTAAAAGTAGTGGAGCCAAAAATACCCCCTTTAATCAAAAATCGACGGGTCTGAGCGTTTTTCTAAAATGTTGACAAGGTTCCTGCAAATGGCTCTGTTTTGTTTTTTGGTTGGCCACCCTGTATAGTTCTAATGACGACACGCCAAGAACGGTGAAAAGGACCATATAATATAGTATTTTCATAAACCTTGTTTTAAGTGGATATTTCACTCACAATCGGAAAAAATAATACATGTTAGTAGTACATTAATATTCAAAAGTTTGTCTTGGGTAGAAGTGGAAAATTTATATAAAGAAAGTTGGAAAATTTAAGAACTGCTCGACTTACTTGGAGGAAAATGTCCCGGTGGAGGTATTCCGGGGTGCCCAACTCCTGGTGATCCATCTCTTGACTTCATATTGAGCACGTTGTCGTCGTCGTCATCGTCATCAAGCATAGTAGCAAATTGTTTTGGCCTTATAGAACCTATTGGATAAGTTGTTGTCTGACCAGGTTTCGTTTGTAACATTCTGGTGATTACAGATGGAGTTGGGGCGGCTTGAGAGAAAGGTTGAGGAGGAGCTGCTATTTCGATATTACAATCTATTTCAGTAGCTGCCTTTTTATTACCCAAGTTGTTAAGAGCTTCTTCTAAACTTTTCTTACCTATGCATTTTGTAAATAGAATTTATTTGGTTAGGATTATTTTTGTGGAATTATTAAAAAGTTAAAATAAAAAAACTACGAAAACTGTGTCAACCAATATTCTGTTGATCATGTTGTATGAGCCCTAACCACTATATGTTCGGAAGTAAATTTTTTGATGATTAATAATTTATTATTCTTTAAATATTATTTTATTCTACCAAAAAAATTTTTTCTATAAAATAGGTCATTTTTTCTAGAAAAAATAGGCAAATAAATGTATGTTTAGTGTGAGTGTTCTGGCATTTTTTATTTCTATTAGTGATTATGCCAAACAATAGTATTAAACTGTCATAATTTATTGACCTCTAAATGTTTGGACAGCTAGACAATGTAAGAAGATATTTAAATAGTTTAAAAGTATGCTGTGAAATATAACCACAATTTTAGGTAGGTTTCTTTACTAGTTGACATTTGTTATTTTGTAAAGTAAAAATGGGCCGGGGCTTAGTCACACCGGTTAAAATTCGAGAATTGATTGTTAAAAAACCTAAAGAAGGCAAGTCAATGTCTCAAATTGCTTCTGATCTTGAAATATCAAAATCAACAATTGGAGACATCATTAAGAAACACAGGAAAACTGGTTGTTTAACTGTTCGTGGTAAAAGTAGTGAATGTCCACAATTAGTAACTAAAAGAAATAAAAGACTTTGAGTAAAAATTTGCAATGCTCAAAGATAAACACTGCGCCAAATTACCTCTTTTTGGAATCAGCAAACTGGGTTAAATTTTGGAAGAGAGTGTTGACCGAAGTGGATTCATAAATCTGGGATTAGTTTTTATAAGGTATGATATGCTAAAGGTTTCTAAAATAATTCTTGACATTTAAGTATTTGTTTGCAGGCAAAATAAAAACTTTGTGTTAACTCAAAAACAATAAAGAAACGTCGTGTTTGGGCTAAAGAAAGGGTTTTGTGGTCTAATAAGGACTGAAGTAAAGTGATATTTAGCGATTAGTTAAAATTTGATATCAGTTTGGGTGATTGTAGGAAGTGTGTAATTAGAAGCAAAGCAGAGGCATTTCATAAAGATTGTCTACAGCGCTCAGTTAAGTTTCTTTAAGGAATTATGGTTTGGGGATGCATGTCAGCAAAGTGTCTGGGGGAATTGCATTCTTTAGATGGTACGGTAAATGAACAGAAATATCAAAATATTTTAAGCATTCAAGAGTTACATCATAATGAAGAAAATATAATTTTTCAACAAGATGTTGCATCTTTACATACTGCTAAATCCACAAAAACATGACTTGCAGATAATAAGATTAACACCTTAGACTGGCCTTCAAGCAGCCCAGACCTCAATATAATTGAGACACTATGGCATAAAATAAAACAGTGCCTTAGAAATAATCCCCAACGCACTATTCTGGATCTACGTATGAAACTTCCAAGAAATTTGGGACTTATTTCCTGCTGAAGAATGCCAAAAGCTTGCGGCAACAATGCCCTTGCATATAAAAGCCGTAATCAAAGCTAGAGGAGAAATTACCCCATATTAAAATGGCTGAATTTTTTTTTAAAAAACAACTAAAAAGTTGTTTTCATTCAATTTTCATAGTTTTTTACCTTGTTTTATAGTGGTTAGTGCTCGTAGATGTATAATGACGATGTCTATAAGAGTTAACTATACAAATATATGATTTTGTTTATGCTTAGTTTAAACGTGCAAAAAAATTATTGTTTTTAATTGTTGTTTTAAATTAAAAACTTATAAAACTCATGAATTTATTGTTTATTAAAATGGTTTTGAACTCCCTACAAATATTTTTAAATTAATATTTCAAATTTCGCGATGTTACCTCTTCCTCTCTTCTTTTTTGGATTATCTTCTTCATCTTTTGGATTCATGTCCTCAAACAGTGGAAGGGAGACTCCCATTGGAGGTTCTGATAATTCATCATTGCTATCATCATTTTTGATCATGTTTCTCACATTGCTGATAATTGGTTCATGGATAATATTCGATATTTGTCTTTTTCCTTGTTGGAAATCTTCCGAATTATTGATAACTTCTTCCCCATCTGTTGCTTTTCGTTTTTTATTTTCGTTGTCAGTTTGAGATAAATTCTTTAAAAATAGAATAAAATTAATGTACTGAGTATGAGAAAAGATCAAATTTTTTGTATAATTTATAAAAAAGTTTCTCACATAAACATTTAATTTTAGAAAATTTAGGTAAGGATTAAAAAATATTTGTTCAATATAACATTTTTTGTAAAAATAAAACTTGTAATTAATTTAGTTTTTTAAAATAAAAATTTTACTTTTCCTAATAAATAAAGAACATTTTCTTTATATCGATAATTTAGTAAATGGTTGAATATTTTAATTATATTATAAGGTTTTTTAAACAAAGTGTGGTTACAGTTTAAGACTGAAGAGCCATTTACTATATACTGTAAGTATTCATATCTGTTTGGCGTTCGTAGATTTTCAAAAGACATTTGATAGCGTTGAACATTGGGCGATATTGTAATCGCTTGCAAATGCAAGAATAGACAGCAGGTACTCCAGCCTCATTAAACAGTCATACGAAATCGCCACCTCTACCATTCAGTTAAATAACATCACGAAACCTACCAAAATACAAAGAGGCATAGACAAAATTATTCACCTTGGCTTGCTTTCAAGCAACTAAACTGGCAGGACAAGAGTATCTTAATAAATGGGAAGAGATTAAACCATCTGAGGTATGCGGATGACATTGATTTGATATTGGAAAACAAAGAGCTAGGAAAAATGTGGATAGAGCTAGAGGAGAAGAAGACTAAAATCGGACTCCAGATGAACCTTTCAAAGACAAAGGTGCTATGTAAAGACCCTCAAATCAAAATTTGAGACCAAAAAATAGAGAATGTATCAAACTATATATACCTACCTACTATCACTAGAAAGAGAAAATCAAACCCAAGAGATAGAAAGAAGAAAAGGACTGGCTTGTGCAGCCTTTTGAAAACTGAAGACTACTCTGATATGCCAATACATTTAAGAAGTCGACTATGTAACCAATGTGTCTTACCAGTAATGACATATGACACCCAAACATGGACCATCACGAAAAAATCGCTAGAAACACTCGGAATAACACAGCATGAACTTGAAATGCAACATGATCTGATCGAGACATGTTCGCCGAGGTCGACCTCTACCGACTTGCCCATTCACACTCGCCTTATAAATCTGTTTCATCAATCTTCTTCCATACATCCTCTCTACGTGTCCAAACCATGAAAGCATTTCTTATTTATCTTTGTAATCATATCTTTTTCACAACACAGCATTCCTTTATTTCACTTTTCTTCACTTTATCCATCAGAGCCACTCCGGCTATACTTCTTAGACTACTCATCACCACGGTATTAATCTATTTTCATGCTTCTTCCGCCAAACCCAACATTCACTACCATACATAAGTGTAGGGACCAATCACTTGTTCCACTCTTTCTCCTTTAATCAGCACCTCGCAGTTTGTCATGCTTTCTTCTCTTTCAAAAACCATTACTTTCGTCTTGCTTACATTTATTTTCATCCCTTTGATTTTTAAGGCATCATGCATAATATTAACTATTGCCTGCAACTCCTATGACCTGATCATCAGTATAAAGAAGGCATTTGACGATTAAATTATTCATTCTTAATCCATGAACCCTCTCTTTCAAATCTTTTAAACATTCATCTATGTATAAGCTAAACAGCCATGGCGAAGCCACACATCCCTGTCTTACACCTTTTTCGATGTTAAACCAGTCTGTGTAAGCTCCGTTTATCCTGACACAAGCAATGGAATATTCGTTAAGTGATTTCAGTGCTCGTATCAAACTACCGAGACAATGTTGATCACAATTCATTCCTCACCACCCTGTCAAATAAGAGCATAACCCTGCTTTCAAGGCATCCATTAGTTTATAGAACTATGTTTGTTTTGATTGTTAATACAAAGAAAAGCTACCCCGTGAATTTTATAATAATTTTTTCATATTACAATTGAAGATGAAGATGAGTGATGATCCAACTGAATATCTAATATTAAGTTTTCTCAAAATCGTGATTTTGCAGTTAGGTCACTCTGACGCTAAGCGATTCACTTCTAGTTTGTATGGATGCACTTTTACTCTTTCCTTAACTAAATTCAATAATTTCGAAAAATAATTATACCTTTACTAATGATTTGGATTTGTCCAAATTTTCTTCAATTTTCTCACTAAAATTTTGATTAGAATCACCATTTCTGTCTTCTACAGGATTTGACGTATATTTTTTACTAGAAATTTCCAAATCTTCTTTCGATGTCTTCGATTTTTCTATCGTTTCTTTTAATTTTTCAAGAACCTTTGTTTTCTCTAATTTTTCATTTACGGACTTTAAATCTTTAGACCCGTCTTTGTCTATTTTATTTTCATCAGCTTGTATAAATTCATTATCATCTTTACAAGTTTCTTTTTCCTTTGATTTTTCAGATTCTTTTGAAAGGGGTGGTTTTTTTATGTAAATTTTTGGTACAAACGGTTTTCTTTCAGTCTCGGTTTTCTCTTTATCTTCATCTTCATTTTCGTCATTAGCTGCTGCATCACTCTCTTTCTCTTCTTCCTCTTCATTTGCTACAAAATCTTCATCATCATAATCATCACTAACTATACCTAATCTATCCCTTCGTCGTCTCTCCTAAAAAAAATCATAAATTTGATTAAAACGTTTAGGTAATAAAACTTGCGTTGTTGTAAAACCAAAAAAAATATCTAAAAATATTTAAGATGCAATTTTAATAATACTGAGTTTCATATATTAATGTCCCTAATGTAAGTAGGTATATTCTGGGAAAAATATAAGACTTATACCTCCCTAATGAAGTTTCATATACAGATTGTGCCTGGCATGGGCCATGATACTTCTTAAGATATAACAACACAATAGTATTGGAACAACGCTATTATCTGGTGGAAATTTATGTGAAACGATCATCGAACATGCTAAATGTATGGAAATGGAATATCGTCAGAAATTATGATGGACAGAGGGGTATGTGATTGTTTTTCATTTATCTAAATATGAAGGAAAATACTCTCGATAACAAAAATAACGAAATATAAACGAATGAGCATGGTTATTGTGGGTGGTATGCAATGGAATAAAACGAAATAAACGGGGGTTAAAAACTATTGATTCTAAAAACAAAGCAAAAATTAATACTAAAATAAAAGAATAAGACATTCTCACTTATTAAAAAGCTCTCCACAGTTGATAAGGTCAATATACTCGTATTATAGAATGCTTGCCTTATATTTCCTAGCATTTCTGTTGTAATTTTATTGATAGCATCTGTAATTTTATACCAAGTTCGTTTATATTTTTGGTTCTAACAAGTTCACGACCATTAATGATATTTTTTACTGGTCCATTGGTGCAATGTCTGGAGATCTGACAGCCCATTTAAAGCACTGTCAACATCTGAGCAAACGCACTAAATGAGCACTTTGCGCCGCATGAGCATTCAGATGTGGACGGGATGCACGAACGCGCTGAGTACGCTCAAAACATGCGGCAGCCGATCCGAACATTATCGGTACATCAAAAGAATTTCTTGCTCAATCTGGACGGGTTTTCTGTTGCACTAAACACGTTGCGCCGAACGGCCCCGTACAAAATGGATTTTTCACATGAGATGTGCTTGCAATTAATTGAAGAGTTTAAAAATCGGCCTATTCTTTGGAAAGTGAGACACGAAATGTATTTTAATAAAACTAAGAAAGAGGATGCTTGGAGAGAAATGGCGGAAATATTTAACCGGGATGTGAGTAAAGTTATAAAAAAAATAGATAGTCTAAAAGGATCTTACCGGCGAGAAAAAGAAAAATATTGGTACATCAAAAGGTGAACATGAATGTATCAATAATTAAACTTGCTATTAATTACATTTTTGACTTTCTAATTTACATTCTGACTTCTTCGAAGGTATAACTGGGAAGACCATTTACTACGCTTCCGTGTCTTTTTCTTATTTTTAAGTAATTCATTGATAATAATAAATGCAGCACTAGCTCGTCCTAGATTCTCCATTGCGTTCATCGCATCAATAAATGCGGCGCACAACTGAAGCGGCTCCGAATGCAGGCTCGTGTGGTTCTGTGCGGGGAAACAACAGTTCCCCCGAATGAATACTCATGCGGCGCAAAGTGCTCATTCGGTGCGTTTGCTCAGGTGTGGACGGGGCTTAATATTGTTTGTGCCGCTCGAAATGCGATCCTGGAAAGTATTTGTTAAAAACTGTCTCACAATGATCGCACTGTGAACAGTACAACCATCTGGGTACCCATGGTCAATATTTACGCCGGGGATATTGTAAATAACTGGAATGACTTTAGTTCATAAGAGTCAGATGTACATTTCAGCATTCAAATTTCCCTTAATGAGAAATGGGTCAATCACATAGTTTCCCAAAATACCACAGGAAACATTCAATTTTGTGACGATGTTAATCATATGAGCCCTTCCATTACACTTTTGCAAAATATTTATATAAATATTTAAAACACTTAAACCCATGCTTCTTTAAAACTTTTTCACAGTTGTACGCACACCAAGTTCTTTTCCAACTGATGTTCTGCTCTGGGGGTCATAGGTTAGGTTAGGTATCATGCGAGTGGGGCGTAATAAGGCGGCCCCTCCATTGCAACACTTGATGGGTCTATTGTGGCTCACCCCTAGAGGTTACAGTTCATTGCACAATCCAGTTCTTTTTGTGAAGTTCATGGTTGTATGAGGTAAGATTTTCTTTAGATCGGTAGGTCCTAAGTTAGTAAAACCAAATATGTTAAACCTTATTTTTCCTAAGCCAGGGCATGAAAATAGTTCAGCTGTTTCACAGCAAAACCGATAGTCTGTTTGTTGGTTCAGACCTATCCGTTTTATGTGGTATCTTAGACGACAATGTCCCCGGGTGTCGTATTCTCTAATAACGCTACAAATATCAATATCTAGCCTTTATTTTGCTACTTGTTTTTCTGAGAATGCCATTTTAAACAGTTTTGTAAACAGTTAGTTTCAAAATTATTCATAAAATCATAATACAGGAATAATACAGGAATAATACCAGAATAATACAGGAATAATATAAAAGTGGCTACAAACAGATTTAGACGTCTACGCAAAATTTACTTGCAAGTAACACTTAATTGTTTAAAAAATTTCTCACGCGGTATAAATATGCATTTGGAAAACTTTTAAAATAAAATAAAAAAGGTGACCAGCCTTGTTTCACTCTACTATGCCACGCAGCCTGGTTTAAAGCTAACTAAAGCGAAGAAAGTATGCTATTACTGATTAGGCAATACTGTGCTTGTATTGTATCCATTCCAGTATACATAACCTAAGCCAGACGCAAAACTTTAAAACTGTATTTATATTATGAATATATAAATGAAATTAAAGACTAAAATATATTGTCTGTGCATTTATTCTACTTACATCATCGCTATCGGATCCTAAAGTATCGATGTAAGTAGTTTTCTTTCCTCTGGTTCTACGACCTCTTCCAAAATCTTCATCACTGGAAGTCAAGCCACCATATTTGATTTTCGGCCTCTTCTTATTTGCCTTAATTTCTAGATCGGACAATTCATCTAGGATGCTTGGTTTCTTTTTCTTCTTCTTTTTACTTTTAGAAAACCTTTAAAGTAAGTTAGATTTTAGGACAAACACCTTTCTTTAATATTTTGTAATCTTATCCATTATCATTTAATTACTTTTATTAGTTTATTAAAACGTATTACATTTATTACAATTTATTACATTTATTAAAATTTACAAAACGTGAAAAGAGAATTTTAAAAAATAGTGTAAATGTTTCTTGAACTGTAAAAGAAACAGAATGGGCAACTCTGTAGAGGTCGACCTTGCCGAACGTATCTCGATCAGATCGACATTGTTTTGAAGAAAGGCCAGGTCAGGAGTACCAACAACCGACGAGCATGTATGAGAGCACTGATGAAAGTAGAAGATCATAGACCATAGCAAGCGGAAGGAAGTGGTTTCCTTACGGGAAAAATGCATAACTATATGAATGTATGTATGAACTGTAAGGTAATGATATGAATCTGTACAACAAAAGTAAACAATTATTTCGATGATCGATTATTTTAGATAAGATCACAAGGTTACTTCAGCGTCTTTCCCCACACAATACATTTCTATTTGGTTCTGTGGTACTAAAGCTTATGTCAATTTAGTGTCATCATTTTCAAAATCACTAAATACTTACTTTTTGTTTTGTTTTCCCCATGTGCCATCTGATGCAGACTCAGACTCTGATTCACTGAAATATCGTATTTTCTTTTTTTTCTTCTTAGGTACATCATCTTCGTCATCATTAACTGCAAAATTTAATTAACTGTAAGCATTTATAACATATTCAATTTAAAAACCAAAAAATCTAATAATCGCATATGGTGATTCATTCCATCGTAAATGTACAAAAAATAAGATCACATTTTCAAGGTTATTTTTTTGCAAAAAGTGTAAATAGCTGCAAATAATATTAATAGTTCATTGCAAATTTAAGTAGTTGTTAATAATTTTGAACCTACCAAAGTCTGCATCATAACGAGCAACTCTAACTCTTGTTGATCTCCGAGTAGGACGCGAAGATTTACCTCTTCGACCTATTTCGTAATCTTCACTATCATCACTTTCTTCTATAAAATCTTCCTCTTCAGAGCTAGAGCTAATATAACAAAAAAAACAATTTTTAAAGTATTAATAATTTTAACCTAAATGATAAATAAAAGTTTATGATTTTTAAGTCCATTCCATTTAAGTAAATGTTAAGTGAGGATTTGATAGCAATATTGTTTAACCCAGGGATACAATTATTGATAACTTTAAAGTTGTCTCAATGCTACATTCACAAAATATATAATCATTTAAAAACGTACATTTGAAATTTTAACATTTCTGGATTTTTCTGTAGCATTTTTTTGACTAAATAAATTGATTTTATTACCCTGAACCTTTGAAATCTTCATCTTTTTCATCATCGTCTTCACTACTGAATTCCAGATTAAACTTCTTAGATTTTTTCTTTTTTCTAGATTTTTTTACTGGAGGTTTGATCGCTGCCTTCTCTTCCAAATCATCTTTCTTCTCATCCTCTTTATGTATCTCTTTTTTATCTACATTTTCAGCAGTTTTAACATTATCTTTATTTTTCTCTTCATCTTGGTTTTGTTCTTTCTTCCCACCTTGTTCCCTCTCTTTTCTATCTTCTTCTTCTGCTTTTACTATGGTAGCCATATCTTTCCCACGGCTTTGGGATGCTTATAAAGTAAAACGTGGTTAAAAAATACACTTTAAAAAAATAACGATAAAATATATAAATAAAAAAAACATTCTGAAGGTTATATTCTAAACACTTTTCATTTAACTTTTTTATACCTTTGTCTTGTTCCTTTTCCTCCATTTCTCCTTGAATAGCTGATTTAATGAGTTCATCATACTCGTTAAATTTATAACTTTTCGCCTGTCTTCGTTGTCTCAGTTGGTAAATAGGTTCATCACTACTACTTTCTTCACTTTCTGATGCAGATGATTCCGATTCTTCACTACTAGTCTCTGTGCCATCTTCAGAGTGCCTACGTCGCTTTTTACGGTGATCTTTTTCTTTCGTAGGCAATACATTATTAAGACTAATACCAACATATGCTAGTCGTTCTTTCCTTCTGTCTTCTAAATCTTTTTTAACCAATTTCTTGTCAAATTCCACTAGTTTTGCATGAAGATTTTCTACTAATTTTAACTGGAAATTAAAAATAACATTTCAACTAAAATATTTAATGCCGCTATTTACATAATTATTAGCATATTTACGTTAAATTTGCATTACAAAGTTAAATCGGATACTTACATGTTGGCAAGGTGGGCAAAACCAGTCACCTTCGGGAATGCTTAAAAGAGGTGGACGAAGGCATGAACAATGCCACCCATTGTCACATTTATCACAAAGCAAAACCATTTCAGGATGATCGGATTTTCCACATTTTTGACATGGAAAATCTTCGTCTTCCTCCGGCGCGTCAGAACCTAACAAAATATATCTTTTTATTTACTTTTTTCATATTTTTATTTTAAAATTAGCGCGTATCTGTTTGTAATCAAATATAAAAGGAATGTGTTTTGTTATGAATCACATTGTACATCAAATTTTATACAATAAAACAATAATGACGGAAAAATCACGGAGACGGGCGACATCTATTATTGATCGTATGAACTTCTCGAGGTGTGAACAACAAACTAACCTCCATTTGTTTATATGGGTGAAACGTGAACTTTGTATATTATTTTGAGCAATTTAAGCAATGAAAGTTTTATTTTGAACGATATTTTGCGAAGAATTGGTGTTAATAAACCACAAAATCCGAAAATGCAAAGGATTAAAAAAGGTGATATGGAAATAAAATCGCGAAAAATATGCTCTGTTCCACAATGCTCCACATATGGCAATTCGACTATTCTTTGCATACATTTCCTTCAAATCCTAAGGTAGATTAGAAATGGAAGATGAACTTAAAGATAGAAAAAGCAATCTCAAAGTTTGTTTGCAGCAGCACTTTGTGAAAGATGATTTTTTCAGTGGTAAGTTTGTCCAATGATCTATCATTTTATTTATGATTATTCATAGTGACTTCAACAACACAGCGAAAGCGTTTCGAAAGATGGATCTGTTCTTATCTAGAACATTCCAGTGTTAAAGTATCAACATTCCATAATTAAGAAAGATAGAAGTGACTGAAGTTAATTGGATTAAAATACATAATCCTTTTAATTGGTCGAACTGGTTCACCCACATAATACAAAATGTCCGAAATTGATATTTCGACTTCCATAGGCATTGCAACAAGAATTCCAGGGACAACAGAACTGAAAAACTTCAAAAACCTTAAATCCAGCTTCAATCCAAGAGTTTAACACAAACAATCAACTTAACCTTTGAGATAACAAAAATTCTCTTCAACAAAAACTTTGGTTTTACAAGTGATCAAATGACAGAATATTTGTTGTTCACACCTTGGTCCGATTTTTTGTCATTGACAGCGCCATCTCGTGTCACGTGATTTTTCACTATAATATGTTATTAATGCATATATTTTGTTTTAATTATGGTTGCTTGCTCCGTAGTTAACTTAACTAAATGTAAAATAAAACCAAAATTACCAAGAAGGCTCTTTAATTATGAATAGCCAAGTCTGTGTAAATGTGAAAAAATTTAAAGTGGCAGAGATGTGAATTCAAAAAAAAAAATTTATTGATTAACTTTCTATTGCACGAATATGCACTAACATACCTTCATCACACTTTTTTTTCGCTGTTCTTGCCCTCTTTGGTGGTTGATATTCATCGACATCACTTTCCGGTGAAAACTCATGATCAGATTTAAATTCTAAAGGTGGTTCATCTTCCTCAACAACTTCCTCTTCTTCTTCAACTTCTTCATGTTCTTCCTCGCTTGATTCGCTGCTGGAACGCCATGGACGATGTTCGTCAAAAAGTTTGCTACGAGCTTTTCTGCCTTTTCTTTTTTTCTTTTTTGTCATTTCTTCAATTATCTCGACTTCGGAAGAGTCATCTTTTCTCTTGTCTCTTTTTTTCTTTTTATCTACTACAAATTCCTGCAAAATATAAGATTTGTATTTGTCAGTTATTGAAAACAGATGACTTAATTAACTAAAAAAAGAATATATTTCTATTCTTACAAACCTCAGTATTATTCTTCTTTTTTGATTTGGTTTTTTCTTCTTTTGGTCGTTCCGCTTTTTTTGGTGCTTCCGACTGTTCCTTTATTTTGATTTGAGCTATTCTTCTTGACTGTCTAACTCCTGTTGCTAGATTTAGATCATCATAAGAGAGATCTAAGCCTGCCAGTAATCTTTCTGGAATTAGTATCGGTTAGTACAGATCATGAGCGAAAGCATTTAATTTTTAATTGACAGGTAAATATGCAGGATGATTGTTTTGATTTTGCTATAAATTTTTGTATAATTGTTAGCTTTAATAAAGATTTAAAAGATTATCAAATTTCATTCCAATTGTTGAATTGAGTATCTATTCTTCATATTTGTATAAAAATACCTTTTGCCGATGTAAGATGTATTCTGACATGAAAACTGGCTGTTTTTTTGACAAAATAGCTGTTAACAATATTGCTAAATTATTAAATAATTGCAAATTTTAAATTATAAACTACAAAATCTGATAATTAACAAGTTTTTAAAAATTCCACATAACTAAATGTAGATTTTCACATAAAAAGGGATAAGTATCAATGCTGCAGATATTAAGTTTCATGTTAAAAATTATTGTTTTTTAGATGATGTTGAAAGGAAGTGAATTAATAAGTTCCATTTAACCACGTTTTTATGAACTTGCTTTCTTGTCAGTCTGTTTATCTGTTCAGTACAAATTTTACAATCAATTTTAAACTAACTTTCAGATGAGCTAGAAACTTGAAATTTTAAACATAGTTCAGAATTGGATGACAATGCCAAATTAACTCGCTTTCTTGTCCGTCTGTTTGTTTGTTTGTTTGTCTAGTACAAATTTTGTAATCGATTTTAAACTAACTTCCCAATGAGCTAGAGACTTAAAGCTTCAAGCGTAACTCAGAACTGGATAACAATACAATATTAACTTGCTTTCTTGTCCATCTGTTTGTTTGTTTGTTTGTCTGTCTGGTACAAATTTTGAAATCGATTTTAAACTAACTTCCCTATAAGCTAGAGATTTGAAACTTTAAACGTAACTCAGAACCAAAGAAACAAAGGTATCATGTGTGTAAAATTAGTAAGATATGGAAACGGACAACAAATTATTTCTTTATGGAAAGACTTCATCGCATTAAATTACATTCACGAACTTAAAATCGGTAGCAAAACATTAAAACTAAATTGTAAATTTCTTTGGACAATGGGCTTGATAGTATAATTGTCAAATTTGAACCGGTTCAATACATAATAGCCAACTTACTATTTTTATTTTCTGGATGTCTGACTATGGGTTTTTTTGGCTTGACAATCTTTACCGGCTTTACCGGCTTTACAGGTGTAGGCGTACTTGTCGAATCATCATCACTAACAGTACTTGTTGCAATAGGTTTTTTTCCTTTTGGAAGCAGTTTCTTTTTTTTCACAACTTTTGATTTAACTTCAGTATCTGAAATCTCCAAAACTTCGTCGCTACTACTCATTTGCTGTTCTTTCTTCTGTTCAATACTTTTTCGTAATTCTACATCGACCTGCCTTTTTCCCTGAAACGATAAAAAACTGACTGCTACCACAAATATTATTCATACAATATAGAAATAAACTAATATTTAATAACATGGACTGTTGTTCTAGAAAGTCATCACAGGCTTGTTATAAAAACACACTTTGTCATACAAGTTTTACTTGTTTGTTGAACAATAAAATGCTAAATATTTTTAAATGATGATGCAATCAAAATTTATACTTTTTTAAAACAAATAATAATAATTGTGTCATGGAGTTATATTGTTTTACAAAAAGTGTGTCCTTTAAAATGAAAAAAGTGCAATAATTTAAAAACATGTTTGTGTGGTGCGATTATTCACTGTTTATATTAATTTTTCAAAAGGGTATATTTAAGAAGTTAATTTTCTACTGTGCTTTATAATTTTTAACTTTCCAGTGGGAAGTTATAGTAATGGGTCCGATTTTGCGAATCCCGAATTTCGACATATCTCCACATTTCAAGGTCCCCAGAGTCGAATACAATAGTTTTTAAGTGGACGTCTATGTGTGTATATACGTATGTTAGTATGTGCGTTTGGAATTATTTTTCGTCTCGATTATCTCGAGAACCAAAAATGATATCGACGTGGGACCAATTGCATTCGGCGCATAATTACGCAACTTAGAACTGATTGGATTTTTATCAAAATCGGTCAAGCTATTTTTTTTGAAGAAATAAAAAACTGAAGAGAATGGTAAACTACCTAAATTTTGCAATTTATAAATTATACTATTTTTAATACAGAATTTTAAGATCTTTTAAATAACATGATTATTGCATGTTAGGAATATTTGTATATAAAAAAATATGATGACAATATTTCATAAAATGAGATAGTTTTACAAAACAAAAATAGGAATTGGAAAATTTTAAACTTGTGTCAGTATTGAGAGAATAGCATTGAAGACGCTATAACAGTGAAAAATTATTGTTAGTAATAATCAAGCATTTTTTATAATAATTGAATATTGTTACTAACAAATGATTATTGATCATAATAATTAAAAATAAAATTTCAATTGTTATAAACAATTGAAAATAGGTCCTGCTTTTGAAATGATAAGAAAAAGTTTGAAAGAATATGGTTGACATAAACAGAATATTGTTAGTGACAATTATAATTCGTTATAAACAATTTGAAATCGTTTTTTATAATAACTTTAATAATTATAACAACAAAACATATGGTATTTTTTCATTCTTTTCACTGGAAAGTTAGTCGTTAGTCAGACAACTGATATTTTTATTTAAATTTATCCTGAATTTTTACTTTGTGGGTTGCTTAGTTCATTTTTAGTTTAGAAGTAATCTCTAATAATTAAATTCTAATACATTGGGTTTTACAAATTTATAATCATTATATTTATTACAGTCAAATGGAATAAATTCATTATTTAAATTATTGTGCATATTTATAAAAAATTCCAAAACAATTTTATGTAGATTATGAAATAACATTATGTGGCGAAGTTTTTATAAATATGCACAATAATTAAAATATTGAAATTATTCCACAATGTTTAGTCAATATAATATTGCTCTTTTTTTATTTTACTTTCCTCAAACAAAATGTTTTTTCTCTTATATTTTTTTTATGTTTTAGCTACTAGCTACTATTATAGAACTACCCAACTAATTCTAAAAAAATATAGAAAGTTTTTAGTAGTTAGTTAAAACATGTATCAATATTCATAAAAAATTAAAACATTCTTTTCACCTTTATCTTTCTTCGTTTTCCGTCTTTGGCTGTAACATCGTCTGTTTCTTTAGGACTGTCATCTCTTCTCCTTTTTCCTCTCAAAATTCTTGTGGAAGGAATAACGGGAATTGGAGGAGGTGTCGAAGACTCATTATAATCCAAAGAAAATGATTGTAAATTCAATGGTTTGGATGGAACTACTGTTGCTTTTTTTTCTTCCCCTCCAGACTCTGCCAGAGGATCTGCAAGGGGATCATTTTCATTGTCCAGAACTTCTAAGCTTTCGACTGACTCTGGCACTGTAATAATGGAATCTACTGATGATATTGGTGATGATACTCTGGAAGAGTTTGTGCTGGCTATACTGCTTTTGCCATTTTTCGATTTTTTTTCTATTTCTTTGGATGATCTCTGAACAATATCTTCTATAAACCAAAATATAAAATACCATTGAAAGTACATTTTCACAAAGCTCAAAAGTTTTTATAACACCAAAATATCAAATTATTGCAGATAATACTGTAAGATCTGTTGTTTTCGATTTTAAACTGTATAAAAACAAAAGTACCAACAACCGACGAGCATGTATGAGAGCACTGATGAAAGTAGAGGAAGCAAAATATGTGTGTAAGAACCGTAGCAAGTGGAAGGAAGTGGTCTCTGCCTACCCCTATGGGAAAAAGGCGTGACTTTATGTATGTATGTATGTAAAAAACTAAAATGACAACACTCGTGACATGTTAACTACTAAGTTTCTAACGATTTTGGATAATCTTTAGATTATTCATAAGACTTGATAAAAGTACAGAAATTTAAAAAATATATATATATAAAGGATTAATTATAGGAAATATTGAAAATCTAAGCAAAACAAAAAACAAGTCAAATAAACCACATCCTAGATTAAATTTCACATTTATATATGCAGGGTGAGTCATAACTTTTGGGACAGAGCAAGTGAAGATTATTTGGAACAAAATACTTATGAGAATTGAACCAAGGTATGCATTAATAAAACGTTGCTGTAAAAGAAGATATAGAGTGTGAAAGTTAATTTTTTTTTTCTTTTTTGTTCTTTGGGTTCATAATTTCTCAATATATTAATAAATCATTATCAAAATTGGCACAGAAGCATAACTTTAGACACATGGGCGATTCCTGAGGATGAAATATGATAATAAATAAAATAATATTCTTTGTTTTGATGACAATTTAATTATATATTGTGACATTATTACCAAAAAACGAAAAAGAAAAAAAATTGACAGTCATTGCGACTGCCGTCAGAAGTGAAAGCTTAAAACTATGAAATAATAGTGGTTTTTTTGGATTTTCATATTGTAGAATTAAAAATTAAAATATCATAATTTCTAAATTAAAATCATTGAATAATAATTAACCTAATAAAAGTAGACTGTAGAAGAAGCTATGACGTAATTGTTTTTAAAATTATTTTGACCTATGGAGGGTAGAGATAAGGAGAACAATATCTGTGTTAAAAATTTTTCCCTGAAAGTGTATTGAATTAAGATAGCGTTTACTATAGCAAAATACTGTTTTTAAAAGAGCGCCCAAAATTTGAAGAAAAGGAACAAAAGATTTTGTGCATTTTTTATTTACTATTACGTTCACTTGAGCAACTTTTTACTTCATAATTGTTTTTTTTAATTATTGCATATCTGGTTCCCTTTGACATATTTCACTTCATCTAAACAGCTAAGTTCAGATCTAACGTCACGTCTACCAGCGCCACCTTTATATAACACATTTTGGTGGACACTTTTTTAATAAAAGTCCCATATAAGATTATTCACCTTATCTTTACCCTCCATATTAAATTCATTAAAAAAAATAACCTAATAAAAGTGTCTGTCTGCTCGAGATAGACAGATAAAAGAAGCATGACGTTACCCATCTGTTGCCTACGCTGACGTCAGGTAACGCGAAACCAATTTGCCCCTATCAAATTTTGCTCAACGCACCTAAAGAAGTATTTCTTTAAAAATTCAACATTCACACCCTATTTCTTTTACCACCGCAACATTTTATAAAAGCATACTTGGTTCAATCCTCATATTTTGGTTAAAATAATCCTGCACTTATTCTAAGTCCCAATATTTATGACTCACTCTGTATATAGTATATAAAATATAAGTAACCAGGTATGTTACAACTTACCTGTTTCATTAACCTTTTCTTTGGCTGCTAATTTAGGCTTCTTTTTTACTGAAGAATTCACTTCATTATCTTTCTTTTTTGTTCTACCTTTCCTTCCTGCTACATAAACTACTTCAGTTGAATTATCCTGTGTAACAGACATATCTGAATTTACCAATTTACCACTTGCAGACGTATTTCCTGCTTTTTTACTTCTTATTGATCGTAAAGATTTAATTGGTAAATCTGGTACAAATTCTTCCGGCTTTTCCGTGACCACTTCATCTTTATTACCAATGGGTAATAAAGATGGCTTTGGCTTAGAATTGTCTGTGTCAGTAGGTGCAGCTACACTTTCAATATCTTTAAAGCTCTGTAAGGGCTCTTCTAATTTTTCTTCTTCATCGGGTTTTGGATTTGCACCTAGTTGTTCTGTATCATCTTCTCCACACACATAGGCAGTTTTTTTTACACATAGTTCTTCAATGACAGGTACTGCTACATCATTACATTCAATTTGATCATTTTTACTAGTCTCATTTTCTTTTGTTGTTTCAATAGTATTTTCTTTATTGTTTTCTTTTTGTGTATCTTCAGTTTTAAGAGTTTCATTTTCATCATTGCTTTGACAAGTTTGACCAAACCCTACGATGAGAGACGAGATGGTGCTTTTCATAGGAGAACCAAAAAAGAACGAACTTTTCTTAGATACTTCTTGAGGTGATTTAGTTACCTCTTCAATTATATCCTGTGATGAATTTGTTTCTCCCAATTTTACAGATTTATTAGGACTATTATTGTCAGTCTTGCTATTCATTTCTACAGAATCCAATTTACAAGAAATTTCTTCATTTTTATCTACATTATCTTTATTTACAATCAAATTTGTATCAATACTATTATTCTCTGATTTACTTTGATTAATGGTATTTTCATTTAACTTTTCTTCATTACCTGTTTCACAATCTACTCCATTGCCTTCACCATAGCAATACATAATTTCTTCTTCTACTTCTTCCCCAACAACTAGGTTGTAGAAATAATCATTTGTAGTACTTAAATGTTCTTCGTGAACTATTAATAATGGATCTTCACTCCTTTTGTTTACATTGCCAGTTTCACAATCCACCCCATTTCCATCACCTTGAATATGCACTACATCTTCTTCAATTTCTTCTCCAACAATTATGTTTGGAGTAGATTTGTTAAATTCTTCAGAATTTTTAATATGACTTGATATTTTTAAACTTTCAGTTTGTTTTGAAGTAAGATTAGTTAGCTCAACTGTTAAAACTTTATCCTTTTCTATTTTTTCTTCATCTTCTAATCTGGGCTTTTTTGATTCAGAGTCTATTGAATCACTCATTTTTTTAATTTTCAAAACAGACTTGGAACCATCTTCATCTGACTCTAATGATTCCTTTGCAATGTTTTTATTTGAATATTTCTCTTCAAATGCATTATTTTCTCCTTCTTCAGCTTTTTTTACAGATTCTTCATCCTTTTGACCAGTATCAACTATAGGCTTTTCAGATAAAGAGTTGCTATCTTCGTTTACTGCAGAATCTGAGCTAATTTTGTAATCACCATCACTTAGTTTAGTAATTAAAGTCACCAGACTTTCTCTATCTCTGAAAAATAATTACTAATGGGTGATGTGTACATGTATTCACTTTTATTCAAAATAAACAATATTTTTGTAAACCACCTCCTAATTACAGTTATAGTTCTTCCATTATCAATTGCAGAACAGTTATGTGAGAAGTAATCAATATTTATTATATACGCACAGCACTCCTGTCAAATTAAGAAACAAAAAATAATGTTTACTACTCGTATAAAATCCGGTGTATATCAAATAAAGCATCTGTCCCTGTGGATTTGATTGATGTGTGTCAAAATTCACAAACTAGGTTATTCAACTAATGGAAACTGCGAATCATATGGTTAAACGCACTGAATTTGCCGAGGAGTGTTACGCAGTTAAAAAGAGATAAATAATCTTTTTTATGTTTGAAAATATTCGAGGAAAATTATCTGCGATATCAGTGGGGAAGTGTGGTGTGATGAATTTAGAAATTTCTTTAACTGAATAGAAATATGGCGTTTTGGAGACTGTGGGCTAATGAAAATAATAAAATTGCACAGTGTAGTGAGAATAAAGACAGATATGAATTTAACAATGAAGATTTAGACATAGGTATTTTTAAAAATAATAAATTCATAAAATGAGGTATCTCCGCCTATGGCAGATCAAACAATATTGATAATGGAAGAACTATAACATTATTATCACTTCTGATCAAAATTCTTATGGGTCACTTGTGATACTTGGTTGTTGAAGTATATTAATACTTTTTCATTAACTTTAATAAAAATTTAGAGTACCAGACATGAACATTGTTTACACTAAACATAATCCTTAGCCCAAAATTGTTTTAATATCATAAATAGAGACTAGTCAACAAGCAATTTCAATAATATAGCAATAATAGTTTGTTTAAATTTAATGATTTAAATCAAATATAGCTGTGACATTCTAGACATAGAAAATATAAAATATTTCATGCCACAGTAATTCTAGTATATTTTATTAGTTATTGATAGTTCCTATGGTTTTTTCTGTTTATTGGTAACTTACTATATTATGGAAATAAATATTTACCAGTTTTTTCAAATTATATTGAGAGTAACTATAACAGTAATAATAATAAATTGGATGGCAGTTCCTTTCCAGATCCCGCCAACAGCACTCAGAAAATGTCCATTGTGTATATCTGCTATACCTGTCTTCCTCCAGAATAGGAGCAGGTCTCTGATCGGTAACTGCCTTAGTTGCTAGGGGCTCAATAAAATCTGGTTTCCTCCTATCCACACAATCCACAATTAGGGCTGTTGGCCAGCCCCAGATTGTTCATGTTGTATCTAAGGGTCAGTATGTTTACTGTTATTCTGGCATTCCTCCAACTCAGTGAAGTAATGTTTCTGGCAAGGTCCTCTCGGAGAGAATCCCCTATGAGAGCCTTTACCTGGTTTACAGATGGCTCTAAGATGAGCGCCGGTACTGGGGCAGGAATCTACAGTCATCAGAAAGTAATTAAGCAATCGACCTCAGGGCAAATATGCTAAACTTTCAGCTTGGAAAACAGCAAATAATTATGAAATGTGTTCAGACACTGTCATTGTAGTTGTAGCAATCCCCTCAAGGTGAAGCAGGCCAATACCAAGCAACGCTCCCATGGCTACTACCAGGGTAAAGCACCTCTTAATATCAGAGTTCTGGTGTGCTCTAGCATTGTCTTGGCTGATTATTTCTGTACCCTGGGCCACCAGAGTACCGAAGCGTATAGTAGCCTTGGTGGAAGTATCGCCTTTTTATCCATAAAACCATTCTGGGTGTTAGGAACTATTGCAATAACAATAGAGAAAAAAAAATTATAAATGTTTAATATCTCAGTGGATTTTTGTTTTATGAATTGAGAATTTAGAGCTTTTCTAAATATGTTATTGTTAACTAGTTGCAAAAAAATTAGGAAATTGATCTAATAAAAAATCATACAAATCGATAATGTTAAGTAATTATTTTTGCTTTAATAAGTAAAACTGTTGACTAAATCTTACTTAGCAATTAAATTCCATGTTTCTTCATCTAAATCTTCTTTATATACTCTTATCTGGTAATTATCGTCAGATTGAAACCAATAGTTATGTCCTGTTTTATCTCTTCCTAATGGTTGTGATCTCAATTCTTCAGCTGACAATTTATTAACATCATTTTTAAATTTAATGTGATAATCAAATTGCATTTCTAGCAACTCCTGAAAATACAAAAATGGATAAGATGCACATTTAACATCTAAAAAATTAAAACTGTTAACTTACTTTAAGAATCCGGACCTTTGACGAAAGTTTAGCTTTCTTGTAGCCAAATCTTTCAATCTCCCAAGCATCCTGGGTATTAAACTTATGACATATCATAACAAGACTCTTCTCCCACTTGTCATTTTTAATAGATTTTTTTACTTTTCTCAATAGCTTTAGTATTAGATTTACTAGATTGGAGTGGACTAAAAAAATATCTTAAGTAAACTTTCAGATGCAAAGCATACTTGGTATAAATAAAATCTCAGTAAATAAATTTCTTTTATTTGTAATTAAATCCATAGTATAGATATGTGAAACTGTTGTGAATATTAAATAAATTTTTTAATATTTTAAAATAAAGAGTTGTGGGAAAAAATGTGTTATTGTTTAGTAAAGAAAATAGAAAAAAACAAAGAAAACTTATGGAAGTAGAATTAATAGGACAGTGTATAATTTATCAAACAGTAAATGAAAGTGAAAGAATATGGTCTCACATCAGTATTTAAAAAAAATTGGAGAAGTAATATTTGTCTTTAACTCATGCTTTTTATTGATTTAAAATTAACAATAAAATAATGTGTCTATTCAACAAATAATATATTAAGATGATGATATGCATGTATCTGAAATGAAAGTTTAGTTTAAGTATTAACCAATTTTTACTAAGTGTGTGCAGCCAAGATTATGCATTGCATGATTGATTTAAATGTAAAATAATATTTAAGTAACTGAAAAATTTTAAACTTATTTTATACATTACACACTTTATACACACTTTTTGATTAAAGATAATGTACCTAGTTAGGTATCATTACAAGATTCATTATCTTCAAGTAACCCTTCGAGAATGGTTAATTAAAAATATTTAATTTCTACAAGTAAATGCTATCAAGACATTGATGTCATGATATTAATTACTGACTACCAATTCCATTTTCTTTTTTTCACTTATTAACTAACATGATAAATAGAATATTTTAGAGTAAATTTAGCTTAAAATAAGATAAAGATACCTAGGTTAAAAACAAAAAAATTCAAATAAATCAACAGGTACTACCTTGAATTTGAGATCACCTAATAAAAAATACTAAAAATTAGTATTAAAGAATACATCAGATTGGTATTGTAATATTTTAGTTACATTAAAAATGTAAATAGATGAAATCAATTTAATGTCACAAAATTTTGAATAGCAAACATTATTTGTAATAAAATCAATTTATGTATGCACTTTAGTACATACACAAAATGGATATACATTGTAATTAAAAACTAAACAATGCTCTAATTAAACACGGCAAAACACAACAATACAAGGACAACAATCTACCTTCTTCTGTATTTTCCAACATCCCTTGCAGTTCCAAAAAATCGAAACTTGGTAAACCACATTGCGGACCGAATTTTTCCAAAAAAGCACAAATAATTGCGAAATTTGGATCGTTCTCGCATGAAGCATCAATGTCCGACGCCATTTGTAGCGGTTCAACTTTGATGAATAATTATATTTATAATTTAATAACCCATATTTTTATCTTACACGTGGTTAATAATATACATTTATTAACACTTTCAAATTACAGGAATAGCATGAATTCATAATATATAAAACAATAAATTCACAATTTTTCTACATAAAAGTAGTGACTGTATACACAAACTCTTAGCTGTCATTACTTTTGCGTCATATTTTAAAGTGCTGTTTATTGTCATATGTCAACCACAAAGGTGGATTCGATATATTTTCTGGGTTAATCTGATCTAATTTAATCATTTAATTATAAACCATTTATTGAATGGTTGCATTCACTTAATTTTATTTTGTGCCATGATTATTATTATTATAATTAATTATGCTATATTAAAATTATAAAATGGAATTTTAAATAATTGCTTCTAAAAGTTGGAGATTTGCATTTTGCAGAGAAATCTGCAAATTATAAACGCTTTTTTAAGTTATCTTTTTTACAAAACTAATATTTAATGTATCAAATATACAGAGTGGACCACAGAAAACAGTACACCCCTGTATCGTAAAAATGTGTCCCTCTTGCAACAAAAGTCGACTATTTCCTTAAATTTTTATTACTGCCAAATATCAGGGTGTACCGTTTTCTGTGACCCCTCCACACATGTAACCACTACAAGAAAAATAATCAAATTAAAAATTGTACAGCTTTATTAAGAAACTACATCATTTTATGGATACCAAACCATAACATCTAGGTGAAACTATAGGATCAAATAGATGAACAATATATGATTCATCAATTCCCAACTCATGTAAATATAAAAGTCTATCTAATAAAATTAAACTTTCAATGATAGGCGATAACATGTTTCTTAATAGGTAAAACAAATATAATTCATTTTCACGTTCCATATATTTTTCAAACAATTCTTCAAGCTCAGAATCAGCTATTTTATTGCTTAAATTTAGTCTTTTTAAAGCTTTTTTAGAATAATCTACAAAACTTTCACATTTTTTTCTTATTTTACCGACATGTCTTTTATCAGAATGCAAATTTTCCCCAAATTCTTTTTCCAGAATTATTTCAAATAAAGCCCTGTAAAATATATTTTTGTTCGGCAATTCTTTTTTGTCTAAAATTCTTTCCATTGATTGTGCAGCTATCATTCTACCTGCTCTACCAATTTTGAACTGTCTCTCTAGTAAAAAACAACTCATTGGAAATCCATTTATAACTTCTGTAGCTTTATCACTATTGTCATTTTCAAAACATTCAGAGAGTAAATGGTAACAACAACCAACATTACACATGGTTTTAATAGTTTCATTTTTACTAAATAATCTTATTGATGTTGCAGCTAAATCTCCACAAGTATGTAGCCCCACAATTCCAACACCATTGGGTTTTGCTAAGAATATATTTGAAACCAGTTCTAAAACATCAATATTTATGTCAATAAATTTTGTCACCTGCTTGTAAATATCAGTTGAATTTAATTTTAAATTTTTATCCTCTTCAAAATCACATTCGTTATGTGTGGGAGAAATTTCTAAAAGTTTGTTTGAGTTTGAAGCAACACTTTTCCATACTTTAGAAAGCTTTTTTACTCTTGATATAGCTCCACTAGTATTTATTTCAGAGGCATCTATACCCAAAATAGGTATTTTATGATGTAGGGCTAACATTGAGCTAAGGTAACCTTTTCCATCCCCTATATCTATTAAATGTGTTGTTCCTGAGATACTGTTTAAAGCAGCTGCTATATAACTGAGAATCTCAACTTCATGAGATTTTTTAGAAGTCATAAAAACATTGAGCTTCAGCCTTATTGGCTCATAACAACCCAAAGATAAAAACTTTTCTTGAAGATCTTGAGTGTTAAGGCATATTTCCATGTTTTTTAATGTTAATTCTTTAGATTTTTCAATGTACCTATTAAGATTAGGTAAATGTGCATAATCATTATTAAAAATACAATTTATAACTTCTTTGTTTCCTAGTAGTTTTAAGTCTTCTTTAAGTTGTTTTGGAAAGTGCATTTCAAAAGCTTCCTTAGTAAAGTATTCAACCATATGAAAATTAGCAAATGGTAAAAATGGCTCTAAATAGTCAATTACATATTTAATTTGTTCTTTTAATAACCTTGTCTTTATACTCATTTTTAGAAAGATATATTATCCCCATCTATTTCTTTATATATTATGTTAACTTTCATCTGAGCACAAATTCTTTTAAATTGTGACCTAATTGTATTAAGTAATTCAAATATATCTACATCTGCTAAATTGCTTTTTGGAAATTTCACTAACAGTGTTTTAAGGTTTTTTAAAGAATTGACCACCTTTTCAGATTTCTCTTCTTTGATTTTAGAAAAGTAATCCAAGTATTTTTCAATTATTCCTAAATAGAAGCCTATTTCAGCACCTATTTCTGAGCCTCTATGGTATCCTAAATGAAAACCTTCTATGTTTCCTTGTAACATTCCAATCTTAAATCCTTCTTTATATGCTTCTTTTATTATATTTTCTTCAAAAAACAATAAATCTTCAAAGACTTCCTGGATATCTTTATCTAAAGAAAAAATGTGTAAGTAAAGATTTAATTAATATATATTTATGTTTAGGTACCTGGATTGTCTTCATTCATTATAATTTTTAAATTTTATCATTATTCTAAAATTTTGCATTGCCTTGCATACAACGCTTTCTTGTTTTTTACATTTATTTTCTCTGTTCGTTTATTTCTTATTTCTACTTCTTATTTATTTTCTGATGGTGTGAACATAAACTCTAAAATGTCAATCCAATGAAGCGAAAGTGTTGTAATAAGCTGTAGACAATTCCCAATGCGCATGATTGGTACTAGCTGCATATGCAACAGGGTTGGGTTTAGTGATATTTAGAAATTAATACACATACCTATAAAAAGTCTAAGTTACGATTACATCTGTATTTTTTCGACAAAGCTCATTAGTAGTTTTTCATGATTGATATAATTAGCTAGAATTTTATTATAACCTTACAATATTACTTTTATGGTTAGTATGGTTTATATCTCCAAGCAGTAAAATGTATTGGATGAGACTTGGGAGAGGAAATATTGTTAAAAAAATAACAATTACCAATTTCACTTTTCATCATATTGTATGTAACAGATATTTAATGGATTGAAGAGAAAAAAAAGTTTGTAGTGTTGAGAATGAAAAGTATACATTGTTCAATGACAATAACAGAAGAATTCTTGATTTTTGTGAACAATTCAAATGAGAAAATGCGGCAATTACTACAAAAGTAGATAACCATGGTTGATTTTTATTTGATGTGATTACTTCATAGATCCCAATAATACTGAAATACAGGCGGGTATAGATCTTTACGAGGCCCTTCTCTTTGTGGGGTAATAGTTTTAATGATGATGCTTGACGAGAAATGCAAAGTAATAAATAAGTAAATTTAGAGTTTCAAAATAGTTGTATCGGAAATTAACAAAAATTAATGAACACAAAGATAACAAATCACCTAATCACTATAAATTAAGGTGCATTAATGTCTTAAAAGAATCAGTGATACAGAAATAATGTTTGCGGCTTTTTTCAAGACATTGAAATTTTTTGGAGACCTTTATTCAACAAACTTGGGCGAATATAAATTGAAAAAATCACAACTAACAGTCAAAACATATCAAATATTAAGTTTCTTAAAACAAAACGAATGATACAAAACAGAGAAGCAAGAATAAATATGTATTATTATATAATGTGATAAGAAAGAAACTTTCAAAGATCCATACAAATACAGACTTAAAGCACTGTGGACAGTTTACGAAATATAAAACGATTTCGAATACATTTCACAATAATGTTAGCTCTAATCTTTTGCATAACCTCAACCGCATCGATGAAAAGTTTTGATATTTGCCAACGTTTCGCTAGACAAGAGCATGCGCATTCCGAAAATAAATTGCAATTGTCATACAGTTCCTCGTCGAGAATATAGTGGGGATTGACAATCTAGTGTAAGTATATATAATATTTATCTATGGGTCATATACACGAAATATATACGGTCAGCGTATATTAGCGGCGAACCCTTGAATTAGAATTTTAAACACCCTTTAATAACGTCTCGACTGGGCGTCTTCCACATTTAATCGAAAAATTGTTTTTATGTCTGTTTGGGATCGATTTAATCAATTTTTAGAGAGAGGACACTGGGCGTCCGTTTAATGGACGACCAGGGGCGCTATTCTTGACATCATTCGCAAACTACGCATACGCACACTTGCGAAGACCCCATTTGCGAAAACTGGTGTAAAAACATACATATTCTTGACGACCAACGTAAAGACTTGCGACGGTTGTGAGTCTCCCTAGTGGCAACAGCGCAATTATACAAAATTGACATATGTCGGATGACATTATTAATTATTATTTGAATTGGCGTGAAGAGACAAGTAGTGTAGAAAAGTAAAAAAAATATGGAGACGTTAATGTATCTATCACAAATGCACATCATTCTTTTGTCAATCTAAAAATCTGCAGAAACTGATGTTCATTTAAGATTTTGAAAGGATTCAAGTTTTTAAATCAATTTATGCCTTTCAACTGGTTGTTTTGCAATCTCCAGATTGCGGCAAATTACTACAAATCGTCCATTTTCAAGCATATTATTTGACGCGGTATCTTGCACAGATTAAATTAAACTATTTGAACAATAATAAAACATAAACAGACTGACAAAGTAAGGTTACCATTGGTTTTGTTCGTAAACCGTTTGAGAGTAACAAGACCTATTCGCTGTTTTAATACGAACGCTCAAACGTTCTACGACTACTCAAGAATACCAAATTCATGTTTCGTGCGCAATTTGAAGACAAGTGAGTGACCTTGATAAATACGAATGGTCAAGAATAGGGCGCCAGTAACAGCAGAGTCATGAACCTAAAATTTATCATGGTAGGAAGCCTAGTGGTACCGTGTAGATATATATATATATATATATATATATATATATATATATATATATATATATATATATATATATATATATATATATATAATACATATCTATGGGTGTGAACCCAAGCAAAAAAGTTAGCGCATAAAAAATTATTTATTAAAATATTTTAATTGGAACAAGTTGTGTATAAAGATTATATAATTTTTTTTTTAATTTTAGAAAATAATTTGTCATAATAATTAATTACCATCATAAATTAAAAGTTATTTTTCATTCGAATACTTTCATATATCAAATCAACAAATGAATGGAGCAATGGGATTAATCGAAATATCCTGATCTGTCAACTATTTCCCGCTTATAACTCGCTTAACCTCACTAATACAAATTAAGATAATTGTAGTATAGTCATGGGATATTAGTGTTTATTGTTATTAAAGGAATATATTTAAAAACACATTATAAAAATAATTAGTTAATTTAAATATTTCTCCATAATAAGTATCAATATGAATTCACATCCAAATAAAGCTTTAAATCTTGGTAAGATACAATTTAAAATTAACCATCAATGATGTTTTCTATATTGTTGATAGATAATAAAATGCCACACATTATTATTTGTAAAAATATTGAACGCACAGTCACTAGAAGTTCTTTGACGTTAGCATTTCATTTGGCCTAAAATAGAAATTAAAATATGCAAATCTATATAATTAATTTCATGTTCTTTGTAACAATTGTAGATATAATCTTAATAAGTTATTAAAATTTTTAATTAATTAAAGTTTATTAATTATTTATGGGTTGTGTTTTTGTAAAGTTTGTTCCGTTTTTTTATTACTTAGTTTTTTATTTCTGCTGGTGGTTTATAAAACAATATTTTTTTCTTTTTATGCCTTTAATTTAATTAAATTAAAAAAAAACTGTATATTCCATTTTTTGTTCACTGTCCAGAGCATCTCTTAAGTTACTGGTTTCAAATGCATTAATATATTTTAATATCACATTAAAAAACCAATGGTTTTAAAATGTAATTACATACCTAACTTGTATACTCTTTATATAAATAATAATAAATATAAACTTTAACTCAAAACTAAGTGTTTTATTGTTGAATTTAATTTTTTTTATATTGAACAATTACCTTTTAAAATTGTGAAGTTTATAATAAAACATATTTTCAAAGCGAGGTTTTTGCAGCTGCAGATATAACAGTGTCTGATTTAAAGAATTTATAACATATTAATTTTTATATTTATTTTCATAATGCTTTGAATACTGTAGTATGGATGGGTTTCATATAGCTGACAGCACAATTTAGTTGTTATCAAAATTATACTGTTACAATTTGTAATGGTATCTTGACCATTTTTTCAAGATATTATCTTTGATGTATATGTTAAGTTGCATGGATTTTTTTATAATTGGTTTCTTATTTTATTTTTTAAAAATATTTGAATTGAACTTTAATTTTTCAAACCTTGTTTCTTTCAGATCTTGCTCAACAGCAAGATTTTGTCAGATTCTTCAGAAGACTCCCTGAGGTAAGTGATTTGTAATTCAATCAGGTATGAACAATATTTAATTAACTTATTTGACGTCAAAGTATGTAATCATTATACAATTTTATGAAGAAATAGATAATTTTAACAAAAATAATTTGTATGAAAATTATAATGTTAATGATAATTTTTGTAATAAAATAAACAATTATTACTAATTGTTAGGTATTTGCCTCTTTAAAATTCATAACTGACAAAACAAGTTTGGTAAATCCTGTGCAATAGCCTTGGATATATCTAAAGCCATTTACCGCGTTTGGCACCAGGCATTGTTAAGTCAATTATATGCCTATGGTCTCCCAACCAAACTGCGCCAATGGATCTTGAGCTTCATGCAAGATTGCTCCTTACATGTGGCAGTTAACGGTATTTCTTCTGATGCATTTAAAACCAATGATGGGGTCCCCCAGGGTTCCCTCCTGTCCCCCACCTTATTTATTTTACACATCAACGACCTCTTGAAAACCACCACAAACTCCATTTACAGTTTCGCAGACTTGTTTCAACTTTCACATCCTATCGATCACTTTCGGTGAATGATACAAATAGACTCAGGCGGGAACAGGTTGATTCCATCAATAGAGATTTTGAAGCAATCGTCGAGTGGGGAACCAACAATCTTGTTCAGTTCAACGCCCAGAAAACACAAAGCGCCACATTTTCCAAGAAAGTGAATTACTCAAATCATTCCATCATAATGTCCGAAAATACCCTTGAATCAAATCCCTCCATCTCGATTTTGGGAGTCACGGTGTCCAATAATATGTCTTGGCATAACCATGTTGCTAACATTGCAAAGTCAGCAAGCCAGAGGCTAGGTTTTCTGTGGAAAGCTAGAAAGTTTTTTACTCCTGATCAACTGTTGACGACGTACAAGGCTCAAATCCGACCTCTACTGGAGTATTGCTCGCACATTTGGGGTTCAGCACCAAGGAATTCTCTTCGTCTTCTAGATTCCATTCAGAAAAGGGCCATTTGGTTGATAAACAGCTCAACTCTCATAGATACCCTTCACCCTCTAGAACATAGAAGAGGTGCAGACCAGTCATTACTCTACAGATATTTCCATGGCAGATGCTCCAGAGAAATAAAAACTCTTGTACCACCATTGGCCACATTCGGCCGAAGAACTCTGCACGCTGATTAGTCTCACCCATTTACTCTCAAGATTGACACTACAAGCACCAATCTCCATCAAGAATCCTTCTTTTACAGGGCTGCTACGGAATGGAACAAGCTTCCAAAATCAGTTTTTCCAGAGAACTATGACCTGCAACTTTTTAAAAAGCGGGTCCACAATCATTTCCTTTCTATAATCCCTTCCCCTTCTAATAGTCGCAGTGCGGGCCGTCCGCTATGTCAGCTAAACTTCTTGTATACCATCTGGTATCCTGAAGATCTGGATTAGAAAATGGAACAGTCCTGGACATTTACAAGACTGGACCAAGCAATGCCATCAGCAAAAATCAGGGCCACTTAGCCTCAGTGATTCAAATTGAACTCATAGCATTTTTTACCTCCCAAATCATGTTGCAAAGGTCTTATAAAAGCAGGAGAATCTACATATTGTAGAGAGCCAGGCGGCGCTGAGAGCGCTGACATCTTGACAATTCAATTATGTACTAATATTAGAAGGCCACAGGAAACTGGAGGAATACAACAAGCTCTGCTTGATGTGGGTGCCAGCACATCATACTTGCTGTAATGCTTTAGCACTGCCAGCAAGCAAATTAGAAGCTGGTTCGAAACAGCACTGCAAATACTGGACAGAGCACCCAGGTGTGAGACATTCAGAATCTCTTTTTACATTGAGAAGAGCTCTGTTTGCAGACAAAGGCAAACCTGAAATGCTTAGCAACACCTCCATTATCGCTGCATAGCATATCGCTGATATGAGGGCCTAATTTAATTTGGGGGCACAATAGGCCTTGTTGGCCGCAGTAAATGGGACGTTGACACCATTTCCGAAGAAAAAAAACTACTTGGATTTAAAAGTTTTTTTTCGATGTTGCTCCAGTCATTTTCATGATAGTCTCAATTAATTTTTTTCAATAAAAGATTAAATTGGAATTTTTAATAACTTTATTCATTTTCTGCAGGTAGAAAAATTTGCTACGAGAATTAATTGGTTTTTAAAATATTTATTTAAAAGTTTACAAGTTGCAAATTTTTCGGTTTCAATTGCAAATAAAATCAACTTAAAAACTGACTTAAAAAAACCAAAATGTATTAGTATGTGGAAGGAATCGAAGCTTTTTCAGTTGTTTCATTTAAAAAATATTTTTTTTTTATAAATATCTAAATATAAATTTTAAATAAAGTATCCTCTTTTGTCTAAATAACAAATGGAAGGTTAAATGAAATTTCAAAAATGAATTCTATATGTTTATTCTAAATTACAATCTAAATAAAATAAGTTAATATTTAATGTAAATCAATCACTTTAATAACTAAAATTATCCAATAATTTTGTTCTTTAGTTTAATAGCTTCTTCTTTTACTTTGAGCGCTCCTTGCTTTACCTTGCTAGCTGCTTTTTGTACTCCTTTTTTCACTGTGCCTGATGCTTTTTGCCACCAATTTAAGTTTTCTTCCTGTTCTGGATGGGAATTGTGTTGAGTATCTATACTTTTATTTTCTGTTTGCGATTCTTCTATCGCGATTTGGGGAATTTGTCCCGAATGAGGTTCTACATTTGTTAAGTCACTATTTTCATCGGTAAGATGGATATGTGGCCCTTCTATCGCAATATATTGTGGATCTTGCTCATTAATTAATTTGGGAACAGCCTGTAACTCATGAAAATGTGAAGGTTTTATGTCTTCAATTTCTATTTGTTGCTTCACTTCTGGCTCCATTTCTATTTTTATTTGGTGTTTATTAGGTATAGCTTCTAGCTGTTTATTTCTGTGTACACTGAGCATTGGTTCTTCTACAGCTTCTTCTTCTTGTTGGTCATAACTGTTATAACTATTGTGGCTATGTAGTTTGTTTTTGTGGGGTATTTGTTCTTGTTGATTAAAACTGTGAAGCCTGCTTCCATATGGTATTTCTACTTGTTGGTTAAAATTATAGTGACTCTGCAAGTTGTTTTGATGTGGTATTTGTTCAAGATCTTGATGACCGTAACTACTATAACTGTGTAAATGATTGTTATCTAACTGTTCTTGGTGGATAACACTGGAATGGTGATTATCTGGATGGTTGTAGGTAATATCGTGATCATTTTTAATGCCACTTTCTAAAATTTCCTGTTCTTGTTGATTAAAAATATGTTCCCCCGAGACCCTCTTTTCCTCATCATAATATGAAGGGCCATCGTATGCTGAATCAACTGGCTTTCTACTAAGGTTGGTGTATGTTACACTGGTAGCATGAGAGTTAATGGGATTAACTCTGTGATTATCGTCTCTATACACAGTTGTTCTCGAATAATATCTTCCTCCATCATTAATACCATTACCAATGGAAGTTATTTCTGTAGGTTCATGCACATTTACATAGTTAATTGCTTGTTCAATTACTTGTTTAGGTTGAGTCTTGCTTATATGTTGAAGAACTGATATTAGTGAACCTGCTTCTTGTTCTGCATCAGCTTTGGATTGAGGAATGGTTTTGAATTGTTCTTCATTTGTAACATCAAATTCTGGTAGCCCTCCAGATTGAGTATTACTTGTAATAACTGTTCTGTGCCTAGTTATTTTGGTGATTGTAGTGTGTCCTCTATTTAGCGAAGTAATTGAAGTTGTTTTATTTGATTCATGTTGTTTTTTAGCATATTCTATGCCTACTTCGAGTTTTGCTAATAACTTTTCCAAAATTAATGTTTGTAATTTTAGTATTTGAGAATCTTTTAAACCTAAATCGATTTTTAAATAATTTTGAACAAATTCGTTATTAAATTTACTAGTCAAATTTGTCTTAATATCTTCAGTTAATTTTTCTCTCATTTTTGCTTCATTTAGTTTGTCTGTACCACAGAACCCTAATATTGCTGTTTCTAATTTTTCTGAGAGATTTTCTTCAATAAATTCTATTTTTTTAGAAATGTCCGTAGGCAAGTTGTTGACATTCTAAAAATAAATATAATAGTTTAGTAAATATATGTAATTACATTTTTAATTAAAAATAAATGTATAAGCTTTTTACTTGGGTACTTTTAACAAATATGCTACCGAAGACTGATCCGATTTGTTATTAAATTAGTTTATTTCAGAGATAATTTTGTCTTTAATTAATTAATATATTATAGTTTATTATTATTATTACGGCCAATCATTTAAATAAAAAAAAAACAATAACAAAAAGTTGCTTCTTCTACATAATTAAAGAGTATTTATTTGTATTTTTTTACTATTTATTATTATTTTAATTTTTATTCTATACCTTTAATTTTGTTATATCTACTTCTTCAACTTGCTGTATTAAGTCGTCATTATCAGGAATTGTGTCCGGTTTTACTCTTTGTTGATCTACAGGTACTTGTGCCTGACCATCGAGTATAAGGTTATGTTGTATTCCAGAATGCTTATTAGGTTTTATATTCCAATTACTTATTTGTTGATCTTCGATTTCTTGACCCAAATCAGAAACATCAACTTGTTGCTGTTGACCTAAATCTTCTACTTGTTGATCTGCAGGTTTAAGTTGAATTTTTCCTTGATTATGGTAATTGAAACGAGTATCTTCAACTTGTTGACCAAAATCAGAATCATCAACTTGTTGCTGTTGACCTAAATCTTCTACTTGTTTATCTACAGGTCTTGATTGAATTTTTCCACGATTATGATTATAGTATCCAGTTTCTTCAACTTGCTGACCCAAATCAGATTCATCAACTTGTTGCTGTTGACTTATATCTTCTACTTGTTGACCTACGGGTCCTAATTGAATTTTTCCACGATTATGATTATAGTATCCAGTTTCTTCAACTTGTTGACCCAAATCAGATTCATCAACCTGTTGCTGTTGATCTATATCTTCTAACTGTCGATATACAGGTTTTAATTGGATTTTTCCCCGATTATGGTTAATAAAACGAGTTTCTTCAACTTGTTGACCCAAATCAGATTCATCAACCTGTTGCTGTTGACCTATATTTTCTACTTGTTGATCTACAGGTTTTAATTGAATTTTTCCTCGATTATGGTAATCGAAACGAGTATCTTCAACTTGTTGACCAAAATCAGAATCATCAACTTGTTGCTGTTGACCTAAATCTTCTACTTGTTTATCTACAGGTTTTAATTGAATTTTTCCACGATTATGATTATAGTATCCATTTTCTTCAACTTGTTGACCCAAATCAGATTCATCAACTTGTTGCTGTTGACTTATATCTTCTACTTGTTGACCTACGGGTCTTAATTGAATTTTTCCACGATTATGATTATAGTATCCAGTTTCTTCAACCTGTTGACCCAAATCAGATTCATCAACCTGTTGCTGTTGACCTATATCTTCTACTTGTTGACCTACAGGTTTTAATTGGATTTTTCCCCGATTATGATTAATAAAACGAGTTTCTTCAACTTGTTGACCCAAATCAGATTCATCAACTTGTTGCTGTTGACCTAAATCTTCTACTTGTTGATCTACAGGTTTTAATTGAATTTTTCCTCGATTATGATTATTGAAACGAGTATCTTCAACTTGTTGATCAAAATCAGAATCATCAACTTGTTGCTGTTGACCTATATCTTCTACTTGTTGATCTACGGGTCTTAATTGAATTTTTCCACGATTATGATTATAGTATCCAGTTTCTTCAACTTGTTGACCCAAATCAGATTCATCAACCTGTTGCTGTTGATCTATATCTTCTACCTGTCGATATACAGGTTTTAATTGGATTTTTCCCCGATTATGGTTAATAAAGTGAGTTTCTTCAACTTGTTGACCCAAATCAGATTCATCAACTTGTTGCTGTTGACCTATATCTTCTACTTGTTGACCTACGGGTCTTAATTGAATTTTTCCACGATTATGATTATAGTATCCAGTTTCTTCAACCTGTTGACCCAAATCAGATTCATCAACCTGTTGCTGTTGACCTATATCTTCTACTTGTTGACCTACAGGTTTTAATTGGATTTTTCCCCGATTATGATTAATAAAACGAGTTTCTTCAACTTGTTGACCCAAATCAAATTCATCAACTTGTTGCTGTTGACCTAAATCTTCTACTTGTTGTTGATCTACAGGTTTTAATTGAATTTTTCCTCGGTTATGATTATAGTATCCAGTTTCTTCAACTTGTTGACCCAAATCAGAATCATCAACTTGTTGCTGTTGACCTAAATCCTCTACTTGTTGATCTACAGGTTTTAATTGAATTTTTCCACGGTTATGATTATAGTATCCAGTTTCTTCAACTTGTTGATCCAAATCAGAATCATCTACTTGTTGTTGTTTACTTAAATTATTTATGGATTCTTGCTGATTACTAAATAACTTTACAGCTGTTGCGTGACTATGTTCCCATGGCTTCCAACCAATATCTTGAGGTTGTATTTGTTGGTTATATCTTCTTTCAGTGCCATGTGAAGTTCCTGTAATAAATTTTGAGATATGTTGTTCCCATGGTTTTCGTCCCAGCGTTTGTGTTTCTTGATATGTGTTATAATTTCCTATAAATGATTAAACATGTTGAGTCAGTTCTAAATTCGGATATGAGTTACCTTCAATATGTTGACCAATGTCCTCAGTTTGTTGGCCTAAATCATGTTGTTCGTAATTCGACTGCCCATGATAGGGATTCTTATAAGAACGCTTTGATCTCTGGTAAGCATTTGGATCATCTCCAAGGCAATCTGTTTTTGGAATACCATAAGTGGAACTGTAACAAATTTTAAACTAAATAAATTATTTACAAATAAAAATATTTTTTAAATTTTAAATCTGTGGTTTTATGACATTCAAGAATAAAAATTACTGTATTACTAACCTAGTTATAATAGATGGTGCATTCATCTTTAAAGCAGCGCTGATTTTAACTTATTCCATTATAATTTTGTTGAGTTCACTAAGCTTATAATTCAAAATGCTCATAATGAAGCTACTAAGCAACATGCTAAGTCTGCGTTATTTTATTTATCAAGCAGTTACAGTAGAAAAACAAGTGTTGAATACTTTGCACATTTTTTATGTTTGTTTTGGGAAAACCTATTAACTTTGGTGTTTATTATTTAAATCATCTCTATTGAAGGAATATTTCAAGTTGATTGTTTAATCTAGAATTCTAGCTCTCTATCCTGCAGATATTTCAAATTTTATTTCACCTGTATTATTGTGTTAGTTTGTTGCAAGATATTTTTATTATTTATGATTCAACTCTTTACTTGATAGATTTCAACTATTCACTACAAAATAATAAAACTCTTTTGAAACCAAAGTTTTTTTAAAATGATTTAAAAAATATTTATACCATTTATACTGCCTTTTTTTAAAGCGTTGTAAGATTATTATCAACCAATATTTATCAGTCTTACTTCTTAATAGATTGATTATTTTAATATAAAAGAGGATTCTAATTGCACCAATGACAATATTAACTTAGTAATAGAACATCATCTTTATCAATCCTATAATTCCAAAAATGTCTGTATTCTGCTACCTTTAAGATATAATATTTCAACTAGTAAGTTTAATTAGAATATAAAAACAATTTCTGAGCTGGTATATTAAAAGGAAATAAGAATATCTACACATTCCATAAGATAGTAAAAAAATCACTTTTTAATTCGGTAAACAAAGCATTCATTTTAAAAGTTGTTAATACAAATTAAAACATTTGCAATTTGCCAAATATAAAAAAACATTTGTGTTAGTTAACAAAAATTAGCGATATTATTGTTGTAAAATGTTTTTATGTCAAAAGTATTGCATTAAATTCAGTTTTTTGCTATTTTAATAAACCACCCACGTATTTTTACCAATTTTTATCTACGCCACTCTGGTCTTTGGTAGTTATTACTACTCGCCTGATAGCCGGCACTGTAAAATAAACAAACACAAAATAAATACACGAGTGCGGGATGCTTAAAAATTCCAAAATTTATCATTATATTTTTACCATTTAATATTTTTAGATCAGTACTCTCATTTTCAATATCATTAAATATAAATTAAATATTAAATAATAAAGGTTTTAACATTCTGCATGATAATAGAAATTTAGTTGTCAGTTGTAAAATAATTATTATCCAAAAGAATCATTGTTTTAGTCATTTTTTCTTAATATCTAAACTTATTTATATACCTAACTAATTTACTGGAATTTACCGTAAGTACATTTTCCCTAGATTTTTAAAAATTTTTATATTTCTGTCAACTTCAAGTTTTTTGACATTTAATTTATTTTTTAATTTGGTTAAATCTAATATGCATTTATTTTTAGTATAAATTTTATTTATTACATGAAAACGCTATGAGTGGTAATTTTCTACAAGTAAAAATGACGGCGATGTGGTTCACCACCCTTCACGTCTTGTGTTCCATGAGTGCCAAAAGAGGACTGCGGATAGTCACTTTGCTGCTTTGAATGTGAAGGGAGGATTGAATGGTAAAACTGATGAAATTTTTACGATTATTAAAGAAAAACGGATTGATGTTGTTTGTGTGAATGAGACCAAGCGAAAAGGATGTGAAACTACAACAAATGGACCTTACACAGCCCACTGGTCAGGAATTCCGGAAACCAGCATAGGTTCACAGGAGGTTGGTGTGATAATTTCTGCTAGAATAAATGAATGTGTGACTGACTCTGAATGTGTGAGCCAAAGACTCCTTTGGGTGAGGCTGAAGGTTGGTCTTATTCGCATCTTGTTGCTAGCGGTTTATGCCCCACAAGTTGCACAGTGGAACCGGTCTTCGAAAGCCAAAAAAGAGAGGCAGGAGTTTTGGTAAAGTGTGACAGATATTCTGAATAAGTGTTACCAGAATGAAAGAATAGTAATGCTATGTGATTTTAATAAGTGGGTAGGAGGGAAGCGTGATGGATATGACAGTGTTCTGGAAATGTACGGTGATGGCAGAGTGAATGAAAACGGAGAAAGTCTACTTGAAGTATGTTTGGAGTAAAATCTTGTGGTAACAAATAAAATGTTATACCATAAAAAGATCCACTTGTACACAAGACAAGAAGAATGCCAGAGAAGTATAATTGATTAAAAGAGTGACGAATGAAACTAATGAGAATGAGAATGATGTGCAAGAAGGATTTAGAAGAAGAAGGAGATGTATGGATCAGGTCTTTCTATTAAGAGGCATATTAGAAAAGTTCTTGGCTATAAGTCATAAGGCCTAGGTGTTGCGCTTTCGTAGACTTGGAAAAGGCCTATGAGAGAGTAGTGAGGAATAAATTATGGTCGACATTGTCTATGTATGGGGTGAGCGGTAGTTTGATACGAGCTCTGAAATCACTTTACGAGGATTCCACTACTTGTGTCGGGATAAACGGGGCTTACACGGACTGGTTTAACATCGAAAATTGTGCAAGATAGGGATGTGTGGCTTTGCCATGGCTGTTTGACTATACAAAGACGATTGTTTAAAAGATTTGAAAGAGTGCGTATGGATTAAAAATGAATGATTTGATCGTCAAATGCCTTCTTTACGCATCCGAAGAGGAGTTGCAGGCGAAGGTTAATATTATGGCATGATGCCCCAAAAATTAAAGGGATGAAAATAAATGTAAGCCCCTAAAAATCAAAGCGATGAAATAAATCTAAGCAAGATAAAAGTAATGGTATTTAAAAGAGAAGAAAGCATGACAAACTGCGAGGTGCTGATTGAAGGAGAACGAGTGGAGTAGTCTGAGAAATAAAGCTGGTGTAACAAAGATAGATAAAGGAATGCTTAGATGGTTCGGACACGTAAAGAGGATGGATAAAAGAAGAATGCTGTTGTGTGAAAGATGTAGTTACATATATAGATAAAGAAATGCTTAGATGGTTTTGACGCGTAGAAAGGATGAATGAAAGATTAAAAAAACAGATTTATAAGGCGAGTGTGAATGTACAAGTCGGTAGAGATTAACCTAGGCGAACGTATCTCGATCAGATCGAAATTGTTTTGAAGAAAGGCCAGGTCTAGAGTACCAACAATCGACTGATGAAAGTAGAAGAAGCGAAAGATGTAAGAACCGTAGCAAGTGGAAGGAAGTGGTCTCTGCCTACCCCTTCGGGTAAAGAGCGTGACTATATGTATGTATCTGATTTTAAGATCTAGAATTTTTTTTATACTTTGTGTGGAATACAAATAAAGCAAAAAAGCTTGTGCGTCCTCTTAAAATTAGTTTATCATTTATTTTATTGTTTGTCAAAATAGTTAATGACATTTGCTAAATGTCTATTTATAATATAAGCTTAAATATCACCAGAAGTCTTGGAATAAAGCAGCCCAGAGCCAACGACTATGGTTGATTAATGTAACAGTGAGGGACAGTGTTAGAAAGTTTTGTACAGTTTAACTTTGTTTCACAGCATAATCAAACAGTTAATGGGGAACGTTTAAGCTTTTGTATTCATAATATTGGCTTGGTAACCTAAGTTCATCGACCAAGGATTGCTTTATGGATAAAGTGAGAGACAGTGACACAGCTTAAGCAAACAGTTAATGGGACAACTTTTAAGCTTTTTTATTTATATTATTGGCTGGAGTAAACCCAAGTTCATCGACTATGAATTGTTTTATAAATAAAGTGAGAGACAGTGACAGAATGTTTTGTATAGTTTCACCTCTTTATTCACATCTTAAGCAAACAGCTAATGGGACAAAGTTTAAGCTTTTGTATGCTTAATATTGGCTAGACAAACCCCGAGTTCACAGACTATAGATTGTTTAATGGAAAAATTATCAAACATAAATTTTTAACTACCGATAGATATTTTACTTTAACTTTTTTTCCAGGTTTGGTTTAATGTTATTCAAATTATTCCATATTTTGAATAGCTCATTTACTGCAAATATTAAAAGTGTTAATTTATTCATACACGATAAACTGTTTTCTTCTTCTAAATTAAGCCTCAAATTTACTAGGGGACAAGTTGTGAGACATGTGCCAGAACATCTACGGTGCGTGACATTTTCCTTGTCCACAACAGCCAGTCGCCGCAGATATGTTTCTCGATGAAGTCGTGGCAGTTAGTGTTGCGTACATATATATTCTATTGAGTAATTTACCGAAACGTTATAAAAAGAAAAGTTGGCGGGTGCGAAACTACTTCTTTTTTTTTTTTTTTTTATGTTCTGGTTCCCACGAAAAGGGATATCCTGTAATGTTCAGAGAACATCGTGGGAACCAAGGGAAAGAAGGTAGGAGTTGGTGTTCTTCTTAAATTTCTGGAGGTTGTATGCCTCGGGGAACACCTCCCTAGGCAATGAGTTGCAAAGCCTCGCAATTCGTTGGATGAATGAGTCTTTGGAAAGTGATGTTCTGCAGGTCTCCAAAGTGACCACGAAGGGGTGTGAAGACTGAACTTGACGGGTTAATCTCGAAGAGACTGCCAAAGGAGGAACGATTGTTGATATTTCAGAAGAGCATCGCCCATGAAAATATCTATAAAATAGAGACAAATCGCCAACTTTTCGACGGTGTTCCAGACAAGTGAGCGAGTTTGTAAGCGAGGCATCACCGACGAGACGAATTGCCCTTTTTTGGACAGAATCCAGTAGCTTCAGGATATGTTTAGGTGCTGCACTCCAAATATGGGAACAGTACTCCAGTACAGGTCGGATCTGTGCCTTATAGATCATAAGCAGCTGACTGGAGGTGAAATAGCTCTTGACACGAAACAAAAAACCAAGTTTTTGGGATGCACTTTTGGCAATGGACCTCACGAGATTTTCTCAGGAAAGGTTATTGCTATCACAAAAAGAAAGCATAGTTAATATTCTATGTGATCTTCGAATGTTTGATGGATCATTTGTAAATTTCACTCGTATGACATCGAGTGATTTTGAAGTTTTATTAGAAATGCTCGGGCATTTGAAGGCCACTGGCTTAACCCCTCCCAAGCATTATTTTTCTTTATTTTATTTTTGTAGTTACGGTTATTCGTGTCCTACAAACATCCATCGCTTTCGTAAAGCTCGATAAGTTCTAACACTAACTGATTGCTTCACTCTACGAGCATGTTGAATAACTCGCGTACGCGTCCTCACTCGCCAACATCTGTCGCGGAACTGATGTCTCAGGAAGTTCTGGCTCGCGAGTCATAACACGTAGTTCTGCCACACGTAAATGTTGCTGCAATGTCGCGTGCGAGGTCGTGGAACAGAACGCGACGTTGCGGCAACACGTAGAAACATAGAAACAGTGTTTCTAGACATGTTCTGCGACAATTTGTCCCCTAGTGAATACGAGGCTTTAACGTCCATGTTTCAATGTGTTCTGAAACAGTATACCGTTGTTCTTATGAAGTTCTACATTTATTTTACGTTTTTAGTTAGTTTTCTGTTTTTAATATTAAAACAAACCAAGTTGTATTCGTTTCGAGCACAATTTGTTTTGTAATATGATAATAAAATTAATAATAAATTAATATAAAAGAATTTTATGAGAAGATTTTCGTGTTGTCCTTTTAAACAGTTTTTAAATGGAACTGATATAGGTAATCATTTCAATAATTACTTACCTATGTTGCCGGTGATTGTTGAATTCCCTTACTGGCCTATAATTACTACTGCTGCTGCTACTACTGCTTCCGGAACTATACGAACTGTGAGTCTGCAGAGATTGTTGTAATCCTTGACGCAACTGATTCATTAAAGATTGCTCTAATTTAGCCTTTAAGTCTGCCATTTGGGCGCTATTGAAGCTGCCATAAGCGGCATATGAACCGCTGGCACTGTAAAATACCATAAAGTTTAGGTGGCATTAAAATTGGTTGATTGATTGGTAGATATCAGCGATACTCAATTTGGATTCCGCAAAGGCCTAGGAACAAGCGAAGCACTATTTGCTCTAAATGTCCCATCACAAAGATGCCTAGACATAAACCAAGACATATACGCCTGCTTTATAGACTACAATAAAGCATATGATAAAGTTAGACATGACCAACTCATAGAAATATTGGTCAAGAGAAGAATAATCTCAAAAAGCAGCAGTACGAATGGAAGACATGACATCAGATGAAATAGAAATACAAAGAGGTGTTCTTCAGGGGTGTATACTATCACCAATCCTCTTTAATCTGTACTCGGAGGACATAGTAAATAGGTCACTTGATGATCAGGACATGGGCATTAAAGTTAACGGCATGACAATAAATAATCTGAGGTATGTTGACGATACAGTTATTTTAGCTGGAACACACGAAGAGCTACAGACGCTAATTAAGCGAAGAATATGGACTATCACTAAACATAAGCAAAACAAAATATATGCTGATAAGAAAAACAACTCAAGACAATCGTAAGATATATGTGAGAAACCAGCCTATTGAAAGAGTAAGACGATACAAATACCTAGGCACGATTATTAATGAGAACAATGACAGCTCCCAAGAAATACGAGTCAGAATAGAACAGGCGAGAAGCACCTTTACAAGAATGAAGAGGCTTTTCTGATGCAGAGATTTAAACCTTGATTTAAAAATACGAGTGATGAGATGCTATGTGCTGTCTATACTATACTATGGAAAGAAGGCCTGGACTCTGAAGGTAACCGACATGAGGAAACTGGAAGCATTTGAGATGTGGATATACTGGAGAATATTGAGGATCTCATGGGTAGAGAGAATAACCAACGTGGAAGTGATGAGACGTATGCATAAGGAGAGAGAAGTGATTCCGACAATCAAAAGAAAAAAACTGCTGTACATGGGACACAAAAATATCAAATGCTACAAATAATTATGCAGGGAAAAATCCAAGGCTAGAGATCTATAGGAAGAAGACGAAATTCATGGCTAAAGAACCTTAGGGACTGGTTTGGATGCAGTAATAATGAACTATTTAGAGCTGCGGTCTCAAAAATAAGAATTGCTATGATGATTGCCAACCTTCGAAGCGGAGATAGCACCTAGAGAAGAAGAAGAAAATTGGTTGACTTATAACTTGTCTGGTAATAGGTATGTAGAAGCTAAACGAGCTACGTAAGTAAGAGGCTAATCTTAGGTTGGATACTAGCACATACCGGTGTTAAATGCAATAGAGTCCAAAAAAAGTAAAAATTAATAAAAAAACAAAATTATGAAATTATAAAAATAGGCCAAAATAGAATATAAAAACCCTCGTCGTCTACTTGGTCAAAAGAAAGTGCAATCAAACCATTCACAAAAAAAATCCCGCTAGTATTAAATCCTGGTTGTAATGCTGGAAGATATAAAATTAAAAGCTATCTGAGTACGAAAAGTGTAAAATACACCTACTTAAAGAATACTTGAATTTCAATCAAATTTAATGTTTTGAAAAAAATATTTGTTAATAACTAACCTGTATTCTTGCAAATGTCTTGTCAGGTTTCTGTTTAATTGGTCAGACAATTCTTGTAATGAGGTTTGATAGTTTTGGGGGTTGTAACTATAAGAACTTAGAGACTCGCTGTTAAGTGCTAAATTAAGTTGTCTGGAGAGGTCATCTTGAAGTTGTCTTTGCAATTCTGCCATGTTACCGCTGCCTTCTGCTACATAGCCACTACCTGTATATTGATTGGTTTTTATGCCTGGTTGGTAGTATGCTGGATTGGTGTTTGAGCCATAATTCGTGCCGTAGTTTGATTGACTGCTGTAAGACGACGAAGAGGACCAGCTAAAAAACAAAATGTCACATTGCTGGTAAATTGTGCATTTTTAAATTTTACCTTTTCCTGGAAGTTTCGAAATCGGTATTTAACTTATTGATCAAATTTCTTTCAATCTGATCTTTTAGATTTTGTAAATCCGCTAAATTGTAGTTGTAATCGGTAGACATAGCTCCATTAGGTCCGACAGAGTACAAATAACCATTTTTCTGCATTTGATTTCCGTAATTTTGTCTAATAATTTCGTCCAGTTGATAGGTTACGTTATTTCGAAGTTCGTTTCTCAATCTGTCTAGAAGCGTGTCCGGATTGGTCAAAGAATATTGTTGATTAGACGAAAAGTGTGTTCTGCGGGTTTCGTCTAATACAGTGTTAAGATTAGCATCTAATTCTCTTTGCACCTTTGAAGCAATACTTGTTATACTCTCTGGATTCGGTATTGGGGTGTACCTTGTTTGATCGTTGCTATATTGATTTTGTCCATAATTTGTGTAAGTCGGCAAGGTCGGATAAATAGGTCTGTAGACTGACGGTGTTGTGTAATATATAGGTCTTTGCGTTGTAGTATAAACGTAACTGCCTTGGTTATATTGGTTTGAGTTAGTCCCGTAGCTGTACTGGCTGTATTGGGTGCGAAGTCTGTTAAGTAAAGAGCTTTCCATTTGATTTTTCAAGTCTGCTAATTCTTGATTATCGTAGTTTGCCATAGACTGCAATCTACAAAAAAAGCACTTTAAATATACTGTTACAAACCGGCCCTGTTATTTGTTGGCTTCCGAGAATCGACCACAACTAGGGTGCATATTAATGACCGCTTTGTCGGCCGCCGCCTCAGCCTAGCAAAGTTTCGAACACCGCGTCGCGAAGGTAGAAAGATTGTTTCGGACTCTCGAGGAAAAGGTGGAATAGTCTGGAATTGTGATTTAGAAATATAAAAAGGACAGCGGTCGGTCGTGAAAAAGGACAGTTTTAAAAGTGTTTATGAGTGTGACTTGTAAAAGTAAAGTATTTTGTGTAAAAGTATTGGAATAAAAATGTTTTTTGAAAGAGAAAAAAGCATGACAAACTGTGGAGTTTCGATTGAGGGAGAAAGAGTGGAACAAGTAAATGAATTTGTGTACTTGGGTTTACAGTTTACGAGAGATGGAAAGTATGACAGTGACATTAAGCGAAGGGTGTTGGCAGAAAAACATGAATGGAGCACTGCATAGCTTTATGAATAGCCAAAAAATGTTAAAAAAGTCACGTCTGGCTGTGCATAGAGTAGTGTTGATTCCTACCCTTATGTATGGTAGTAAATGTTGGGTTTGGCAGAAGAAACATGAAAATAGGATTAATGCTGCGGAGATGAGTAGTCTGAGAAGTATAGCCGGAGTGAATCGGTGGGATAAAGTAAAGAATAGTGAGATACGAGAACGCTGTGGTGTAAAAGAATGGACAAGTCGGTAGAGGTCGACCTCAGACAACATATCTCGATCAGATTAACATTGTTTTGAAGAAAGGCCAGGTCAAGAGTACCAACAACCGACGAGCATGTAATTAGAGGAAGCAAAAGATGTGTGTAAGAACCGTAGCGGAAGTGGAAGGAAGTGGTCTCTGTCTACCCGTACGGGAAAAAGGCGTGACTTTATGTATGTATGTAATTAAAGTTAAATTGATGGTGAATCTATGTATCTATTGAACAGTATGAAATTAATAAATAATTAGTATTACCTTCCTCCAGCCATGGAATAGGACATTCCGCTACGAATAATCTGTTGGCCATATTTATTATTTAATTCGTAATTTAACTTTTCCGTTAAATTCTGTATCAGAGCTCTTTCCAATTCAGCTAAATCGATCCTGGATTGGGAGTATACGTTATTATGACGAACTGCTTCTTGCAATTCTCGTTCTAATTCTTGTTGCAGTCGTGTGGTAATCGTTCTAAGGTTTGAACTTACTGCATAATTTGAATGACCGCCACTGGTTCCGTAACTACTGCTACCGTAGTGACTGCTACCATAGTCTAAATAATTAATAATGCCTGTTATCATAGGCGTCAATGGAGGTGGCAAGTAGTGAAAGTTGCCACGTCACCCCAGAATTCACAGTTTTTTACCGCCAAAAAATGTTCAAGTAAAAAATTACTAGAATGAGGGTGGATTTAAAAAATCTTTTAAGCATTTAAAATCTAACATTTATCACTAAAGATTTAAGACATCAAAGTGGATTATGTTATAAAAATACTTAACATTTAAGACTATTGATCTAAAATATGTAGAGCCTCCAACTTCTTCCGGTTATACCGGAAGTTGACTATAACTTACTTATTTTAAATATATCTCAATAAAGGTTTAATTTAGGTAAAGGAAGTTGTTAACGAAACTTAAAGAGCAGTAAAAGTTGAGTCTCTAATCTCTAATAACATGCATGATCTGTAACACCTAGTCAACGTAATAGAAGAACACTTTAAAAGAATGGGCCTCAAAATAAACACGAAAAAAAACAAAATACATGATAGTGACCCGTGAACCTAACACTTTCAGAAACTCCAGTCTAACACACGGAGGCGAGCCAATTGAGCGTGTAAGCAAGTTATAGTCAACCTCCGGTATAACCGGAAGTAGTTGGAGGCTCTAAATATTTTAGCTCAATTCGGCATATCCGAAAACCTTACACCTCAAATTTTCAGATTTTAATTATGTCAAGTTTCTCTAAAACGTCTAATTGGAACTCCAAAAGAATCACCCTGTATACCTCAAAGTCTTTACAACTTTATTGAGAAATATACTAAATGACACACTGTTTTTGAAAAACATCGAAAAATTGCAAACATCTTTAGTGGTGGAACAGTCACATTAAAGTCTTTAAGTAATGCCAGATGGGGTGGCCGTGTCGAAGCAGTGCGTTCTTTGTTAGATAATTTTAAAATACTCGGACGACTCTGCTAGAAATTGCACAGACATACCCTGACAGAGGTGGAAAAGCAAATACTTTGTTAAGTAAAAAGTATGGAGGATTTCAACTCTGTATTTTGATAGCTATTACCCAGAAGAGACCTAACACAATGAGACTTGTTGTCAAAGACCCCTTAAGCAAGCAGACCTACGAAGTTTGTAAAATCACGTTCTTTTAGAACAAATTCATTTTTCAATCAGTTGTTCAGTCACTGCATAGAGGTAAAATTGCAAAAATAATTCTTTGAGTGATACCAGATGGGCTTGCCGTGTCGAAGCAGTGTGCCTTGTTAAATAATTTTAAAACCGTTCTGACGACTCTGCAAGAGATTGCACAGACAGACCCAGTGGTGGGAAAACCAATACTTTTTTAAAAGATGTGGAGAATTTAAACTTTGTATTTTACTTGCTTTTACTCATCAGGAAAGTTTTAACATAGTGCGACTTGCTTTAAAAACCCTTCAAGCAAGCAGTGTGACCTACGAATTTGCAAAATTGATAAAAATGAGCACACTTGAGAAGTATTATGTTTCTTTAGAATGGATAAATTTTTTAATCAGTCACTTCACAAAGGTACCAGAGAAATGCACCATAGGTGCCAAGGAAATGCAAAATTCCTTCAAAAATTGAAAGAAGTAAGGCTCCATTTGCAATTCTAGAACAGAATTACAAAGTTACAATCCTTTGCCCAGTTATTGGAGTAAAAGATAGAGATAGGGACTCAAGAAAACAACTTATATGTACTGAACCACTCAAGCCAAGTTCTAAATGGAAGTGAAATAGACATAGCCAGTGTACAATATGTGAGCAAATATTACACTATGGACAATACCTCTTTTTTCTGAATTGAGATGTTTTTACAAAATGGAATAGTAAAAAATCAAAAGTATCGAAGAAAAAGCTGCCGTTTTGTAAAAAAGTCCTTGAAAAGTGTGTTCCCTTTAATCTTTGAACTTCATCGTTTGTTTTTTACAATTACAATGAACTTGGGTCTCTTTAACAGTTCTTTTTCTTGCTTTTGGTGGTTAAAAACATGCACCAAGAATACGATCGACCAGTAGAGGTTGTTCTCGTTAGCTCTTTTGGCTATCGAAAGAAGTGTTGATGTTAACATTTTTAAAGTAATTGATAAATTTAATCCAAAAGCGAAAAATATATTTTGTATACAATAACTTTCAGGGAAATGCCCCCTTCTACTTAGGGAATATTTCATAACCCCCGGTAGGCCTTGCCACCGCAGTTAAACGGCTAAAATTACGCTGTGATTGAGATCTTATAGTGACCAAACATAACAGTAACATTTAAACGAAGAAAACAATGAAAATAAAAAGTAATGAGGTTTAGAAAATAAATACCTTACAAAGAAAGCTATTTAAGGTAAAATCCAAAAAAAAGACGCTTTACTAAAAAAATAGTCACTTACTTGTTAAATAGCCGGATTGACTTCCATAGATACGATCTCGGTTCGCCAGACCATCGACTTCTAAGTTATTAGAACCTTCTGCTGTGCCGTAAGTTCCATCAGCCTTCATGTGCCCATAAGAATTGGAATCAGTATCGTAATTGTATCCATATTGAGCATTTTGCAATTTTGGATTAATATATTCTGCGTGTTCACTATTTGAATCTTCAATCGGTTTGTATCGATTTTCTAAATCTCCATCTTTCTTGTAATATCCTAAAATAACAAATTTGGTTTTTTCGATTTTGACTAAACCTTTTTAACACGCTTATATTAGTATCACCTGTATCTTGTTTGCTTGTTTGTATGTTTGTAACTGACTCTTTGGCCTCGATTTTGCCGTACTTTAAGCAATTAGATTTAATATAAACTTTGCAAAATTGTCAAAACGGGACGGCCCGACTGACAATCGAAGAAGTTCTAAGACGAGTCAACGAACAACGTGAACTGTTTGAATTGATTAAGAAAAGAAAAACGGCATACTTGGACATTGAATGCGAAACACGAAATATCAATTCTGGCATCTGTTGATCGAAGGCTGGAGAAGAATCGAAAGGAAAAAAATGTCTTGGCTGCGAAATATCAGACAGTGGACAGGGCTACACGATATACAGTCGCTAATACACCGCAAGGAACAGAGAAGCAATGGAAAATGTTATCGCAAACATCCGTTAGTGGATACGCATTAGAAGAAGAAGAAACTTGTCAAAGACCGACGACAATGCAATTTTTTGATCAAAATATCCGATTATCTTGATTACTTTCGCCAGGATTCATAAATTTTTCAGGAATCCTTTGCATGAGAGTAAGAGAGATAGAACTAGAATATTAACAAGGTTCATCGCATCGTTCGTTCAGTGGTAGAATGCTCGCCTGCCAGGCGGGTTCGATTCCCGGCTGATGCATTCTTTGTGTGCTTTTACCATTTAATAAACAATTTTTTTAGTGAGTAAAACAAATCGAACTAAAAAACGAAAGATAAATTATAGTATAAAAAAACATAGGAATAAAATTACTGACGAGAAAATTAATGTCACTGTTCTAAAAGCGTGGAAGATATAGAAAATTAAGTTTAAAATTAGATACTAACCTTGATCATCGGTTTTATGTTGTAGTTCATTATTCTTGTAAGACGATTGTGAGGTTTTATAATTGTACTCCTGGTGATAATATCCATTCGGAACTGCACAACTGAACCCTACAACTGTTAAAAACAGAATGGGTATCTTCATCGTATTCTGAAAAATAAAAGTTATTATCCAACAATTGTTAATTACTGTTTATGCAATAAAATTCGAAGTCGGCAATAATCCAGGATAAATCTGAGGGTCTTTAAAAGTTCTATGGATACTTTTTGACTTTATTTTACTTGTAATTCATTTACAAAATTAACGTTTTACATATTCTGTGTTCAGAACAAGTTTTATCTCAAACCCATTTTCTTAATGCTATTTACTATTTTATAAATGCTTTATGAGCAGCCAGAGAGTGTCAAAAAAGGCACGTCAGGCTGTGCATAGGGGTGTGTTGGTTCCTACACTTATGTATGGTAGTGAATGTTGGGTTTGGCAGAAGAAGCATGAAAATAGGATTAATGCTGCGGAGATGAGTAGTCTGAGAAGTATAGCCGGAGTGACTCGGTTGGATAAAGTAAAGAATAGTGAGATAAGGGAACGCTGTGGTGTAGGCCAGGTCAAGAGTACCAACAACCGACGAGCATGTATGAGAGCACTGATGAAGGTAGAGGAGGCAAAAGATGTGTGTAAGAACCGTTGCAAGTGAAAGGAAGTGGTCTCTGCCTACCCCTACGGGAAAAATGTATGTATGTATGTAAATGCGAATTTAATATTCATTAAAGAAAAATACAAATTTTTTATTGATTCCATATATAATTTATTTGAGTGAAAACAAATGCGATAAATAGTGATTTATTAATGGAATTTTGTAAAATATTTACTTATGATATATGTTTATATTGACATATGAACTAACCAAGATATTTTATATTGCGTCATCAAAATGTATTTTTTAAATTAAAAGTAACTAAATAATTTTAATCTAACAATGTCCCCTTTAAATATCGGTTTGGGTCAATGTCAATATTATATATTATACCGTGCGCGGCTAAATTATGGAACAAATTCGATTTTTCGCATGCAATGTACTTTTGACAAAAATCCTAAAAGAGGTCGATTTTTGTTTTTAAATGTGGATTTTTGAATGTATATTCTAAAGATGTTATGTCACTGGTTTTGACGTGGGGACGTAATCGGTAATTTTTAAAAATGAAATAGATGTCTCGTGATACTTCCATCTGAAAGGTCTTTCAATACTGAATTCCAAAAAAATAAATAATTTGATTTTTTTGTGCAGGTTAAAAAAAAATTATTATTTTATTTCAGTAAGAGAATAGCGCCCAATCGTCTGAATGATCTGATATTTGGTACACATATCAAGAACCTTCGACAATACAAGAATTTCATATTATTAATGTAACAATAATGATAATGATTTCGATTTTCACTCCAATTCTTCAAATAATCTTATATTTAGCCCACATATCAAGGACCGATGAAACTAAAAATTGAATAATAAATTATAGTTTTAAAAAAAGTATAGACACACGCTTTAATAGTACTAAGAACTGAAAAGTAAAGAATAATTTTTAAAAATTAACTTTAATGTTAAAAAACCGGACGCGTACCGATATAGCGGCCCCCAAGATCTCCAGATCTTACGCACTTGGATTTTTCTTGTGGTTGATGGCATTTTGAACATCTTTAAATGTTGTATCTTGGATATAAAGTTATTCTCTTACTAATAAAAATATTTATTTTTGTTCAGTGGTCAAAACCAGATACATAACCTCTTATATACATTCAAAAATCGGCATTTAAAAACAAAAATCGACCTCTTTCAGGATTTTTGTCATAAGTACATTACTTACGAAATATCAAATTTGTTCCATAATTTAGCCGCGCATGGTAAACATATTTAAAATGTACTTAAACTTTGCACGTATACGAAAATGAAAATATAATTCCTGTGCTATTATTTCGAGTAAAATTCCAAAAGTTTTAATCTCAACAACAATGTTGTGTGTAGGTAAGTATTTTGTTTATGGTGATCAAGCGCATCTGGTAATCCAAGTAATTAAGTCTACGAGATAGCAACAATCTAAGAATAGAGAAAATATCCATTAATGCGTCTCAAACACATAAATCAAAAACATCCTGCATAAAGGTTGAAAGTCACATTTCTCCTTACCTCTAAATTGAAAAGCAAAATGCTTTCGCGCCTCATATGAAAATCAAAAGAAAAACCAAAAACGTATACATTCGGTCAGTATACAGTTGTACATGTAAGATGAATAATCTATAAAAATTTACATTAATGAACTGCATTAGGTGTTGCAAGATGATGAGAATTGTTTAAACAATATTTTATTCTAAAGTGTGTCGAAGAAGATGCAACTTTGTATATCTAGCTTCAATTTTTTTTAACAAAATAAAGAACAATGGGTAAACCAAATTTAAAACGACCAACCATAACAATCCACCATCAATAAATTTCAAGTTCACACCTTGCTTAAAGACTACTGAATGTTTGAGACAAATATAAATATCGTTAGCTTAAAAAATTGTTTTTTCTTTTCTTTTCAAATTTACTGCGTTGTCAATGGATGTCTATTCTGTTCCTCCTGTTAACTGATTTTTACATTGTTTAAAATGACATTATAAAAATTTAATTGCTAATTGCGAGTATATATGTAAAACTTAAAAAATATAAACAAATAAAATGTTTCCAAAATCAAATAAATTTTATAACTTTAAATAAGCGGCCAAATAAAAAAAACATTTTGTTTTAATACTAAATTCGCAAGATTAAAAAACAATTTTGTAAACCATTTAAAGTTAAATTGACCAATAAGTTAAATAAATAGAAAACCAATAAAAAAATAGTAATTTGCTATTTTGAAAGCGAATGAAAGTGATATTTGTCAAATTATCTAAATACGTGCCATTTGCTTTAATATCTTTATTATAATGTTCACAATAATTATGTAAATTTTCACTTAAAGAAAAACTTTTATGGTTTCTAATATTTAATAAATATTTAAGAATACATAATAGATGCAGCTTTTACTATAAAAGATAACACTTTTGCTTGTTTACATAATTGAACATTTCTTGTAAAGGTTTTTGTTTCAGTGAAATAATGGTTTTGAAAAATATTGTTTCGAGTTTTTTCTATGTCATTTTTAATGTGTTAAAACACAATTATGAAAGTTATAAAACATAATTGTTAAGCTACGACGAATGAAAATTGATTAAAAAAAATCGATATATAATATATTGTTATGTAATATAAGAGTTACTTGAAGAACTTAAATACACTATAACACAGTAGGGACAAAACTCCTTTTTTAAAATTCCATACAACAATACTTGTTTAGAAAAATAGATCATTTAATTAATTCAAAAATGTTTATCAGAAATTAAGTTGCAACAATCTAGGAGAAATCCGAATGTTAAAAACACTGAAAAATAACACATTTAATGGACCAAATTTATCAAGATAAGTTAGTGCCAACAGAAAAAGTAATAATGATGTAAAATTAATACGATGATATTTGAGAAAACTATAGTTACCAGGACAGATATTTTTTTTCAAAATATTTGCAAAAAATATGAAAAGTGCAGTCGGAAAGTAAAATGTAACTTTGTTAAAAACTTTTATATTCCTTTTATATGAATTAATGTAAATTTGGCTGATCGAGTTTGATTAAACTTTATTTTGTATGATAATTTGAATATTGAAAGTTTAAATAGAAATATTAAAATACTTACAGTCTATTATGTTTTCCTCCTTGATATGACCACTTCAATTTTTGCAGAGAAGAATACTGTCTCAAATTGGTATACGTTGATGTTATATGTAGGAAGTTATCAGTGACCCCAACTCTTATCTTTGATTGTCATTAAAGAAAATAATGGGATCAGTCGATTCTTAACAATATTTTGCAACCGTTTCTTGTGAATTTATTTCTCAGAAATATTTTTATCTAAATATCTCACAGCTTTTTGGGAATTTCTTGGTAATAATATTATTTTAACACGGTTGTACATCAACTTGATGTTAAATGCTAGTAATATTTCATTTTTGATTTTTTTTTCATATATGGACTTTTTCTTGCTTCAATGCTTAATATTTCTTCGGAGGTTTGCTATCATCACAGCTATCCGGACCTGCAGCTCGGAAGAGTTCAACATTGCTACAATTAAACCAGTCCCTCTTTTTTTTGGTGTTAATGACTTCACATTCCTTATTCATCCGATTTAGGACTTCCACATTAGAGATCTTTTCTACGGTAGCACCACATCTCGAAGGCTTGTAGTTTTTCCGTGTGATTCTTCTTGAGAGTCCATGCCTCCACTCCAGTCCAATCTTGATATCTCGACTGATGAACAACTTTTTCATTTTCGTAAATGTTGACCTGGCTACCTCTATTCTCGTTCTTATTTCTCTTGTTTGGTCACCTGATTGTTCTATCCAGGCTCCCAGGTATTTATATGACTGCACATTATCTATTAAGATGTCTGCTTGTAAACTTCGGACAACATGGCTCGCTTAATGCATTTATATTAAACTTTTTTCTTTCCATTGGCACAGTATTCATCTTTCTTTGTTCCTATGTCTCTTAGCTGTAGGGTTGGAGTTTAATATTAAGAAAGAAGGTTATTTAATTTTAAGTAAATACTGATATTTATAACTGGATACCCTGTATTTTTTTATTTTTTTATGTTCTGGTTCCCACGAAAAGGGATATCCTGTAATGTTCAGAGAACATCGTGGGAACCAAGGAAAAAAGGTAGGAGTTGGTGTTCTTCTTAAATTTCTGGAGGTTGTATGCCTCGGGGAACACCTCCCTAGGCAATGAGTTCCAAAGCCTCGCAATTCGTTGGATGAATGAGTCTTTGGAAAGTGATGTTCTGCAGGTCTCCAAAGTGACCACGAAGGGGTGTGAAGACTGAACTTGACGGGTTAATCTCGAAGAGACTGCCAATGGAGGAACGATTGTTGATATTTCAGAAGAGCATCGCCCATGAAAATATCTATAAAATAGAGACAAATCGCCAACTTTTCTACGGTGTTCCAGACAAGTGAGCGAGTTTGTAAGCGAGGCATCACCGACGAGACGAATTGCCCTTTTTTGGACAGAATCCAGTAGCTTCAGGATATGTTTAGGTGCTGTACTCCAAATATGGGAACAGTACTCCAGTACAGGTCGGATCTGTGCCTTATAGATCATAAGCAGCTGACTGGAGGTGAAATAGCTCTTGGCACGAAACAAAAAACCAAGTTTTTGGGATGCACTTTTGGCAATGGACCTCACGTAATTTTCTCAGGAAAGGTTATTGCTGATAGTAATACCAAGCATCGATATGGATGACTTCAGTGGTATGGTTACTCCTGACAAAGTTATGTTAGGCACAGTGAGATCGGCTTTTCTAGAGAAAAGACATGCTTGTGTTTTGTTTACATTGAATTCTACCAAGTTATTGGATCCCCATTCGAGAATTGTTGCTAAGTCCATATTTATATTGTTAACATTTCTTCCTCGTTCATTTCTGGTTTCACGGGCTGATATAGGGGCCCTGGAAAAGAATGCGGTATGGAGGGTACTATCATCGGCAAAGCTGTGTACGGGACATGAAGTTGCTTTCAATAGGTCGTTGATGTGAAGTAAAAATAGTGTCGGTGCTAGAATGGATCCTTGCGGAACACCAGCATTTATGAGTAGAGTGTTAGATGAAACTCCATCGACCACTACATGGAGAGACCTGTTTGAGAGAAAACTAGCAAGCAGAGAACACAGCTGAGGGGGCAAGCCATAAGATGGAAGCTTGGCGAGGAGTCCCTGGTGCCAAACTCGATCGAACGCCTTGGAGATATCTAATGCCACAGCTAAAGTTTCTTCATACTTTTCAATAGATAGCTGCCATATATGTGAGACGTATGCGAGCAGGTCACCAGTTGATCTCTGATGGCGGAAGCCATATTGCCTATCATTGATAATTCCTGAGTCTTCCAGATATTTCATGAGCTCGATGTTGATGGCTTTTTCCATGACCTTTGAAATAATAGATAGCAGTGCGATAGGTCTGTAGTTGCTAGGTAGGGTCTTTTTGTCATTTTTAGGGACTGGCTGTACTCTTGCAATTTTCCAATTGGACGGCAATACTCCCAAATTGTAAGAGTGGTTGAACAACTTGCAAAGAACAGGTGTTAGTTCAGGGGCACATTTCTTGAGAACAATCGGCGGGATTCCGTCAGATCCACAGGCTTTGTTGGTGTTGAGACTCAGCAAAATCTTTCTGATAGTACGTTGGCGAAAGGTGATCTCGGGCATGTGACTGTCATTAGGTGTAATGTTCGAGGGTTGTTTTCCCGAAGAATCCAGAGTGGAATTTCCAGCAAATAGGTGCGCAAAGATATTGGCTTTTTCCTGGGCAGTCGTTGCTAGTGTTCCATCTTCATTGGTTAGGGGAGGAAAAGAGCTGGAAGTGAAGTTTCTTCCCACAGCTTTGGCGAAAGACCAAAATGAACGGGATCCGTTAGGACATTCAACAAGTTTTGATCTTATTTTGGCATTATGAGCATCTTTTGAACATTCTATTGTCTCTTTGCATATGCTTCTAGCCTCAACATATGCTGCTCTGGTCTCAGGTCCCGGATTTTTTTTGCCATCGATGGTATGCTGCCTGTTTGGAAGCCACAGCTCTAGAGCAGTTTCTGTTAAACCAGGTCTTATCGGATGATGTTCTTCTTTCGGTATTCGGTATGTAAGTTTGCATCCCCAACATGATGATTTCAGAAATTGTCTCAGCACATCGTGTTGGATCTACCGAGGAGAAACAAACTCTCTTCCATGGAAACGCTGGGAAAAACATACGAAGACCCTCCCAGTCGGCAGAATTGTAATGCCACATGAGACGGGGTGGTATTGTGCTGCTCGATGGTAAATGGAAAGAGCATGTTGTGGAGATAAGGGTGTGATCAGAGTTTCCAAGTGGGGCACAAACTTCTATTCTATACGGGTCAGGATTGGTGGTGAGGAAAAGATCTAGTGTATTGGCAGCCTGGTTGTTGACATCAGGGATGCGGGTTGGTAGCTCGACCAGTTGTTCTAGACCATGATTGATGGCGAAGTCCTCAGCTTGACGACCTGCATCATCAGTTTTGTTAGAGAATTTGAGCCAGGCAGCGTTATGTACATTAAAGTCCCCCATGATTATGGTTTCAGCTGTTGGATGGTTCTCCTGAATGTAGTTCAAATTGAGTGATAAAAACTCAAAGAGGTTGTTATATGAAGGTTCATTAGGTGATAGGTAAAGGCAGCAGAGGAACTTAGTCACTTTGGTATCAGATAGCTTAAACCACATCACATCAAAGTCTTTCGGTTCCAAACTCTCTTCACGCTGGCATGAAAGGTTAGCCTTAGCGTAAAGGCAGACTCCACCTTTGAACCTGAGTCGAGAATGGAGTTCGTAACCAGGACAAAGCATATGGACCTTGTTGGTGGACGAGTTTACTTGTGTTTCTGTTAGAGCCAGAATATCCGGTTTTTTCGTCTGTAGGTGATGGTGGACGTCATTGATGTTCTTGTTGAGTCCACGGATGTTGCAAAAATTAATCTTTAATGTTGAGTCCCCTCGAGTACCTCTCGCCCGGAAATCCAATGGAGAGGTATTTTGCTTCCGGAGTGTTTTACTCTAGGAGACTTCATCATTATTACATTATTAGGATGCACCTGAAAATAAAGGAGGAATTGGGGAAAAGGAAAGAGGGAGACCGGAAAGTATCGACCGAACACTGAAACATGGAATGATCCATTTCACAGCACACAAAGTCGATATGGTGGTATTTCACCGGGCGATGAGACCATCTTCCACCTACGGTTATCCTTTTAGTCGCCTCTTACGACAGTCAGGATTTACCCTGGGGCTATTCTGAAGCCGACCCCATACAGCCAATATATATTTTCTGTCATATATTTTACTAACAGTTGTTATTAATATGGACAGTTGTAATTAATTGATTATTTAACGAAACGTTACAAGAAAGGAAGGCCCCCCATCCCAATTTTTTAACATGTATTCGTTTTATCGATGAGGTCTCATTTACGCGACAATAAATTTTTAATTCACATAATGCATACTAATTAATAATAATAAATAATAACTTTATTATTACTTTATACCAGCATCGGTTATTACTTCATAATTTTCAAATCAAAATATTCCGAAAACGGTACATAGTATCGAGTTTTACCAACACTACCTTTTTGGTGTAAAATTAAATGATGTTTAAGTTCACTTAAAAATTTGATTAATAAATCTAACGTTAAAAAAAGTTATGTTCAATACTACTTGGTACGAACCGTGTAACTAGCGCCCTCTATGAGAGTCAGATATAAAAACAAATTCATGGGATCAGCTTCTAAAACATATTCGTATAAAATTTCATTGCAATGTTTCCAGTAGTTTCGGCAAAATCGTAATAAATGTGTATACATTTTTTTCTTCAACGCCTTTTATCTTGAATACGGATGGCGTTACGAAATTTTTTTACCAAGTAAACCCCATTTATTTTTTAGTTTTCTACCTATTCTAAAAACGGATTCTTCATACGGGTTCTTGCTCAGTCCAGTTATATTTTGCTCATTAATGGCACAACTTCTAAGAATTGTTGTTGATTGTTTTCAATATTTTAATGGCATGGAATTTCAAGATTATTAACTAGTATTTGTGTCAAGAACAATGTTAAGCGAAATATTTTTTATTTGCTATTTGTTTAAGTAGATACTCACTTGATCTCTTAACCTCCAGCATTATCAGTCCGAGGAGGTAAATTTCTTTGAAGGATAATATGTCTACAATTTTAATTATTTAAATAATAACAATATTAAGGTTGAGGTTAAACGGTTGTCACAAAAATATTTTAGTTCGTTTAGATATTAAAGTTCTTATTTTTTACGAGTAAAACAATAATTATACTGTAATAGCCAAATTTATTATTAAAATATTTGTAAAAATTACTTTTAAATTTGACAACAAAAATAGTTTACTTTGGGCTTACGTTTTACATTTATTATCCATGAAAGGAAAATGCAATATCTCGAAAATTATGTAACTGGACAAATATAATTTTTTCTTGTTATTGTTGATGTTTTAATAACCAGAAATGTTACTTGACTCTAAAATCGTAGAATTGATAACGTATAGATATTTGTTTGATAGTTAACATCCTTAGTAATGTATTTAACATTAAAAAAAATAGTATTTACATATTACGCTTAGATAATTTTTTTCATTACAACTTTGCTCGTGGTTATTTTTATTTTCAAATTTTAAACAAACGTATAAAATAATCTACATAAATAGTTTAGTTTGCCATGGTTAAAAATATTCTTTTAAATAAATCAGCCACATTACAAAACTAAACATATGAGATCTGCAATGATAAAAAAAATTAAATCTTCCCCGGCGGTTTTTTGAATACAATTCTGGTTTTGTATACTGTGGAAAGTCCTCTTTTTATCTATACTTTATTTTATGTAAACACTAGTCGTGTTACCCTGCGTTGATGGGGTTTCTGGAAGGTTCTTGAACCCTGGTGGAACATTCTGGAATACCGGCGACAATTAGGATATTCACTATCAAACTCGACGACCCCGAAGACATTTAATCCGACACTTAATCTGCCGTATTTGATACGCAACTTGGAACTGATTAGATTTTCAGCAAAATCGGTCAAGCTGTTTTTTATGGAGAATAAAAAAACTAAAAAAAATGGTAAACTACCTGAATTTTGCTATTTAAAAATTATACTATTTTTAATACAGAATTTTAAGATCTTTTGAATAATATGATTATTGCATGTTAGGAATATTTGTATAAAAAATATGGTGACAATATTTCATAAAAAGAGATAGTTTTAGAAAACAAAAATAGGAATTGGAGAATTTTAAACTTGTGTCAGTATTGAGAGAATAGAATTGAAGACGCTATAACAGTGAAAAATTATTGTTATTAATAATAAAGCATTGTTTATAACAATTGAATATTGTTATTATTAATTGATTATTGTTATTACCAATTGATTATTGATCATAAGAGCTTTTGAAAGACATCTTATTCGACCTTGAATGCCATTTACAAATTTTGGGGTAATTCTTACCCTCGCTTGGGGTTGAAAGTAGTGGAGTCAAAAATACCGGAAAAGAGTGTCCCCCTTAAATCAAAAATCGACGGGTCTGAGCGTTTTTCTAAAATGTTGACGATTGGCTCCATTTCGTTCTCGGTTGACCACCCTGTATACATTTAGTTTCCGAGCATTTAACATTGTACATTCAGCATATCTAAAATATAACAACATCATAGCTTTCGGGTTTGCAACAACAAATACATTTACTTTCATTTAAAATCCAAATACAAGGATACGCGAAAAAACACAACACAAAAAATCTGCCGAAGGACTTAAACATTGGTCATCCGAACCGAAACAAAAACAAAACACACAGAATACATATTTGACGTGTAAATGACCCTGTAGTTATATGTTGTATATATGTTTCAGCTTTTTTCCGGATTATTGTTTTTCATCCCCAAAAATTTTCATAATTTTTGCATATATAACTTTTTAATTACCCAAGTTGAGAAAAAAAAGTATAGAATATTGTATATTCTTTAAAAAAGCATAAAAAATCAGACTTACGGTTTCGGAGATAAAATAAAAAAACTTTGTTTTTAATAATCGCATCCTACCGAAAATATTTAGATGACCTTTGTTTAAAGCCAGGTTGATTCAAGTAAATATAGCTATAATAGCTATAATATAGCTATAGCTATATTAGTCACTATGTATTATGCAGTTTTATTTAGTTTAATTCAAACCTAAACAAATATTGAAACGAATTGTATCACATTTTTGGGTAAATTATTTGTTAAATAGTCAGCATTGTTTAAAAATTATTTCAAATCAAATCTCCCGGACTACTACAGATGACGATTTGTTTACAAGTAGATAACAATTTATAGGTGGAGTTTCACCAGAGGGCGGAAATATTAGGAATTTAAATAGTTTTCTTTATTCGCAGAGCTTTTTTTGTCTACTTGCTGTAGAAGAACTATTGTATGTTTTTAATATTTTTTGTTATTTTGCAATCCGACAAATATTAGATAATTTTCTCATTTTTTTTTCCTTCGCCAACATTGAAAATTATAGCAAGAGCTGTCTACATCTGTAAGCTAAAAATTATACAATTCCAAAAATGTATAAAACTGATTTTTAAAGAACCAGCTAATTTCGCTGCATTTGAACCTATACCATAGGTATATAGGTATATGTGGATTATGCACGATTATATTGTTGAAACTTTTAGTTCTTCCGTGGGTTCGGTGATTAAAACTCTCTATACAGTTAACAAAACAATGTTTATTCCAATACAATAAATTCTACTTTTATTAATCACTTAGATATTCACTTAGATATACAACTTTTTATAACTATTTACATTTCTTAATTCATAAACACTTTTAAAACTAACTGCCGCTGTCCTTATTTTTTTATACCTATACGAATAACCACGAGAAGGGTCCAGTAATTTCTCGAATTATCCATTGTCTTCTATGCTCATTAAATATTCACCCTAGTCGGCGCCAGCGGAAATTGACAGAGACGGACTCAATAAAATCGTAACAATATTATCAGATGTAATTCAATGCTAGTCGTAGGCATACAGCCAGGAGTGTAGTTGTTTTCAGATGTATAATCGACCCACATATACCTAAAGTATAGTTTAACATGCAGCGAAATTAACTGGATCCTTAAAAATCAGTTTTTATACATTTTTATATTTATTTTCGCTGTCAAGAATTTTTACAGTTTTCTATAATAGTATTATAGTTTTCTATAATTTTTATACTTATAAAATCCTAAAAAGTTACTCTTGTAACTTTTAGAAGTAGAATCCTAGAGCATTGTAAGATGAAATTATTTAACTCCTTATTCACTCTTAATGATCTAAAAACAAAATTTGATTTTTTTATGATTAAAAATACAGAAATAGGTCATTCTTCCAATATATGTAATTTTGGATGTCGTAGCTTGAAAATAAAAAAATCATCTTAAAAAACTTCAAAAACGTTTATTAACGTTGTTTTTCAAAAGAAATACCACTGTATAGTCTGCAGAGCACAGTTTTTGTTTTTTGACAGTATTTTGTAAAAAAGTCGCCACATTAATGATTAATCAAACATGTTAATGAAAAGTTTTGCAAATTTTCAGTAAAGTAGATTTACTCAGATTCTAACCCAAACTCGTGTTATCTCCAGCACGATCTTAATTCTATTGCCAAATGGTCTGCTGACGGGATGCTTTCCCTGAATATGGAAAAGTGTATAGTTATGCATATTGGTAAGAACAACCCAAAATTAAATTATAACATTAATAATTCCACTATTAAGTCAGTACATTCTTATAATGACTTATAAAGTCTAGTTTAACTTGGACGGAACACATTTCTAACATTTGTAGATGCGCAAACACCAAACTGTACCTATTGAAACGGTCTTTTTAAAGGGTTTCCTTTCAGTCGCTCATCACTCTATAGATCACACATAAGACCTATTATGGAATATTGTAGACCTGTTTGGAATCCGTATCTTGTCAGTGATAAAACACTTTTAGAAAATGTACAACGTCGGGTGGATAGAACAATTGGGCGTGTAAGGCCATCTTATTCCGAAAGGCTGAACATAGCCAACATTAACACTTTTAATCAACGTCGCCTTCGAGGAGATCTTATTTTAACATTTAGAATTGTAAAATATAATTACCGAAATCTGGGAGAAAATGGGAACATTCAAATGCAGTTCTAGAAAAACATTTTTAAGTAATAGGATATTTTATACATGGAACAACCTACCCCCATATGTAGTAAATGCTAAGAGTGTTAACATTTTTAAAAACAAATTAGATAAGTTTTTACAAATTTTAAGATACTTTAATTTAATTCATGTTTTTGTATCTGGACTCATAGGTCTTACTAGACCTAAGTCCTTATTGGATTTATAATAATAATAATATAATAATGTAATAATAATAATAATTTAGAAAATGAGAAGCAGAGATAGGATATGATCAGTTCGGTTTTAGGAGTGATATGGGGACAAGAGAAGCGCTGTTTAACCTATAAGTGTTATGCCAGAAATGTTACGACCAACAGAAAGACGTCTCTCTCTGTTTTGTCAACATTAAGAAGGTCTTCGACCGAGTGAAGCATCCAAAATTGATAGATGCTCTACGAAATACAGGTCTAGATTTTAGCATTGTCCCTACTTTACTTTTTGGTGACCCCGAATGTTTGATAGACCTAATACTATTATTTATTCTATAATAACGACTTTCGCTTAACGGTGTTTCAGACATCAACTTCTCTATAATTTTTTTCTTTTGTAAATATTTTCTAGAATTTTTGCTCCAGTTCTTCTTCTTCTTCTTCTTTAATTAGATCTGTCGATCTGCTTATTGGGTCGCATTAGGATCTCTTGGGATGTCGATTGCCAGATGTCCTTCCATCTCTTAGGTGGTCTATCTCCCGCTGGTCTGTTCTGGAATGCTATCCGTCGATCTTCTGCCATTCGGGTTACATGAGCGTGCCATTGTCGTTTCCTTTGCCGCCCCTATCTCACCACCTCCTGCACTTGACATTCATCTCTTATAATCTCGTTTCTGACTCGGTCTCTTCTTGTCTTTCCGAGTATGCTTCTTAGGGTTTTCATTTTTGTTACACGCAGCATGCTTTTTGTTTTAGTTGTCTCTTTTTAAGCTTCAATACCGTAACTCATGATTGGTCTAACGCAAGTCTTGTGAAGTCAATACGCATATATGTATTTGCCCATACCAACTGTCGTAAGCATCCTGCTATTGCGATTGTGGTGGTCCGATATATCCATGCCCACGTACTTAAACTTGGATACTTGCTCGATAGGTTGATCTTGGACTACGAGCCTACATCTTATGGGTTCTCTGGTTAGGGTCATGCACTTTGATTTTCCTACTGATTTGTTCATGTTTAGTTGTGCTGCTGTTAGATGTAATTTATGGAGCTGTCGTTGTAGGTGATTCACTGTTTCTGCGATGAGAACTGCGTGAACGGCGTAGCATATTATGTTAATTTTGTTTGGGCCCATTCGATAACCGAGACCCATCGCTGACACTTTTTCTATAATTTTGTCCATTATTAGGTTGAATAGAAATGGGCTGAGACTGTCTCCTCCTGTTGTTCTTATGTTTTTCGTTTAGCTATCTCCTGCCTTAATCTTTGTGTAGTTGCAAGGAATTTAGATTTTGTATAACTTTGACGATGTTGTCGGGCGTTTCTCTCTCCTTTAGTAAGTCGATAACAAGTAAAGCGTTTTCTTGTTAACAAAGATTTTTCTTGTACATTTGAATCTAAGCGATTAATATGTGACTAAACTCACTTTGAAATCGCTTTTTATTAATATCTAATGAATAAATAGTCAATTGTTAAACATAAGAATAAGTCTACTGATGATCTTGATTAATTTTACCTATTATAGAGTTTTTTTTCCGTATGTGTAGCCTTGAGAAAGATCTAAAATAAAGAACGAAACGTCGGCGATGTAAGAAGAGCGAGACGTTTGTTTTCTTTCGTCCTAAACCCGCTATCCACTCATAAAATTAAATTTTTATTTAAAAACTTTTTTCCAGAAAGCTCCATCTACAATACGTTTCTTCAACCGTACCGAGTTCTATTCACTCCACGACGATGATACTGCTCTTGCCGTCGATTTTTTATCCTCGCAAGTAAAATATATGGGCGCCGAACCGAAATTAAGTTACGTTACCGTGAGCAAAGGTCAGTTTGAAATGTTTCTTCGAGAACTTTTACTCGTTAAGCAGTACAGAGTCGAAGTTTATGTAAAAACGTCCCAGAAAGCCAACCAGTGGAATGTGGAGTACAAAGGTTCCCCAGGAAATTTGAGTCAGTTCGAAGATTTGCTGTTCGAAAATGCTCCTGTAGATTATACGAATTCCGTAATGAGCGTTAAAATGTTTCCCAATAAGGTGAGAAGTTTTATCAAAAAATAGCCACCGTTGCGTTTTTATCAATATTACATTTTTATTTTGAATAATAACACCCAAATTGTTAAGCTTTTAGCTATTGCTTGTGTTAACATCACAGAATCTAAATTTGAAGTATGTGAAATGACTGATAACGACACCTTTTCCGAACTAGAAGGTTTGATAGCTCAAATAGGTCCAAAGGAGTGTTTAATTCCATCAGTTGAAACAGCAGATATGATTGCATTAAAAAAACTTTTAGAAAGAAATGGTAAGTAGATATATCTTTTTAGTAAAACCTCATTTATACCAAATTTTAAACAAAATAAATTTAAACTGTGTGAAGCTTTTGCTGTATTGGGGAATCCCGTTGTTCCAACGCCATATTTCAGTTGTTTTAATCAATTTAAATTCAAAATTTTAAACTTTTTAAACAGACCTAATGTCCTTTAAAATAAGTATAATGTAACAATATTTCGTCACTTCTGGTTTTACCGGAAAGGAACCTAATTTTTGAAAATTAATTGACACATTGAATACAATACAACCGAGACGCCCGGTATACAAAAAGCAGTAAGATTTGAAATAATTAGTGGGTAGAATTTTTAAATGCGTATTATTGTAGGAATTCTGGTCGAAAAAATAAAAGGGACAGAGTTTGTTGATGAAGAAATACCACAGGATTTAAACAGGCTGCTGTATTTTCTTGAAGATCAACAGCGAAACGCTTATTCTTTTCCTGAAACAAATCTGAAAAATGCCATGAGTTGCTTGCAAGTTGTTATTAAGTATTTAAATTTAACCGGAGACGAACGGAATTTCAATCAATACAAAATAAGTAGCCTAGATACTCATAGGTAAATAATTTTTTCTCGACATTTTCTAAACTCCACAATAAAAAATCCAATAGTATTCACTGCTAAAAACCTAGCCATTATGTCATAAACATTAGATTGTAGATTATTTTTTTTACTGATAATAGTCGCAAAAAGGGTAGACCTATCGTGTGAGCCGTGGACAATTAAAAGGGGGAGGGATTATAGAAAGGAGATGATTGTGGACTTGCTTTTTGAAAAGTTACAGGTCATAGTTTTCTGGAAAAACTGATTTTGGAAGCTTGTGAGACTAATCAGCAGGCCGAGTTCTTAGGCCGAATGTGGCCAGTGGTGGTATAAAAGTTTTTATTTCTCTGGAGCATCTGCCGTGGAAATATCTGTAAAGTAATGTCTGGTCTGCAACTCCTTTTCTATGTTCTAGTGGTGAAGGGTATCTGTGAGAGTTGAGCTGTTTATTAACCGAATGGCCCTTTCTTGAATGGAATCTACAAGATTGAACCCCAAATGTGCGAGCAATACTCCAGTAGAAGTCGGATTTGAGCCTTGTACGTCGTCAACAGTTGATCAGGAGTAAAAAACTTTCTAGCTTTCTACAGAAAACCCATCCTCTGGCTTGTTGACTTTGCGATGTTAGCAACATGGTCATGCCAAGACATATTAGGTACCGTGACTCCCAAAATCGAGATGAACGGACTTGATTCAAGGGAATTTTCGGACATTGTGATGGAATTATTTAAGGTTTTCACTTTCTTTGAAAACGTGACGCAATGTGTTTTCTGGGCGTTGAACTGAACAAGATTGTTGGTTCCCCACTCGACGGTTGCTTCAAGATCTCTATTGATGGAGTCATTCTGTTCCTGATTGTAGATTGTAGGGGATGGGGGGGGGGGTCGTGAAGGTTATGCAGCCTCTTAAGCACCTTGACCCATTAGATCTTTTGTGCATAACCCTTGATCTAGTCGAGATCCGGGATTTCGAGACTTCGTACAAATTTTATGTTTCCTGTGAGCTAAGATTTTGTTATCGGAGGGCTTTAAGAAGACCTCTTCCAGGAACTTGAGCCTTTAGCAGTAGCGGCAACTATCACTCTCTTTTTTGCCCATCTTTTTCAGGTGATACCTCACAAGACTCACAAGTGTACGACTTTAGAGCTTTTAGTGGTGCTTGGCAATCTGATAAAATATAGATTTCTGCCCTTCGGGTGTCCCTTTCGATGCACTCCTGGGCACATATCTCTGTGGCATGTAATTCTGCTTGAAATATGGTTGGGGTGTTCCAAGGGGTTTTGAGAGCCTGAAATTCGGCACTGTAATGCCCACTTCAACCCTTTCATCCATCTCGGTTCCGGTTATGATCCATATGACCTAATAAATAGGTTTTAACGAGTGTTAGTGTATCCCCAATAGACAAAACAAATTAATCTAGTTATTAATTATAGCTTTAAGAGATAGTAATCACTGGATTCCTGTCAAGCATGTCAACTGAATTGTATTATCACACAATTTGCTTATTATAATAATTATTATAGATTGCAAATAAATAGGTGTATCACAGTAATGCAACTTTTCCTAGTTGAGGTCCAATCTCTGTGCAAATTTGGTGTTGTTTATGACCACTTTAAACTGCATTTCGAAGTCGTACCTAACTGGCATAATCTCTGTCGGCTTAGACATTTTAGGGAAATATTTTCCAAAATCTTCAAATTTCCAATCCGGTTTCCTGCTTTAAGATTTATTGTATGGCTCAGTCTGAAGGCACTGATTGCTGCTTCTTTCATTACACATAAGTGCAACGGTGGAAGGTTCAGCGTTACCTCTTTGGCTGCAGTAGGGCACCTGAATGTTGCCACTGTGATTCCCAGACAAGCTAGCCGCTGCACTTTCTGCAGCTTGACTTGTGCCAAAATTTATTGCATTTTGGCCACCATATCAATAAAGCATAGGTGAACATGGGTTTAATGATCGTTTGGTATGACCAGTAGATCATTTTTGATTTCGGCATGTCCAGCTTGCCGCTACAGCTCTGGAAAGAATGTGGTTGAGTTGGCTGTTCCATGTCAATTTTTGGTTGGTTATTACGCCCAAATATTTATTGGAAAATTTAAGCTGGATACCATTCGGAGTTGGGGCTTTAAGTTCATACTTTCGCCTGATGCTGAATGGAACCAGCACTGTTTTGCTAGGATTGACATCAAATCCTTCCTTTGCGCACCAGCTTCTGATTGTGTTTAGGGCTACTTGCAAGCGATTGGAAATTACTTCGTCATGTCTGCCCCTAATGGTGACGACCAGGTCATCGGCGTAACCTTGAGTCGTAAATCCAGAGCTGTGCAGCTTAACTATTAGATTGTCGACAACCAGTGACCACAGCAAAGGCGATAGAACTTCCTCTTGGGCACAAACTTTTTCTACTATCATCCTAACTGTCTCTCCCCCAAGAGTCGCACATAATGATTTTGATTTTTCGCATAGATTGTATCCATCTAATCAGTGAGGCGTTTATATTTCTTTCCTCGAGTGATCTAGTTATGGAGGCATAAGAGGTATTATCAAAAGCAGCCTCTATGTCGATGAAGGCATAAAGAGCCATTTCTTTTTCCGCGTATGTCTTTTCAATGCTTTCAACTAGGCATTGTAGATCATTTATCGTGGACTTGCTTGATAAGCAAACTGTTTCTTGTGAAGCGGACTCAGCTCAAGGAGTTCGCTTTTGATGTAACATTTTATTATTTTCTCCATTACTTTTAGGAGAAAGGAGGTGAGACTGATGCGGCAGTAAGACTTTGGTTCGTCTATTGGTTCTCCCAGTCTTTGTTATAAACGCCACCACGGCTTCTGTCCAAGCTTGCGGTATATGTCATAAACATTAAGTACAATATATAAAAAAATCATTACAGGTCTTAGTTCAGCTATTAAATTAATGAAAGTAGGAAACTTACATGCTATTTATCATATTAACATTTAAAATATTTAATTTTTTTTAGGTTTGTAAGAGTTGACAACGCAGCTTTATATGCTTTACATATTTTACCAAAACCGTCATCTGATAGCAAAAGTATTCATAACAAACACTCTGCAAAATCATTAAGTCTAAAGGGACTCTTAGATCATTGTGTTACAGCCCAAGGCAGTAGGCTTTTGGAACAATGGATAAAGCAACCATTAAAAGATTACAACTCTATAAATGAGAGGGTAGAAATTGTACAAACAATTTTAAAAAATGTTAATGTTAGAACACAGTTAGTAAATGATTGGTTACCTAGGGCTACAGATTTAATGCCACTATCAAGAAAGATTGCTTCTAAAAAAGCCAATCTTCAAGATTGTTATAAGGTACTTAAAATAATGTTTTACATCTTAAAGTTAACAGTAGTTGAAACGGAAGGAACGCAGCCTTAGCTTTGACGTCTGTCAACGGTCACCGCGCTACATTCATTATGACAACAGTTGAAAATGACAGTGTTGCCTGCGAAAATATATCATTTAAATTAATATAACATATTATTTCTATCCACAAACATATACACGGTCTCACTAACGTGACTGTAGTGTTGAAACTAAATTTTCGAACTCACTTTTATGTGAGTTTTTATTCTTACTATCAACTATCAACCTCTTGTTCTAAAGGTACAAATATAGTGGAGCGGTATCGCGCGAGTTAAACGATAATAGTGAGGCGATGATTTAAAGCACTACGCACTGCGCCTACTACTGGCAAGAAGTAGGCAATATAATGTGCATCTACTCAATCAAGGACGACAAATTTCCTAAAATTAAAATAATATATCAATATATTTTTTGAATATCTACGTATAAATTTATCCACTTTAATTTTACCTTTAAAAAAGTGGGAAGTCATCTAAAAAAGAAAATTTTATACGTTAATCAATACAATCGAAGGACAGACTGGTTATAACTTTGAAGTTATACACACAAAACGTTAAATTTTTAATACAATTTATTATCACATTGAAAATAGAAACCTATTTGGAAGAAAAACGAAACAATTCACTAAATGAGAAAAACTGTGAACCATCATTATTGTCGTCGTACAAAATGGTTTCAAATCCACGCTGCTGTGGCTGCTACTTTTAGGCGTATTGTTAAATTTTATTTTTAAATCGAAATTTATCACAATTTTTTATTTTCTGGGACAAAAGACTGAAAAAAGATTTATTATCCTCGTCGGCAGAAGCATTTTCTTGATTTGTGATTTTTTCTTTCTCGATGGACACGGGAGCATCGAGATCTTATTTGCGTTTTCTCGATCTACTTGCCACAATTGTTCGAGGCTCGTCAGTTGTGGAAGTTGGTCTACCAAGATGTTTATGCTCTTGATGTTCTATACTCTGTTTTTAAACTATGAGGAGTAAATGCAAAAACCACAATTACACAGCAATTGTCACTAGATTCATGGATAGATGAATATCAAAGATCATATATATATAATATATATATATATATATATATATATATATATATATATATATATATATATATATATATATATATATATATATATATATATATATATATATATATATATATATATATATATATATATATCTCGTGACGTCGCCCGCTCTTTGTCTAAGGTGGTTAAGGTGGTTAATCCGTACATTCGGCAACATCGACAGGCGATCGCAATGATAAAATATGCATGTTGATGGCATGGTTTAATTTTCGATCCAAATTTGGTCAACACGAAAGTCGTGCAGCGTTGCCAGTTGATTCAGCACCACTAATTCCATCAAAACATTTATAAAAGTAAAGAATAACGCTGACAAAAAAGGAAATAATTGTGTTATCTTTCAACGATGACGCTTCAGGTTTGTTCTTAGTTGACGTGAAGTATAAAAAAGAACTGTAAACAATAACCATAGACATAGGAGAGTAGAATGCGGGTCCCCCATGCTGAAAGTTAGCTCCCGATGGGAAAGAGACAGTCGATCTAGAGGTTGTTTCGTGCTCTCTCTAATGGGCAGGGCTTACGCCCGAGATGCACGCGGCTAGGCTGAGTGGAGGGAACGGGTTCGAGTATCGGGCATGAGCCATGCCCATTAGAGAAAGTACGAGACAACCTCTCGATCGACTGTATTTTTCGGGAGCCAACTCTCATATATACCCGCAGTCTAGTCTCCTATGTCTATGACAACAACTGACGAATTATAGTCAATAATAACCTCTAAAATTACGACAGATCTATCATTTGAAACGTATATTTCGTGTGAGTAAACTTTCCTTTAAAGAAATCAATAAGAGAACATAATTTTGGCGCGAAAATTCAAATCGCTCCTCCTATTTCGGACATATTGCTTTTAGCATGACACTACGAGGCCGTGTCTCCACAAATGGAAAACTAATAAGCGACTTATTTAAGGCTTTTCTAATACAATATGTATAAGCACTTTTAATAATAATTCAGAACTTATAATGTATAAATAAATGCCTATTTATCAATATATTTGTTTGAAATATTAATAGCGTATTACTTGTTGGTTTTTTAATAAGTATGCAATAATTGTGTAAATAATAATACAATAGGTGTGTAAATAATATAGTTCCTTCATCAAATTAGTCAAATCGCAAACTGCACGCTTTTCTCACGAGGCAAGAAGTCCCAAATGAAACCGAATCGCCCTGCTCCAGTGGCTTCGATTCGGCACCTCCCCACTCATAGCTTCACCATGTATGCTTCCATTTCAAATAAAGTACGATTAAAAATCGCTTGTAACACTCGCTGCTCTCTACCCTCACCGCTCCACTATATTTGTACTCCAACACTCATTTAAAAATGTATGTTATTTTTTGTACTCCGTCATTGCATTTGTATGATTATCTTAAAAAAATATCACATTTAAATGTTATTTATTGTTTTATTTTTGTTGTGAATTTTCAGGTATATCAAGCAGTGGGTGCAGCGCCAGCTATAATTCAAGTATTAAGAGAATTAAATAATACTTTTGTAAAGGATGTACTGATCAATCCTTTGGAAGAGGTTGCGTCTGAAACGCAAAATTATTTAAATATGATAGAACAGACTTTGGATTTCGATTTGGTTGACAGGGCGGAATTTTTAATAAAGAGTTCTTTCGATGGGGGATTAAGTGGTTCGTTTATTTAATTCAGCTGTTTACGTACAAACCTAAATAAAGTAAAAGAAGATTCGATATAAATAACCAAAATTAATTTTGGTCTTCGGTTCTTCAATAATATTGTTTGAACCGTTTTTTCTAAACTTCATCCATTCTTTAGTTTAACCATTGTATTTATAAATACAATGGTAATGCCTTGAAACTATTTTTAATCAAATGTTTGTGCAACAAAATAAATAAATGTTACTAAAAAATTTAAATTTTTAGATTTATATAAAGAAAAAGAAGAAATACAAGAAAAAATGCAAAAAGTTTTAGCTAGAGTATCAAACGATTTAGATTTGGAAAAAGGCAAGGGAGTAAAATTGGAATCCACAGAACAGCTCGGGTACTTTTTTAGAGTTACTCTAAAAGACGAAAAAGTTTTGAGAAAAAATAAAGAGTTTAAAATTTTGGGAGCAGTTAAAGGTGGTTGCAGATTTACCAACAACAAACTTATACAGTTAAATGATAGTTACCAAAGTGTTCATGAGGAATACAAGGAAAAGCAAATGAGTATTGTTGGGAAAGTTCTTGAGGTTGCTGGTAATTATTTATTCTAATAATGACTAATAGAAAATATTCTAATTAAAGACATACGAAGTGTAGCTATAAAATAACGGTACTAATGCTCTAAAACATTTTGTATTAAGTTTATACATATTTAGATATGATCACCTTTAATATACACTCCTCCTTTATCCCTATAACGCTCCATGCAAAATTCCCATCGTTTGAAACCGTGCAGGAGGTTTTCTTTTATGAGCTCCTTTATGACACAGCTTTTTTTCACAGTTTCAACTATCTGAAATTTTGTTCCTTTAAATGCAGATTTATCCGTGAAAAGAAAAAAAGATTCACATAATGCCAAGTCAGGCAAGTGAGGTGGTGGGGCCAACACTGGGATTTTATACTTGGTTAGACAGACAATCCAGTGTGAGTCGGTAAGTTGTCATGATGAAGAAACCATAACTTTCTTAATGCGGGTCGTTTTTTCTTATTTTTTCACGAAGTTAAGCAAGAACCTTAAGGTAGTAATGTTGATTATTAGTTTGACTTTCAGAAACCTTGTGAATCGCTTTTAATTTTGATTTGCTCATTCGACCTTTTTTAACTCTAAGTGAAGTTAAGGCCTTTCAATGCATGGATTGGCGCTTTCTGGATCATAAGTGAAAAATCTAGATTCATCACATGTTATCATTGTTTCCAAGAAATTTGAGTCATTTTTAGTGGCATTCAAAATGTCAGTACAAACATTTTCACGAGCTTCTTTTTGTTCAATTGTGAGTATTTTATCATTTTTTCGGCAAAACAGAACATATTTTATGCAAACAAAGGACACGGTCAAATATCTCTACAGACACAGAAGGGGTGGCAATCGAAAGAGGAAGCTTTATGCTACCCAGCTCGTGTCTTCCTGCAGAATGGAAGATTTTTTATCTCAATAGAAAGAACAACAAATGAAGAACACAGAAGAATGGTCTTGCTCATCTACACCAACGATCAACCTATTCCATTCATCTTTGCAGACGACACAGTAATTGTCGCGCTAGCTGAAACTTTTACCAAAGCAGAGACAACCCTAACTGAAGCCTTGAAACAATGAGCCTACTATAAATCAAACTACCTTAAACCTAATCCAGGTAAAACTCATGTGTGCTCATTCCACCTTTAAAACAAAGACACCCAGAAAATTAAACATTCAATGTTGTGGCGAAGCCCTTGAACACTGTGCAGCTCCCGAATACTTCGGAGTTACCCTGGATCGCACGGTGCCATTCAAAGATCATTGTCTGAAACTCAAAGGCAAACTAATAACCAGAAACAATATTGTAGTATAACACAGTTTAATATATTTTATTTGTGAAAATCCAGCTAAAAATTTTTAGAATACAATTTATTTTGTTATTATTTAATCATAGTCAATAGTCGGCGTTGCCAATGAACATTTACAATTAATTTTAGTCAGCGTCGTCGATTTGGTTAAAACTAGGATTAAATAATACTACATTTTGTCCCCTCGAATAAAATATGGTTTCACAAATCGATGCGATATCTAGCGGGTGTCACTCTTTGTCATGAAGACTTTAATCAAGGAAAAACTTTCTGGCCAGATCAATTCATCTGCAAGACCCCTTTCCCTCCGCAGAAAGAACTCGTCTTGCCAAATGAAAAGCTGTTCCTCAACATCTATAGCGTCAAGAAGAACTCTCACCTGGTCCCTCTCCTGTGTGAAGGACTCTCAACCGTCGTCGAGTCGCAGTGCCCAAGTGTAAAACCAAATTGAAAAGATAGGGACTACTACCTGCTGACTCAGATACCCAATGTGATTATGGCGCGCAAACCCAGCAACTTGTCTGATCTCTGTTAAAAAACCCTGCACGGAGTTAGACCTTTTGCAAGCAAATGACACGGCCATTCAGACCGCTCTTTTTTGGATGGGCAAGATTTAATAATGACTGAACGGGACACGTAAACTATCAATCTCGTTATTTTATATCCGCACCTCGTATATAACCTCTTGCAAGAAAATAACGTTTTAAGTTAATTAAACGTAATAAAAAAATAAATTAAAATAATTTAATATAATTTTTGGCTTTTGTAGATTAGTTTATTACTTATAAATAAATTTCATACACTTGGTAATATTCTGTTAAGTTTACTTTACACTGTTTTTATTTTTAGCTGGTTATGCAGAGAGTTTTAAGACCTTAAACATGCTTATAGCAAAAGTCGACGTTCTAACTTCTTTTGCTGTAGCTGCTATATCTGCTCGAATTCCGTACGTCAAGCCCAAACTTCATAAAGAAGGCACGGGAATATTGAAATTAAATCAAGCAAGGCATCCTTGTCTGGAAGCTCAAGATAATATTTCTTTTATTCCAAATGATGTTTCTTTTAATAAAGATAAAAGGTTGTATGTAATAACAGGTAAAAATAAGCTTATTTTATTTTTATATTAATAAGTGATCGCCCAGAGATCGACTGTAAAAATCATTCAATACATTACTTTTAAATATTTTTCTATTACGTCATCTGCGAGCGTGTTTAAATACGTCATTAGCCTGTGTTTGCCTCAATTTACTGCAATACTTATGAAATTTATAATTCGTACTTACCTACTCGTTGAAAACACTAATAGGTATAATAAATGGGCAAGAGTAAGTGAATTAAATATCTAATTTACAAAATATAAAATAAACGCTTTTTTACTTTGACGTACACTCCACAGACTATTAAAAAAGAACATTAAAAATACACAAAATTCACAGGTCGAAACTCATTCAGCCAATCTGTCAGTAATGAACAAACGACTGTTTGACCACAGACTATATTATTTATTTGACATTGACAGTATGAACGTAAACAATGGATGTTTTTATTTTATTTAATCTTTATATATAAAAATTCAGCTTTCTTATATTTGTATCCGTAAAACTCGAATAATAGTCGATGGATTGACTTGAACTTTTTACAAAACGTTGCATTTAAATAGAAAAGTTCCTAGGGATACGAAAAATTCCAAGCGTTTTACGAGGTTTAGATTAAAAAGATTTGAAAATGGACAAGCCGGTAGAGGTCGACCTCGGAGAACATATCTTAATCAGATTAACATTGTTTTGAGGAAAGGCCAGGTCAAGAGTACCAACAACTGACGAGTATGTATGAGAGCACTGATGAAAGTAGAGGAAGCAAAAGATGTGTGTAAGAACCGTAGCAAGTGGAAGGAAGTCTCTGCCTACCCCTATGGGAAAAAGGCGTGACTTTATGTGTGTATGTATGTATGAAAAAACAAAAGAATTAAAAAAAAATCTTAAGGATTAAAAATTAAATTTTTTAAATACTTTTTTATCCTTACACACATTACTATTTTCACTCATTTGTTTTTAAATATATCAAATACTTATGATTTTAACAATAAACGTCAATAAGCATCAATCTAGACCAACAGTGTTAATGTAGATAGTGAAAATAAACGTTAGTGCGAAAAAAAGGGTTATTGTGACATACTTGAAGTATGTTTGGGGGGGAATCTTCCTTCAGGAAAGGAATCGTGGATGTTGCTTTTAAAGTGTGTGGTGTAAGTAAAAGAAGGAAAGGATGCAAGTTACAGAAGATGTGCGTAGAGGTTCAAAAAACAGTCAGAGAGAGAAGAAGAAAACCTGGCTGGATTGGCTAGCTACAAAATCCAATCAAAGAACGCAAAAAGTAACGATTGAGGATGTAAACAAGGCAAAGAATGGGTATAAAAGGTTAAAAGGTGTGGCAAAAGAGGTTGTAGCAAGAAAGAAGGAGAGTGATAAAAATGAATTTGATAGAAGGTTATCTGACGATTTCCAGAACAATATTAATTTCTTCTGGAAGTCCTTGCAACTGGAAAAAGTCAGAAACCAAGATGGTAGTATGGTGAAAGGAGAGGAATGCGTTTTAAAGAAATGAAAGAAATACTTAAAAAGTTAATTTGAGAAAGGGGATACACAAGCACAGGCCCCATTCGGAGACATAAGTGAAAGTTGCAATAAAAGTGAAATTAGTACGACAGAAATTGTGGAAATGTTAAGCAGTATAAAATTGGGTAAAGTTGCAGGGTACGACAAGATAACGGTTGAAATGCTGAAGGCTGGACAAAGCGTTCGCAGCAGGACTGTAAGAACTACCGAGGTATTAGTTTATTCAGCATCGTCGGCAAACTGTATGCAAATATATTGATTAAAAGAGTTACGAATGAAACTGAAGAGATGATATGGGATGTGCAAGCAGGATTTAGAAGAGAAAGAAGATGTATGGATCAGGTCTTTTCATTACGAGGTAAAGTCGAAAAATTCTTGGCTAGAAGTCAAAAGGTCTGCTGCGCTTTTGTAGACTTGGAAAAGACCTATGACAGAGTGGTGACTAGTGAATTGTGGTCGACATTGTCGATGTATGGGATGAGCGGTAGTTTAATATGAGCACTTAAATCACTTTACAAGGATTCCATTGCTTGTGTAAAGATAAACGGAGCTTACATGGACTGGTTGAAAGAGAATGTGTATGGATCGAAAATGAATGATTTGATCTTCAAATGTCTTTTTCACACCGATGATCAAGTCATATTAGCGTCATCTAAAGAGCAGTTGTAGGCGATGGTTAATTTTATGCATGATGCCCTGAAAATCAAAGGGATGAAAATAAATGTAAGCAAAACAAAAGTAATGGTTTTTAAAAGAGAAGAAAGCATGAGGTGCGAGGTGCTGATTAATGAAGAAAGAGTGGAACAAGTAAATGAGTTTGTGTAATTGGGTTCAAAGTTTACGATAAACAGAATGTATGACTGACATTGAGCGAAGGGTGTTGGCAGGAAAACATATGAATGAGGCACTGCACAGCTTTATGAACAGCCATAACGTGTCAAAAAAGGCACGTCTGGCTGTGCATAGAGGAGTGCTGGTCCCTACACTTATGTATGGTAGTGAATGTTGGGTTTGGCAAAAGAAGCATAAAAATAAGATTAATGCTGCGGTGATAAGTAGTCTGAGAAGTGGCAGCCGGAGTGACTCGGTTGGATAGAGTGAAGAATAGTGAGATAAGAAAACGATGTGATGTAAAAGAAGATGTGGTTATAAAGATATAAAGAAATGCTTAGATGGTTTAGACACGTAGAAAGGTTGAATAAAAGAAGATTGACCTATCAAATTTATAAGGCAAGTTTGAATGGACAAGTCGATAGAGGTCGACCTCGGCGAACATAAATTTTGATCTGATCAACATTGTTTTGAAGAAAGGCCATGTCAAGAGTACCAACAACCGACGAGCATGTATGAGAGCACTGATTAAATTAGATGAAGCAAAAGATGTGTGTTAGAACCGTAGCAAGTGGAAAGAAGTGGTTTCTGTCTACCCCTACGGGGAAAAGGCGTGACTATATCTATGTGACCAGTTGATTGATGTGCATAGTATTATATATGATTATTTAATCAAAGGTTAAAATTGATTTGATTTGATCTGTGAGGTGATTATATTATTTGTTTTCGAAAAAATAAACGTAAGTTAATTTCACTTGTTTTGTTTTTAATTTTGTCTGTTTTTGAAATTTAAAATGTAAGTTAATTTTATTTAGATTGTATACTTTGATTATATGTCGCATGCTCTAAAGTCTGTAAGCTATCTGATATAGCACGATTTTGAATGAAACAATCTAAATAAAAGTAACTCACATTATAATTATCGAAAACAGACAATTAAATCATTTCCAAAACAAAACAAATTAATTGAATACAGCTTTCAACATGAAATTAACTTACCTTTATTTTTTCGAAAGCTGCTAATATAATCAACTCTCAGATAAGTCAAATCAATTCCAATATTTGGTTAAATAATCCTAAATAATACTATGTACATCAGTCAACTGGTCACAGTAACACCTTTTTTTGTACTAACGTGAAATGAGTGATAATAGTAATTTTTCTTTTTTTATGCTTTAATGCGTTGAGAATATTTTGATAGGTATTTTATTATTGAAGGACCAAATATGTGCGGTAAAAGTACATACATAAGAAGCATTGGCGCCGTAGTTTTAATGGCGCATATTGGTAGCTTAGTTCCTTGCTCAGAAGCTGAGATATCTATAGTGGACGCGATATTAGTGAGAGTAGGGGCTGAAGATTGTCAATTAAAAGGACTGTCCACGTTTATGTTAGAAATGATTGAAACATCAACTATTATTAAGGTAAATAAATAGAAAATAAAACATTTCATTTAACTTTTTTACGTTTTAATATATTTTTTGGTTTAAAATTGTTCTTATTATTTTTTTACTTTAACTTTGCTTCATATTAAATACTATCATTACTATCATTTTTAGACAGGTACATCTAACTCTTTAGTAATTATTGACGAACTGGGAAGAGGAACTTCCACTTACGACGGCTGTGGACTTGCATGGGCCATAGCAAAGTAAGTGTGTTAATATTTGGCATTTAGCTAAAAAAAATAGTTATTGTTTGATTTTTTTAATTTTTAAATAATTTTCAGGCATCTTGCAAAGGAAATGAAATGTTTCTCTCTATTCGCTACACACTTCCACGAAATTAATCAGCTGGCTGAAACTTATGAGGGAGTTGCAAACTTGCATGTTTCCGCTATCGTTTCTGATAACGTAATGACTCCATTATATTCTATCCGTGAAGGAGAATGTGATAAGAGCTATGGGATACACTGTGCTAGAATGGTTGATTTTCCAGAGGACGTTATACAGGTAAGTGTATGACGAAGCCCCCAATATAGCTTTTTATTAAAAGTCTACTTTATTCAGGAACAAAGAAGTTTCTATAGCTCTAAAGAAAACTATATATTCCATACTATCGTGTTGTAGTTATATCTTAAGAAATATCATGACCCTTGCCATATACCAAAGTTTAAGATCTGCATATTTATTTATTATGAATCGCCACGCTGGCGCTGAGTGCAATTCAATTTAAAAAATGAACATGGCAGTTGAGAAAATAATGAATCAATAATAAATTAATTTAACCAAGTTTAATTATGTTTTTATTTTAGGACGCTATAAAATATCAGAAAAAACTTGAACATGAAAATGGAATGAAATATTTGACAAATTTTGATCCAAGTCTAAAAAGAAAAATTGTTGCAGTAAGTATCATCAGCATTTTCTTTATTAGTAACTGTTGTAGAATAGTTTCATTATTAAAAAATATACTTCCAGCGTCCCCGCTAAACTTTTAACAGAAGCGCACATCAACTGCTTAATTGAACCGAATTGGTTACCAATGGCGTATCCTAAATGTTTTGTTATAATTACCGTTTAGGTATCCATCAAAAAATATATTAGAATTGAAAATAAATAAAAAAGAATATAAATGGATACATTTGAGATCGTTAGGGGTTTTTCTTTTCACCAGTGACAAAATAAAAAACATTGCTGGTACCAAATATATAATAATTTCTTAAATTCTAGTTTTATTTAACAATAGTAAAGAAGGATTCCATAGAATTAGAGTAAAAACATTATGTCTCAAGCCTTTTCTCTTAATCATTAACTGCTTTGCATTCCACTAACATTTTTTCGATATTCCTCTCGCAGCCAATACTTGGCGACGATAGCTTCAAATTGGAATTGGCAAGCCATGTTTCGCCTCGTTTTTCATAAATTTAAATAATTTAATTACATTAGCAATTGTCTTTTTCGTTTCTGCAGAGTAGTTCTTCTTACCATTCGGTCTGCCCATTTTAGATGTGTATTTTGAATCAAAAATACAAGAGCAGCAAAAAACACCCTCAAAAACACTCAAAATTTTAACCTACACATTATAACACCCACCCGCTAAAATTTGTGCATACTTCTTTGTAACCGTCAAGCAGGGTTCTTTGGTAATCGTCGGGTTATGTAGACATTATAATCTCACTTTGTCGAAGGCCTTTCAGTAATAATTCCACTTTATTTTAATTAGTAAATAACTGGAAAATATTTTTACATGCTTTATATTAGCTTCACTCGTATCCATCTATCTATGTAAGGAAATATTTGGACACGATTTTCACCCACTTAAAATATCGGATCCACTTAAAATTTTGTATTCTTCCAAAGGACCGATGACAATACAATAATTGTTTAAATTTTTTCAAAGATCTTGGCCAGAATTAGTTATATTTAAAAAAAATGTGTTTTATTTGGATTAAAAATGGCTGATATCCCCCATGAATTCAATTTAAATACGCTTTAACTACTCTCTACCAGATGTCTCTAACGCATACCACCATTTTAAATCATAGTAATTTTAATATCTCCTCGCGTTTTTTTATACTTTATATTAGTTTGACTTGTAATTTTTTTAAAGATCCTGGCCAGGATCATCAGGATATTAAAAAAAACCCGAACTAAAAAATTAATAATAGTTTAAAAAAACTAAGACAACACGCTGTATGAAAAACCACGGAACTAAAAAATTATAATTATTAATAAAAAATAATTTTACAATCAAAAGCGTGGGGTGCGCTATATCAATTAAATATATTTGATAAACAGATATTGGTAAAAGTAAAGTTTCCATGAAGAAAACGTAAACATCATAAAAAGCACCCCACGCTTGTTGTCTTAGTTTTTTTTAACAATTATTTTTACATATCACTTTAAATACATTATCTTCTAATTTTTTGTAACTAGCATCCATTTAAATGCTTAACTACCAAAAAAAATTTTGTAATAAATATTTTATTCGATTCACATGAACTTAAGGGAAGTTTTGTGACAAAAAATATTATTGCCAAATAATGGTAAATATTTAAAGAAGGGCACCAAAGATATAACTAAATTTTATAAATTTTAGGAAGGAGATGAAACCATTAAAAGTACCCTCACGGAACTAAAGTCATTGGATTTAAAAAATATCTCTGATGAGGAACTAATGAACAAAATACAAAAAGCAAAAGAAGAATTAATTAAAAAAGACCACCCTTTCATAAAAGGATTGATGGGTTTGTAATTTAATAATGGCGTCGAAATGAAAATTATTCCATATCACGATTATTTTTATCTACGATCTGACTTAAGTGATTAGCAGCGAAGTTTATCTTTTAAAAACGTATTATTTCCTCTATTGATATTTTAAGTTTAATGTTTTTTAGTTATGAAGTTGTAATAATAATTTTTAATGCATTATTTTTTTTATTTATTATTTTTACTAGATTGTGCCCGCGACTTCGTCTACGTGGAATTGTTTTATCTTATCTTTAAATGAGCATAATTTTTTTTCTTAACATCTGATCTAACATTAAGAATTTCTTTAAAGACCACCATATGCTTTTTAAAATGAACCATGACATCTAGTGAATTTTTAAGGAACTAAATTTTTTAAAATAATAACTATCAGGTAGACTCTTGTTCAGAAATAAATATGGTGTTATATTATCTTAGAATTTTAAACTGTTAAAACTTAATCGTCTATGATTTATTTATTTAAAATTTTATAATAAAAAAAGTATAAAATTTCGTATGTGCATGGTTTTTTTTTAAGAATTGTATCAAGAATTATTATTGAAATTGCATTATTCTTTTAGAGGCTTAACTAAACCAAATTTAAAAGTCAATATCACTCAGTATCTATAGATTTGTTACTTACACGGAAAATTTAAAATTACACATTCATTAATGAAATCATTTACCATACAAACGTTATTTATACTGAGCAGCCAAATAATAATTTAATGATGCTCATTAAAAACACTGGAAGGGATGTTTTCTTTCAAGCTGGTAGAAATATTTTTAACGTTTTTTAAAAACATTTGACGAATTGGAAAGTTAAAATGACATGATTTACCAAGTTGATTTTGTTTGTAGCGCCCCTAAATTTTTAGTTTATACCCTAAAAAATATCAGTCCAAAATATGCTCTTAATATTCATATTGAACCTTGCCGGTAAGAAGATACATTTTCCATTTAAATTAAATGGGATTTTGCTTCTTTTTACTTTTCCGAAACGAAGGTTAAAAAAGGAAAAGTATTGGTTTACCACCAAAACCATGTGCGCTGCAAGTTTCATGGCACCATTTTCAGCGTGACGGTTGTTTTAATGTGTGTGTGTTGGAAAATCTTGTGGGCACCATATCTTGAAACAGAGAGGCGGTAGGTCACTAAAACTTATAGGGTAGAAGTTTTGCCCGAAGAACAAGATCAAGTTCGAAGATGGGCCATAACGGTACATTCCTTCAGGTAGCTGTACTTTTAGCACAATAACTTCAGAAAGAAAGAGAAAGAGAGCTAGGGCGATGAAACTTTCAGCAATTTTTTTTAACTATATTAAATAGAAAAGTGCTACGGCAATACTGTTTATTACAATTAATGTTTTTCTCTTGAAACAAGCAATGGGAAATATACATATTCTTGAAGGAATCTGAAAGCTCTACAAAAAGAGTTGCTTATAATTTTTTGATAAAATCACTCTTTCAAAAGTTATTCTAGATTAAAATTGAATTCCTTGTAAATTTTCAGATTTTTTACTTTTACTGTTCAAAAAATAAATAGCGTCACCTTTTGATTTTTAGAAACTAAACTAAAACACTAAATAAAATCTAACCCAATTTATTTTGTGGGTTTTCGTTTTTTTTTGTTTTGAACGTTGCTCGTTCTTGTTGTTACATCTATAGAATTTCGACGATAGCAGTTATTTGCCTTTTAACTTCCCAGATATTTAAATGGGATATCATTTTTTTCTACCTCTCTCTCTCTCTCTGTAGCTTACAACCCGGGGTGGGTCTTCGATGACATTAAAATTTGCCTCCACTTGCTGCGGTCCATCATAAGTTCTTCTGGTCGTTGGACATTTAGGGTCCGTAAGTCCGCTGCGATATTATCTTTCCACCGCATCCTTGGCCTTCCCATTTTTTTCTACCATGAGATTTAAATGAAATAAAGGCTTTGTACTGCTCCTAGCCAGCCGAGCTCTATCTACCTGTGAAAACCGCATTAAAATCCGTTCAGTTATTTCAGAGATGCGCCCGGACAAACATATAGACAAACAACGAATTAAAAAATGCGTATGTTTTGGAAACGTGCGAATAATCATATGATTTATTTTGAACTCTCAGGCATACACTTCAATTTATATGTGGGTATAGATAGATTTAAAAAAAAATTGTGAGCACTATGTGCGCATATTAGAAGTGAAATGTTTAAACGGCAAAAATATTAAAAAAAAAGTATTTTAATATATATACTGTGAAAGTGAAGTTAAAGTTTTCAACTTAATTTCCAATTATAACAAGTATGTAACGGCCTTGAGTTTTTACTCCCAAGCGCGCGTATAGAAAATTCACTTCAAAAATAAATTAAAATTGCAAAATAACAAACATTTTTTATTAAAATACATTGTTTTAAAATTTTAAATTTGTAACATTTAAAAAATGTATTAATTGCGCAAGAAAATAAATGTTAAGGATATAAATATGGTACTAAACCAAAAACAGAGCTAGTAACGATATATTAAATTATGTAACGGTTTTTTAAATAAAAAAATTAATTTCTTTGCCTATTAAACCTAATTCTAATGCTTAAGGCAGCAGCACCAATAATTCTCATACCAACCATTAATATTACTAAATACATTGCAGATAAAGCGTAACTTGCATTTTCCATATCTTTGTCTTTAATAAATTGCTCCGGATACATGTAGTAGCAATATTCCTCAATTTCACATGGAAGTCGACCTCTATTATATCCTAATACAGCTATCACTATACCTTCAAGAGCATATTTTGGAAACGATATATGAAACATCCATTTTAGTTGCAGAGGGCAATCGTGAAGCTGAACAAAAAATCCAGAAAATATAATGAAGGGTAATAGACAGAATGGACCAAGTATAACTCCATTCTAAAATTTTTTTAAAATTGAATATTAGTTTGATTAAAACTAATAAAAACTATCGTCTCTTATAAATTCAACATTTTTGGTTAAGAAATGAATTTAGGGCATTTTTTGCTGTTTACCAAACTACTACGCTGATTTCCGATATTTTATATTTTTAGTCTTTCAAATTCTACTTTCTGTAAAGTTTAATTAAGCAAGTCTGTGAAAAAAGTTGTTCGTCTGTAATTAAGGGTTTAGAAGGTTTGGAAATTCGAAATAGTGGAAGTGACTCTACCTGGAAGTGAGATTTTTTTGTTATTCATGCAAACCAAAATAAATTGTTTACTAGTTTCGCGAAAGTTTTTTTTAAGAGCAACAATCTACAACTAAATGCCCATTGCAGTCTTAAGGAGTTAAAAGTCAGGAGAAGAAACAATCTGCCTGTGGAAGTGAGTTCCACAATTTAGAGACTTTATAGCACGTTGCAAAAGTGCACTTGGTCAGAGCCTTTTGTGACCAATACTGATACTGCATGGTCTAAAAGAATCTGTAAAAAAGAATAGGATCGACTTTGCTCAACGGCGAGCCAAAGAAGAAATGTTTTTTGTAATATGGGTCATTCATCAGACGAATAGGTGAAGTCCAGCAACAGTTTAATTAATTTCATGCTATGAAGATGCTTTCGTAGCTAGGTCATACTAATTAGAAACGTAGACTCTCTGTACATCGCCAGATAGGTATAGCTGGGGTATTTTAGTAGGCCTTTGGCAAGTCTTTAGATGATTGTATCGTCTCACCGGTGCTTGAACTTTTCGTGAGGTAGTACACTGGAGAGACCAGGTTTGAGGATAATGAGGCTGGCCGCCTTTCTGTCAAGTGTATTAGCTTTCATGTGTGCCCTTTGACATAGCAGACATTGATCTGGCTCTGGGACAGGCTCAGACTTAAAAGTTTTTATCAGTATTATTAAGTTTGTTTCAAGTTATTTTATTATAATATACTAAAATTATTTATTAACCAAAAAGTATGTGATAATAATTTACAATCTTGATTTTTACCTTAACATCTAAACAGGCACCCATAATAAGTCCCCAACTTTGTGATATTAGGGATATCAAAATGCACATAAATAAAAACAGACAAATTCTTTTCACTTCGATTGGTTGTTGCGTACATAAATAAGTAATTGTGCCATATAGAACGGTTGCCAATATCTACAAAAATAAATTAGTCAAAAAATATACAAATTAATTTATCCTCAAGTAGCAGTTTTTGGAGTATGTTATACGTATGTTTTAAGTGACTAAAATGCACTATTATTCGTTTGTGAGCATAATGACCATTATCATAAAAGTTTCACGTTCAAAATTGAGACAAAAAAATTATTACTTAAAAGTTTATATAAACAAAGTAGCCTACAAGTAAAATGCTAAATAAACCTATTGCTGAAACCCTATAACTGATTTACTACGCATATTTTCACAGTATTATTAACTATGGAATAGTTGCGCGGTGTGGTTGTTACCCAACTAACTTAAATATGCTACAAAGACTTCAAGCAAAGTTAATTAGAATTGTTTTTAATAACAATACAATAATTTATGCAAATTTATAATTTATATTTAAGAATCTTTGTAGTTATTACTTAAATGATTATTAGCAAATATCTATATATATATATATATATATATATATATATATATCTTTATAACTATTTTTATCTGTTATATCACTTGTTATTTTGGTACTTTATAATTTTTATATTTATTAGCTTGAGGAGGATAGTTATTTTTTGTATTTCTAAATTACTTTTCTTTATTTTTTATTTTTAGTTTTAAGTTTTCTTTTTATCCAAGCCTACATACAGGTATTTTGATACCTCTGTAGGGTTTACTGGTATAGCGTATATTATAATTTTATATTATGCTTGTAAACATATTTTGGAATCCTAAATAAATAAATACAGGTTTCTGTCAGAGTTTAGCTGTAATGCGTTCTCCTACTTCCAAGCTTTAAATAATGGAGTATTTTTTTTCGTAGAGGTCCTTCGATTTCGACGGAAGTAACACTAAAGCTACTGATTCGGCAAACGAATATTTTCTGGTAACAAGACGTTTTACATGTGCCACAAAATAATACTAAAATCTGACAAATATTGACAAATTTTATTTATCAACGACTCATGGCCTTAATGATCACAAATTAATGAACATTTTTTAAATATTGTGTCAAGTAATTAGTGCCTATAAATCTTCTACTAGATTTGATACGTTTTACAAAAATTGCTACTTGAGGGTAAAACTTTGTTGTTTCACAAGTAAGAAATAAGTCATTAAATGCTTGTAAAAATTAACACATACGCGAGTTAGTGCACTTGTGTGTTTTTCTCCTGTGAAGCTCCTGTCAAAGTAGGAGTTCCACAAGGTAGTGTAGTAGGGCCCTCGCTATATCTTCTTTACACAGCAGACCTACCTACCAGTGAAAACACTACAACAACTACATTTGCAGACGGAAGTATTATGGCCAAACATTTAAATCCAAATGAAGCTGGCAGACATCTAAAAACCAATTAAACAAAATCCTGTACTGGGCAAGAAAATGGAAAATAAAAATTAACAAACAAAAATCATTTCAAATAACTTTCATAAAATGCCAAGGAAAAGCTTCATTACTAACTTCAAATTGACTAAGGTTACCCATGTAGCAGACAGCGTGAAATACATAGGACTGCACTTGAATAAGGGCCTTAAGAGGAAAACCCACATCCTACCGAAATGGAAACAACTAGGACTTAAATTCAATAAGTAGGTACCACTGGCTTCTAGGCGGACACTCGAAACTAACACTAAAAAATTATTAGTCTACAAGGTAGTTCTTAAATCAATATGAACCTATGGGGTGCAACTATATAGGGAATAGCAGCCAAATCCCATTTAGACATTATAGATGAGAAGTAGTCTGAAAAGTATAGCCAAAATGACTAATGGATAAAGTGAGGAATAGTGAGATAGGGGCACGCTGTGGTGTAAAAGAAGGTGTGGTAAAAAAGATAAATAAAGGAATGCTTGGACATGTGTAGAGAGGATGGATGAAAGAAGATTGACGAAACAGATTTATAAGGTGAGTGTGAATGGGCAAGTCGGTAGCGGTCGACCTAGGCGAAAGTATCTCGATCAGATCAAAATTGTTTTAAAGAAAGGTCAGGGCAGCAACCGACGAGCATGTATGAAAGCGCTGATGAAAGTAGAAGAAGCTAGATAATAGTGACCAAACACAAAGATTAAAGAAAGAAACCGCTTGATTTGCCTTATACATTGTAGAGTAACTTAAGTTTAAGTATAAACCTTAGTTCATATATTTACACAAATACAAATAAGTGGGAATTGTAATCAATGGATAAGTACTGATTGCAAGTAGTTCTTCACAGAGCAAAAAATGACCTATTTCACTGACTTAAAATATAACGATATAATATAGGTACCATTATTTAGCAGATTTTACTTACTTGAACAGTTATGTCAGAAATTGAAATAGCTAAGTAATAAGATTGTAAGTTGTACCATTTATTGAAATGTTCTTTTATTATAATTGGTAATTCAGATGGAACTAAAAATAACACTCTATTTATAGCATCTTTAAAAAGTGATCTACTTTAAAGAATGTATGATGAATATCAAAAAATATCTAAATGTGGAGATTCTAATGACTCTATGTTGGTGTTTGGAAATTACTACAAGAGGTTTTTTGTGATCCTAATTTGGGTTTCTCATTTCAGGTATGGCTTGTAAATAAAATGATTGTTTTTCTTATACTACAAACTAGATATATATGGTAGTTTCCAATTGCGTTTATTGGTACCTAACTTGTATCTCTGTATGTAAATTGTACACTACTGACTAGGAATTTATAGTAAATTTAACAATGATAAGTTTTTTCTTTTTTGATATTTATTTTACAATAAAGAATAATTTTTTCTTAATAAGAGTACTTACAACTAGTAGCGGCACAATTAAACGCCGTCATTGTAAGAAACATTACAGTAAAAAACATAAAATTAAAGTTGTTGTAAATGTTAGAGGCGTCTGCTCCTATGCCATAGTATAAAATTCCTAGAAGAAATGCTATTCCACAATGCGTAGTTAGTCTGGAATAAGTTAATGTTCTATCTCTAGACAGCATCAAAAAAGATCTTCTAGTTAAAATTGCCAATTGTTTGAACGTTGACGTTGGATAAGAATACTGGCAATTGATATATTCGCATTCCATTTTATTTTCTCTACTTTCTAAAAAGTACATGCTTTCAATAAACACTTTTTGTGAATGATGCTTTCATAACTCAATAAATTTTACAATTATTTTTACCATTACTATCTGCATAATTAATTGAATTTCTAGTCATTTCCAAATGAGAGTACGCAATAATAGCATTTATTCGATCGAATACGTAACATGATAACATGAATTGTGTAAACACAAACAAATTTGATTTTATTCATGTTTGAGCTTGCAACGAGCCAACAAGCGTTTTTTTCCTGTCTGAGCTTGCAATGTAATAAACTTTATACATTAAGCGCTACATCGGTCGCGATTTCATTTGTTGCCAGATGCCTGATCGATAATTAACTTAGCGAAGTGAAAAGGTGCATGGGGTAAAAGATATCTGTTTTTAAAACTTTAGTTTTTTGTAGTTTTATATGCTTGTGTTTTGTGTTGTGAATTAAGGTGAGTTCATCTAAAATTTATTTTTTATTTTAAATTTATTAAAACATTAAAAGCCAAAAATTTGCATCTCAAAAATCATATTATATTTGATTATATAAACATTATTGTTAATTTAAGTAAATTCAAACAAAATAATTGATAAGCACTAATATTACTATTTATAAAAAAATTTATAAATTTTGAAATAAGTAATTTTGAGAAAATACTTTCGAGTTTGACTTTGAGACGTCGAAACATTTCCATTTTTCATGAATAATTTGTCAATTTTTTTACTTACGTATAAATTTCTTTACAGTATACAGGATGTCAGAAAAAAGAAGAAATTGTCTGGATACCAACATTTGCCGAATAAAAGAAAAAGGAAAAACTGGAAAACTATGTCAAAATTACGCCTTTTTTTTTAAAACCTGAGTCTACTTTGCCAAATATTAATAACAACAATAATACAGCTGAATCCCAATATTCTGAACCTGTACTTGAAACAAGTATCAGCAGCAGACAAGAAACTGATCTAGAAAGCAATCCATCAACATCTTCAAGTTCCGCTGATAATGAGAAATCAACACCTTCAAAAATTACCAGAACGGAAAATATGAGTCAACTTTCGAAAGATGCAGCACTATGGCCAACGAAATTACGTCCTAATAATATTCAAGAATTGGTAGAACGTTGCCCTGCTGATTATCAAAACAAAAAGGAAATTTATCCGAGAGATAGTTTGGAGTCGGGGCGTAAGTTTTCCAATAGTTACTTAATTAGAATTTTACCGAATAAAGAAAAAATTGAGCGTTTTTGGTTGTTGTATTCCGAAACAAATTTTTTATTTCTTGTGCCTTGGTATCATATATTACATTTGAAACTAAAATACAAAATTTTTGAGTTGTAATACTGTTTTGTTATGTACCTCAATGAGAAAATACTTGTATGGCTTGTACTTGTAAAATATAAAAATGAAAATAAATTTATGAAAATACTTTTTAAAATTATTTTTTAATAGTGGATAATAATACCTAACTTAACCCGTATCTGTACTCACACGTAATACAAATTTGGGGCGTTATTTTAAATTTGCACAAGGGCGCCAAAAGTGCTAGGCGTGGGCCTGCCACAACAATAATCGATTTTGCAAGTTTCAGATTTATTTATAGAGTGATATATTAAGAGGTAAATGTACCAGCCTTTCAGATATATCTTTGGCACCAAAATGTAACAAATTACTTACGTGTAACCTGCAAGAATATTCATAAGCATTGTTTTACCCGCACCTGATGGGCCCATAATGGCTGTTAACTGTGCCCCGGAAAAATTACCCGTTATTTCATCTAATATTTTTCTTTCTTCTGAAAATATGCAGTTAATAGCTCTTAAATTAAAAACATTTATTTGAAATATACTTTTTCTAAATATTCCTTCTGTAATATTAAATGATATATTTTTAAATCCTACATCTACTAGATCCTTACAATCGTACAAGTACTGATCCGAAATTTCCAGAGAATCAAACTGAAAGTCATTATCTTCAATGTTGAGATAACGATCCGAACAAGACGTTTTCTTGTTGCTAAAATTTAAAATATAAAGCTATGAGAAGAATATAACACACAATAGATAAAATATGGTTTAAATATTTGATTAAAAAATGCGATTATAAAAAGTTACAATAATTATGTTGCTAAACAAATATTTTGTAATTTAAATATTAACCAATGAAAACGATATTATAACGAAATCCATTTAATTAATATAATTAAATAATATCTTTACGCCGATGATCAAGTCATATTAGCGTCATCTGAAGAGGAGTTGCAGGCGATGATTTCTCTTATGCATGATGCCCTAAAAACCAAAGGGATGAAAATAAATGTGAGCAAAACGAAAGTAATGGTTTTTGAAAGAAAAGAAAACATGACAAACTGTAAAGTTTTGATTAAGGGAGAAAGAGTGGAACAATTCAATAAATTTGTGTACTTGGGTTCAAAGTTTACGAGAGATGGAAATTATGATAATGACATTGAGCGAAGAGTGTTGGCAGGAAAACAAATGAATAGGGCACTGCATTTATGAACAGCCCGAAAGTGTCAAAAAAGGCACGTCTGGCTGTGCATAGAGGTGTGTTGATTCCTACACTTATGTATGGTAGTAAATGTTGGGTTTGGCAAAAGAAGCATGAAAATAGGATTAATGCTGCAGAGATGAGTAGTATGAGAAGTATAGCCGGAGTGACTCAGTTGGATAAAGTAAAGAATAGTGAGATAAGAGAACGCTGTGGTGTAAAAGAAGATGTGGTCACAAATATAGATGAAGAAATGCTTAGTTAAACATAGAAAGGATGGATGAAGGAAGATTGATGAAACAAATTTATAAGGCGAGTGTGAATGGACAAGTCGGTAGAGGTTGACCTCGGCAAACATATCTCGATCAGATCAACATTGTTTTGAAGAAAGGTCAGGTCAAGAGAACCAACAACCGACGAGCATGTATGAGAGCACTGATGAAAGAAAAGGGATCATAAGATGTGTGTAAGAACCGTAGCAAGCGGAAGGAAGCTCTGCCTACCCCTACGGGAAAAAGGCGTGACTATATGTATGTATGTATGTATGTAAAAAAGGATCCATTTAAAATCTAAAAATGTCTGTTAAATGTTATGTACCTAAGTACTTACTTGCAATTTTTAAAAATAAACAAAACATTTTTGTAAATATTCATCATCTTTAAATACCTAATCGGTTATCAAAGCAAATTTTTTGTAATTTAAAGTAATAATATAATTATAAAGTAAGTATTAAATAATAGTATATTCTTCGACGAGTGTATAATGATGGCTATTATTCTTGAGAATAAAAAATTTCGAAACGAGCCGCAGGCGAGTTTTGGAATTATCCGATAGAATAATAGCCATTCTTCGCGAAAAGAATACTATACTTGCTCTACGACCATCGCAGACCATCACTATCACTCGTTAAATTCTCCATCTTATGGCCCTAATCGAATAGTCGAGATGACAGTTCATCAAAATGAAAATAATATTCGCGATATCGAGTTAGAGGAGCAGAGCCTTCTTCTTCTTCGGGGTAGCTCTACAACACCTCGTGGGTCTTGGCTGCGTTAACGATTTGCCTCCACCGATCTCGGTCCAGCATGGCCTCCTTCCAGTGATATATTCGCATAATTTGTAGGTCTCTTAGGATGTTGTCCCTCCATCTGAGTCTAGGTCGTCCCAGCGGTCTCTTTCCGACTGGATTTTCTTCCCACACTGTCTTGATAAGTTAGTCGTCAGGTGCTCTCTGGACATGTCCAGCCCATCTCAGGCGCATTGATTTTATGAATTTAACTATATCCAGGTTTTGATATAGTTCCTGGATTTCCGCATTTGTTTTTATTCGATAATGTTTAGTGTTTAGGTCCTTGACGGGGCCAAATATGCTCATTAGGATCCTCCTTTCAAATCCCTTCAGTAGGAGCTCATTATGCTGTCCACTGATATTTATTAAATTTAAAATCATATTTGGTATATTTTTTACAGCTTTCCAATAAAATTTTTTGGTCAAACTTACTTATAAAATCTAAAAATTAGCTACAATTTAAATAATTTTTCATAATTTTTTTTTTATAAAAATCGGGAATTTTAAATTAATATTGGGAGTCAGGAGAGATAATACGAATTCGGGAGTCTCCCGATCAAATCGGAAAAGGTGGTAACGCTATGTTACATATTTATTTAAATTGGCGAAATAAATAAAATTTAGGTTAATTTACTTACCGTGAAATGTTTTCCATTCCTTTATTCATGGTTATAACTCTCAGCTTAATAGATTAATGCAGAGTCATAATTAATAAACTAAAAGCACAAACTCGTTAAATCTTCAACAGGTGAAATCCGTTAATATTTACAAAAGTATAGTTATCTATCTATTATCAGGCGTAATGTTTAATTCGTGGAAAGTAATAATAGGGCAAGATAGAGATAACTATATCGACTAATTTTTTAATCACAGCTATCTTTATTTTGTGTAAACCAAAAAAATCTTAAATCAATAAATCCAACTGGTTATTAAAAAAATTATAAACACATTAAAAAGCAACAGACTGTAATTTGTGTTTTATCATAGATTATTTTTTAAAAACAATTTATCATAATATGATATAATAATATTAATATTTTCACGTATATTATACAGGGTGATTTATAACTATTGGGACATATGTTAAGGGCGGGTGATTTGGACTAAAATATGTATGACGATAGGACCAAAAATGCCTTAATAAAATATTGCTGTGGAAAAATATACAAGGCATTAAATCTTAAATTTCACTGCAAATTTATCAATTGTTATCAAAATCGGCAGAGAGGCATAACTTTAGACAAGGAATATTTTATGCATTATTTTAAATTTTGTTATAGGGGTCGCCATGTGAATTATTCCTGATGATGAAATCGACTGGTAACTTTTTTTAACAAAACTTTTTAGTGATTTTTATTAGAAAATATGACGCAGACATCATTTTTACGTAACTTAACTTACAATTTAATTTTCCCATGTAAACTGTTCCCACCTGTCAAACATTTGATATTCGTACCGTCAGTACGGTAAACTCGGGTCTCCTAAAGTTAAAGATATTTAATATGGTATTTAATAATGGTTTTGAATTTACAACATATATCCACAACATTCGGATTATCGCGTATTTAGATTTTAAAAATGTAAAATATTGTCAATTGGTTTTCGAATCAGAAATACATTTGCAGACGAAAAGTTGTGAGTTGATCTGTCATCTGTCACCATTGATAAATATTTATCGGTGCGTTCAGAAATTTATTTGAAAGAGTAACTTGAAAAAAGATATTAAGCTACATAAAAGTCTTTATTGTGCTATTTCACACACAATATCTGTTTTGTTGGAATGCAAAACAGTTCTATATCAGAAATAATGTATTCGGATTATCACGTATTTAAATTAAAAAATCCAAAAAAGTGACAGTTGGTTGTCGAATCTATCTATCTATATATATATATATATATATATATATATATATCTATATATCTATCTATATATATATATAGATAGATATATATATATATATATATATATATATTTATCTATCATCTACATATATATATATATATATATATATATATATATATATATATATATATATATATATATATATAGAAATGAATCGCAATGCGTTAGTCTCGCTAAATCACAAAAATGACCGATTTGAATGTTTTTTTTGTTTTGTTCGCTTTAATACAGCGGTGGTTTAAAAAGAAAAATAATAATGCAAATCTTAACGAAAAGCTAAAAAATATATAAAAGTCCATTTGTGTATCTGTACACGTTTACATTTTTAAAGGACGTCAAGATTACCTATTTTTCTTTTTTCCTTGCTTTCATAGAGCGAGATTTTCGCGAGTGATTTGCGAAAAATAATATAGGCAAAATAAAATTTATTGCGTTAAAGAACGTCAAGCTAACCTATCTTTCATTAAATCACAGTGATGGTTTCAAAAAAAATAATGGGAAAAATCCTAAAAAATAGCTAAAAAATCCCGAAAGAGATGATAGATTTTTGCAAATTTATCTGTCAAAAAAAATTTTGTTCGCGAAAAAGTATAGGTATACATTTTTGAAGGACGCAATATCAAACAATGGAAAGGACTGAATAATGCAGCAGATTTAATACATACCATAAGAGACAGAGATATGTGGCGTAATGTGATCGCAAACATCCATTAGTGGATATGCAGCAGAAAAAGAAGAAGGTGATTTAAAAAGAAAAATATTAGGGAAAATCCTAAAAAAAAGCTAAAAAATATTTATAATATAAAATTGAATTGCCGTTCGTTAGTCTCGCATAAACTGCAATACCTCTTTACCGATTTTAATGAAATTTTTAGACCCGAAGCTGATCCTATAAACTTTGGTAGCGATCGGATCAACGAAAGGGGTGAAAAGGGGATGAAATATAAAAAATATCAAAAACGGCTGATATAAGTGTCGAATTCATAGTTAGATTTTAATTAAATTTTGTAAATGTGTATTTATTGCTCCAACTTGAGAGATGGGATAGTTTTTATCCCGATAAGTCCCTACGAAAGAGGTAGGAGGGGGTTGTTTTATAAAATATATCACAAATGGCCGATATAAGTGTCGAACTTATAGTTTTTGGGATCGCTGAGTTTGGTAGTGATATTCCCAAACCAGGCAAGCCAACGTTCGGGAAGGACAAGGTCTGCTGGGTCCGCTAGTCCTTAATAAATATCTATACTCGTATATATAAAAATCAACTCATGTTTGTTTGTCCTCTTTGCGTTTGTAAACCACTGGACCGATTTTGGGGAAATCTTTAAAAAATCTTCAAAGTAACCCGGCTGGTGTTCATGTGAAGTTTGGTAGCGATCGAATTAACGAAAGGGGTGGGAAGAGGATTAAATAAATATAAAAAGTAATTAAAAACAGCTGTAATTAGTGTCGAATTTATAGTCTTCGAGGACGCTGAGTTTAAAAGTGACATTTCCAATTATGTTAGCACCCATACAAAAGAGATGGGAAGGGGATGAAATATAAAAACTATTAAAAACGCCTTCGGAAAATCAGATTAACAAAGATCAGAACATCGTCTCTTTAAAATCAGAATCCCAGTCATTCATATCGCCGGTAGATAAGAATAGATAATGGTTTTATTTTTTTTTATTGTCATTTTCGATGTAAATAAAACAACACAATCATATTTCTCATAGACTTGTCCATACGCTCCAAATCCTTACAGTTTTTGATAAACAAGCACTTCAAAAACAGTAACTGATAATAGTGCTTCATAACCATTAGTTATATCAATATAATAAAAATAACTTGTGAATATTTATTGTTTTTAAAAAATTTACGTTTTTAAAATATGATTTTAAAATTTGTTTGCATTATTTTACTTTTATTTACAAGGTAAGTCTACGTTTACTATTTTTGCTGTAAAAATACAAACAAAACAAAATACAAAAAATATATGTTATTATTATTTATCTTGTGATCGATGAGACCTACTAGCTAAATAGTAAATTTACTAATTTTCGGAATGATCTTACTTTCAATTAAGCTTATAATGTGCGATTTTCACTCAAATTCAAATAGTCCTTGAAAAGATATACATTACAATTACAAATTAAAAATATTTAATCAAAGTACCTACAATGTTTATAAAAATTATAAAAAATAAACTTGTATTTAAATAATTACACTGCTAAACACTAATCATGTTACACGAACTTTGATAGCTAATACTGTTTTAGCCACCTACCCACATTAGTAAACTGCAGTAGTTTTGTTTCGGTTGGCCTTAGATTTCTTGTAATGTTTTGATAAGTATATAAGTATAAGTATAAGTATATATAATTATTGAGATTGTGTGAATATGTCGAGAAAGTGTACGACCCTGACTCATTTTGTTATATTTGTGGTGTAATAAGTTTCAAAAAACAAAGACGAAATTTTGAGAGTTATAACCAGTATTTTGGTTTAACTGTGGCTCATCAATACAAATCTTGTGCCCCTCATATTTGTTGCACAACATGTGTTAATAAATTAACTGATTGGAAGAAAGGCCGCCGTCATATGCCGTTTGCTCTACCCATAATTTGTACCGAGTCAAGAGATCACGTTTCGGATTGCTATTTTTGTCTTACAGATATAAATTGTTTTAATGTCAAGAAAAAACACATGGTTAGTAATCCTAATTTCTTTTTCGAGTGCCATAATTGTATTCAAGCGTTGGCGATCGCCATGTAAATTACATTTTTGGTATTCTTCACTATCAGCGGCAGTTTCACGTCTAGATCTGTCCAGTGGCGTATTTTACGAAGCCATGATAGTTTTTTTTGTCCTATCCATCTTGTACCTTCTATTTTACCCTGAATTATGAGGCGAAGCATTTGATACTTAGGGCCTCTCATGATGTGCCCAAAGTATTGTAATTTCCTATTCTTAATTTCGTTTAAGAGTTCTCGATCTTTATGCATTATCTGCAGTACTTTTAGGTTGGTTGTATGCGACGTCCATGGTATCTTTAACATCCGCCTGTAACATCACATTTCAAATGCTTCAACTCGATTCATCATATCGACTGTCTCACAACCAAACATTAAAGTGGACCAAACGTGGCAACGGAGCACTCTTACTCGTATTTGGATCTTTAGGTCCCTGCTGCATAAAATATGATTCCATGTTCTAAAGGAATTCCTAGAGATTTTAATTCGGGCCATGATTTCTTCATCTGAATTAATCGCGGAGTTTAGCCAACTTACAAGGTATCTAAAATGATCAACCCGCTCAATATTATGTCCTTCGAGTGTTAAGTTTACTAGACCGATATTAATTTTTCCTGCAATAAGATATTTTGTTTTAGCCTTGTTCATCCTTAGCCCCTAAAGTTCACTGACTTCCTGGACTAAATTTAGAAGGACTTGCAAAACTTCAATACTTTCTGCTATAAGTGCGGTATCATCCGCACTATTGCGGTCTATTGAGCTTTTATAGACTTGGAAAAGGCCTATGACAGAGTGGTGAGGAATGAATTGTGGTCAACATTGTCTATGTATGTGGTGAGTGGTAGTTTAATACGAGCACTGAAATCACTTTACGAGGATTCCACTGCTTGTGTCAGGATAAACCGAACTTGTACGGACTGGTTTAACATCGAAAAAGGTGTGAGACATGGATGTGTGGCTTCGCCATGGATGTTTAACTTATACATAGACAATTGTTTAAAAGATTTGAAAGAGAGTGCATATGGATTGAAAATGATTGATTTGATCGTCAAATGCTTCTTTACGCCGATGATCAAGTCATATTAAGAGGAGTTGCAGGCGATGGTTAATGTTATGCATGATGCCCTAAAAATCAAAGGGATGAAAATAAATGTAAGCAAAACAAAAATTATGGTTTTAGAAAGAGAAGAAAGCATGACAAACTGTGGAGTTTCAATTAAGGGAGAAAGAGTGGAACAAGTAAATGAGTTTGTGTACTTGGGTTCAAAGTTTACGAGAGATGAAAAGTATGACAGTGACATTGAACAAAGGGTGTTGGCAGGAAAACAAATGAATGGAGCACTGCATAGCTTTATGAATAGCCAGAAAGTGTCAAAAAAGGCACTTCTGGCTGTGCATAGAGGTGTGTTTGTTCCTACACTTATGTATGGTAGTAAATGTTGGGTTTGGCAGAAGAAGCATGAAAATAGCATTAATGCTACGGAGATGAGTAGTCCGAGAAGTATAGCCGGAGTGACTCGGTTGGATACAATAAAGAATAGTGAGATAAAAGAACGCTGTGGTGTAAAAGAAGATGTGGTTACAAATATAGACAAAGGAATGCTTAGATGATTTGGACACGTAGAAAGGATGGATGAAGGAAGATTGACGAAACAAATTTATAAAGCGAGTGTGAATGGACAAGTCGGTAAAGGTGGACCTCGGAGAACATACCTCGATCAAATCAACATTAAAGGCCAGATAAAAAGTACCAACAACCGACGAGCATGTATGACAGCACTGATGAAAGTAGAGTAAGCAAAAGATGTGTTAAAGAACCGTAGCAAGCGGAAGGAATTGATCTCTGTTTACCCCTACGGGAAAAGGCGTGACTATATGTATGTATGTACTAATTGTAGTTTAGGCTGAATCTTGTTTTGGTTAAAAAGTTAAAATGAACCATCATTTTCATGAATCAGAAAGGTAAAAACTTGTGTTAAAATTTTCATTACAAAAATGACAATTTAAAGCCGACATTTTTCATTGTGATTAAAATAAAAAATTTCCCCGAATAGAAATTATATAGTTACTTTTTATCCTGCCGTAATGATTATTTTAGACATTTTCTGTAAATTTACAAGTAAATAATTATCTGTATAAGAAATTTAAATGGAGAGTAAATTATTAAAATATAATTTACATAGCAATTAACAATTTTTCAATAAATTTATATGTTTGTATAAAATTACTAACATTACTAACTTGGCTTTCAGATACATAAATTCAAAAGATAACCGACGATTTCCAGAAGGTTTTCAATTTGGTGTAGCAACTTCAGCTTACCAAATAGAAGGGGCATGGAACAAAGATGGTAAAGGCGAAAATATTTGGGATAATTTTGTTCATCAATATCCTTCTCCCATTTTGAACAATGACACTGCTGATATTGCTTGTGATTCGTATCACAAATATAAAGAAGACGTCGCTTTAATAGCCGGACTTGGTTTTAATTTTTATAGGTTTTCAATTTCATGGACAAGGTTAGATAATGTTCACACATATGTGGAAATTTTTTTCTGAAATATAAGATTTATAATGTATTTGAACGATATGTACTCTCTAGCCTGTTAACCAGCACAAAATATAACAGATAGTCGCGGTAAATAAATCAAGTATTTAACTACACCGAGACGTAAATTGTGACATATTCGCATACTTCATAGACTTCGAAAAGGCGTTTGATACAGTGTCTCATGAAAAACTTATAGAAGTCATAGAAACATTAGGTATTGACAGTAAAGACATAGAAATTATTTCAAATCTCTATTTCGACCAATATGCAACTATCAGATTAAATGATCAACTTTCAGAAAGCTTTGCTTTACAGAGAGGTGTACGACAAGTATGCGTACTGTCTCCTTCCCTATTTAACACCTATTCTGACAGTCCCTTTAAAAAGGCATCAAGCAAAATAAAGGAAACTGTGATCATAAACGTAGAGCTCATTAACAACTTCATTTACGCAGGCGATACAGTTCTGCTGGCAGATAGTGCTGAAACGCTGTAGTCAAGTCTGCAGTTAATATGGTCCTAAATTAAACTGTAAAAAAACCAAAACTATGATTATAAGTAAGAACCCAATTTTATTTTGTATTAACACGCCATTGGAAGGGGTAAACAGATTTTGTTATGTGGGATGCAACATACTTGATACATGGGACTACTCATACGAAATATGAACTCGTATTGAGAAAGCAACAAATGCTTTAAGCTCACTGCGAAAAGTTCTTTGTAATATTTCGTTAAGCATCGATGTAAGAATCAGAGTCTTTCAATGCTATGTGATCTCTGTGCTGATAAATGGAGCAGAAAGTTGAAGGCTGTAGGCGACTGGAAGCATTCAAAATGTGGTGCTACCGGCGAATGCTGCGAGTGTCAAATGTAAAAGCAGGGAAATCCTCAATATCATTAAATATAGAAAAGCGGCGTATTTTATATTGGAATCAGTCTGCTTCGGTGAGGTTAGGGCAAGAAAATGCAGATGAGGTCAGTATCCTACGAGGTGTAAGACAGGGATGCATACTGTCTCCATTGATCTTTAACTTGTATGCCAAGCAAATATTTGGGAAGGCTCTGGAAGATGCTGACGTGGGAGTTCTATTAAATGGAGAAAGGTTAAATAACATCCGATATGCAGATGACACTGTCCTGTTCGCTGATACCCCGGAAGTTTTGCAGTTTTTGGTAGATAGAGTGACGATGAGTAGCAACAAGTACGAACTTGACATTAATACAAACAAAACAAAAACTATGGTTATAAATAAGGCCAATGTGCCCAATTGTAACATCGAGAGTAACGGCAAGCCTATTGAACGAGTGAGTAGATACACGTATCTTGGCACCAATATCAATGACCAATGGGACCACGCGCAAGAGATAAAGATCCGTATTGAGAAAGCCAGAGCAGTGTTCGGGATTATGAGCAAAATATTTAAGAACCACGACTTGACGTTAGCAACAAAGGTAAGATTTCTGCGCTGCTATGTGTTTTCAGTCCTGCTGTACGGGGTGGAGTCGTGAACACTTACTGAGGCAACAAGCAAAAGATTGGAAGCGTTTGAGATGTGGCTCTATCGTCGGATACTGAGGGTGTCGTGGACAGACCGTGTTAACAATGAGACGGTTTTACAGAGAATGAATAAACAGAAAGAAATTATAAACACTATCAAAATACGAAAACTCCAATACCTCGGTCATGTGATAAGAAACACAGAGAGACATAGATTACTTTAAAATATCTTACAGGGCAAAGTGGATGGAAAAAGAGGTGTGGGAAGAAGAATAATCTCTTGGTTAAAGAACCTCATAACCTGGTTTGCAGTGAGCACCACACAGTTGTTCAGAGCCGCAGTTAATAAAGTGTTGATAGCTAATATGGTTGTCAACATCCGGAACGGATAGGAACTGCTAGAAGAAGAAGGCGTATTTTGGGCATATAATGCGCAACGCAAGTACCGGTTGTTGCAGTTTATTTTACAAGGCAAGAGAGGACCCGGACGTAGAAAGTGGACAGGGTTAACATCTACAGAACTGTTCAGAGCGGCAGTAAACAAAGTACGCTGGGCCAACGTGATCACCAACATCAATAGACGATAGGCACTAGAAAAAGAAGTAAATCACTACGTGTAACATTTTTTTTTAATCCACATAAAGGCTTAAAAAATTTAAAGGATTGCAAAATTTGTTATTTAATTTTTGTTCGCTTAAAACACAATAGTATGTAGCGTAGAAAATTTATTATTGAATAATTTTGAATCTGGCTTTAATTTTAAATTTTTTGTTTGATAGAATAAAAAGGTGAAATAAAGAATATTAAAACAGTTACAATACCAAACAAAAAAGTAGAATAAAATAACCAAATGACAAATATTACTATGATTTACTAAATATCGTATAAATGTTTACACAATTTTATAGTGAACCTCTACTAATTTCTTTTAGAATCCTTTCAACTGGCTATACCAATAAAATAAACCTAAAAGGAATTCAATATTACAAAAACTTGGTAGCTGAAATTCTAAAATATAACATGACTCCTGTAGCGACTCTCTATCACTGGGACTTGCCGCAAAATCTCGTAGACATTGGTTGGGAAAATAGTTTACTTGTAGATATTTTTGTAGATTATGCTAGGATTGTTATTAAAAATCTTCCAGGTGTAGGAACTTGGATTACGTTTAATGAGCCAAAACAAGTATGTCATTATTCTTATGGACTGGGCAAATTGCCACCTGCTATAACTAGTTCTGGATTGGGGGAATATAATTGCGTTTATGTAGTCTTAAAAGCTCATGCAAAAACTTATCATATGTATAAAAATGAATTTCCTCATTATAAAGGTAAGTTAGATTTATTTCAAATTATTAATTCGTTAATAAAAATAAGTATTAATACACACAACGTTAAATGTATTGGACCCTCTATATATCAAGTGATTCGATTAAACCCAGTTATTTTTTTTACTGTGGTAACAAATAACATGTATTTAGGAAAAAAAGGCAATAAAAAGATATCGATAACGAGTCCTTGCTTTATTATCAATGTTTTTACAAAATATTGGCAGTGATAGCATATTCAGCCAAGTGAATAGTGTATTCTTTCTTTTCATTTTTGTGATTTTAATGCCAGATCGTGAAATTTCGGCGTTTAATTGAGCAAGAATAATTGCTTTACACGATGCAGGGCAATTCTAATCATCAGATATCGGAAATCTTGGGTATTCCTAGATTATCTGTTGTGCGAATGGCACATATATATCAAGAATTTTATAGTGGCAAACAGACTACGTAGTGGACGTCCTCGAGTGTCTAGCGAAAGAGAGGATCGTTATTTGGTGCAATATGCCCGCAGGCATCGCACAGTTTCAGCTTCACCACTCAAGAGCCACTTTCAGGGTAAGTTTCGCCGAAGACGTTCGAAGACGACTCCATCATGCAAATTTACGTGCTAGAAGACCATTACCGGTCCCCATTATACTTCCAAGACATCTCCAGTGGGCACGAGAACACAGTGGTTGGCTTTTGCAGCAGTGGAGGTGATTGAACCGCCGTACCCCAGTTATTAGCATTTCACAGTCCATTTATTGTCATCCAAACTACACGTGTATACAAAATTTCAGCTCAATCGGTTAAAGATATCTGCTTCAAATTTGAGTTGCAAGATTCCACCCGGACAAACATACATACATTGCAAGTTAAATAAAAGCTTTTAATTAAAAATAAGTTTAAAGAAAAAGTGTCTTCTATCTTTGTTGGATCAAAAACTTTTCAGACCACCCTCGCAGATTCTGTGATCCCCCTTACAATTTTAAAATATTAAATTAAACTAAATATAAACTGACATAACGTATCATTTCTGCTAATAAGTGAGTATTTTTTAAAGATTTTAAATAATTTTAGCTAAAATGACAATAACACTTGATTGCCAGTGGTACGAACCATTCAGTGATTCTGCAAAAGATAAGGCTGCAGCTATACGTAATATAAATTTTGAAGTAGGTAAACAATTTAAATAAAATAATATTTGAGCAAAAAATTGAAAAAAACATTATTTGTCACTTTATTAAAAATATTATAAATACATTAAATATTCCTGAGGGTGAAATATCCCCTAAGCAATATTACCACCTATTTTAGAACAATAGGCCCGTTGAAAGCATTAGAAGGCTCCTCCAGGATCGACGTACAAGGTACTTAATAGGAGCCTATGTGCTGTAATAGTTTATTTCTCCTCCCACTCATTTCAGATTCTTCTTCTTTGGGTGCCATCTCCACTAATGGAGGTTAGCGACTACAACAGCAAACTCTTTTCTATCCTCCGCCGTTCTTATCAAGTCCTCAAAGTCCAGACCTGTCCAATATTTTATGTTTCTCAGCCATGATAGTTTTTCTGCCTACACTTCTTTTTTCCTCTAATTTTTCTTTAATTATGAGCTGGGCAATAAAATATTTGGGATTGCGTAATAAGTGGCCCAGGTACGCTGTCTTCCTCCGCTTGAAGCTTTCTGTCTCTGTTCACTCTGCGTAAGACCTCTTTATTCCACACTCTTGCTGTCTGTGGTATATTTAGTATGCTTCGATAGACCCACATCTTGAAAGCTTCCAATTTATTCATGCTCGTTATTTTTAAGGTCTATGTCTCTACTTCATACAGAAGGACTGACCATATGTAACATTACGCTAACTTTAACCTTAGGTTTATGTCGAGATGTGAATCGCAAAGAAGGCTTCGTATTTTTGTAAAGTTGCTTTTGGCTTGTGCAATTCTGGAATTTATTTCTTTTTCTGAGTTTAATTGGCTGTCCATCCAGCATCCCAATTATTGATAATGGTTAACTTGTTGTAATAGGTTATTATTTATAATGAAGGGTACAGGTACATTTTGTCTCCTCTGTATTACCATTATTTTTGTTTTCTTCTCGTTGATCCGCATTTAAAATTCCGAACATGTCTCATTTAGCTAATCTAAAATATGGTGGTTATCCGAACGCCATTTACTATACCTTCATTAACTTTCTCGAGAGCCTTTTTGAACAAAAGCTCGGAATATATATTAAGCAACATGGGTGACAATACGCATTCCCGTCTTACTCCTTTTCCAATATTTATGCTGTTAAAAGTTTCGCCTTCTATTCGAATTTCGGCCACTTGGTACCGGTATAAGTTTTTGATTAATGTTAAGCTCTTGCTATCTAAACCTATATTTCGTAGGGCATCTATCAATTTTCAGATTTTCAGAATGATGTATTTAAAAAAAAATCAGTATTATTTTAATATTTTTTTACTTTATGTTTTTAAAATGTTGCGTAAACTATTTTCTTATTCTGATCTATAATAAATTTTTTTACATAAATAAAATTAATTATTAATTTGTTAAGTGTGGAATATATGCCCATCCAGTTTACGTGGGTGATTGGTCAGAAGTTGTAAAATCGAGAATATATGAAAGAAGTACGAAAGAAAACTATACAAAAAGTCGCTTACCGCAATTCACTCAGGAGGAAATAAATTACGTCAAAGGCACATCAGATTTATTCGCTCTTAACTACTATGTAACTTTCGTTATCCAAGATACAGAAGAAGCTGATTTTTCAACAACTAGTTATGCTAATGATGTGAGAATTATAAGGTCCAACGTTGCGAATGCAAGTTCAGGATCTAATGGGTATCCAGTAAGTACATACATACATATAGTCACGCCTTTTTCCCGTAAGGGTAGGCAGCAACCACTTCCTTCCACTTGCTACAGTTCTTACACACATCTTTTGCTTCCTCTAATTTCATCATTGCTCTCATACATACTCGTCGGTTGTTGGTACTCTTGACCTGGCGTTTCTTCAAAACAATGATGACCTAATCGAGATATGTTGTCTGAGGTCGACCTTTGCCGACTTGTCCTTTCACACTCGCCTTATAAATGCGTTTCGTCAATCTTCCTTTATCCATCCTTTCTACGTGTCCAAACCATCTAAGCATTTCTTTATCTATCTCCGGCTATACTTCTCAGACTACTCATCTCCGCAGCATTAATCTTATTTTCATGCTTCTTCTGCCAAACCCATCATTCACTACCATACAAATCTTTTAAACAATCGTCTATGTATAAGTTAAACAGCCATGGCGAAGCCATGCATCCCTTTTTCGATGTTAAACCAGTCCTTGCAAGCTCCGTTTATCCTGACACAAGCAGTGGAATCCTCGTAGAGTGATTTCAGTGCTCGTAATAAACTACCGATCACCCCATACATAGACAATGTCGACCACAATAGACCGCAATAGACCTTTTGACTTCTATATTTTTCGATTATACCTCGTTATGAAAAGACCTGATCTATACATCTCCTTTCTCTTCAAAATCCTGCTTGCACATCCCATATTATCTTCTCAGTTTCATTCGTTACTCTTTAAATCAATATCTTTGCATACAGTTTGCCGACTATGCTAAGAAAACTAATACCTCGGTAGTTCTAACGGTCTTCTTGCGAACCATTTCCCTTGTGAAGCGGTATGATAACGAACTTGCACCAGTCGTCTGGTACGCTACCATTCCTCCAACAAAGGTTAAAAAGGCAGTTACCATGCTTTGTTCAGTCTTTAGCATTTCAACTGTTATCCAGTCGTACCTAGCAGCTCGACCCAATTTCATACTGTTGAACGCTTCCACAATTTCTGTCTCACTAATTTAACTTTCATTACAACTTTCACTCATTCAGTAAATGTCATAAAATAATGAATCTTCACATTAAATATCCACATTTAATGCTTTTGCAACACAAACAAATTAAAAAAAAAATTTCTTTCAGATTGTTCCTTGGGGATTAACAAATATATTAAAGTTTATTAAAAATGAGTATAAAAATCCAGATATCCTAATTACGGAAATTGGTGTTTCAGATGATGGAACAAATTTAATAGACGATATCAGAATAAATTTTTACACAGTAAGTATTTTGTAAATTAAACTATTTGATTATTTTTTTTAAGTCTTTAAGCGTAAATAATAAAGTAGTCTGTACAAAATTAAACCATTTGAAATATTTTTGGATTTGTAATTGTTTTTCTTCGTCGACTATATTCTGTCGGCGTATATTTTAGAAGCATCAGGAATGATTGGGCAGGTAAATATCTAATAGTAGACGATCGGTCATCTTAATCAAATTCTCTCTCTCTCTCTCTTGTCCTTTTACTCTCGAGAGAGTATGGTGACATCATGTCTTAATTGCTCGGATCGTAGTTCTCCATCCTTCTCTGTCTTGAGCTGCAAAAGAAGCTTCTTGCAGACCGTGACCAATGATTTCTTTGGTTTGGTCCACCCAGCGCGTCGGAGACCTTCCTCTTGGTCGTTTACCATTGATTTTACTATTCTTCACTTTATCCAACCGAGTCACTTCGGCTATACTTCTCAGACTACTCATCTCCGCAGCATTAATCCTATTTTCATGCTTTTTCTGCCAAACCCAACATTCACTACCATACATAAGTGTAGGAACCAACACTCCTCTATGCACAGCCAGACGTTCCTTTTTTGACACTTTCTGGCTGTTTATAAAGCTATCCAGTGCCCCATTTATTTGTTTTCCTGCCAACACCATTTGCTCAATGTTACTGTCATACTTTTCATTTCTCGTAAACTTTGAATCCAAGTATACAAACTCATTTACTTGTTACACTTTTTTTCCCTTAATCAGAACCTCAGAGTTTGTTATGCTTTCTTCTTTTTCAAAAAGCATTACTTTCGTTTTGCTTACATTTATTTTCATCCCTTTGATTTTTAGGGCATTATGCATAACATTAACCATCGCCTGCAACTCTTCTTCAGATGACGCTATACTGACTTGATCATCGGCGTAAAGATGCCATTTGACGATCAAATTATTCATTTTCAATCCATACGCACTTTCTTTCAAACATTTTAAACAATCGTCTATCTATAAGTTAAACAGCAATGGCGAAGCGACACATCCCTGTCTCACACCTTTTTCGATGTTAAATAAATTAAATAATTCCATCCTTAATAAATTATTTAAAATTGTTTAATTTAATACAAATATCTGGTATTTTACTCAGTTTTAAATTGTTATTAATTGGTAAGCTCAACATGACCCCGATTCTTTACTTGTTTTGACGTGTTTTTATTACCTGCATAAGCATTTATTCCATCACCAATAGGTTATTAGGCGTTTTAGATCATTATCAATTATAAAAAATATCTCTTCGTAATTTTAACACATTATTTTTTTGTAACAAAACGAGAAAACACAGAAGTCAAGCCCAAATTATCATTTAAAATTGTTGGTATTGATCCTTTTTTGATACTAACAATATCTACAAGGTATTTGATTCAATCGATGATTGGAAAGCTCAAGCTGTTGTTGATGTTTTCATCGGTACTTGAAGTTGATGTCTCTTTTGAACGAGATTCGTCTTTGACTGCATCACGGCCCTTACCAAATAATTTGTACCACTTAAAAACTTGTGATTGTAATAAAAATTCACCGCCGTAACACTTATGTTACATTTTCAATGCATCAGAACAAGAAATTTTATTTTTTTGACACACTGTGATGTATATTATTTGTCCACGGATGTTTCCATTTTAAAAATAACAATTGTATTTTTTTTTATGAAAATAGTCGCCAAAAGGGTAGACCTATCGTGTGGCCGCAAACGGCCCGCACTGCGATTATTAGAAGGGGATGGGATTATAGAAAGGAAATGATTGTGGACAAGCTTTTTAAAAAGTTGCATAGTTCTCTGGAAAAACTGATTTTGGAAGCTTATTCCATTCCGTAGCAGCGCTGTAAAAGAAGAATTCTTGATAAAGATTGGTCCTCGTAGTGTCAATCTTGAGAGTAAATGGGTGAGACTGATCAGCGTGCCGAGTTCTTCGGCTGAATGTGGCCAATGGTGGTACAAGAGTTTTTATTTCTCTGGAGCATCTGCCATGGAAATATCTGTAGAGCAATGACTGGTCTGCAACTCTTCTTCTATGTTCTAGAGGGTGAAGGGTATCTGTGAGAGTTGAGCTTTTTATCAAACGAATGGCTCTTTTCTGAATGGAATCTAGAAGACGAAGAGAATGCCTTGGTGCTGAACCCCAAATGTGCGAGCAATTTAAACCCAAAAATCGCTGCAATTTCCAACCTAAGCAAATGTCATAATTTATGCCAGCTGTTCACGACAGTCATACCAACCTACCAAATGAATATACTGGTCGATATAAACTTCGCGCAATTTTTAAAAAAATACAACCTCATTATTTTTTGCCCAGAGTAGTATATTTTTTTACTCAAATTTCGAATTAAATAAACAATTTTTGGTTCTTAACCTAAAGTATTTTATTCTTATTAATATTTTAAGGAACACTTCAGTGCCCTCCTTGATGCAATTTACGACCACGATGTTAATGTTCTTGGAATCACAGTTTGGAGTTTACTAGACAATTTTGAATGGACAGCAGGTTATAGGTACTTTTTTCAATATTTTTATTATTATTTTTCAACGTTCTTTCTGATTATAATTTACAGCTTCAATTATTAACTTACCAGCGGGAAGTTATAATAAAGGATCAGATTTTGCTTATCTCAAATTTTGACATATCTCCTCATTTCAAGGTCGCCAGAGTCGAATAAAATAACAATAGTTTTTAAGTGGACGTATGTGTGTATGTACGTGTGTGCGTTCGGAATTATTTTTCGTCTTGATTATCACGAGAACAAAAAATGATATCGACGTGGGACCAATTACATTCGACGCATAATTACGCAATTTAGAACTGATTAGACTTTTAGCAAAATCGGTCAAGTTGTTTTTTATAGAGAATCAAAAAACTGAAAAAAAGGTAAACTTTCAGAATTATTTTTCGTCTCGATTATCTCGAGAACAAAAAATGATATCGACGTGGGACCAATTACATTCGACGCATAACTACGCACTTCAGAATTGATTAGACTTTCAGCAAAATCGGTCAAGTTGTTTTTTTTATAGAGAATAAAAAAACTGAAAAAAAGGTAAACTTTCAGAATTATTTTTCGTCTCTATTATCTCGAGAACAAAAAATGATATCGACGTAGGACTAATTACATTCAACGCATAATCACGCATTTTAAAACGGATTAGATTTTCAGCAAAATCGGTTAAACTGTTTTATGGAGAATAAAAAAACTGAAAAAAGGTAAACTTTGGTAATTATTTTTCGTCTTAATTATCTCGAGAACAAAATATGATATCGACGTGGGGTCAATTGCATTCGACGCATAATTACAAAACTTAAAACTGATTAGATTTTTAGCAAAATCGGTTAAACTGTTTTTTTTGGAGAATCAAAAAACTTTAAAAAAATGGTAAACTACCTGAATTGTGCAATTTATAAATCATACTATTTTTAATACAGAATTTTGGGTTCTTTTAAATAATATGATAATTGTATGTTAGGAATTTTTTATGAAAAATATGATGACAATATTTCATAAAAAGAAATAGTTTTAGAAAAAAATAGGAATTTTAAACTTGTGTCAATATGTATTGAGAGAATAGCATTAAAGACGCTATAACAGTGAAAAATTATTGTTAGTAATAATCAAGCATTGTTTATAACAATTAAATATTGTTACTAACAAATGATAAGTGATCATAATAATTAAAATAAAATTTCAAATGATTTAAACAAAATAAACAAAATAGCTCCCGCTTATGAAATGATAGGAAAAAGTTTGAAAGAATATGGTTGACATAAACAAAATATTGTTAATGACAATTATAATTTGTTATAAACAATTTGAAATCGTAAATTAAAATAATTTTAATAATAACAACAATAAAATATATGGTATTTTTTCATTCTTTCCACTGGGAAGTTAGTCGTATGGACCTCTCGGGTCGCAAAATATCTAGGAAACATTAGTGTATCATTTTAAAAACGAATTTAATTTGAATTTAAATACCTATTGATTACAAGGCAAAATTTTAGGTTATTATTTTAGTCTTTATTCATTATTTTATTTTCATTAAATATTTTATTTACCAATTATTGGTTACAGGTATGTAATATTATTTTTTAAAATTACTAAATTATACATTTTAGTTCCCACTTCGGAATTTACAGCATTGATTTCGGAAGTGAAAACCGTACGAGAACACCAAAAAAGTCGGCAAACTTTTTCAAACAGTTATTATCTATCAGGCGTCTTCCAAATTTTAACAACGAATAGCGAATATCTCTCAATTATTATTAAAACAAAATATGCAATAATAACAAATTAAATCAAGTAAACGTGTTTTAACTAAACCCTCTATTACATGATTAACTTATTAAATTAAGAAAACCTATTTGAATATTTATTCATTTGAAATTTGTATTTATTGTTAAAAATAATTTATATTTTAAAAAACTAAAAAACACGCTTTTAGAGTTAATCAAACTAAAAAGTAAAAAATAATTCTTAACATAAAAATAAAATTATTGACGAGTCATTATTCTAAAACCGTGGGGTGCTTTCATTCCGCAACCCCAGTTAGTTTTAGAACAGTGACATTAATTTTCTCGTCAGTAATTTTATTCTTGTTAAGAAATATTTTTTACTTTTTAGTTTGATTAACTATAAAAGCGTGTTTTTTATTTTTTTTTAAACTATAATTTATTTTTTGCTTTTCAGTTCGATATTTTACTCACCCTCTTGCCATTGATCTCTCGGTACGTTTCTCACCAGTATATTGGATTGGGTGAATTATAATATACCATTGGAACTGCGCGCATGCGTAGTTTACGCACTAGTTCTATCTCTCTTACTCTCATGCAAAGGTTCCCTGAAGAAATTAATGAATCCTGGCGATAATCGGATATTTTGATCAAATTATTGCATTGTCGTCGGTCTTTGCCAAGTTTGCGAAGTTTAAATTAAATCTGATCGCTTAAATTAAGGCAAAATCGAGGCCAAAGAGTCAGTTACAAACAAACATACAGGTGAATCTAATATAAGTGAAAATAAATGTTCCTATAAATAAAATTTACTTAACAAAAGAATTGAGTTTCCCACTTTTGTATTATTCCGATTTGGCAGAACTTTCTAGTAGATCAAATACAAAATGCGTCTTAGCAGCCTGCCAGCAGGACGCCCGCTGATATTATCTTCAAGTTTAAATATTTATCTTCATGCTTGATCCGGAAGTAATTACTTTACAACCAAACAATTTTATTTGCAACTTAAAGTTGCATGAAACTGGACCTAATACAACATTCAGGAAAATCGTTGGGAAATTTAATTTTTTTTCATTATAGTCATTGAGCAATTGCTTGATGGTGAAGGTGATATACAGGTTATTCCAGTAGTTTGGTAAAGTTTTTGTATTCCGTTTTTATAGTAGGTATAAAAAAATATGTAAGCAAAATTGTAAAATATCTCAAAATGCATAATTCAAAATTATTTAGAGATATACAGGGTATTCTATAACTTAAGACGTTACCAAATATACCTTTTTTTAAATGGCACAACCTATATTTTATTTTATATATAAACAGAAGTTAAATACGAGCCTCTAGACATGTTTGCTTGGTGTATACCGAGGATTTTAAAAGTTATGGTTACTTCAAGGTTAAAATCGTCATAACGTCAGGACCCTGTATTTTTTTAAATGAAATTAATTTTCTGTATTTTATGATACAGAATATTTTTTATTAGTTAGTAAAGTTTATCAAGTCAATTAAGTTTCGCGAATATTGTTCTCGGTATAAAGGGTAAACGTGAACATTTAATTTTCTCATTTTTTTTTAATAATAATTAATAGGTATTATTCGTTAAAGATTTTTCTTTTCTCTTTTAGTACTAGTTTTAGTAAATTTAATTTATCTATGTGTTTATTACGTGATAATACCAACGTACTAAAGTACACATAAAAATAAGAAGGTACTTGTTAAATAATGATTAAAATTATGATTTTAATTCTAACCAAATTTATTTTTCTAATAAAACTATTTACACTTTTTATATTCTTACAATTTAACATTACATAATTTAGAATAAAATTGGCAAGGATTTTTTTTCTCTAAAATGTAGAATGCACCTTATCTTAATATTAATTTAAACTGAAATTACTGCACTTACTTGTCTGGATTTTCGCAATGGTTCATCTCAGTTTCTATTACTGCTCTTGTTCACATTACTGGTGTTGCTACGCAAGACAATACTCTGCTTTTAACTGATAACTTCACAATTACACAAGCTCAAAAGGTTTAGTCCTCTTGAGACGTCGCACTAAGTCTTGATTGTCTAAAAGCTGATGCACTTCTACGTTTGGATGTTTGTGAATTTTCTCCCCATGACTCCTGGCCACTTTCTTTATTTCTTCTTTGACTGGTCTCACCTGGAGTTCCCGATGGAGGTCTTAATTCCGAATACACCACGGATGTTTTTAAGCACTCACTTTAGAAATACTTAAAGGCAATTGTAATTGCTTTCTTTGGTACAGCTCCATAGTTGGAGGCCGTAAGTCCACACTGGTTTAAGCACTTGCTGGTAGACCAGTACTTTGTTTTTAATAGACAACTGGGATTTTTTTCTCACCAATACATATTTTTATGTTTAAGTTTTAATTGTTGTTTTGTTTTTCACATGCTCTTTCCATTTAAGCTTGTCATCTAGATTAAGACCCAGTATTTAGTTGTTTTTTCACATGGAATTATATTATTATTTAGTTTTACTGGATAATGAATAATTTTTTTGTTTGTATAGTTTATGTGGCTAGATTTGCTCTTATTTATTATTACGCGCCATCGTCTGGTCCATGAGTTAATGTTGTTTATTTCAACTTGGAGGTTGGCAGTTGTTTCTTCTATGGTGTTTCCGATTGCTAACACTGCAGTATCATCAGCATGAGTCAAACTTTGTCGAACGCTTGAGAAACATCCAGAAAAATGGCTGAGCATATTTTCTTCTCTTCCAGACATTTTTCTATAGCATCTGTTATTCTATGCACTTGATCGACAGTTCCATGTTAATTTCGAAATCCAAACTGGTGGTCGGGAACCAACTGATTCCCTTCAATTATTTTCTTTAGCCTTTTTAAAAATCATTTTTCGAATATTTTAAACATCACTAGCAGCAATGAAATTGGTCTATATGATTTAACTTCATTTAGAGATTTACTTGGTTTTGGTGTCAGTGTGAGTTAATTTCACAATGCTTTGTCTTAGCAATTGTTTCAGTATTTCCTAATTAATTATGTCAAATCCTGGAGCTTTTTTGGGATTATTATTATTTTTATTTCTTTAGCCACTTCTTTAGATAAGTATAAAAAAAAAAATAATTTGTTCATTTGTACGTCAACAGATCGTTTGGTTGAGTCATAAAATAAAAAAAAATCTGGATTTTGTTTATAAAAGAAAAGTATTTTAAAACCGTCGTAGTTAGGTAAAGAAAATTGTTAGTAAAAAATGGGTATAAGTGGCTTCCTACAGAGTTTAAAAAATATAGGGTGTCATATAAGTTAAGTGAAATAACTACAAATTCGCGTTTTGACTTTATACACAGAGTACACTAATTGCGAAACATGATTGACTTGTTAAACTTCGCTTCTTTACAAGCAAACATTAGGTCAGGAGACTTAAGTTGAGTTCAAATAAAGAATAAAAAATAGGTGATGCTATTTAAAAAAGGGTAAGTTTACTTAAGTTTAAAGTTATAAAGAACCCTGTATATTTATAAATTATTTTGGATTATACTTTACAGTTTTGCTTACATAATATTTTCGCATCTATTATAATAACGTAATACAAGAGCTTTACCGCAATATTGGGTCATCCTGTATAATAAATAAAATTATTTTGAGGAAAACTACGAGGAAAAGCAACATTTTTACTTGTTTTTGACATTATTCTAATCTTTTTTTTGACAAGGCTTTTAAAATTTTTATTTGAATTCGCTAATATTATATAATAGGTGATGCCATTTGAATAAAGGGTATGTTTAGTTAAGTTTAAAGTTATAAAGAACCCTGTATATTTATAAATTATTTTGGATTATGCTTTACAGTTTTGCTTACATAATATTTTCGCATCTATTATAATAACGTAATACAAGAGCTTTACCGCACTATTGGGACATCCTGTATCATCAATAAAATTATTTTAATGGAAACTACGGGGAAAAGCAACATTTTAATTGTTTTTGACATTATTCTAATCTTTTTTTTTGACAATGTTTTTAAAATTTTTATTTGAATTTGCTAATATTTAATTTACAAATTATGTACAATGGGTTAATAAAAAAATGTTACTGCTAAAATTATAAATAACAAGTAATTATGATTACAACTATTAATCGCTCCATTACCCGATTTAATTTGTAAACGTCTCGTTTCCATAAGGTCTTTAAAAAACTTCACTGATTTCTTCGGAGTTCTGGTTCGGTTAGGATCACTAAAGTTTACGTGGTAAAATCCATAGGTCTCCCTGCAAAATTCGGTAATTAATTATATACATAAATTTTAATATAAATTAAATAAAAAAATACGTTTTTAACAAATTTTACTTGCAATTTAACTAATAAGAAGTCAAAATTTTATAAGGTAGCATGTTTAATGTACTTGGTGGCCAGATAGGAATGTAAAGTGCTATATATCGGAAACTTTTCGTCGTAGAGACTTGCGGTGAAAAATGTTATGACTATGTTAGATAATACCCTTTTTTTAATAATTATTTTGAATTTTTCAACAAAAAAATATCAAAAAATTTGGTTAATCTTTCTCAATGGCAACTAAAATCACTGCATACTAGAGTTGATTGGTTGTATACTAAAAAAAACAATATTTGCTAATTTTATTTGCTTGCTGCAAAGTCGGTGCTCTGTGACAATAAGAATGCAAATGAAAACACCATTGCAATGGTTTATTTGCCTCCTGCACGCTAACGAACTTCCACTGAGGCATCTCCTCGACCGTTTGGATGGAACATTAAGTGGTCCACGAGCTTTTGCTGGGCCTGTTGGAAAAGCTTTACAGAAATGCGAAAAGATTTAAAAAAATTTAATGTGACTTATCGTTTGTTACAATCACTTAAGTACAGATCAGCAATACTGAATTTTGCGGTTATATGTGGCAACTGATAGTCCTTCTAAAAATCTGGTTACTCTAGCAACATTTATTATAAAAGTTTATGCACCTATGTGGTATTATATTAAAACTAAACCATCTTGTACCAGTGGATTAAAACATTTGCATAAATTAATAGTTCTATCTTGGTATCTGCCACAAGAGCTGAAAGATATAATCGATCTAGTTATCCAACGAAATGGATTCTTTGGCCATCCCGAAAATATTTTGTTATCAATGTTCCACGATATGAAATAAGAAAACTATCATTGAGACGTATTATGAAAGCTAAAAAAAATTTGACAACAGGTAATGTTCCAAACTCTGTAAGAATATTTACTTTGCCGAAATTTAATTTTGAGGCAAAATATTATATTGGCTTGGTAGATTGGCAAAAAAGTGCACTCACTGAACCTCCAGTGACAAAAGCTTTAACAAATCATGAAATTTAAAATTGCATACAACAAAAAACTATTGATCTGAATCGACTGGTTAAGTTTGTAAATGGCTTTCCATGTCACACTCAAGCCGTAGAGAGACACGTGAAAACTGTAACTGTAAATGTTCTGTTTGTAATAATTTACTTAAAAATAAATTTTTTTTTCGTGAAAAATATATTTACTTTCTTTACCACCTTTGGGGCAGTACAAAATATTAAGATAGCGGCATCACTAAAAATCAGACATATTACAGGTAAAATTAGTTTGATGAAGCAATAAATGTTTGTTCCAACGAGACCAATTTTGTTAAAATACGTCCAGTCGTTTAGGAGTTACAACTGATTAATTAAAAAAACATTAAGTCACCCACGCCCACTTTATTTTAATGGATACGTCAAAAAGTGTAAACCAAAAATTAGCGTATAGATTAGCGTATATATATACGTATGTTGGTATGTGCGTTCGGAATTATTTTTCGTCTCGATTATCTCGAGAACAAAAAATGATATTGACGTGGGACCAATTGCATTCGACGCATAATTACGCAACTTAGAACTGATTAGATTTTCAGCAAAATCGGTCAAGCTGTTTGATATCGAGAATCAAAAAACTGAAAAAAATGGTAAACTACCTGAATTTTGCAATCTATTGATTATACTATTTTTAATACGGAATTTTAAGATCTTTTGAAAAATATGATTATTGAATGTTAGGAATATTTGTATAAAAAATATGATGACAATATTTTATAAAAAGAAATAGTTTTAGAAAAAAAAATAGGAATTTTAAACGTGTGTCAGTATTGAAAGAATAGCATAGAAGACGCTATAACAGTGAAAAATTATTGTTAGTAATAATTAAGCATTGTTTATAACAATTGAATATTGTTACTAACAAATGATTATTGATCATAATAATTAAAAAAAAATTTAATTGTTGTAAACAATTGAAAATAGCTACCGCTTATGAAATGATAAGAAAAAGTTTGAAAAAATACGGTTGACATAAACAGAATATTGTTAATGACAATTATAATTTGTTAGGAACAATTTGGAATCGTTTTTAATAATAATTATAACAACAAAACTTTTAGTATTTTTTCATTCTTTCCACTGGGAAGTTAGTCGTGTGGACCTCTCGGGTCGCACCCAGATCACTAATATTTTTTGGTACATTTACTGGATGTATTTCGGTAAAAATCACTTTAAAAGTTTAATTTGGGGGTTACGCCCCCTGGAGGCCATCTTGGAAATCTGAAAATAATTTCAAGGATTTTATTTTGGCCACTTTTCTCGTAAAATTTTTCAACGGAAGTCTTTACGACAAATAGTTTTCGAGATATTGCACTTTGCATTCTTTTCTGGCCATCAGGTACATTTTATTAAAAGGGAGTAGAACTAAAAATTTTTTTTGGCAATAAATATGTGTATTTTTTTGGTATGTGTAATAATATCACATTTTGTTTATTTGCTATTTACATTTTTTCTTACCTATAGCCACTAGACCATTCAAAGTTGTCAAGCAGACTCCAAGTGATTATACCTGTTACTTGAACATTGTATTTAAATATTGCATCAAGTACTCCATTGAATTGATCCTAAAAACGAGTTTTTATTAGACTTTCATGAATTAAGGATAAATTTTACAGTTAAACTCACAACAGAGACTATATGTATAAAACTACCACCCCCTATAACGGCCGACTTTGAATTTTGTGAATTTTATTTATTGACTATTTATTATACCTGTATATACCGTCCCCTTCTCTGAAGCGATTGCGGGCACTAATCACGAGAGTTTCTTCCTACACAATAATGGTAAAAACACCTTTAATAAGGACAATAAAATCCTAACAAAAGACCATCCACAAAAATTCTAACAAAGCTTATGAATTCGAAATGTAATACATATTAGTCTTATTTTAAAAGCTTACCGATCAACATTAAATATTTAAGTAGTTCAGTAAAAAAAATACGCCATTTTATTAAAAAAAAAATTGATATTATCTATGAAAGGAAAAGGAAAAGGTGGTTTAAGTACAAAGTTGGCTGAAAAATTTATGAAATGATTTATGGCCGCGGGCGTGATTAAAAGCATCCGATGTATCTAAAAAGGTCAAACAATTTCAGGACGATATCCAGAAAGGAATTGTTTTTCTCGATATTTCCTTTCTACGTGTCCAAACCATTTAGGCATTCCTTTATCTATCTTTGTAACCACATCCTCTTTTACACCACAGCGTTCTCATCTCACTATTCTTTACTTTATCCAATCAAGTCACTCCAGCTTTACTTCTCAGACTTCTGCGCAGCATTAATACTATTTTCATGCTTCTTCTGCCAAACCCAACATTCACTACCATACATACGTGTAGAAACCAAATTACCTTTATGCACATCCAGACATGCCTTTTTTGACACTTTCTGGCTGTTCATAAAGCTATCCAGTACCCCATTCATTTGTTTTCCTGCCAACACCCTTCGCTCAATATCACTGTCATACTTTCCATCTCTCGTAAACTTTGAACCCAAGTATACAAACTCATTTACTTATTCCACTCTTTCTCCCTTAATCCGAACTTCACAGTTTGTCATGCTTTCTTTTCTTTCAAAAACCATTACTATCGTACATTTATTTTCATCCCTTTGATTTTCAGGGCATCATGCATAACATTAACCATCGCCTGCAACTTCTCTTCAGATGATGCTAATATGACTTGATCATAGGCGTAAAGAAGACATTTGACGATCAAATCATTCGTTTTAAATCCATACGCACTCTCTTTCAAATTTTTTAAACAATCGTGTGTGTATAACTTAAACAGTTATGGCGAAGCCACACATCCCTGTCTCACCCTTTTTCGATGTTAAACCAGTCCGTGCAGGCTCCGTTTATTCTGACACATGAAGTGAAATATTCGTAAAGTGATTTCAGTTCTCGTATTATACTACCGCTCACCCCAAACATAGACAATATCGACTAAAATTCACTCCTCACCACTCTGTCATAGGTCTTTTCCAAGTCTATAAAAGCGCAATAGACCTTCTGACTTCTAGCCAAGAACTTTTCGACTATACCCCATGAAAAGACTTGATCCATACATCCTGCTTGCACATCCCATATAATCTTTTATAAAGTTTTAAAAAGATTATAAAAAGTTTGTGATTATCTTTAGTGATTTGTCAAGTAAAAATTTATTGTTTACAAAGATTAGAGTAAATAAGAATAATTTTGCAACAATAATAATAAATCTTTGCAAAAGTGGATCATAAAGTTTATTAAAGTGAATTTACTTTTATGTTTTTTAATATGTTATTGTACAACATATTAAGGAAATACATTTTTTTATAAAATTAAAATTCATTAGAAGCAAATAACTCGAACTCGATAACAGATCGAGTAACATGAATCAAAGAAAACTAACTTTTTTTGTAGCATTTAACGCTTTTACATATTTTTCCATTATTTTACTCATAGTTTAGCCAAAAAAAAATGTTTGCTAGGATTTACTAAACACTACCAAGTGCAACTGGCGCTCTCTATAAGCAATGCTAAATTAGAGTCCAAATTGGCAATCCTCATGCCAAAAACGTATAATTAAAAATAAATATTTTCTAATAGAAATTGTGAAAACATGAAAAATTATTGCGAAAATCAAAATCCATATTTAAACTTTAAATACCCGGTATCTCGAAAACTTGCAATATGTTGGGCAGAATAATCATATTTTGGGTTCTAGAATCTACAATTCATGAACCACCCTGTATTGGCCTCATATAAGTTTCGTCTCTTTCTAAAAACTGGTCATGTTAATACACACAACTTCAAAAGTCTTGGACTCAGTCTTGTTAAAAAAATGTTTCGTTAGAAAAACAAAATATATTTATAAAAGTATATTATATCCTAAATTTTTTTGTGGAAGGAGTATTTTCTATAAACTGGGATACTTAGAATATTAAAAACTAACAAATGTGTGAATTTGTTAACAACATTTATTTAATCAGAAAAAGAAATAAAACATGTTGTACACTAACCATTATTCAGTATGACCTCATCCACGTTGGAATAACATATTGATAAGTCTGTGCATGAAAATAATCAAGCGGTTAATAGTGTCTTGTGGAATATTGTTCCATTCATCTGCAGCCGCTTCGACTAATTCATCTGCAGTCTGGGGTGGGTTGATTCGATCGTGAATGGCTCTAGCTATGTAATCCCACATGTTTTCAATGGGATTCATATCAGGCGAATTGGCTGGCCAATTTAATCTTCTGATATGTCCTGCTTCAAGTTAATCCTGAACCCTTGTTCGCCGTAAATTTGGCTGGTCATTTTCTGTGAAATGCGATTTAATGGGGAACGGTGGTTAAACATTATTCCCCCCAAAACATTACGGTACCTCCTTGATAGGGAGCAACTTCACGAGGACGCTGTTGACGACCTGGTTCTCTCCAGACTCATCAATCCAATTCTGGTTTCGTCTGTAAATAACACCCACCTCCACAGCTGCAAAAGCCAACCGCTGTGTTCTCACGCCCCCGGGTGACGGGCAGCACGATGGTAATCTAGCACGTAAATTTGCATGATGGAGTCGTTTCCGAACTGTAGGTGTCGATATAACACGGCGAAACGTACCCTAAAAGTGGCTCTTAGGAGCTGAAGCTGATGATGTTCGGTCTCTGCGGGAATATTGTACTAATTAACGATCCTTTCTTTCGATAGACACTCGAGGACGTCCACTGTATCAAATTCTTGATATCTGTGTACTATTCACACAACAGTTGATCTAGGAATGCCCAAGATTTCCGATATCTGATGATTGGAGTGCCCTGCATAGTGTAGGTGGAGAGGTGCTGGACAACTGGGAGGGAGGTATAACTATTGGTGGAACTAGGATGTCTAACTTGAGATTCGCCGACGACACAGCTCTTCTAGCAACCACAGAAGTGGAACTATTAGCTCTCCTTAATACCCTAGAACAAACTAGCGAGGCTTACGGATTACAACAAGACCAAAGTGATGATTATAGACAGAGAACATAGCAACCATCCTCAAAAATCTTAAGTTGGAAGCTGTCAAGTGGTACAGAACTTTGTATACCTCGGATCTTTAATCGAAAACACAGGCAGCAGCCAAAAATAGATCCGCCGGCGTATTCAACAGGCACGACTAGCCATGACAAAACTTAATAGAATATAACATGACTCTAACACCACCAAAACAACTAAAATATTTCTGGTCCGATCCCTGGTTTTTTCCATCCTTCTGTACGCGTCAGAGACGTGGATGACCAAACAGGCTGATCGCCATCGTATAGATGCCTTCGAGATATGGTGCTGGAGGAGAATGCTGCGGATTCCGTGGACGGCACATTGAACGAACGTCTCAGATTTAAATGAGATTGGTAGTCCAAGGCGCCTGTCCTTCATAGTATTAAACGTGCTCTGACATTTTTTGGACACATTCACAGGAATAACAACATGAAGAAACTAGTTGTACAAGGCCATCTCCCACTGGTCGACGACGTGGTCGATCTCCTACACGCTGGGTGGATCTAACAAAGATGTGTCTTGATCTAAACGTCAGCGGGGCTTCCGAACTAACTTCTAATCGGATGAGATGGCGGAACACCGTTAGGAGAGCAATCGACAAACTATATATTAGTAATGCCTCGGCCAATACCAGCAACAACTGACAATAAAATGAGTTCACAACACATCTGACAAGATGAAACAAAGAAATTTTACGATCTGGCATTATAATCACAAAAGAAAAGAAAGAATACACTAGTACTTGGCTGAATATGCTATTACTACCAATATTTTGTAAAAACATTGATAATAAAGCAAGGACTCGTTATTAACATCTTTTTATTGTCTTTTTTGTTTTCTAAATACATGTAATTTTTTACCACAGTAAAAAAAATAACTGGGTTTAATCGAATTATTTCATATATAGTGGGTCCGAAATTTTTGACGTTGTGTGTATTATGCGCAGAATCGTAAAAACAAGGTTTGGTTAAGTTAAAAATACATTAAAACGGTGAGAGAGCGGCCTAATCTGAATAATTACTTTTAGGAGAAATTTTGTCTATGCCAATAATCGTGCGTAATTGTTTCACAAAACTGGATTATTTTTGCCCTTAATTTATACAACAAATTAAACCCCTGTTTTGCTTTTGTTCGTTCCTTCTCGATCATAGTTATAGAGGTACTATGTAGACATGTATCGTACAAAAAAGTATGCATGTATGAAATTAATTTCTTTAATTTAAAAATTACTTACTTTGTAGAAGTTTATTCTAAAATCATCTTCTAAACTTTTTTCTTGCTGAAAAACACCAACTTCAGTAATAAGTATTTCGGGATTGTTGTAGTTATTCTTAATATATGTTAAAACTTTGGTTAAACCCCAGGGAACAACCTAAAATAATATTAAGAATCAATAAAATTATAAGATTGCGAACTATTAATAAATTACATAAGTGGAGACATATGGCAACAGTGTCTGCAATAATGTTAAATTAAATTGAATCTGGATCAAATGAAGGTACCCATACAATATCCACAATTTTAAAATTGTTGCCTTTCATAAATAATTTCTTTAAATAACTGACATTTTTTCCTGTCACAATAAATGTTTTTAGAGGGTAGGTGCACACTTACAATATATTTATAAATAATTATTTATTTCCTTACAGAAAATCCGTTTATTACTTTAGGTGCACCAGGAATGGAACTTCCTTCAAGTCTAATGTCGTTTTCATAACTAGTTACATAACTTTCATCTTCTGGTAGGTCTTTTATTAACAATGTAAAATAGTGATTAAGTGAAAATAAGTCACAAGTATCTTTAATGTAATTAATTTCTTGAGGAGTAAATTCTGGTAAACGACTTTCGTTGTATTTTTCAGCCATACTTCTATCATAAATTCGTTTTTTTACATCTGCTGGCCAATCGCTTAAATACAATGGGTGTGTATATATCCCACACTAAAAAAAAGATATTTGTAGTATATTATTGACAAAATTTTAAAACGCTGGTGAATTTACTGAAAAGTTTATAATTGAAATGAAAAAAATTGGTGGTTTTTTAAACAGTTTTTCGCCTCACTACTACTTCACCGTAAAATTTAATATCCTCTTCTCTTAAAAAAAGGCATGGCAAAATCAAATTCCAGTGTGCGCTCATTCACAATCTGAGACGAGGATATAAAAAGAAAACAATCCCCATTAGATCAGATAGTCAAGCGGCACTCAAACCTTTGGCATCACGAAAAATAGACTAAAAAATTGTCCGGGAATGTGCAGGAAACCTACGAACCATAACAAGGTCACCTTGTCGTGGGTGCCAGGGCATAAAGGTAATTCTGGTAACGAAGAAGCGGATAAACTAGCTATGTGGGGCCCTGGAACACTATTTATTGGGCCAGAAACAATAATAGGGATACCCAAGGCCAGCGTTAAAGCAGCGACCAATAGCTGGGTCCACTCTCAGCATTAGCTGAAGTGGACACATCCAGAGGGAGCTAGGCACAGCACCTAAGCAGGCAGGAAAGCTGCTCTCGCTAAGTAGGGAAAAACTTAAAACAGTTTTAGGGCTTTGTACCGGACACTGGTCTTTAAGGAAACATCTGCACAATATAGGCATGTTTGACAAAGAACCTACGCAGATAATGTAATGAGGAGGAGGAAACAGCCACTCATAATATTTTCGAATGTGAAGCTACCGCCCAATGGAGTCACTACCTGGGTTGTGAAAAAGACCAAGAGAGTGATCCACCTGGGGCTTTAGCAGTACATGAGCTTCTACTCCTTAACAGCAGAATTAAAGAAATGGGACTAAACTAAGGAGCTGGAAAGGTACAAAAAGCAGACCATGCTGCAGTGCCTACGGAAAAATTAGACCTCTTCCACAACTCCTATTTACCCATTCATTCATTCGCCTGCTCAAACTGGTACACAGACGGCTTCAAAATGTCTTGTGACACTGAAGCGGTGTGTACGAAAAATCAAAGAAAATAAAGTTGGCGATTATTCTGGGTCAACACGTCGGATTACAGTGTTTACCGTCTCACCCACTGTGGGGTTTTAATAAGCCTCGAAAGAAGCACCATTAAAATGTGGGTGCACTAAAAAGCTCTGGCTAAATGGAATGGATCCTCAGGTCAGAGGCCCACAAAGAAGTTGATAAAAGAACTTTTCCATGTGACCATGGTAGAGTTACTCTAGCACCCCCAACAGCCTCTGGAAGTTGGTAAACAACTTGAGCTGGAGAAGGAGCTTTAATCACAGGAAAGGCACTATAGACCTCATCAGTGCAAACAAGCCTACCATATAATCTAATCCAACTACTTTTTTTCGTCAATAAAGAACGGTTAGGTTTTGTTGCTTAAAAATAATATTATTTAAAATGGTTATGGATATAATTTATGTTCCTACCTCAAAATTAAAAAACCTCATTGCTGCTTCTTTATCTTCTGCAGATTCCGTTAGAGGTTCATACCACTCACAGTCTATAGTTATTGTCATTTTTGCTAAAAATATTAATTTAAACCTAATTATTAATTAGTAGCAGACAATTTTTTAATTTTATATCTATTTTCCATAATTTTTGAAGCATTGCAAATCGTAGATTTTCGTTATAATTTTGAAAAAAAAATGGGCCTTTATTAGTGTCAAGCATTTGCAATTTTCGGACTTTTCATTTTGTACATAATGTCGCGAATTTCAATTTGTAAGCATCGGGAAAGTCAAAAGTGTTTGGATGTCGGCGGGATTAATATTTGTCAATTTTTTGTTTACTATTTCTTTCTTTTACACTTTTTAAAGTAAGGTTAATTTTGTTTTACCAATACCCATCGCATCACAAACACGCTTACGTATAGATAAAACTGGTAGCAACGGATCTTCATTGCTCTTTTCCGCAGTAAAATAAGCGTCTACATTCAATATTAATGCATCTACATACGTCGCGGTTATTAGGTATACATACACTAATTGAAGTTACAATCGGTACTATACGATTTTAATGTAGGGACCGACTACATTGATAACCCAGGATTACTAAATACCTTTTATTAATCCAACAACAAATCCAACAAAAATGAATCAACAAGCCAAATTAAAGCTTAATTTTTTCATTAAATAGTGAAATTTGTTTGGATTACTTACCTACCTATCTTATTATGTACAATAAATAAAGTCATTAAAAACGGATTTGGTTGCAAAATTAATCGGGCAACCAAAAAAAATAATGACCCCCAATTTTTCAAACAAGAAGTCCCTTATAAAATAAAATTCGTTACTTACGAAATTTATTTAAAAATATTAGGGGAATTTACTTATGTACTTCTTATTTGTATAGTTGAATACTGGTTATCGAGTTTCTAACGATAATCCAAAACCACCGTTTATTCGTGAAATTTGCTTATAAATGATGATTTACGATTTCTTAATATTAATAGGTTTTTAGCAACAATAAAAAATTGTTAAGTAACAATAGCGGGATAGTAGAAAAAACATTCCTTAATTTTTTTATTTACGTTTTTAATTTTTTATGCCTGTGATTGTAAATGAAAAATAAATTTTTTTTTATTTTTTTAGCGGGGATATTTTAAAAGCCTTTAAGGAACAGCTTTAAGAGATTTAAAAAATTCCAAGTTTTTAGTTCAACAATTATCAGGGTTTATATAATGACTTTCAACAAGTAAAATTTTCTAATTAACAAATGTATAATTAATTGAAAAATTAAGAAACATTTTTTTGCCGACGGATTATTGTTTATTGATGTGTCTAGATGGTACCCAAACTTTTTTATTCGGTATTATAAATATTTACTTGGTTAAAATATTTTTTTTTGGTTAGGTGTCAAATTCGGTCACACCGCATGGAAGCAAAGCCGCGCGTTTTCAGCTTTTTTTCGCCACTAAATTAAAATTATAAATATTGCCGGAACAGTTGCGGAAGGGAAATTTCCTGCTCTTAAATTTTTTTCTTAATTTTCGGATATCTCAAATAGTTTTTAAAATATTTGCAAAAAACTTAACCACCTTTTTTATAACTTAATTTAGAAATGACCTGCGAATTATAACGGGACTGCTTACAGGACGTCTAAGATACCACCTCGGAAGGTTAGGTCTGAACCAACAAACAAACTATACGTTTCGCTGCGTGGAAGACGAAACTGCTGAACATATATTATGTTCCTTCCCCGGCCTGGGAAGAATAAGGTTTAACATATTTGGTTACACCAACCTAGAACCTACCGATTTCAAAAAAATCTCACACTATAGAAGAATGCATAAAGATACAGAAGTGGTCAATATTGTAAAACAACAAATACTTGAATATTTTGGACATATCATGAGACACCCAGAAAAGTCTGACATTCTACATCTTATAATACAGCGTAAGATTAATAGTAAGAGACGCCCCGGCAGACGAAGAACTTTCTGGCTCAAAAATCTCAGACAGTGGTTTGGTCTCACCACTATACAACTTTTTCGAGCGGCTACCAACAAAATAATGATTGCAAATGGCACCTAGAAGAAGAAGATACAACCATTAACTTCGTGAGAAGGGCTGGATTGCGGTGAATTGTAACCTCTAGGGGTGAGCCACAATAGATCTATTAAAGGTCGCAGTGGAGGGGCGACCACGCCCCACTTACATGATACCTAACCTAACCTATAACTTAATTGTTTATAACTTTTGCAATTTGTTTCTGCAGATATTGGTTATAAACTAAGTTGTTCTTAATGCAGTTACGAATCGAATGACCTCTTGATCATAATTTTCGGTGGGTCACAATGTATGTAAAATAAAAAAACTTTAATCTCTTATGGTAGTAATTAGTTTAAATCTGTTGGCATTACTGTTACATTAATAAATATCTTACCTTCGTAATTTGGAAATTCTTCCTTATACATGTGATAAGTTTTTGCATGAGCTTTTAATACAAAATATGAACACTGGTATTCTTCCAACCCGCTACTATTTAACGCAGGTGAAAGAGTTGTACCACCGTACCCATAGTGACAAATTTGCTTTGGTTCGTTTATGGTTATCCAGAGACCAACCTGTGGATAATTTTTTATTACGATCCTAGCGTAATCTACAAAAAGATCTATGATCTCGGAATTATTCCATCCGATATTGATTAGGTTTTGCGGTAAATCCCAGTGGTATATGGTAGCTACAGGAATCATATTATATGAAATAATTTCATTTATTAAGTTATTATAATATTGGATTCCTTTTTCATTTACTTGGTCAGCATAACCGGTTGGAAGAATTCTAAAAAATTACTTTAATTTATCATTTTTTTACCTTAATCACATAAAAACGTTCATTAAAATTACAATAAAATCTTGTTAGAAAATTACGTCTTGTACATTGTATACTATGTCAATAGAATCATTTGCCTTTGAAACACGATTACTTATTATTGAATGGTGATAAAAATTCAAATCTATACCTTGACCATGAAATAGAAAATCTATAATATTGAATTCCCAATTGCGCTGCCAAAGCTACATCTTCCTTATATTTATGATACGAATCACAAGCAATGTCACCTGTGTCATTGTTCAGTATCGGAGAAGGATTTTGATGCACAAAATGATCCCAGATACTTTCACCTTTCCCATCCTCATTCCAAGCACCTTCTATTTGATATGCAGAAGTGGATACACCAAACATAAAATTATCGGGAAATGATCTATAACTTTCTGAATGTACATTTCTGTAAAAAAAATACCAACATTTTAATTGACTTTGTTTCTTCTTTTCTGCTTCTACGTCAATTATATTAAACTGTACACCTTTTTCACAATATAGGTATATTAAAAAAATTAAAAAATGTTTTATAATAATACACAAAGTGTTGGTAAATAAGTGCGACAAACTTCAGGGGGTGATTCTACATGAAAAAATAATGACAGTTTGCTATAGAAACGTATGTCCGCAAATGCTTCGTTTTTAGAGATACGGGGTGGTAAAGTTTTTCTTAAACACTGACGATTTATTTATTACTCTGATACCGGTCAAGATATGCAAATGAAATTTGGTGGGTTTTAAAAGGTAGTTATTGCGCAATTTTTGTCGTGCAATTAAGAATTTTATGTTTATCATTGACGCGCATACGGATAATGATCTCAATTTTTTTAAATAAAAAAATGTACGCCACTAAGATATTTCAAATTAAAAATCATGTTTAAATTTCTCGGTAAATTTGTTACAAAAAATCTCTCTTGCCTTTTTTTCCTATAGGGCGCCGTTTTTATGCAAAAAAACATCTTAACGCGTATTTTTTATTTCTTTTATTAATTATCTTAGTAGCCACGCTACTAGGCTACTGTCAACATTCTGTTAAATAGGAATATATTAACGAAATGTCAAATTAGTGCGGATGTGGTAAAATGAACAAAAGCAGGACGTCAAAAATGGAGAGACCATGTCGATAGAATGGACACAGGAAGGATAGCGAAATGGGCAAAAACACAGAAACCTAATACAAAGAGACCACCAGGAAGACCACCGAAAAGATGGCGCGATAGCTGGACGTCCGCATCACAGGAGCTAGGATGACAAATCAAACAGGACCGTGTCCTACAGCAAGAAAAAGAAGAAAAGTTTTGCCTTACAAATTGGCAGCATAACTTTGATAATATCCTTCATTCAATGAAACTACCTCTTTTTCAGTAAAATTTCTTGCTCGATTTATTTTTCCAATTTTTCGGGGTCAAAAATTAAGCATTCTTCTACAAAAAACCGTAATACTTTTAAAAAAACCATTGATGAGATTACTTTTAATGAAAACATTTCACAAGTACCTATTGCACAAAATTGTTTATGTTTTAACAAATTCTTTAAAAGTGTAAATATAAACGAATTGTTTTGATAGCTGTCATTATGATGATGATAAATGAATAGAAAGTGTGAAAAAGGTCTAATTTTTAACACGCTTTTATTAGTTTCACCTGGATGTTTGTATGTTTGTTTGTAAATGACTATTTGGCCTTGATTTTTCGCTACTTTAAGCGATCAGATTTAATTTAAACTTCGCATACTTGTCAAAGACCGACAACAATGCAATAATTAGATCACAATATCCGATTATCCTTATTAGCTTCGCCAAGATTCCTAAATTTCTTCAGGGATCCTTTGCATGAGAGTAAGAGAGATAAAACTGGAACGTGGTAAGAAACGTGCCGACGGATGAATGGCAAGAGTGTAAGTAAAAAATCGAACTAAAAAGCGAAAAATAAATTATAGTTTAAAAAAACTAAAAAACACGCTTTTAGAGTTAATCAAACTAAAAAGTAAAAAGTAATTCTTAACATAAGAATAAAATTACTGAAGAGAAAATTAATGTCACTGTTCTAAAAGCGTGGGGTGCTTTCATTCCGAAACGCAGAGTTAGTTTAAAAATGTCATGCAAAGCACCCCACGGTTTTAGAACAGTGACAATAATTTTCTTGTCAGTAATTTTATTCTTATGTAAAGAATTATTTTTTACTTTGATTAACTCTAAAAGCGTGTTTTTTAGTTTTTTTAAACTATAATTTATTTCCTAGGCACTGCAGTATTGTCTGCTTTTTGTAACTTTCCAGCTTTTCAGTTTAGTCATATCTCTTCAATTCTCCTGTTAAGGAATAAAAGCTCATGTACTGCTATTGCCCCAGGTAGATCACTTAATTGGTCTTATATATACTCCAGGTTGTGCTTCCAACGGGCGGTGGCTTCGAATTCGAAGATAATATGGGTGGCTGTTTCCTCCTTCTCATTACATAATCTGCGTATAGGTTCTGTATCACACACGCCTATATTGTGCAGATGTTTCCTCAAAAACCAGTGTCCGGTACAAGGCCCTACAACTGTGCTGAGTTAGCTGTCATTAACAACAAGAGAAAATATGTATAGCCTACTATTCAAATAATCGATAAATTTCAAAAACGGACATAATAAAAAGATAAATTAATTTTTTGGATAATTTTATGCTACATATTGCGTAAATTTTGTCCAAGAGTTTATTGAATAGCGTGAAATCTAAAAACACATTTTACGCAAGGTATGTCAAGGCTCTGATTTAAAAGCTGTGTAAACATATTTAAAAACGCCAAACTAGCTCTAATTGTACTAACGATGGTACTAACTTGTAGTGGTGGTATTTTGAACCGGTTTCGATCCCGCCCGAATTAATTGATACACGCCACTGGTTTTATTTAATTATTAATGTCTATGAACATTAGTTGTCGCCAAGCGATAACGGTTGGGAACTTTTTAATTCTCCGTTTTACTTAATTACATATTTATTTATGATTTAATAATTTTTGTCGACTCGTGCGGAACATACAGGTTCATAAATTAATAAGGTACTAATTGTTAGTAAAATTGGACAAAAAACATTGGTTTGGTAAAATATTCTACAGTAAAAGCTTCTTATTCGCGCTTCCTTAACTCGCGTTTTGACTATTCACGGATTAAAAAAATGCGACCCAATTCCAGTATTCGCGGCTAAAGATTTCAATAGGTATCCAACCCAATAAATATCCTTTGTAAACGCTTTGTCAAATGGACTAATAAAAAAGTAAAATAAACCTTATTACAACTGTCTAAAGTATGTTGTTAAATGATATCGCCGCTGTATTGGTTCGGCCTTTGACATAAGTCACCTTCGCCGCGGTCGGCAAAAACCATTGCCTAAGCCTGAAGATAATAATAATTCAATACGGTCAAAAACATAATATAAATTACCATTCCATATTCGCGGCATATTTACGGAACATATACCACGCGAATGAAGAGCTTTTACTGTATTTAAATAATAAAAAAAAAGAAAGTTCGCATTTATCGTACTATGATTTGTATACAAATTAAAATTACCCACTAAGTTCAAATAAAGATAAATATTTACAATCGCCACTTTTGCGAAAAACGGCTTTAAATTTTTATCAATAACGAATAATATTTTATGCAATATAGAAGAGGGGGAAGTTTTTGAACCCCTAAAAAAATCTAGGATCGTTCTTCACCAGGTACCTAATGTTGGTGTTGGGTTAGGTTAGACTAATTTTTTTAATTTTACTGCCTCAATTAATATCTACTGATTATTATTAGCCTAACCTAACCTAACACCATCATTACCTGGTGAAAACGAACCGAATTTTTTTTTAGTGGTCCAAAGCCATGCGCCTGCTTAATATTTCTTGGTATAATACATACTTGTAAAGAACGATAGAAAAAAATTTGGAGCACTTTCAAGGTGGAGCCGTAATTCGACAAATTTACCTGGTTTATTACAAATATCTCGGTTCCTATTGCAAATAAGCCAAAAGTGATAAAACCAATTTTATAGGCATTTTACATATCTACATTTTTTGCTTAAAATTATTTCCGTATCTTTTTAAGTTTTTGAGATATTTTCAAAAAAGTAATTTTAGTGGTTTAATTTTTTTAGGTGTCCAAAGCATGCCCCTCCTTAATATAACTTGAAATACTACATACTAGTGATAAAAAACATGTCATAAAAATTTGGAGCCATTTTTCGCAAAAGCCGCGATTGTAAATATTTACCCAAATAAATTTATCATTTTAATCACTAAATAAAATTCTAATTTCATTAAATTTAATATTAATAATTATTATAATATCCTTGCATTTAATTTTTATTGCATAAAAAAAATTTGTTAATAATTAAATGTTTCTTGTCCTCTATTATTTACATAAAACTATAAAACTAACTTACTCTATTAATAACAACACAAGAAATAAAAAAGAATATTGAAAAAACATTTCATGTACTATTACCACCTACATACACACAGCTGTTTAAATTCAAATTAAATCTTTTTTTAACTACTTCGTCTACGATAATATATTTATGCTCAATTTAAGATAAGATAACTATTTTAAATATTTATTTTATTAAATCCAATAAAAAATAGCAAATAATATTACGAGGTATGACAGTAAACCAGTAGGACTGGTACAATAAAACTAAGTTCAATCTATCTTTTCCATTGCAGTTCTGCAGATTTGCATTTCCGCTCCCAGCCGTAAGAATGCAAACTTGCATTCTTGCGTTATTGTATTTCTGTACGGTCAACTGAACTGCACCCATAACTCCTGCGCCGTTTACTAAAAAATCTGGGGGTTACTGTAGGATTTCGAATTTGAATATTTGGGGTACTATTTTGCTCTGTGCATAAAGGAGTCTTAGTTCCTACACTTATGTATGGTAGTGAATGTTGGGTTTGGCAGAAAAAACATGAAAATAGGATTAATGCTGTGGTGATGAGTAGTCTGAGAAGTATAGCCAGAGTGACTCGGTTGGATAAAGTAAAGAATAGTGAGATAAGAGAACGATGTGGTGTAAAAGAGGATGTGGTTACAAAGATACATAAAGGAATGCTTAGATTAGTTGGACATGTAGATAGGATGGATGAAGAAAGATTGACGAAACAAATTGGTGAATGGACAAGTCGGTAGATGTCGACCTCGGCGACCATATCTCGATCAGATCAACATTGTTTTAAAGAAAGGATAGGTCAAGAGTACCAACAACCGACGAGCATGTATGAGAGCACTGATGAAAGTAGAGAAAGCAAAAGATGTATGTACCCCTGGACCCCTGTTTTATGCTCTTTCGCATTCGCAATAAAAAATAGTATGTGCAATCCGTGTGATGTTGTCGATTGCTCACTCGAGCGAATGAACGCTCTCGTGAGCTATCGCCAACTTTCGCACAAGTTGCACAATATACTAATACTGAAATTTTAGAGTTTAAACTCTAAAATGCTTTTTTTTAGTTTATATTACATCTCACACTCAATATGTCTTCACTACCTTGTATACTTCCTGGCACCTAACTTGAAGCACTGAACATACGTACAAGGTAGCTCTACAACCCAGGGTAGGTCTTTGCTGACTGCACTATACTCCTCCAGGCCCCCCGGTCCTCCATCAGATTCGTGTCCAGAGGAATATTCATTTCTGTGAGATCTGCTTTGATGTTGTCTTTTCATCTTTGGCGTGGTCTCCCAAGTGGCCTTTTTCCCGACGGTCTCTCCTCCCATATCAGTTTCGTCAGTCTGTCATCTCGTATTCTATGGACATGTCCGTACAATCTTAGTCGATGGGACTTGATTTCTTTGACAAAATCCCCATCTCCATGTAGCTGGCTAATCTCGGCGTTTGTCCTGATGCAATAATGGTTGCTATTAGGGTCGTGAAGCACTAAAGATGACTGATAAATCAGTCGAAAGCGCTTTGCATTATTAATATACTTCATAAAAAAATTACTTCTCTTTTCTATAAAATTTAATTTTCTAACGCGTTTAAAATAGTTATTTTCCTAACAAGTGCGCCAAGTGTCACTTTTCCGCACGCAAATACAGTAGGATGAGTTTTCGCGTTCGGAAAAATGTCACTTTTCGCACTTGTTAGGATCAATATTTTTCTTATGAGCTTTATATCAGATAACAATAATAATAAAAAATTATAATTTATTTAATAATTTTTTATTAAACTTTTAAGAAAGAACTAACTAAACAACAAACAATTACATATCAACACAAAATAATAGAAAATTAAATTATTTGTTTACAAAACTGATAACAAAAGAATAATTAACATTATGCAAATTGATTGCAGATCCGGTCAGTTTATTTAAAAGGGTTAATGAAGGTTGATTTAACTCGGAAGGGTGGTTGTTTATGTGGCTTGATGAAGATTAATTCAACGCAGAAGGCTATAGTTGTTTACACGTCCTCCTTAATACTATTTGTCCCTTTCTTGCGGCACTAGTATTCATGCCTCTAGGATGGAAATTGGTAGCTCCTCGCTAGAGCTGGTTATTTTTTGTCTTTCTCCGTAGCATTACAAGCCAGGGTGGGTTTTGGCTGCCTTCACCATTCGTCTCCATCTGGGGCGGTCTTCTGGGGCTTCCTGCCATGTGTTTGGGTCCACTTCTATTGTTGTGAGGTCTTTCCTGATGTTTTCCCGCCTTCTCAATCTTGGCCTTCATAATGGTCTTCTTTCTTGCTCATTTTAACAGCGTCTGTGTTTGTAGATTCTTGCTGTCAGAAACGAAAGAATAATCTGACATCATGTGTCAAAGTCGACAGACGCACGCTTGACAAGATTGTTGTGATATTTAATCTTGGGCTCGATGATTTTAAATACTTGGTACAAAAACCAATCATAGTGGTGGCTTGAAAATAAAATATTGAGGAAAATTCTAAAGAAAAGCTAAAAAATATCTTTAACATAAAAATGAATCGCCATTCGTTAGTATCGCAGAAACTGAAATACCTCTTGACCGATTAAAGTGAAATTTTTAGACAATCTTCAGATTAGCCTCGCAGGCATTCCTGTGAAGTTTGGTAGCGATCGGATCAGGAAGGGGGAGTAATATAAAAACTATCAAAACGGCTGATATTAGTGTCAAATTTATAGTCAGAAATTAATGAAATTTTGTTAATGTGTATTTATTGCTTTAACTTGAGAGATGGGATAGTTATTATCCCAATAAGTCTTTACGAAAGGGGTAAAAGGGGGTTGAAATTAAAAAAAATCACAAATGGCCGAAATTAGTTTGGAATTTATAGTTTTTAAAATCGCTGAGTTTAATAGTGACATTCCCAATTATGTAAGCACATATACAAAATGGGTGGGAAGAGGATGAAATATATTAAAAACGCCGATATTAGCGTCAAATTTATAGTTTTTGGGGTCGCTGAGTTTGATAGTTACATTCCTAGCATTCCTGTTAGCACCCCTACGGAAGAAATGGTCAAGGAATGGAAATAAAAACTATTAAAAACGCCGATATTACTGTCTAATTTATAGTTTTCGGGGTCACTGAGTTTCATAGTGATATTTTTAAAACAGGCAAGCCAACGTTCGAGCAGGACAACGTCTACCGGGTCCGCTAGTATAAATATATGACTTACTCGTATTTTTAGGCAAAGAAGCTCTAATTAGGATAACAAAAATGTCCAAAACACCGTGTAATAGTTTAAAAATTTTTTGGTTAGGTATAGAAATGCTAATATTTAATGCACATTTGCAAATATTTTTATTTTAAAAATGTTTATGTAGCAAATAAAAAAAATATTTTGTTTGTAATTAATTTAAAGAAAATTAAGTTCAATAAACAGTAAAAGTTAAAAATAAATTTTCATTTATTGAACACAAAAAATAATTCGGTCTTATAAAAACTATATTAAGTATAATAATATTTACATACATATAATGTTAAATCAGTAATGCACAACAGACACTAAAAGAAACAAAAAGACAGTCGACATTAGAATATTTAAGTTATAAATTACTGTTCCCACACTTCCAACGTCTTCGTTATTAATGTTATCTGATGAGGTCGGCAAACGTCTGGTTTGGACAACATTTTTAAAAAATTCTGCTGATTTCTTCGGAGTTCTTGTTCGATTGGGATCGTTGAAGTCGACGTGGTATAATCCAAAATGTTGACTAAAAAATTTTTACAAAGAAATTATGAATTTATAAAATTCCTATTAATTAATACATTTTTTGTAATTTTGGTATAATAAGTGAAAATATTTATTTAATTTTAAAAACTAATATCGTCACTTAAAAAAATATTAGTATAATATTTACTCAGTAATTTTAAAATTAAGAATTTAAAATAAAAATTTCATGAAACTGTTTGTTTTATTATACAGGGTGGCCAACCGAAAACGATATAGAGCCATTTGCAGGAACCTCGTCAACATTTTAGTAAAACGCTTAGAGTGTATTTTCAACCGTACCAGTTTCTCGAAATATCGTTTCAATCGTACTTTCTGTTGACTGTGTTATGGGTCTTTTTGGATATTTATCATTAAATAAATTACCAAAAAATGCCAATGACGTCATCACCTTAATGTGTATCACCCTGTATAATGAAATTTTGGTGTAAAATGTAAAACCTTAAAATTAAAAATCGACGCGTTTTGGATGTTTTGGAAAGGCTTTAAGTTAAGAACATATCGAATTTATTTCATACTTTATGGACGCAGTGTATGAATGACAACTTCATGTTTGAGCAAAGATGGAAATTTTATAATCAGTTATATATTTTAAATGCATACCTTAATGACTTTATAAATTACCAGTTTATTTTAAATGATCAAAAACACACCTTACCTATAACCTTGAATCCATTCAAAGTTGTCCAATAAACTCCATGCCGCAATGCCTTTGAGTTTTACATTGTATTCATACATAGCATCGAGAACACTGTTAAAATGACCCTATGAACAATATGCACAATAATAAATTTAAAACACTTGCTATAATACAATTAAAAAATACACAGAAGAGTGAATTATATTAAACCAGTGTTTTTCAACCCGTTGGTCGCGACACCTAAGGGGGTCGACAAGCTTTGTTCATGGGGTCGTTATCGCAATCTAGGTAAAAGTAAAAAGCAAGGATTGTGTAGATTTCCCACCATAATAAAGGCATACAATTACAATAAGAGGTCTGTGCCACAGTGTGTTTATGTGAAACAAAATTAACTTCAGTTTTAAAAAGTCTGAAAGATGGAAATAGTGAACAAAAAGTTGAAAAATATAAACCCCGCCGACATCCAAAGACTGTTGATGTATTTGAATTTACAATTCGAATAAGGATAGTGACGACAGTAATTCAGATTATGATTACTATAAATTTGATGCTTGATAATACCGTTATTACTACATGATTAAACATATTTATTAAATTTGTACCGATAATTTTTTTTGTTGCATTCCCTTTTAACATAATTAAATATGTGCCTATTTCTAACCAAAAAACTCATCGAGAGCTACATCAACGATTTCTGTTCACAATACAGCAAGAAATAAAAATTAAACCTCTCAACAAAAGCAAAATAATAAACAAAAAATTTTCGGGTTTAAATCTTAGGGGAATTTAATAATGTACCTCTCAACACAGCGCACCCGTTAAGTCGATGCCTTGGTGGCTAGTACGATACCGTCGTATAATGGTGAAACGAGCCATATTGTCGTAATATGATGTAGTGTTGAATTTTTAATACGGGAAAACATTAGATTTTTTTATCCTTTTATCAGTTTTGGTGCACACCTCGATGATATTTTGGAATATTATCATTTATTTTTAAATATGATAACTACTTACTGCATAATACTCGATTCTAATATCATCATCCAAGGTTGTTCCATCGTCGCAAACACCAAGTTCGGTTATAAGAATTTCTGGGTCCTTGTACTCGTCTTTGATGAATTTTAAAAGGTTGTTTAGACCCCAAGGAACAATCTTAAAATGTTTAAATTTTGGTGTTATATTTATGTCACTTAATTTATTTAAAAACTTAAAAAAAAGTTTGCAATTTACTTAACATATCAGCAGCATAAATTGTTAAGCGAAATGTCTGTAGTAATTTTTATTGGTAAAAATTTGATAGAAAGTATTAAAATTTTTATTAATTTTTTTGCAACCTTCTTTTTGATAAATTATTCACAGTGAAAAATTTATTCTGGATTTTATAATATGTAGCAGGGGTGTTCAAATAAAACAGCATATTGTACATGTTTGACTACCCATTAATTAAAAGCTTTAGGAAAAACATTTACAAAACAAATAAGAAACTTTTGGTTCCAATAAAGAAATTTTTAGTTCTAACAAAAAATTTTAAAAGCGATTTTTAAATTTATTATTATTTTTATATATTTTAAAAAATCGTGGATATGTATTATTAACTTCCCAGTAAAAGTTATAGTAATGGGTCCGATTTTGCGAATCCCAAAGTTTGACATATCTCCACGTTTCAAGGTCCCCAGAGTCGAATACAATATTTTTTAGTTTTTTTGGTGTGTGTGTGTGTATGTACGTATGTGCGTGTGTTCGTATATGCGTTCGGAATTATTTTTCGTCTCAATTATCTCGAGAACTAAAAATGATATCGACGTGGGACCAATTGCATTCGACACATAATAACGCAACTTAGAACTAATTTTCAGCAAAATCAGTATAGCTGGAAAAAAATGGTAAACTATCTGAATTTTGCAATAAATAAATTATACTATTTTCAATACAGAATTTTAAGATCTTTTGTATAATATTGTATGTTAGGAATATTTGTATGAAAAATATGATGACAATATTTCATAAAAAAAAATAGTTTTAGAAACTATCGTGTCGCACCCAGACCACTGATGTTTTTATACAGTGTGTCTAGTCAAGTTGAAATTGAATGGAAAACTTTTTTATTATTAATTTTAGGAAAAATGTTATTCTTCATTAAAATTCTGCATGTCCTAAAACCAAATTCTATCTACAAGGTCAGTACTTTAGTTAAATAATAATTATTATTACTGTATTATTTGTACTAAATATTAAAAAACTCGAGGATTGCAGCACGCTTGGCCTGCTCACTGGCTACGTCGCACCAAGTGCGTACCTCTTCAAACTTAGGCCCGTGGCTGAGAAAAACTGCGGTGAAGAGGAAAAGAGCAGCATACACATTCTGTGTTGCTGCCCGATGCTAGCTGTGTACAGGTACCAAACTTGGGGCCGCATAATATTGGATCCAAGTGATCTAAATGAGACAGGGCCAATAGAAATTTTGCGGTTTGCCAAAACCAGAGGACTGGAATTCTGATGCCCTGAAGACACAGCGGTAGTCACAGAGGATCAAAGATATAGGTGACATAGGTGCCTATACCAGTGGTCCAACAGCAAACATGTAATGTAATATAAAAATAATAATTTTTACTACTTTTACTCTTTAACCCGACTAGGGTGAACTTTGACTGGACTATTACAGTTCCACAAACCCATTAATCGAGTCGATGTTTTCGGTTTTCTCTTTGTTACTTTTGCCAGTAGGTACTACGCGCACATATTTTTAAGGTCATAGACGGTAAAAAAATCCATGAGCTCTACCTATATTTTTGATAAAATCAAGAAGTGTTTTATTAAAAAGTCGGGTTTTAGGCCATGCGAAATTTAAGAATAACTTTTTTCTAAAATAAATAGTATAAAAGTTTGCTTTATGATTTCAACTTAAGTAGAGTAAAATACTTTTATTTGTGACAAAATCAAAAAATGTTTTAAAAAAAAGTTAATCGGAGTTGATAAATACATTTAAAATTGCAATTGTATTCATTTGAGTTAAAAACAAATTTTTAATTGAATCAATGTGTAGAAAAATTTGTGGAAAATAAAAAAACCTGATTTTTTAAGATAAATGGATATAACTGCATATCTGCATCTATTTTTTAGTTATGATAAAGTTTTTTAGAAATACTTCTTGATTTTATCAAAAATAAAGGTAGTTTACTCATGAGCAAAATTTATATTTTTTTACTTACCTCGTATACAATTGCAAAAAAATGACCATGTAGGACTTTTTATAAAGAATAACTTTTTTCCTAAAATTAATATTAAAAAAGTTTTCCATATGATTCCAACTTCACTAGACGCACTGTATAAAAATAAAATATAAAAGTTTAGTTGCTTTAACTTTCAGTGATCTTTAAAAAACGTAGATGCACAAATTCGTTAAAAAAAATAAATTAGGTAAATATTTAAATTTTTAAGATTTATTTTTATCCAGCACTTACTCCATTGTTATTACATCCTAATTTTGCACCTGGAACCAAAAACCTGTTAACTCTAACATCATTTTCCCAGCTTGTAATGTTAGTGTTACCCTCCAGTGCATTTTCTACAATATTTGTATAATAGAAGTTTAATGATAGAAAATCCGAGGTTCCTTTAATATAGTCGATCTCTTCCAACGAAAGTATTGGTAAACGGCTTGTTATGTAATTTTCCATCATACTTCTTTCATTTATCCGAGTTCTTACATTTTCTGGCCAATTTCCAATGTACAAAGGATGAATATAAATACCACACTAAAACAATATCAAATGTATTTTACATTTCTGACATTAACTTATTTTTTAACAAATGTATTTTTATACAACTATTAATAATACAAATAAAATCAGTTTACTTAATGGAAAATATAAAATATAATAATTATTTGTGGTACCAAAGGCCAAAATCCAATAACTTTGTACATACATACATAATTTCATCTACTTTTATCAGTCTTCTCATACATGCTCGTCGGTTGTTGGTACTCTTGACCTGGCCTTTCTTCAAAACAATGTTGATCTGATCAAGATATGTTCGCTGAGGTCGACCTCTACCGACTTGATCATTATCACTCGCCTTATAAATTTATTTCCTCAATCTTCCTTCATTCATCCTTTTTACGTTTTGAAACCATCCAAGCATTCCTTTATCTATCTTTGTAAGCACATCTTTGACACCACAGCGTTCTCTTATCTCACTATACCTCACTTTATCCTTTCACTACCATACATAAGTATAGGAACCAACACTCCCCTATGCACAGCCAAACGTACCTTTTTTGACACTTTCTGGCTGTTCATAAAGCTATGCGGTACCCCATTCATTTGTTTTCCTGCCAACATCCTTTGCTCAATGTCACTGCCATACTTTCCATCTCTAGTAAATTTTGAACCCAAGTATACAAACTCATTTACTTGTTCCACTCTTTCACCCTTAATCAGAACCTCACAGTTTATCATACTTTCTTTTTTTTTAAAAACCATTACTTTCGTTTTGCTCGCATTTATTTTCATCGCTTTGATTTTCAGGGCATCATGCATAACATTAACTATCGTCTGCAACTTCTCTACAGGTGACGCTAATATGAGTTGATAATCGGCGTAGAGAAGATATTTGACGATCAAATCATTTATTTTCAATCCATACTCACTCTCTTTCAAATCTTTTAAACAATCGTCTATGTATAAGTGAAACAGCTATGGCGAAGCCACAAATCCCTGTCTCACACCTTTTTCGATGTTAAACCAGTCCGTTTATCCTGACTAAGCAGTATATAAAAAAAATGGTAGGATAAGCTGCATTATTATGTTATAAGTTTTGTAAAACACTTTTTATTTATTACCTCAAAATTAATGACTCTTTGTGCTGCTTCTTTGTCTGATATGGAATTTGTCAAAGGCTCGTACCATTGACAGTCTATGGTAATTGTCATTTTTGCTAAAAAATATTGTGAAGTAATTAGAATTCTTGATTACCTACAGTAATATAGACAATTTGCCTCGCAAATTAAGTTGGTTAAATGCTTTACACAAATTTATGTATAATATAAAATTTAATTGAATTGAATAATTATATGATAGTCAATTCTCTGACATATTTAACAATAAAGGATGCCAGTAAATCGGCAAAAAATGTAAAATTTAAACATCATAAAATCATATTTCAATTGGACTTTTATTCTACTTAAAAATATTTAAACAAATTTAAAATGTTTTATAATTCTGTGAATATATTAACCCTAACCTGTAGTGTGCCACTGGCGTAATTAATAATAATGATTTATGGCATTTAAAATTTAATTACCCTCAAATGCTTTAAACATTTATCAAAATTCCAATATTTTAATGATTTATTTAAATTTATTCCTTGTGAAAACCATTGTTTATACATTAAAACTATTGCAGAATAAAAACATAAATATGTTTAAAAAACATTTATTTTAAATAAAAAAAAATGACTTCCGAACTGGGAGAGTTCTGTAGGTATGAATAGTCATCAGAGTCACAGTCTTCGTACTACCTAAACAGATTTTAAGTATGAAGTGTGTGTTGGTTAGTATTACACAAAAACATTGGTTTGTATTGTATTTGGCTCATCTCAAAGCGTAATTTCTTGAAAAGTTGCCCGATATGTAGAAACTGGAGATGTATCTGAAAGGCACACAGTACGCACGAGATCTACAACCCATTATGCAAGAAATAAACCTAAGGTAATGGTACCTAATTTACGTATGCAGCTAATACAAATACATGAAAAACAAGTTTTTCCAGAACCATTATAAATCGTCTGTACAGTCAAGATTTGGAATGTATCCTGACTCAAGACGTGTAAGAGTATCAAGAGTAACAAGACGTGTATAAAGACGATTGCAGAATGTACAGGAGGTTCATTCTTATGGAGGAGGTGCAGCAATGGTTAGTGGTGGAATTGATATCGGAGGAGGGAGGACAGATCTATTAATGCTGTAGCCAAAATTTCGTACCAATTTAGGATAATGAACGACCACATGTTGCGGCAAATACCTTAACAAGAAATGGATAAATTAATTCTATTCATGAAAAGACGATGCAGAGCTATTATAAATAATTAAGAAGTACAGAACACTAATTAATTAATTTTATTGTGGAATAAAATTAGTTTAGGTTATTGGTTATTGTCAAGTTTTTTCGAATTTTTGGTAAGAAATAAATGTTTTCAAACAAATACGTTGTAATGAAAAAAACAAGTTTATATTTCTTTATTGAGCAAAGTGCTTTCGGCTAGTTAGCCATCATAAGTGATAATCTGTCAGGTTTTTTTAAAAACTATTTATAAATTTTCCCTCAATTAGTTTCGTATGTATTGTTTTTTAAAAATTTCCTATTTGATGGTCAGTGAATAATTTTTTAATGTTGCTGTTTACACGAGGAAAGATTGGAATAAACTATTGTTGTTAGTTTTCAAAAAAACTTGACAGATTAGCACTGATGATGGCTAACTAGTCGACAACACTTTGCTTAATAGAGAAATATACATGAAATACACAAATTTTTTTTATTTTATTGATATTTTAAATATGTTGTAGTTTAAATAAACTTTGTAAGAAAGAACTTGTTTTAATTTATCAATTAAAAAACCTCAATTTAGTTAAAAATTTCCAGTTTGGAATAGAATAAGCTTAGAATATTTGTATTTTACCTTTATAGTGTGAAAACTCTTCTTTATACATGTGATAGGTTTTAGCGTGGGCCATGAGTATGTTATACCCGCATTGATATTCCGCCAGTCCACTACTCATTTTCTCAGGTGGAAATAGTCCTGTACCATAACCATAGCGACAAATTTGTTTTGGTTCGTTAATTGTTAACCAAATTCCCACGTTCGGTAAATTTTGAATGACTATCCTGGAATAATTTACGAAAATATCCGTAATTTTTGGATTATCCCAGCCAATCGATACCAACGGTTGCGGAAGATCCCAGTGATAGAGAGTTGCTACTGGAGTCATATTGTGCTTGATAATTTCGTTGGTTACGTTTTTGTAATATTCGAGTCCATTAGTATTAATTTGATCGGTGTAACCTGTTGGAAGAATTCTAAAAAGAAATCCTACAAATACATGTAAACTTTGGAACAAAATAAACGCAACAACATATTTATTTAATCGTAAAAATTGCTGTAAAAAATTAATTTTAATAATTTTTTATGGACATTGGTTACAATAAAAGTTAGAAAAAACGTTTTCGAATACTTAGATAGAATGAATTAGCCGCAATATTTCTCTATGAGCCCTAACCACTTTATGTTCGGACGGTATTAAAATATACAAAATATTGTTACAAATCCGGTCCTGTCAGCAACCGAGAAACAGGTAGAAAGATCTGGAACTGTGATATCGGAAATATAAAAGGGGAAACGATCATAACAATAATAAGTATCGGCTTATGTGTTTACGAATTATTAAATGTAAATAGTTATATAGAGTTGTAAAAGTTGTATTGCTAAGTGAATATCTAAGTAGTTAATGAAAATAGAAGTTATTGTATTGAAATAAACATTGTTTTTGTTATTGGATCGAGAGTTTTAATCGCAGAACCTAAGATAGAACTAAAAGTCTTAACAATATTTTATGATATATTTCAATTTTGTATGTTTAGTGCATTTTAAACATTTAATCATTTTACACGAACGAGTCACTGAATACAAAAAAAACTTGTCACAACATATCTAAGTTAAAACAAGGTAAAAAACTGTAAAAATGGAATGATAACAACATTTTAGTTGTTTTTTAACAAAGAATTTAAGTTATTTTAACATAGCGTAACATCTCCTTGAGCTTTTATTACGGCTTTTATACGCAAGGCATTGTTGCCGCAAGCTTTTGTCATTCTTCAGCAGGAAAAGAGTCCCAAATTTCTTGAAGTTTTATACGTAGATCCAGAATAGTGCGTTGGGGATTATGTCCAAGATAGTTTCATTTTATGCCAAAGTGTCTCAATTATGTTGAGGTATTACAGAAAAAAATGTCATCTTGTTATTTTCACGTAAATAAACGGAAAATTATAACAATAAGAAGATATGATAAGAGAAAACAATCACTGTAATTATGGTTATGTTTTCACGCTATTCAAGCTCACAACTGACTACCAGTACTCTAGGCAAAACAAAGCCTAACGATTGCTAGTGACAACTAACTTATGGCCCACTTTGTATATCTAATTAGAATTCATATATCCAAACATGAATGATATCTTTTCTTAAATTAATTTAAGATAAAAGATGTAGGTATTAACCATTTATTAATTAATTATAGTTTAACCCTTACCTTGACCAAGATATAGAAAATCTATAAAATTGAACACCCAGACCAGCCGCTAATCTGACGTCCTCTTTATATTTGTGATAAGAGTCACAAGCTATATCGCCTGTGTCGTTGTTTTTTACTTTGGATGAATTTTGATGAACAAATCTATCCCACATACTTTCTCCTTTGCGATCTTCATTCCACGCTCCTTCGATTTGATAAGCAGCAGTGGCTACACCAAATTGAAAATAATCGGGAAAGGATCCATTATTGTTTGCATTTGTAAATCTGTAAAACATGTTTTTATTGTACAAGAAGGCTGTTTCTTTCCTACACTAACAACTTCTCTGTTCTAGAAATGCAAATCAATCAAAACTTATAACATTTTGATCTGTCTACTCAAATCTAAAAATATAAAAATCAAAATTCTACACATAAAATATTTGTTTATTTTATAAGGCAAATTAGCACGCAAATTAACGAATATCTACTGAATCTTCTCAAAAAAAAATAGTTAATAGAAAAATGTATCATCATCGGAAAAAAAATTATTTTGAATATTTACATACCAGCACCTATTTAAAAATTTATTTAAATTACATTATATTATTTTCAGGATATTTAAATTTAATATTAATTAATATTTAAGCTAGTTGTTATTTTATTTAATTATTGTAGGAATAAAAATAACTCTAAATAATCAAAACTTACTTTATTATTAAAACTAAAAAACAAATTTGTATTGAGTACATTTTTATAACAGAGAAGGTAACAAAAATATTGTCAATTTTATAAAACTGTAAAATTTTCATACTTACATGCTTTATATATACGTATATTATTATTTACAACTAAAAAATGAAAGATAAGATAATTCTTAGAATAATAAAAAAATCCGGGATTGGATGAAGTCGTGAATAGAATAAATAAAAAACAAATAGGGAACACCTAAATATTTAGCATATAATTGGCTTTTTTATCTTTAAAATTCTAGGAGGCATTTGTTTGTTTTATCCTTATCAAATTTTGTTGTTACACTAATTACTATGGCAACAAATCTAAAGGATTTAATTTTAATGCTACAATTCCGTATTTGCGCACCAACATTATGAGGTCCAGAAATGCCAAACAAATGTATTCCCCTTTATAGCTCAGTGGTAAAGGCACCTGCATTTTGACAGTGGAACCAGGGTATGAATTCTGCTGAAGTCAAAGTTCATTCCGTTATTTCTCTTGAAGACCTTAGCTCAGAGCTCCTCTACTCCGCTCCACTCTGCCATCTCCTCCTACTCCCCTACTCTTCCTGCACTAATATAAATTTCTTTCAGCTGATTATGATTATTCAGGATGACACAGTCAAATGGTTACGCGAACAAGGCTTCTTGAGACTCTCCTAATGCCAACCGTGGTATGTTTGGTTTATTCAGATGTGGCAAATGCAAAAACGAACGTACTGGTGCTGCTACAAAGTCATTCCTTCGTTAAGCTTGGATATACTGGTATCAATATAGAGAATGTACAACTGATCATACAAAACTACGACAATATCAGTAGCATACTGCTACTAGTCCAGGAGGATTTGGCGCATGAGTACCAAAAACTATTCCACCTCAATTTTTTTATACGATCCTCTTTAAATTGCCCTACTGATGACTTAAATGCATGTTGCAGTAGAGCAACCTTATGCCACATTGCTTAAACAATTGCAAAGTATTGTTATTTTCCAACCGGACAAATTTTTTTTTATATTTTTTATTGAAATACAAATAAAAAAGGTTTCATGACCTTTCATGAAAAAGTTAATATTTTTGGAGATATGAGTTTTTAAATGTTCGAAAAATCTCAAATTCGGTTACTTTTGAATATATAATAAAAAATATTTTGTTTGTATTCTTTATACAATAGGTAACAATATCCTTAATTAAGATTTGAATTTTTTTTATTGTTTATATCTATTTTTAATTGTTTATTACGCGCGCTCACAAGTATATATCCCTTACCCGCCTTCTCATATGCTGCATTGGCCTCTTTGTATCCTGAATCATTTATCTTAAAAACTATTAACTTTATCAACATGGTTAAGGAGAGCAATGTTATTAATAATTAATTTATATCCATCTAAAAATGTTAATAATACACGAAATCACTGGCGTGTGTAACTAAATAAAGTGAATACGTAAACTATATATGTGAATAAGAATAAATATTTTTTCCAGGTTGGTTAGGTTAAATGGGAGAAATGTTTTTCCTACAGACTTAATGAGTGGAATTTAAGTACCTATAATTTTTTACTTGCACCTTTAATGAAAAAGCACTGGGATCTGTAGGAAAAATTGCTGTCAATTCATTACAATCACAAGTTAGCGATTCTGTTAATAAACAAGCAAAAAAAACTTATATTTGCCATTTTGTAATAAAGTATACGACACGGAATTTAAGTAATCTTTTAGCCATAAAGTCTGCTAAGGATAATAATTATAAATCTATTTTACAATGTACACAGATTACTTAATTATGGTATGGTAACAAACACCGTAATTAAATCTTTATTCTTTATATGTTTATTTACTTTTTAAATCAACTAATATTCATTTTAAAGGTGAAAAGGGTGTATTTATTTTTTTTATCAGTAATTTGCGATATTGAAATTGCACCGACAGGCGCAGAAGATCTTTAAAAAAGAATTTAATCTACAAAGAATAGAGGAACTGGAAGCAGATCGGCATCATGAAGCATGTAACAACAATAACTGTAGCTTATACCTAATCAGCACGGAGCCGGTGACACTAAAAGTGCACTTTATATGGATTCTGAAATTTAACATAGTAATTAATAGTATTTAATCATAGGTACAACATAGGCCCGGTGTGTCGCAGTTTATCCTGGCAAAAATATTTTTTATTAATTTTTATTTTTCTAATAATCATAAGTAATTTTTAATTTTATGGAAATTAATTGCAATTATGAAATAATGAAAAACGAAGTGCCCTAAAGGTATATATTTAGACCAAAACACCACCTTAAACTCTATTTTGTATGCCGATGACTTAGTACTCCTAGCGGTAACAAAAGACGACCTGCAGAGAAAAATATATACTCTACAAACAATCTGTCAAAAATACGACATGAAAATATCAGTAAGCAAAACGAAAAACATGATTTTTTCAGGTAAAGATCCAGTCAGGACAAAGATAGTCGTAAATGATATACTACTGGAACAGATAAAACACTTTAAATATTTAGGCTGCGATGTATCTTATGACCGAAGCAAAGACATAGAAGTAAAAGTTAATAAATTCACATATGTCTGCGGAACTATCAGCAGAACATAAAAGAAAAAACAAAAAAGTAGAATACAAGCACAAGAAATAAAATTTCTAAGAAAAGTGAAAGGTTGCACAAAAGTGGAATTTTTTTTTTTAATGAAAATAGTCGCAAAAAGGGTGGACCTATCGTGTGGGCCGCGGACGGCCCGCACTGCGACTACTAGAAGGGAAAGGGATTATAGAAAGGAAATGATTGTGGACCCGCTTTTTAAAAAGTTGCAGGTCATAGTTTTTTGGAAAAAATGATTTTGGAAGCTTGTTCCATTCCGTAGCAGCCCTGTAAAAGAAGAATTCTTGATGGAGATTGGTCCTTGTAGTGTCAATCTTGAGAGTAAATGGGTGAGACTGATCAGCGTGCCGAGTTCTTGGGTCGAATGTGGTAGATACTAAGAAACAGAGATATAAGAACGGAATTAAACTTCTTTAACATAAACGAGAAAATAAAGGAAAATAAAAATAAGTGGAAAGAACACGTAAAACGGATGTACGAGAAGAGGATACCTGCTAAAGTCAGATTTTATCAATGCCGTGGAAGAAGAGATATTGGAAGGCCTAAAACCTGAAGTAAAAAAGAAGAAGATAGAAATTAATTTCTTTTAGACCATTTTGTAGCAAATTTTATGTCTTTTTAAAAAAATTTGGTGAGACAACTCTCATTGTTGCAAAAAAGTTTGTCACACCGACATTTAATATCTAAAGTTCAAAAAATGTTTCACTTATCGCGGAATTACTTTTTTTAATCTCTTCCTTTTCATTTCTTCTTTCAAAATATTTTGGTGTGACAGCTAAAAACTTGTTCAAAATATCTGTCACACCACTTTATATTATAGCTTCAACCATTCAAAATCATGAAAATGAGGAGGAAGAATCTACAAGAATCTACAAGAAATAGATGTTATGGATGTGAGTAAATTTTTGTCTAATTATAATAAAGTATGATGTTTGTATATAGCTTAATCGTATGACCTTCATTTTTTATTTCTATTGTTCCTGCATTTATAAATAACTAATGTATAGAAATTGACAAAATTATGAATAAATGGAATGCTAAATTTTATAAATAAATAATGTTTTCCAACAATATATTTGTATCAATTAAAGGACCTTTACTTTCCTTCCTGGTATTAGCTTATAAATTTCTTAAATAAATAAATTTTAAATATAAAAAATAATATTATGTTTCTGAAGTCATCTAAATCTAACTGGTGTAACAGATATTTTTAAAATAATAAATGAACAAGCACACTGATCAAAATGTAATGTTCAGCAGGGCTTCAAAGCAACTGACTAAAGGGACAAGGATAAGCTAAACATTTTTAAGGATTTTAGGGTATCTCAGGCATAATATATTATACATAGTAAGGGTAGCTCAATTCAAAAGTAAAAAGAAAAAGAACCATAGATGACATAGACTGTATTTTGTGTCGAAAATTAAAAACAGGACAGGAGAGAATTTCAATATGCTCCATTTTCATGATTTTAAAGGGTTGAAGCTATAATATATAGTGGTGTGACAGATATTTTGGTCAAGTTTTGAGCTGTCACACCGAGATATTTTAAAAGAACTAAAAAGGAAGGGATTAAAAAAAAAGTAATTCCGCGATAAGTGAAGCATTTTATAAACTTTAGATAGTCGGCGTGACAGACTTTTCTGCCACGATGAAAGTTGTCACATCAAATTTTTTTGAAAATACAAAAAATTTGCTACAAAATGATCTAAAAGAAATTAATTTCCATAAATTACTTATAATTATTAAAAAAAACATTTCTGCAAGGATAAACTCTGGCACACCGAGCCTATGTTGTACCTATAATTAAATACTATTAATTCCTATGGTAAATTTCAGAATCCATATAAGTGCACTTTTAGTGTGTCCGGCTCCCGATCTATAAGTTTTTGTGTCCGATTTTTTAAGTTCTTTTGGTAACCAAAATTTTGTTATTTAAAATTATCAGCTTGCATTAAACAAAAGACCTTTCAAAATTTATCTTTATATGCGTTGTAAAAGCAATTAATTATTGTTTAACATTTAAACCACTTCAGCACAGAACACACTCACATAAATAAAACGCATTTTTATTAAAGGTTATTTTTAATCTTTTCTAAATAACAAGCGAAAAAAATACCGAAAACATTTCAAACATTACATGCTAAAAATTTGTTTTTAAGTTTATAATTTAATAGATAAATCCAAATAAATAAAAGAAGTACATATATCCAATATTTATTTTTTATTGCAAATAAAAAATAAATAATAAGTTTTTCGAATGTAAAAATAACAAAATACGTTGTTAATCTAGTGTCATAAAATTTTTGATATTTTTTTCTCTCTATATTCAACTAGTATACATTTATTAAGTTTTACAATATGATTGCATTAACTAAAACTAAATTACATTAATCGTGAGTATTTTTTTACAACAGCTTTTTATGGATATCCTATCGCTAATTTTTACAAATAATTCGTGTTTTTATAGTAGACTCTTAAACGTTTGTAAAACATTGCAATTTTCTATAAAACACATTTTGATACTTCAGGATGTTTTATTTTTTTTGTAGTTACTTTTTAAAACAAACACATTTATATACAATTATAGTTTTCTATATATCGTGTTGAAAATATTATAAAAAAGCTAGAATAGCAAGAATAAAAAAATTTAATTGACCAAAAATTAATACGGAATTACAAACAAAAACTAATATTTTATATTAATGTAAATGGTTTTTTTTAAATTTCTTTTTTCTTGCATTTAAAACACTAAAGCATGAGGCTAAGCCTTCTCTTCAATTTTAAGAAAAACATGTAGGTACCCGGCATGGGTATTTTAAAAATGTTTTCATTTTATCATTTTTGGATATAAATATCTTATTGAAGTGAAAACTTCTTTAGCGGCGTTGTACACTTTTTTTGTAATGGGTTAAACTAGCGTCAGGACACGTGACCTGATCGAAAATTCGTAAGACGGATGGAGAGTAGACAGCTGGCGTGGCGTAGGAGAGGGAGTATCCCCCTCTGTTTCTACGGCGCGGCGAAAATGTATGCCTGCGCCGGCTGTTTCGTTTAACCATTCCAAAATATCCAAAACGCACAACGTTAATAGTTTTCACTTCTGCCGGCACTCCCAGAGTGCAACCCGTCATTTTTTTTTTATTTACTATTTATCAAGACAACATATTTGGGAACTACAATCAATGAGAGTTTACCATTCCTCGAAATACGTTGTCAAATAGAGAGGGCTCGTGCTGCATTCCTTAAAATGTCAAAATTGTTTAAATGCCACTTTCTAAACTTAACAACTAAAATACGACTTCTCCGATGCTATGTGATTCCTGTGCTCCTATATGGAGTTGAGTCATGGATGCAGCCACTAAAAGGTTGGACGCATTTGAGATATGGCTGTATCGACGGATACTAAGATTTTTTTGGACAGCTATGTTACAAACAAAAGAGTACTCGACATTTTAAACAAGGAAATGGAGATCATAAGTACAGTAAAAATTCAAAAATTGGAATACTTAGGACACATCATGAGAAACAGCGAAAGATACGGTCTGTTGCAGTTTATCCTACAGGGAAAGGTGCTTGGAATAAGGGGACCAGGCAGAAAAAGGATCTTATGACTTAAAAACCTGAGAACTTGGTTTGCAACCTCCACCACGGGTCTATTTAGGGCCGCAGTTAATAAAATAATTATTGCCAGAATGATCGCCAACGTCCGGTAACGGACAGGCACTGGAAGAAAAAGATTTATCAAGAATGTATTTTATTTATTTTAGGTAAGATAATGGGGCTATTGGCGAACAACCCACAACAAAAAAGTAACCGCCGTTGCATTACCTCAAGGGTGGTGTGAAATGTGCTAATTTTAATTGTAATGTCAGTTTCAAGTTAAGTTAGGTGTACATTTTTAAGTTTCCTCTGTTGAAAATACCGGGAGCCGCCACTAATCAGAGGCAATTTGGTCACTGTAAAAAAGTTTTTTACAAAACATGCATTTTAAATGCATCAATCGCCTCTTCTAATATTAAAATTATCGGCAACACAGTTTATTCTACACTGAACCAGTGATATACGGTGGTTTTTAATAGTGCTTTACTTTAATATAAACAATTATTTCATGAAGGCGATGTTGTTGTGATAATTCATGTTTAAAGTTGATTATTTTTTGACGTTTCTCGAAACCAATAGAAATTTTCAATTTCAGTAATTCATATAACAGGACACAGCTCATCTAATTCATTGAAACCTTACCTGCAATGGGATAATGAACATCATTCAAATTTAATTAATAACCTGAGAGAGAGTGGAGAAGTATCATTAACATTCAACACATCAGAACAAAACAATGTTGAAAAATCCTCCACCCAAGGACAAGACTTTTAAGGCGAGTTCATACAGCAAATAAAATAAAATAAGAAATAACATAAAATAAAATAAAGAATGGATGCAAAAAACATTGGTTTACACAGATGACTAAAATAAAATAAGAAATAACATATTGCAGTTTTTTTGACAATGGCTTTTGTGTTTTGTGCATAGCAGTAGGTACATAATCTCCAAATTGATTTGTTATTTTATTTCAAATACGGATTTTTTAAATTTTATCATTATCTAAAATTATCCAACTATACATCTACCATCCATTTCCTATTAAAAAATATTATAATGGATGATGCCATGTTTATAGAGCAGGTATCGACCTTTCCTCAGTTATACGCAAGTACATCAAAGCAGATTTCAGCAATCTACCAAAAGTTAGTGTCGACATGTTTGTAACTTTTTTGTCGAAAGTGCAGGTTTCAAGTTTAGAAATGAAAGGGACTAAACTACTACGGTATGTATAAATCACAGTTAAACTTTGTTTTTCATTCAGCAGCATCTAAATATAGCAATTAATTCAGTAATTGATCATGTTTTACAATTCCTTACATCGACTCGCTTAGGTGATAAAGCTGCAGTCTTTGGGTATTTTTATTTCTGCTTGAACTTTTTTCGATTTTTTTTAAGGATACGTAGCCACCTGTATACTTTTATCATTAAATATTTTAATATTTTAAAAACAATCTAAAGTTGAATCTGGGGTATTTTCAATGCTCTCAAAATTTCCTTTTCCTTTTCATTACTGCTGATTTAGGGCTTTATTGGTAAAATTCTATGTTCTTTTTCTTTTTCCTTTTTTAATCTAGGCGGATCGCCTGTTTCTTTTCATCGTCCCTCTGCCTATTGCACTGCTAAGTCGTCGCTCCATCGTTTTCGGGGGCGTCTTAAACTCCTGCGACCCATTGGTGATTTGTCGCGTGCTGTCCTGACTATTCTTTCGTTGTCCATTCTACTGATGTGCTCATTCCATTTTCTGCCGAGAACCCACTCATTAATGTTTTCTACCTTGCATGTCCTTCTTATATTCTCGCTTCTTTCTCTGTCCAAGATCGTCTGTCCAGTTATTCTACTAAGTACTCTCATTTCGGTTGTCTCTAGGAGTTGTTTAGTTCTCGCTGTGTCTGGTCGAGTTTCTGCCGTATATGTCATAGATGGTCTTACTATTCCCTTGTAAATTCTTGATTTGGTTTCTATTTTAATGTTTTTATTTCGCCATATTGTGTCATTTAGGCATCCTGCTATTCTTGTTGCCTTCGTTGTCTGTTCTCTCACCTCCGTCTCGACATCACCATAGCTTGAGATTTCTATGCCCAGATACATATATTTCATTTTCTGTTAGAGAACTTTTCCTTCAACTTCCAGTTTGCACCTTAATGGCGTTTTTGATGTCGTCATGCATTTGGTTTTCTGGGCCGATATTATCATATTAAGTGATTTGGCGGTGCAGTTAAATCGATGTAATAGTCGCTGCAGATCGTCTTCATTTTCAGCAACTAGTACTGCGTCATCGGAATAGCATATAACAGTAATTTCACGGTCATCCATTCTGTATCCTTTCAGTAAACGTACTTTGCTTATTACTTCGTCCATATTAATGTTGAAGAGCAGAGTGCTCAGGGAATTCCCTTGTCGAATACCTTGGCCCACAGCTATTGATTCGGTCGTGGTCCCAATTCTATGTTTTTATTAAAAAATGTGAGGTACCACACCTTTTTTCCAGTGAAAGTATTCCTCGAAAAAATTTTAAGCTTCATCCATTTTTTGACGTCATTCTCCATATCAAAGTGGTCTTCACAGCATCGAATGATTGTCTTAGGAGAATAATTGTCATCCCTTTCCGCAGCTTTGAACCAAGTTTTCTTCATTTTGAATCAAAAGGTCCAGTTTAAAAGAATTTATTTGGAAACTTTCTTGAAGTAGATGGTTACATTGGTACAATTAATTAACACGGCTTTTTTTCAAAGCATAAGTAGCATTATTATAACCATCCGATATTACTGGATGAACCATTCTAAATACTTTACAGTACCTATACAGGGTGGCTAACCGAATACGTAACTGAGCCATTTGCAGGAATCTCGTCAACATTTTAAAAAAACTCTCAGACCCGTCGATTTTCGATTAGAAATGGACATTCTTTTCTGGTATTTCTGACTCCACTACTTCCAACCCCAAGCGAGGGTAAGAATTACCTCGAAATTTTCAAATAACTTTGCAATAAATTATAGTATTTTAATTTTTTAATATACTTCTGGTCTATTATACATCGATTTCTTTAAAATGATAGTAAAAATAAATATATCGCATGTTGCCTATTATTTAGAAAAAATGCAAATTTATTTACAAATTAATATTGCCGAGTGAATGATATTTGTTGGTAAATAAAAATAATTTAACTTTTTTGGGTTTCTACGCAGTCACGAACAATGAAAATTGTGTTTTGTAAAAAATCTATCACTAGTAGATACTTAAAAACAAAAATCCCTTAACATGCCTTGCTATGCACTTCTCAGAAGAAGCAAATAAATTTTACAAATAAAAATTTATGAATCCAGAAGTACTTTTTTAAACTTTCCAACGGAACCTATTTTAATATTGTTTTTAAGTACGTTTTTATAAAACCAACATAAAATAAATCATCCTGAGCTGTGCTGTGCTGTTAGCTTGATGATTATAATTTACCCTAAAGAGTTACCAAATTTATCAAAATAATTTATTTAGCTTTCCATCACGTTTGCTTTTTGTTTACACAACAAAAGTATTTAAAACAGCAGAGCACTCATACCTACTTACTTTAAAAAAGTGGATTTTAAAACTACCTGCAATAATTTGTATTTTTATGAGATTTACTTATAAAATTTTAAAACAAAAAATTTAATTAAAAATGTAACAAAATCTTTATGATTTTGTAAATCTATGACCACAGTAGCAACCTTACTACGTGTGATATAAAAACATAAGAATATAGCTATTTATAGGAATATAATGTTTTTATTTTAATTATAATTAGAATATTAAAAACAAAATTATTTATAATGATAACTGTAAATAACTTAATAAGCTAAAATAAAAAAGCAAGTCAAGAGAAAAAGAAAATAAATTTGAAGCATTAATTAATAAAAAAAAATTTCAATTTGACATTCCTCGAGAAGTAATGTTTTAATTAAATATAGTAATATAGTATAGTAAAGTAGTGCCACATTGAAACGATTAATTAAGTACTGGTATTTTTACTAAACACCTTACAGTGAACTACAATTTACAAAAAATGGTAAAAGCAGACAGGAAAATTTAAGATATAACTGCGAACTATTAGGAATATTAAAGCAATTAATATGCAAATAAAAGGCTTAGTTCAGAATTGCAAAATGATTAACTACACAGGAACGCATTTTTGATTTTTTGCATAAAAATTATTCTAAAAACTTAAATTTTATTGATGCTATTAAAATATAAATATAGAAAATTACAATATTATTTTTGTCAGCGAATAAGGAAAAAAATGAATAAATCTGATTTTTAAAAACCAGCTAATTTGGCCGCATGTTACCTACATCATAGGTATAGAAAGTTTTTTACTCCTGGTCAACTGTTGACGACGTACAAGGCTCAAATCCGACCTCTACTGGAGTATTGCTCGTACCAAGGCATTCTCTTCGTCTTCTAGATTCCATTCAGAAAAGGGCCATTCGGTTGATAAACAGTTCAACTCTCACAGATACCCTTCACCCTCTAGAACATAGAAGAAGAGTTGCAGACCAGTCATTACTCTACAGATATTTCCATGGCAGATGCTCCAGAAAAATAAAAACTCCTGTACCACCATTGGCCACATTCGGCCGAAGAACTCGGCATGCTAATCAGTCTCACCCATTTACTCTCAAGATTGACACCACAAGGACCAATCTCCATCAAGAATCCTTTTTTTACAGGGCTGATACGGAATGGAACAAGCTTCCAAAATCAGTTTTTCCAAAAAACTATGACCTGCAACTTTTTAAAAAGCGGGCCCACAATCATTTCCTTTCTATAATCCCTTCCCCTTCTAATAGTCGCAGTGCGGGCCGTCCGCGGCCCACACGATAGGTCTACCCTTTTTGCGACTATTTTCATTAAAAAAAAAATATGTGGGACGATTAGATATCAAAAAACAACTACTTTCCTGGCTATGTGCCTAACGACGAACATTGAATTTTATCTGATAGATAATCGTGCATAATTCATTTAGGGTGATATGCAGATGCTTGTTAAGTAAAAGAAAGAATTATTAAATTTATCCATTCAAAGTGACCACCTATGGACAAATAACATATTTTAGCAATGTTTTGTAAACTGTAGTCAACTCAAAATTAAGTATCACAACAAAGTAAATTTAACTTTTAACATATTTTAAATAACATTTTTGCTTTGGTAGCTACCATGCTATGCATATTAAACCGTCCACGGTTAAATTTTTAATTATGATTATATTGTTTCTCAAATTTAGCTGGTAAAAATTTAAAAGAACGTTTCAAGTTGATTTACCAAAAATAGTTATCGTATTATTTATAACATTACTAAATATACTAATGCAATGAACTAAATGTCAAAATTAAAAATTACAAATGAAATTTAGTCTAAAGATATTGTTTTATTCTATATATAGTATTCACAAGACATTACAGCTTCGTTTCTATGACTTTTTATTTTTCGAATTTTTTTGTATCATCCATTTGGATCTGAGAGATTCCATATTTTTGAGGTTTTGCAGGTGATTCCACGGTTTCAATTGGTGCAGTTCATTTTCCAATGTTAAATCTTCTTCACTGTCGCTGTTCGCGGGGTTCGGTAATGCAGGCTTTGGCGCTATGACTGACACTGCAATGTAAGCTCTTGGATTCTTACTGATAGTGTTTGGCTTGCCTAGAAAATATAAATAAGTACAGCATACTTTAACACCCCTTACATAGATAAAAATTTTAAATTTTTAAAATAATTATCTTTTGACGTATAAATATAAAAATAATCTACCTGTAACTCTGTGATATGTAAAATTTTTAGGAAACGCTGATTTATTTGTTTTATTTTTCGTTTTTCCTGCGTTGTGCTGAAATTTAGAGTCTTTTAATTTTATATAGTCATTATTTACAATTTGTGTATTATTTTCATCTTCGTCGAAACTTGGCCAAGCCAACTGATGGTCCAATTTGTTGTCTCCTGTTTTTATTATAGTTTTGTTTGGCACATCTGTTTTATTCGAAATTTGATCGGAATCGGTGATTGTTACATTATTATTCACATTGGATATCGATTTCTTTGCATTCGTGGTGTGATTGTTCTCCGTTGAGTTTGACAAATTTTGAAGTTGTGTAACCACACTTCTGGAAGTTTGCAAATCTTGATCAATAGTTTCTGAAACAGCGAAAAATTAAATTTTACTGATGCAACATATACTACGAATTTTTAGGAATTATTCTTATTCAAAGAATATCTTAAATATATTTTATGCAAATGAGAGATTATCTGTACACTACAGAATTTTTTTCTAGTGTAGAATTTGCGAAGATTTTGCTAAAATATAATAAAGTTAAGTGGGTATTTAAACTGTACGACGTTCGACTATAAAGTACTAGAATTGCTACTTTATTTTCAAAATACTACAATCCAACTATCCTTCCCTTTAATCCTAACGGATCCCGTTCATTTTAGTCTTTCGCCAAAGCTGTGGGAAGAAACTTTACTTTCAGCTCATTTCCTTCTCTAACCAAGGAAAATGGAACACTAGCCACGACTGCCCAGGAAAAAGCTAATATTTTTGCGCACTTATTTGCTGGAAATTCCGCTCTAAATTCATCGGGAAAACAACCCCCGAACATTACACCTATTGACAGTCAGATGCCTAAGATCACCTTTCACCAACGTACTGTCAAAAAGATTTTGTTGGGTCTCAATTCAACAAAGCCTGTGGATCTGACGGAATCCCACCGATTGTTCTTAAGAAATGTGCCTCCGAACTAACACCTGTTCTTTGCAAGTTGTTCCACCACTCTTACGATTTGGGAGGTTTTCCGTTCAACTGGAAAACTGCAAGAGTACAACCAGTCCCTAAAAAGGGCAAAAAGACCCTACGTGCAACTACAGACCTATCGCACTGCTATCTATTATTTCAAAAGTCATGGAAAAATCCATCAACATCGAGCTCATGAAATATCTGGAAAACTCAGGAATTGTCAACGATAATTGTCAACGATAGGCAATATGGTTTCCGTCATCAGAGATGAACTGGTAATCTGCTCGCTTACGTCTTACACATATGGCAGCTATTTATTGAAAAACATGGTGAAACTTTAGCCGTAGCATTAGATATCTCTAAGGCATTCGATCGAGTTTGGCACCAGGGTCTCCTCGCTAAGCTTCCATCTTATGGCTTACCCCCTTAGCTGTGTTCCCTGCTAGCTAGTTTTTCTCTCAAACAAGTCTCTCCATGTGGTGGTTGATGGAGTTTCATCTGACTCTCTACTAATTAATGTTGGTGTTTCGTCGAGATTAATTCTAGCTCCAACATTATTTCAATTAACATCAACAACTTGTTGGAAAAAACTTCATGTCCAGTACACAGCTTCGCGAATGATAGTACCCTCCATACCGCTTTCTCTTCCAGGGCCCCTATATCTGCCCGTAAAACCAGAAAAGAACGAGAAAGAAATTTCAACAATATAAATATGAACTTGTCAACAATTCTCGAATGGATATCCAATAACTTGGTAGAATTCAATGCAAATAAAACACAAGCATGTCTTTTCTCCCACAACTTTGGCTTTCTGTTTCGTGCCAAGAGCTATTTCACTTCCAGTAAGCTGCTTATTTATGCTGCTTATTTATTTCCGTATTGCCCATTCTTTATCCAAAAGCGGTCTCTTTGACTCTGTCTATTATGTTGTTTATTATGGTGTTAAATATTATTTCTCTAGATAATTCGGAGTTGATTCTTATTTGGGTGGTGTTGTGAGTGTTCAGTTCCAATATTAATTGTTGTAGTTGATTTGGTACATTTTTCTGCTTCAATGTGTTGATTACATCCTCCAATCTTACTCTATCAAACGCCTTGGTTAGGCCCACGAAGCAAAGGAATGAGGTGTTGTATTCTAGGGACTTCTCTGCTATTTGCCTGATGGTAAAAATCGTAGCTATTGTGGATCTATTTTTCGAAAGCCTTCTTGTTTTTCATTCAGCGGTGTGTGAGGTCTTAGTTTGGTAGCTAAAATGCTGGTAAATAGTTTTATTGCTGAGAGTGATGCCTCTATAGTTAGAAGAGTCGATTCTTTCTCCTTTCTTAAATAAGGGGATTGTTGTGCTTTTCCTTCATTCGTCAGGAATTTTGCCGTTCTTTATAATGTTGTTAAATAGTTTCGTTAGTTCTTGGGTTAGTAGCTCTCCTTCATATTTAATAAATTTATTATGTATCCGGTCTTGGTTTGCTTACTTTCGCTTAAGTTTTTTTGTAGCTGTTTCTACTTCCTCTCCTGTTATAATTATTGGAGTTTCCTCCCCCTTATCTAATACTATATTGGGTGTCGTCTTGTGTCTTTGATTTTACAAAATAAATAGCAAATTTTGCTAACAATTCCACACGAAAATCGAGATGCGACATTGACTTTTTCATACATTTCCATATTGTACGTATCCCCAAATGTAAATACATGTAATATTGGTTTCCGGAATCGAGCGGTTTCATCCGAAATGTATGTCGAATAAGGATGGCTCTATCTATAACAGTATATGGTCCTACCCTTTTGTATTATGAACATGAGAACGGAAACATCATCTGAATGCTAATATACAGCGACGATGCATCATGCTTGTAGATGAATTTGTATGCTAGTGTGTGGATTGGGAGATTTTATTATTCAACTTAACTGTATTATGTTGGGTCAGCCTGTTCTTTTGACCGTAATAAGAAGTGTATATTATTTTCACCGGTATTTTTCAGTTTGGCAAATATAGCAAGTTTTATGTAAAATATTTACATAAATATAATGGGAGTTTGCAGTTTAGGAAATACTTCAGCGGCTTTTTCAGCCACATAAAATATCTCTTTAGCTTGCTTGCATAGTAATGTACAGCACAGAATAGAAAAAATATCACGTGCCAACTTTTTTCATTTTATTATTTTTTTATGAAAAATAAAACAAAATTATAAGATCGTCCTTTAAATGACGACAAAAAAAAATAGAATACATTTTATTTATGGTACTTTTTAACGTATTTTGTGTGAGTATCTTGACGATCACAATATTTTAACTGTAATTATTTAGTTGAGGTATTGAAATAGGATGACAAAATGGTTTTAATATATCATCGCAGAAATAAAACGTACCTACTCATTCAAATCTGTGCGCGAGCACAGGTGTCAATTTAGTCATGGTGTTAATTTAGTCAACAGTAAAAAAAAAGATCCTGCAACGACAATATCACCATAATACAACAGTTAATCGAAAAACGTAGAGACTATGACTTATAAACCCATATTGGGTTTATTGACTACAAAAAGGCCTTCGACCGGGTAAACAGAGGTATACTATGAAAAATTATGGAAAGACGAGGTTATCACAGACATTTAATAGAGGTAAAATAAGAGGACTATACTATAACACAGAAATAATAATAAACACCGAAAAAGACAGAACATAACCAATAACAATCAACAAAGGTGTATGACAGGGATGCAGCCTGTCACCAACCCTATTCAATATATATATATATATATTATATATATATATATATATATATATATATATATATATATATATATATATATATATATAAATAAATATTGACGATGCTGTACGACAATCTTCTTCTTAAGTACCATGTCCTTCTAGAACGTTGGTCAACAAGGCTATGCTTACTCTGTCGCCGGCAAGTCTGAACAGAGAGTTTGAGTTGAGTTTATACCAGTCACGTAGATTCTTGAGCCATGATGCTTTTCAGCGGCTCGGCTTTCTTTTACCATAAATTTTTCCCTGCATGATGTTCCGCAGTAATCGGTATTTTTCGCCTCTCATAACATGCCCGAAATATTGCAGTTTCCTTCTTTTGATGATGGTAAGAATTTCGGTGGATTTATTCAGATGTTGGAGTATTACCAAGTTGGATACTTTTTCCGACCATGAAACTTTTAATATTTTCCTATAAGCCCACATCTTAAAGGCTTCAAGTCGTCTTACTTTGTACTTCTTTATAGTCCAGGCTTCCATACCGTACAGCAGGGTGGAGAAGACATAACATCTAAGAAGTCGGATTCTTAGAGTTAACTTTAGATCTCTACAGCACAAGACCCTACTCATGTTTTTAAATGCTGCTCGAGCCTGCTCAATCCTTGATTTCACTTTAGTTTGACTATCCGCGCCGTTAGTTATTATGCTGCCCAGACAATGGAAACAAGAAATTAACCCGGAATAAGACTAACACCCACTAATAAATGTATAAATACAGTACTGTTTGCCGATGACCAAATAATTTTACAAAAAACAAAAGACGATCTACTGCTTGAATCAGGTATGTAAAAACTATAACCTAAAATATCAGAAAAAAAGACGAAAGTTATGGCTTTTCCAGGAAAACAACCCGTTCGTTCCAAGACACTCATAAACGAAACACCCATAGAACAAATATCACACTTCAATTTCTTGGGATGTGACATAAGCTTCGAAAATGACAAAGATGTTACAAACAAACTACATAAATTCCAAATTATGTGTGGCATCATACAAAGAACACTACAAAACAAGACAAGTAAAGAAACAAAAATGAAAAATTCTATAAGTGATGACAACACCTGTATTAACATACGGAAGCGAAACCTGGGCACTCCGAAAACAAAATAGACAACGAATACAATACTGGGACAAAAGGTTGCACACTGAGGGACCATATAAGAAGTGAAGACATAAGGGCCGAATTAAATATATTTGCAATGAACGACAGAATACACCAAATCTCATTAAAATGGATACAACACATTGAAAGAATGAACAAAGACAGATTGGTCAAACAAGTAATAAACTACAGACCACGAGGAAGAAGAGACATTGGTAGACCCAGAAGAAAATGGCTAGAATGAAGACGGAACAGGCTGCAAGCCTAATCCCTGGAGTGCAGAAGAAGAAGTAAAAACAAAAGAGCTTTTTTTTATCGGATAAATTTCTTTTTTTAATGAAGTAATTTTGCAAATTAGGAGTTTTTCGAGCAAAATTACTGATGGAAAAATTTTGAGTTAAAAAGAAATTTATTCGATAAAAGCTCGAGTGTTTTTTGGCAAGATAAAGTAACGACTGAATATATAAATGAACAACAACAATAATTATCTTTATTGATTAAATTATTTGAATGAACAGTTATTTACAATTGTTATAAATTGTTTGGTTTGGTGTACTGATTTCAAAATTGTTTTGTAAGCGTACTAGATGTAGTCTAGTTATGAGGAACAGGCGTTTTTATCAGTGATAAAAAAAGGTGCACCTTTGTTATCGCTGTCAAAATGACAAAACTGTCAACATTAAATGACTTAATGACTAAATGACTTGATTTTTTATGGGTAAAATATATATTGGTAAACTTATTCAATTACTAAACAGAAACATTGTCAACGGGTATATTTTAACAATAGATACTTACGTAGTAATTTATGTACTTTGTCCCACTGATCTGGATGTGATGCAATTCTAACCATTAATTCCAGAAGAATTTCACTAGCCCCAACACTTGCACTTTTGGTGGCAACCTGTAACACAAGAGTCAAATTTAATTTGTTTTTTGGTTATACATTCATTATACAGTGCGTCCATAAAGTAACGCATAAATTCATAATAAATAAACGTTAATTTAAAAAATTCAGAAACAGGTCGATTTTTGACTTTAAATTACTATTTTGTTAAAGAATAATCTATAATACAAGATGAATAACCTTTGAGCGATGATTTCAACACCAGTTTTTTTAAATAATACACCCTTCTTTTTTTTCAATTAGCGGATTTCCCTTGCTGAACTGATTCCAAAAATGTTTCACAAATTGATTCAAATTGGTACTGGTCGATCAAAAACGCAAAAGTTGTTTCTTATTTTATCATTGTATCTATCCACTTTCATAAACAATCCCAGTCGCTTTAACAAAGTTTAAAAGTATTTCTTGCCATTTGTTTTTTTTTAATTTGACGTTGAAAAACCGTCGTAAATATCCAAGCACAATTTTGTATTGTTAATTTAATTTATCATATCGTATTTAAGAAACTGTTTTGTTAAAATGCCTCTAACTAAAAGTGAGAAAATTGAAATTTTAATGATAATTGGTGTTGGCGACAGGATGCGGACTTAACAAGAGGTATGCACATTATTTCATGAAATGCACTCAGATCGTGAACGTATCTCTAAAATTACAATGAGCAGAATAAAAAAAATACAGAGAATTAGGACAGAGGTTAGGCCATGATTTCCATTATTTAAGGTGATATTTTATTATTTATTTTTAAGTTATTAATTCTAAAAAGTAACCAATAGCATAAAAGGATTATTAATCGTGAATATCAATAAAAACGTTGACTAGGTATTTTGTATTAATTTAATAAGATAACTTACAAACAAAAATAACTAAATGTAATATTAAACAAATGAAGTTTTGTAATAAGTGTTTAAAATTAGCACCATCTACTTCTAAACACTGTCCACTAGTGGTTTATTTTTATTAAATTTGCCTTAAATTGACCAAACTGACGGCAGTTTTTAAGCAATCTTCTTACAATCCCACCAGTTGCATTTGATCGATTTGGATATCTTTCTGCAAAAACACGGCAAGTCCGTTAAACAATTCTATTACATTTGCCGTAAATAATAATAAGAGCTATCAAATCTTTGACAGCCAAGGCCTATCCTTTACTAATGTGAAATAATTAAGTGTTATTATGTTTTAACAAATATAATGAAATATCTCAAAAGTGGTGGGATTTAGGTATAGGGAATACCAATACCAAACAAATTTGCTTAAAAAAATACAGCGAAAAATGTAATAAAATACAGTGTTTTATTTAAAGTAAGCAACTTATAAATGATTTAAATTGTGCATGTTGGTGACTAAGTTTTAAACACCCTGTTTGAAATATCAATGAGTTGGACCTATGGAGTTAACGGGTAAGCGCTTGTTGTTTATTGGTTACAATTTCACGTCACTAGCTTCGTTATCAATGGAGATATCAGTATTCAATGTGGACTGAGATTTTTTCAAAATTTTGGAAAAATCGAAATATCATGAAAATACTTTTACTTATATTTTATATAGGATATTATGCACAAATTTTATCTTAAATTTCATGTAGAATTCTAAAATGAAATAAAAAATATTAGGTTCTATTTAAAATAACAAAGTTGACGTCTACTTCCGGTATAACCGGAAGTGCCATATTTAGGACGACATTATATTTGAAATCAGCGTCATCCAAAACCTACAGATTCGTAATTTCAGATTTTTAACATAACTGTATCCGCTTACTTTTAATCAAAACTTTTCTCGCCACACCCTGTATTTATTAATTAATTGATTGTGTACCAAAGTAAAGGTTTTGTAGCACATATGTAGGTAAATTTAACAATTTTCAGTGTCATTTAATAAAAAATATACGAATACCTAAGTATCTACAAATTTTTGATGTAAGTAGTTAATACAATGTTCATTATTATACTAGCTTTAAATGTAATGTTTTATGATCATTTCCAATTTTCCGGTATTGTTGTTCTCATATGAATGTAAGTGGTAGAGACACATAATACCATTAAATTGTTGGTGGGTCTGATGATTACATTTTGCAGTTATGTTGCAGTCTAATTGAACATGAGGCTTCTTCGCCTCTGCCTCAGTAGCGGTTTTAGCATGCAGGAATGCTTCAGTGAGGTTACTTTTTTTATTTTTAATCTTTGTGTTGGTGTAAATTATAATATACAAAAGGTCTAGTATTACACTTAATTTTTTTTTTATATTTAAAATTTAAAGAAATAGGTACCTACGTTGGATTAAATCATATATTTAGATATACGTAGTTTTGGGACAACCACAGTTGTAACAATAATTTTACAATTTTAGTTTATCCTAAGACTTTTATAAAACTAAGATATGCAAGAATTTTTAAAGTACGTAATGGGCTTGCACTGCATCCAAAAAAATATTTAAAACTGATATTTTTGTGAATAATTAAATATTTGCTTTTAGAACAGTGACATTATTATCTCGTCAGTAATTTTATTCTTATGTTAAGAATTATTTTTTACTTTTTAGTTTGATTAACTCTAGAGGTGTGTTTTTTAGTTTTTTAAACTATAATTTATATCATTACAAAGCAATACAAACTACCATTTGTATTGCTGCAAATTGCTAGTGGCGAAACTAATCATGATAATCGGAAATTTTGATTGCATTATTGCATTGTCGTCGGTATTTGACAAGTGTGCAAAGTTTAAATTAAATCTGATCGCTTATCGAAGCTGATTAAGGCCAAAGAGTCAGTTACAAACATACAGGTGAAACTAATATAAGCGTGTTAATAAGCTAACTTGTCTAATTATATCATTGATATAATAAAAATAGTATAGTTTGATTAAGATAGCACCTAAAGTCCATTTTCTACAATTCTTTTATTAGTTTAATACAAGATTTTAAAATGAATAAAATATATTGTAACTATGCGGGATTCCCATAAAAATGTCAACCTAACCGTACTCAAATCTACGTACGTCCTCGTCATAACGATGTAAATTCCATGGCCCGTGGAGACACTACCGTCGCGTCGGTGGCATCCTGACGTTTAAATCTATTAAAACTAGTGTGTCAGCTGGGACAACGTCATTCCACGGAAAGGATTTGATGTGGTCTATTAAATTCATCTGTATAAGGTGATATCGTTGCACAAGCTACGTTTCGAGTGCGGACGAAACGACTGTAACAGATGGAAATGACGGCGAACGGAATTGCGTGTAATGTGACCCAGCTCAGACACATACATTTGCAAATTGACATCGTTACACATCCAAATACGAATACAAAGTACATTAGAAACAAAAATTAGTATCGTTCAAGTATATTTTTTGTTTCTAGTAGGTATAGTCGAAGTCAGAGTTAATTTCCTCTTTCTCACAATTATTACACAATTATATATTGTTACGATTTCTTGAGTCCGTCTCTGTTAACCCTTTCTGTCGCGACAATGCGTCGGCCACAACTGGGATTGTCGGCGCGGAGACCAAAGGAAAGTTCCCGCAAGTTCTCCACAATTCTTACCGTTTCGAAAAGGGGTCTATCTCCTTCGAGAATAAGGTCGAAGTATGATTTACAAATGTAAATAGTTATAAAAAGTTGTATATCTAAGTGAATATCTAAGTGTATAATAAAAGTAAAATTTATTGTATTGATATAAACATTGTTTTGTAACTGTATCGAGAGTTTTAATTGCCGAACTCACCGAAGAACTAAAAGTTGCAACAATATGCACAAAGACATCGCTGAGGTGCTGACTCAAAAATACTCAAAAGTACAGTTGTCAAACTGCACAAAAATAAATGCATTGCATTTTGCCATTACTAAGCGACTAAACTTTTGGCGCACCTATTATACAAATCTTACAGCAGAAATAGTTTATGCTTGGCATCGTCGCTCTACCTTCCATCGGAACTCACCAAATTCTTATCACTTGTATAATGTTCGTGTTTCATATTGGCCCGATTGACCGTCGTGTTGTTTTCTATTGATTTTCATTGCATTGCATTTTATTTAGTCCTCGTTGACTGTGCTATTAAATTTTAGTGCTCAATATCCAATCTTGTGGCACGCGTCGTTGAGTCAAAGTGGTCCATGCTGAGTAAAATATTTCATTGTTGTATTTGTATTTTAATTTTTTTTAAAAATTGTAGTTTAAAGCTCTTATCAAAGCGATAAAGATTATATAGTCCCAGAAAACATATAACAAAATTATAATTTATATTGTATCATATTTTTAATAAATACTCTAAGGTACTTATATTATTTTATGCAGATTCCATCAGAGTTTAAGAATTGAAAGAGGAACGAGGATAAGCACCAAAAATTATGTATTAAATGACACCCTTTACTTAAAAAGTTATTAAAAAATATGTAGCATTTACTAAAATTAGAAAATAATGGATCTAATTACGGTGTAGTGGAAAATTTTTTAAAACCTTCCATTACAATGGTAATTACAAGTGATAAATGGCTTTCAAGAAAAAAGCGGGATCAAAGATTGCTGCATGATATTATACTAGAAAAAAGGGGTATAATTTTTAATCTAATAACATTGTGCCGTCTTTTCGTATGATTGAAAATAAAATTAATGAGCCTTTTTCCCGAGAATAGTGTGACAAACTGTCACGAGAGGCAGCACTTGTGGTAGGGACAAATACTTAACTTTACTCATTTAAGACATTTTAAATTAAGTGATATAGCTGATTTAAAATTATTAATTAAATAAATAAAAATTTTGTTACATGCGGACAAAACATTGTAGTTTTGCAAATTGAACTTCGGATAATCAATATCCAAAGGAAAACGTGTTTTTTATACCATTTGTAAAACCTCACATTAATGAGGTTAGGTGTAATAAACGTATCGAGGAGAGTGGATTTAACAAAAGAAAAAATTAATAAATATACATATTATGTGTGTTCAAAACATTTTATTAGTGGTAAAGGTCCAACTGAGGAAAATTCGGATCCAGTTTTTGCAACAATTAGAAAGGTTAAGTAAGTACTTAATTGTCAATTTTGGAGTGAAACATGTTATTGTTGATATTATTAACAAGTAAACAACAACTGTTGATTGATTTTTTAGTAAATAAACATAAATTAAAAAAATATATAACTCCTGTTTGTTACTAAAACATTTCAATTTGTGATATTTAATTAAATTTATCTCAATTACCAAGTATTTTTGACTCATATTTCAGTCTGAAATAAATTTTAAATTTATTATTACTTTGAACATTTGTTATCAGAGTTCTAAAGTACCGCTAAATAATAACTAGACTCTGTTTACTAACCTGTAAATGAATCCATTTTTTCTGCCTGAAATTTTCAAATTACTGCAAGCAAGCCAACGTTTTAATGTTGCTACATTATTGTCCTTGACATTTGCGAATTTTAATTTGCTCCCGGAACGTCTTCTCCCGTCAAAAACATTTTGCTGATAGGTACTTTTACATGTATGTAATGTTTGTCCCTACTGAACCACTAGCGCTGCTAGTGAGGAATTTTTCGTACTTGAGGAAAAAGGTTCATTTGGTACCGGATTTTCCATACAAATTTAAAAATACTGTTAAAAAAGAGTTTAAGTTTTAGATATCGTACCTTAAATAGAAGTCAGATTATTATGGAATCTCATAGAATCATTATTTATTTCACCTAATGAATACCTCAGTAGAATAGATAAACACGTCGCCGTCGGCAAAATAGATCCATAATTTATTCCGAATGGACACTTATGATATGTATTGTAAAAAAAGGATGAAATGATCAATCTGCTAAATGTTTAGTGAATGCTTCTTCAAATTTTATAATATTAACTAGATGCTGGAAACTTTTTTCTTTTGTAACCGAATTGTTTGTTATTATTATTTTCTAATATTATATTACATAGATGCGAAGGACAAATTGGCGACACGCAGTTCGAAATTAGAAATGGAGTTGGCACACGAGAGGCTCTCTTTTCTATCAACGTCCTCACACAGAGATGCAGGGATATGAATGTAGACGTGTAAGCCTGCTTTATTGATTATCGAAAGGCTTTCGACTGTGTTTCGCATCATAGACTTGTCGAAATCCTCAATTCCACGGGTGCCGATGCGGGAGATCTACGTATCATCACTCAGCTATACTGAAACCAAACTGCAGAAGTCAGAGTAGAAAACACCACATCGGATGAGTTAGAAATACGGTAAGGTGTCAGACAGGGATGTGTCCTAATACCCTCCTCTTTAATATATATTCTAAGGCAGTTTTCCAAAAGCATTGGAAAATTCAAAAGAGGGTATTAAGATCAATGGCACCCTCATAAATATTGTACGATCTGCTGACGATGCGGTACCGACAACCTACCACGTCTCCAAAACATGATGAATCTGATCGTTGAGCACAGCAAACAATAAGGTCTTTAAATGACTATCGCAAAGTTTAAAATTGTTGTATCCTTAAAAACACCGAAACGCGAAGTCTTTAGAAGGAACTCGTGGGACAAATTTCATCGTTTAAATATCTGAGAGCTCTTGTCAACGAGTCCAATGGTCCTAAAAAAAAGTCGTGTCTAGGATCGAACAGGTCAGCAAAATCTTTACATCCATGAAAACTAAGTAGTCGAGACTTAAACCTGCAAATCTGTATGCGCATACTACGCTGCTACATATTCCCAGTTCTAAAAGCTGGACTTTTAACCAATCAATGCAGAACCGAATCAACGCCTTTGAGATGTATTATCTTTTTACAACGAAATCGAAACACTACACCTACCTCAGTATTTCTTTGCCAACAATATTTTTTGTTTTTCCTTCGGGTGCTATAATCACCAGGCTCCACCAGGCTAGGAATTCACCATCACAAGATGGACTCTCACATTTTTGGTGAGGCTCAGTTTTGTCACTGAAGGTCACAAATATTCTTTTATATTGACATTCCAATTTTAAAGAGTATTGCTTTTATGCGAGTTCAACGTTTTTTTGAATAAAATCGGATTGAGTTTTCAAACATGTGTCAAAACAAAATGTAATTTAAATCAAAAGCAATAATGAGTACTGATATCAACTTCGATGCAAATCACCCGCAAAATAACTTTTTAACCCCTTTTTAACCCCGTTAGGCGATGAGTTTCAATAAAATACGAAACACATCTTCCATCAATTCTGTTAAAGGTTGTTTGTGAAAAATTTGAAGTAGATTGAACCAAGGAATCACGTTGTCCAATACAAACTTTGCCCCGTTTTTCACCCCCTTAGGGGCAGAATTTCCAAAAATTCTTTCTTATCGGATGCCTACGTCATACAAAGAACACACCCTCCAAGTTTCAGGTCTCTACGATAAGCGGTTTAGGCTGTGCGTTGATCCGTCAGTCAGTCAGTCACTCTGGACAAAGCATTTTATAAATGTATAGATAAAAAGGTATTGAAAAATGGTATACGGTACATTTTAGTGATAAAAATAATATTAATATGTAAACAAACCTGTGCCAAATTAATTTTTCGTACGGCTTTTGTACCACCGCTACCGAATGTTGTTAACAATGCAAATCGCTATACCTCTGGCCTGGACTATACACATAGTTCGGATTTTTTGCGAGGCAAAAATTTCGCCCGCAGCTTAAAACTTCGCAAACTGATGCGATGGCGTAACGACTTTATAACTGCAAATGGCTTTTGTGACTAGCCACGTACGTTTTTGTCAAACAGGAATTTGAACGATCTGGTAATTTATGCAATGTGTTTCCATAGTTTTTAAAGTTGTTGATTTATTTTTAAAATAAAAATTTAATGAAAAAATAATGCAAATCGAACGATTTAAAAAATTGGTTCCTAAAATTATGTAAACTAACCAAAACAAATTTAAAACTACTTTAGTAGGGAGGAAATTTTGTTTGAGCATTATTATACCCATTTACATATAAACATAACATATAAAAAGTTTTCGTAACGCCATCCGTATTCAAGACAAAGCATCGGTCATTACTTCATAATCAAATCAAAATATTCCGAAAACGGTACACAGTATCGAGTTTTACCAAAAATACCTTTTTGGTGTAAAATTGAATGATGCTTAAGTTCACTAGAAAAATTTTGATTAATAAATTTAACCTTCAAAAAGTTATGTTTAATACTACTTGGTACGAACCGTCTAACTAGCGCCCTCTATGAGAGTCAGATATAAAAACAAATTCAAGGAATGTATCAGCTTCTAAAACATATTCGTATAAAATTTCATCACAATGTTTCCAGCAGTTTCGGCAAAATCGTAATAAATGTGTGTACATTTTTTTCTTCAACGCCCTTTATCTTGAATACGGATGGCGTTACAAAAGTTTTTTACTAAAGAAACCACAATTATTTTTTAGTTTTCTACCTATCCTAGAGACAGGGTCACCTCTTTTAGAAACATCCTGTATAGACTAGTATTTTTTACTCGTCGATTGGAATGGTTAACAATTTTACTAAAAAATATATTGTGTTTTCTTTACGAAATAATAAATGAATATTTTGGAAATTATTTTTTGTTTTCTGTTTAGGAGAATGTTTATTCAATCATTATTTTATTAATTAATGCATTAACGCAAGATCTATTTGTTTTGAAAAAAAATGTAGGTACCAACTTTGCTTTTACAACAGAAAAATGTACACAAATTCGTTCTTTTACGGTAACAAAACAATAATAAGCAAATTGTTTACGTTCTGCATATTACATTAACGTGAACAGAAATACAGTCTTCCTTCGCTTATTCTGTACTTTTTTACGCTTTGTGTTTTTAACCTTTTGTTACATTGAAAGTTTGAGAAAAACACGGCTCATTTATAACATTATGAATAGGTATAAGCTTTTATTTTTAAATGACAAAAATGTCATGTAATGATAAAGAAAACTATAGCATATTTTACGAATATACGATGGTTTCGGATTATCGTTAAAAACTCGATAACTAGTATTCAACTGTACATTTAAGAAGTACGAAAGTAAATTCCGCTAATATAATAAGGAACTTCTTGTTTGAAAAATTGGGGGTCAATATTTTTTTTGGTAGCCCGGTTAATTTTGCAACCAAATCCGTTTTTAATAACTTTATTTATTGTACATAATAAGATAGGTAGGTAAGTAATCCAAACAAATTTCACTATTTAATGAAGAAATTAAGCTTTAATTTGGCTTGTTGATTCATTTTTGTTGGATTTATAAAAGGTATTTAGTAATCCTGGGTTATCAATGTAGTGGGTACCTACATTAAAATGGTATAGTACCGATTGTAACTTTATTTTATAAGGGACTTCTTGTTTGTTTGTTAACACGGTTAATTTTATAACCAAATCTGTTCTTAATGACTTTATTTATTGTACATAATAAGAGAGGTAGGTAAGTATTCTAAACAAATTTCACTGAATAACTAAGCTATTAAACATTAATTTGGCTTGTTGATTCATTTTTGTTAGATTTTTTGTTAGATTTCTAGAAAAGTTATTAGTAATTCTGGGTTATCATTGTAATGAGTACCAATAAAATCGTATAGTACCGATTTTTAAGAAATTATACTCACTGTAAACAAAAATGCTTTCATTTGTTTATTTGGACAAAACTTGGATTTTTGCTAAAGGTGGAACAAAAAAAAATTTGGCAGGAAGATAACAAAGTCCATAAAACACACCGAAAGTGAAGGAAAAAGTCACATTATTGTGCATGCAGGTGGAAAGCATGGTTTTGTTGAAGGAGCGGATCTTTTATTTTCGTCAAAATCAAAATCGGCCGATTATCATGACAATATGGATACAAAGATGTTTGTGAGATGGTTAAAAGAGAAACTATTACCATCGTTACATAAATCATCAATTATCGATAGCTAAAAGGCACGAAAAAGATAAAATTTACAAACTGAATAAAATTACGCAGTTATGGACATCGTGTGCTAAGACTTTCGCCTTGTCATTGCAAATTTAATCCCATTGAGTATATTTGGGGAATATGCAAAACTTATTATGACAATCATATTGGAACTAATGGTTATAGTGATAAGGCTGTTTTGGAAACCTGGCAACAAGCACTTAATACTGCCACTCCTGAAATTTGGGAAAAATGTGTCCAAAAATATAAACATTTAATGAATGGTGGGTTCGTGAAAACCGCATCGAAGCAGTTAATCCTGTTATCATTTACAATCCTAATGAGGATAGCGACGACATTGATTCCGATTATGGTGACTATAAATCTAATGCTTGATTATACCGTAAGTAGTACATGATTAAGCATATTTAATAAATATGTAGCGATAATTTATTTTTGTTGCATTTCCTTATAACATAATTAAATATGTGTCTATTTCTAACCAAAAAACTCATCGAGAGCTACATCAACGATTTCTGTTCACAATAAAGCAAAAAATAAAAATAACCTCTCAAAAAAAGCATAATAATAAACAAAAACTGTTTAAATCTTAGGGGAATTTACTAATGTACCTCTCAACACAGTGCGCTCGTTAAGTCGATGCCTCTGTGACTAATTCGATACCGTCGTATATTGGTGAAATGAGCTATACTTACAGATACTTAAGAATTTCTGACAAAATTTAAAATTATTAATCTGAATGAAGTATACACCGCTTCGTAACTTATAAAATGTCAAAAATAAAACAGTTTACGATACTTTACATACTTTTTCCGTCAAATTTGTAAAGCATGCCCTCAATCTAGACAGCTTTACGGCAAAATCGATTCGTTAAAACTTTTAAAATGGAAATACAAAGTTGAAATGTTTCTGGGTGCAGTAAAGATTGAGTGTGAACTCGGGGATATTATGTTTCTATACCCTCGCGAGCATTAAGAGGTTTCAAAGGAGGTAAATGGAATGCAAGATAAGAGTTTAAAAACTAAACCACATGGTTAACATTTTAACTTGTCCCGTTTTAGAATAAATGATAGACGGTTATAAAATATTTTTATTCATAGTTTTTTTTATATTTTTAATAAAAAATTTCTGCAGAATCTAACATCTGCCATTCATTTCTTATTTTATTTTGAAGTTTTATGTGTATAAACATGGAAATAGTTTAGGGATATCAACCTTTCTTTCTCGCATTGTACGTAACTGTATTTTGTGATGACACAAGAAAAAGCTTATCAAAAACATTTTTATATATATTATATTATATATTAGTTTTACCTGTATCTTGTATGTATGTATCTTGTCAAAGACCAACGACAATGCAATAATTCGATCAAAATATTCGATTATTCTGATTACTTCCGCCAGGATTCATAAATTTCCTCAGGGATCCTTTGCATGAGAGTAAGAGAGATAGAACTAGTGAGTGAACTACGCATGCGCGTAGAACAAATATTAACACAGTTCATCGCATCGGTGGTTCAGTAGTAGGATGTTCACCTGCCACGCGGGCGCCCGGATACGGTTCCCGGCAATGCATTCTTTTTGTGCTGTCAGTAATTTTATTCCTACGTTAAGAATAATTTTCTACTTCGATTAACGTTTTTAGTTTTTTTAAACAATAATTTATTTTATAATTGTTCTATATTTTATTGGTTTTAAACACCGAAGAAAATATTTTTTATTAATTTTATTAAAAAAAAACTGGTGTGTACGCGCGTTAGAAGTTATACTTTAAAAGCGAGATAAATTTTTAAATTGTAATTAACTGCGAACAAATACTGAGAGCCTTTGGCATGCTATATGACGTTCGACGCATATAGCACATATCATAGCATGATTTCCCGTTTGAATGCCCATTATGTAGAAAAAAGTGTGAGCCTGGCAGATGTAAAACACGAAAATTAAATGTTGTTAAAAATAATTAATTGTTTTTTATAAGAAAAGGAAGCAATGAAGCCAGGGGATACACAAATATTGAACAAAGTTAAAACTATAAATAATTTTTTTTTAGTTTGTTGTTATCAAGACAATGTTATTTAAATAAAAATATACATAAAAAACAATAATAATCCAAATAAAATTTACAATTCAGTATCATCAGTTATTTCTGTGTTACACTTCTGGTACTTCTTAATTTGATTATAATGATCAGTACAGCCGGATTATTTGGTGCCTGTTTGTTGAAATGCTCCTAAAATTTATCGTTGACGAAATTAATGCTTGGACCATTTTGTCTACCTAAACCGTATTAGAGAAAATACTGCTCAACAAAAAATAATATTTACTTTAGTACATACATACTTATAGTCACGCCTTTTTCCCGTAGAGGTAGGCAGAGACCACTTCCTTCCACTTGCTCATACATGCTCGTCGGTTGTTGGTACTCTTGACCTGGCCTTCCTTCAAAACAATGTTGATCTGATCAAGATATGTTCGTTGAGGTCGACCTCTACCGACTTGTCCATTCACACTTGCCTTATAAATTTGTTTCGTCAATCTTCCTTCATCCAACCTTTTTACGTGTCCAAAATATCTAAGCATTCCTTTATCTATCTTTGTAACCACATCTTGTTTTACACCATAGCGTTCTCTTATCTCACTATTTTTTACTCCACAACATTAATCCTATTTTCATGTTTCTTCTGCCAAACCCAACATTCACTACCATACAAAAGTGTAGGAACCAACACACCTCTATGTACAGAAAGACGTGGCTTTTTTTGACACTTTCTGCTACTTTAGTAGATAACATTATTTACGAACTTGCAAACATATCAGTACATCTAACCAAAACTAATTGTCAATATTTATGGCAAATAACAGTGACAATTGTTAGAGGTTTAAGCACAAGTAGGCCTACCGTTTTAGTACTGTAAATTAATAGCCATATGGGTAATATGCATGTGAAGTTTTAGTTTGACAACGGTAGAAAGTGTGACGTACATGTGAGATTCTATCTATCTTTTAAAAAATGGCTTTGGCTACATAAACTCTACTTTTTAATATTAATGTTTAGTTTTTAAAAATCACTAATAACACCACAATGTTGTTTCTTAAACCTTAATAAATGTCAGAATCCTTACTCTAAACTCAAAAAAACAAAAAGGCCCAAAAAACCAAACTCGTTAACCAAACAGACCTAACCGTACGAAAGATATGTCATTTGTTGTACCATGTGCACGTTGCCAATCTTAAGTAGTTACGTTACATGTACGTCACGCTTTCTACCGCTGTTAAAAAAGTTGCCAAGTGGTGTACGTAACCCATTGTGTTTTCTAACAAAAACAGTAAGAATATTTTAAATAATTTTTTTGTAAGTGGAATCTAAATAAGCTTGTTACCTCTGTGTTTTACCCAATTGTTTATTTTTCCTTTTTACCGAGGCCTAGTGTTGTTTGTGTTTACTAAAAATATCCTGACGGGTCCCTGGACAAGAAGCGAGTTCCAACGTATATCACTATTGTATTTTTTCTAAAAAAAACTTTCTGGTTCCTAGATTTATAGGTTTTTCCTTTATAGACGAAGAGCGGCTGGCCAAAAAAAAAATTTAACAGTGTATCTATAAATGTTTCCATTTTATACGGTCGCGACGTGATGAGACGAAATGTCACATTTTATCTCAACTCTGTTCATTTTCTTTAAAATGCCAAATTGTTATGCTGTTATGCTGCGTCTTTCCTTAAATATACGAATCTCTCGAAATTTATGGCGCTCAATTTCTAGAGCGCGCTATCATCCTTTCTTTCATTTTTCACATCTTTTAGAGATTTGGCCCTGATCTCTCTTATACACCTTCCCTACGAAGAAATCCGTTTTTAAACAAAAAACTCTTTGCTACAAACAACGAAAATCTCTCGCAAAACCCAATACATTTTTCGGAAGATTGATGGTCAAGCAGAACGCTTTTTAACATAAAAATTCAAAGTTACACTCACTAAATTTCTAACAAAACTAAAACACATTTTTTATGTTTATAAAATATTTTTCCCTTTTTTTAAAGCGAACAGATTTGTGTATTGCTTGGACGTCACTGCAAAAATAGTCTAGTCAGAAATAAACGAAACATTTTCTGCGTCTTGCCACTATTTATCATCTTTCATAATTCAATATTCATTTTTATTTTCTAAAATACAGGGTGGCCAACCGAAAACGAAACAGAGCCATTTGCAGGAACCTCGTCAATATTTTAGAAAAACGCTCGGACCCGTCGATTTTTGATTAAAGGGGGACACTCTTTTCCGGTATTTTTGACTCCACTACTTTCAACCCCAAGCGAGGAGAAGAATTTCCCCAAAATTTTTAAACGGCATTGGGGGTCGAATAAGATGTCTTTCAAAAGCTAGTACCATTCTCTATACAATGGTCTTAAAATTTTAAAATTCTGCCTATTACTTATTGAGAAATTAAATTTTAAATGTGAAACTTATCTACTCAGCTATTCAATGCACAACGTCAAGATCGACAAGTCAGTAGAAAGTATGTACTAGAATTAGTAAAAAAAATTCAAGAGACAGGAAATGTATCTGATAAAAACGAGAAATAAAAAAGCCTGTAGTTAATAAAGCAAGTGAAGATGCAGTTTTGGTACTTCATCTTGATCCTACGTTGAGTACGAGGCAGCTGGCATCTGTGTCTGAGATCAATTAAACTAGCAACCCAACCATTTTAAAGAAGAATAAATTTTATCCATATAAAATACGTTTAATCCATGATAATGAGGATGATTATGACCGCCCTTTGCCGTTTTGCGTAATCATGAGTGCGCGAGCAGGGAACGATCCACAGTTCCTTTTTAATATCTGTTTTTTGTATGGGCTGGCATTTGCCGTGACCGACTGGTGGGCCCTTTTTTTTCTACCAGGCAATTTGACTGGCAAAATATATTTGCAATTACTGGAAGACGCTATTGACCCTGCCTTGACTGATATGTATTTAAAAATAATCTACAGTGTGACGAAGATCATTTTTATTTTCAACAGGATGGTGCTCCTCCGCATTATGCGGCGATTGTTCGTCAGTATTTAGACCAAAGTTTTCCACGGCATGGATTGGGAAAAGAGGCAGCATTGAATGGCCCCCACAATCACCAGATTTATCGCCACTCGATTTATTTTTGTAGGGACATCTGAAAAGTAAAATTTATAAAACAAAACCAGCGTCGTTGGAAGATTTACGTCAAAGAATCGTTGACGAATGCCGTCGAATTTTTCCGGTTATTCTTCGGAATGTGCGTAAACGTTTTGAACAAAATTTTTATTATTGTATGGAAGCGGGCGGTTATCAGTATGGACATTTAACCATTTAAGTAGTAAGTAAGCAACTAAAATAATTAGAATTTTAACATGTAATTTTTTTCAAAGTATTGGGGTGAAATGTAAAATTAAAAACTATTGTAAAGAGAATTGTCAGAGTTTTCAAAAGACATATTATTCGACCCCCAATGCCATTTAAAAATTTTGGGGTAATTCTTACCCTCGCTTGGGGTTGAAAGTAGTGGAATCAAAAATACCGGGCAAGAGTGTCCCCTTTTAATCAAAAATCGACGGGTTTGAGCGTTTTTCTAAAATATTGACGAGGTTCCTGCAAATGGCTCTGTTTCGTTTTTGGTTGGCCACTCTGTATAACAATAATGAATTCAGGAGCATATTTAAAAATTAGCCACAAAATTAAATCTAGAGAAGATTTCTGCAGTATTATTTGTAGTACCAACTGGTGAATTATATTTACATTTCTAATAATTAAAACAAAAACCAGCTAGGAATGAAAATAAATTCATGTTAAAATACTTCAACATTTAGCACGTGCAGTGTAGTTGGTATTTTTTATTATTTTAATAACTTTCGAGATAGAGTTATGTTAGAATTATAATTCAGTCGGGAAATAATGTTATTTTAATGATACTTGTAGAGGATGTTGCACAATGGCACAGCTTTGGTTTACAAGCTTTTGGAAAAATGTATACTTAATTGTTTTATCTGTTTAAGAAATATAATGTGATTTAACTCGTCACGATATTATTTGTTTTTCTGAAGCGTCGTAATGTCTGTTCACTTGTTGATAGTCAGCGCCGTAGCTAGGGGCTGGCCAGGCAGGCGACATCCAGGGGCGCAACCTTCAGTGGAGCGCACTTTGCTTGTAGGTGGCTGGAGATTTCATTGCACTTCTAAATTGCCAAAAGCAGTGTAGATTAGTGTAATCTCAATATAGGGATTGCACTTCGCCTAGCATTGACGTTACTATCTATTGAGTGTGATATTTCAAAAAGTGTTATTGTAGACCATATAATTGACAAATTGGCGTCAGAACAAGTCAGAAGAGTAAACTTTTAGGAGATTTTATAATGCATAATTATTGAACAAACTTGTGTTGTATTTTTTCCCTCTCTACATAATAGTAAGAACTATTTTATGCTTAAATTAATTACATTTTTAAAGTTATTGTGTCGTTTTTCTTCCTAAAAAATAAGTATTGGGGGCACAAAATTAAAATCTTACTAAAAGCGCTCATGACCCGGCTGATAGTCTTATTAAAAAGTTCATACACATCTTAACATATGTTTTAAAAAACACAACAGAAAATAGCGTAGGCTGGCTTTTAATAACGAACGAAGTTTCTTAACGCGGCTTACAGGTAGTGCAATTTAGTAGGAATCGTCACGTAACGAAATGAATCGGTAGTTCAGTGGTAAAATGATCGCCTGCCACGCGGGCGGCCCGGGTTCGATTCTCGGCCAATGCATTCTTTTTGTGCTATTACCATTTAATACTTAATTTTTTTAGTAAGTTAAACAAATCGAACTAAAAAGAGAAAAATAAATTATAGTTTAAAAAAACTAAAAAACACGCTTTTGGAATTAAAAAAAGTAAAAAATAATTCTTAACATAGGAATAAAATTACTGACGAGAAAATTAATGTCACGGTCAAAAAAAATTAATTTCAATCAATGTCACTGCTTTGTATGATATTTTTAAACTAACTCTGCGTTTCGGAATGAAAGCACCCCACGCTTTTAGAACAGTGACATTAATTTTCTCGGTGAGTAAATTTATTCCTATGTTAAGAATTATTTTTTACTTTTTAGTTTTATTAACTCTAAAAGCATGTTTTTTGTTTTTTTTTTAAACTATAATTTATTGTGTTAGATCATACGTGAATATTGTTTTATTATTGCAATTAAGTTCCTTACGGGAGTCCCCCGACACCACTTTTTTTTTTAATAAATTTAGGTAATTTAATTGTTTTGTATAGACCTAAAATTAAAATTTTACAACTTATTTCTTGCTGTTATCCTAGACACGGAACACGGAAATTGGGATGCGCTTTAAATCTTGATAAATATTTCTCATTTTGGCACTTGGCTCCTTCTAATACAAGCTTTATTTCAGTTCGCGTTGCAAAGTTAAAATTTGTGCGATTACAGTGATATTATCATCGTGTCACCAATGTCGAGAACGAGGCTTAATGCACCGCCTAAATTGCATTTTAATTACTCTGAAATTTCGTTTCACTCAATGTCATTTTAAGAGTATCAAAGTAATAGTTATTTTCGCTCAGAGTATAGTCATGGTAATTCGCGATTTTAAGTCTGACGTCACGCGATGCGCGGCTTTTAAACGGTTTCTAAACAAAAATAAATATCATTAAAAATCCTGTATGAGATTTTTAAAAGCTTGGTTGCGCGATTATAAACAATAAATAACTTTCTTGGTGTTATTAACTTCCCAGTGTAAGTTATGGTAATAGGTCCGATTTTGCGAATCCCGAATTTTGACATATCTTCACATTTCAAGGTCACTAGAGACAAATACAATAGTTTTTAAGTGGACATCTGTGTGTGTATGTACGTATGTGCGTATGTTCGTACGTTCGTATGTTTGTATGTGCGTTCGGAATTATTTTTCGTCTTGATTATCTTGAGAACAAAAAATGATATTGACGTTGGACCAATTGCATTTGACGCATAATTTTGCAACTTACTACTGATTAGATTTTCAGCAAAATCGGTCAAGTTGTTTTTTATGGAAAATAAAAAAACTGAAAAAAATGGTAAACTACCTGAATTTTGCAATATATAAATTATACTATTTTTAATACAGAATTTTAAGATCTTTTCAATAATATGATTATTGCATGTTAGGAATATTTGTATAAAAAATAATTTGACAATTTTTTATAAAAAGAGATAGTTTTAGAAAACAGTGAAAAATTATTGTTAGTTATAATCAAGTATTGTTGATAACAATTAAAAATTGTTACCAACAAATGATTATTGATCATAATAATTAAAAAAAAATTTTCAATTGGTATAAACAATTGAAAATAGCTCCCGCTTATGAAATGAACAAAAAGTTTGAAAGAATACGGTTGACATAAACAGAATATTGTTAATGACAATTATAATTTGTTATAAACAATTTAAAATCGTTTTTATAATAATTTTAATAATAATAATTATAACAACAACTAAACATATGGTATTTTTTCATTCTTTCCACTGAGAAGTTAGTCGTGTTAGTCGGGTCGCACCCAGACCGCTGATCTTTAATATTTGTAATGTTATTATTAATTCATTTACAGCGACACGTAAAAGAAAAAAATATAACACCATTTAAATAAGTTTGGGGTTATGTGATAACGTTTACATTTTTATTTTTATTTAATTAAAATTATTATTTTTGAGTATAATAAAGTTTTTTATTACGAATAGCTGAGACTCTTATGACACAAAGAAGGATAACGTAAAAATCCATTAAAATTTTCGTGCAATATTTGAGCAACACCATAATTCCCAACTTCCTTTTTATGCCAGAATTTCCAAAATACCAAACAACCCTATACATAATCAGAACATTCTTCCTTTAGATATAAAGATACCTCCCCCACGGACAATAGCCCTTCCCAAATGTGATATGCATCTTACTCATCCCAAGAGTGATACTCCAGCAGCACTCATAAGAGAAGTTTTTTCCGAAGTGGTCTCCAAATACGTTGACTACTGCCACATATACACGGATGCATCGAAAACTAGTGAAAGTGTAGGGGCTGCCGTAATTACAGACGAGGATAATTACAGTTATCGACTACCACCGGAAGCAAGTGTTTACACGGGAGAACTGTATGCCATTGCCAAAGCTCTTGCTCGCTGCCAGGAATATGAACAAGACGTTGTCATCTTTACCGACTCACCAAGTGCTGTGCAAGGTCTTCAACAGCTTTACCCCCGTGATGCACTTCTTCTCAGAATCAAATCAGAACTAGGAAAACTATCTGAAATAGGCAAAAGTGTTGAAATTGTTTGGGTTCCCTCGCATGTAGGGATAGTTGGTAATGAAACCGCTGACACACTAGCCAGAGAGACCAGCTCAAATCCTCTCAGTCAATTGATTCGCCGTGTGCCACACGAAGATTTATATTACAGTATTCGGCAACTCATAGTAAATACATGGAAAGAAAGGTGGCAAGTTCTTGTGAATAACAAACTCAAAGCAATCAATCCTAACTTAAGCCACCAGAATTACGAATCAATCTCTCGTAAGCAACAGACAATCCTAACCCGTCTTAGGATTGGCCACACTAGGTACACACATCAGCATCTACTGAAGAAAGAAAATCCCAAAAGATGTGTCTCCTGCTATGAAGAACTGAGTGTGAAACATTTAATATTGGAGTGTCCCGACTATAGAGAGGAAAGGTTAACATCAGGACTGCCCGAAGAACTTAGTGATGCCTTGAACCCGATTAATATTTACTCGTTACTGAAGTTCCTGAAATCCACCAACATTTTAAAACATATATGAAATTTATTGTACCATACCCGCTAATAACCTTCGCGGTTGATGCGAGTTCTTTAAATAAAAAAAAATAAAAAATTTCGTGCAATTTACAATATTTAATATCATGTTTATCTTTGTGTGGTTAAATAATAAAAATTATAAGTGTTTTGGTAAGACAATGGGAGCATTATGGATTGTTCTTTGCTTCTTAAAACTGAATTAAACGTATACAGAGTGGACCAAAAGTCTGGAAACGGACAATTATCTCGTAAATTGCTAGTCCGAATTGTACAAAATTTGGGATAAGCCTATTTTAAGATACGGAGATTCTAGATTTGACATTTGCAATGTTGTCAGATTTGCCGTTTATCTGATATTATTAGTCACTTTGGTTTTTTAAAAACATCACCCTGTATATTCAGTCATTATTGGAATCTCTTCTTCAATACGAGTTTAGCTACATGTGTCACTCATGATTTTATGTTGTCTAAAAGGTCTTAAATAAATAAAACATAAGTGAGGCAATGCCTAATTGTATTATTAATTTTTTAATACAAACAATTTCAGCTACATTAAAACGTAACAATTAAAAGATTACAACATAATGATTACTTAATCTAGTGTTAAAAATCTGCTTCATTTGTAAGTTGACAGTACCCTTATCGATGGTAGAAGGCGATATTTTAATAATGACTGTATATACAGGGTTATGTATTTAAAAAACAAACGTGACTAATATCAGAGAAACGGCAAATCTAACAACATTGCAAATGTCAAATCTCAAAATAGGCTTATCCCAAATTTTGTACAATTCGTACTAGCAATTTACGAGATAATCGTCCGTTTCTAGACTTTTGGTCCACTCTTTATAAGGTTATGTATATTATCCAATAAAATATTATTGACAGAATGGTTTTAAAATATGTACTCAAAATTTTATCTATAAACGAGTTTTTTGACGACAATAAAATAATTAAAAGTATGGAAAAACTTTGGAATCAAACCATGTACTTCAGATGCAAGAGCTTTTAACTATAAAAAAGAAAGAAGTTCATGCTAGCATGAACTTATAATATTGGGATAAGTAAAGTCATTATCACATAATAATTGTTTTATGAGATTGTATCAATTAAATGATATCTAGGTTTTTTCTTTATTTTATATTTAAATTTAAAATAATTAAAAGTTTTTTGTTTACTATAATGTTTGCAATCAGGTAACACATAACCATTGTTGCATTTTTTTATACATATTGATAAATACTGCAATGAGCTTAAGAGTAATTATATTTAACAACTAGCGAACCCAAAAGACGATGTCAAGCCTGAACGTTGGCTTGCCTGCTTTGGGAATATTACTATTAAACTTAGCGACCCCGAATACTATGAATTCGACACTAAAATCGGCGTTTTAAATAGTTTTTATATTTCATTCCCTTCCCATCCCATCTTTATGGGTGCTTACATAATTGGAAATGTTACTTTTAAACTCAGCGACCCCAAATACTATGAATTCGACACTAATATCAGCCGTTATTGATAGTATTTATACTTCATTTCCTTCTCACCCCTTTAGTACGAGTGCAGAAAATTCTGCGAATGCGACAAGTTGCGAAACTGAAGGTAAAAACGTGTTAGGGAAAAAAATTAAAAGAATTTTTAATTGCCGGTATAAAAAGGTTAATACATTTTACAAAGCAATTGTACGAGTTAAAATTTTTCCTAAAAGTTTGGAATGTGTATTTTAGAAAATATATTTATTGGTTGAACTTAAATGAATAAAGATTTGTAAAAATGTAATTTTGAAATTATTTATAAAAATTTTAACAATGATTTTTACATCATCTAATTGCGAACAAATGACACATTTTACAATATTATCAAAGGAACGATAACTTATTGCTTTCTAATATTACATTTTGACACTTCAGTCTGGATACTAGTAGCTTGATTGCCGCTGTAGAAATTTTTACAAAAATTCACATGACGTAGTTTTAAAATAAAGTTCCTAAAAAATTCACTAGATGTCACGGTTCATTTTTAAAACGCATAAGGTGGCCTATAAAGAAATTCTTTGATGTTAAATCGGATGTCAAGAAAAAGGCTATCCTCTATAGTAATATCACAAGAGATTAAGAATAAATTGAAAATAATTTGACAGGTTTTAGAAAATTTGTTATCAGGTAATAGACATGAGAGCCCGAAGGGCTCGAGTGGCTCTTGCCAAATGGCAACAAGTTTGAGAAAAAGCATGGAGAATTATTATTTAATTTATCGAACACTCGTGTGGTATTCGATAGATTATTTTTTTACTCAGCTAAAATGTCCGATTCTGTGAGCGTTAGCCGTGGTCCCAATATTCAGGAGAAATATATTGTATATACAGAATGTTTAGTAAAGGTTGGTATTTAGTAATTGGTATTATGAAGTTCGAATTGTTACAAATTGCCAAGAAACATGTACCAGATAAAGTATACAGGTATGTTATGATATGATATAATTTAATAAGATATTAAAAATGTATATTTTACAGATTAGATAGATTAGCTCTTTTGCATGGCCAGCGTGTGTTGAGACTGCCTTCATATCATTGCCAGTTCAATCAAATTGAACTTGTTTGGTCTAAGTGTAAACGGTATTACGATACAAAAATAACTTCGGCTGAACGTATTACTGCAAATACTGTAGTAAGTGTTTGGAAAGAAGCTCTTTAACAGGTTTAATGCAAAGTTTATTCTTATGCTTTGGTTTATAATTGTTATGTAATTGTAGATTACACCAGAAAAATGGAAGAGGTATGTAGACCATACAAGAAAAATTATTGATGAATATTGGGAGACTGAAAAAAACATTGATGCAAGTAATATCTCTCCTGTAATCATTGATTTAAACGAATCGGATAACGAATCAGATTGGGACTTGTGGGAAGACAATTCCGCATAATAAACGTGTATTGTATTGTATTCAAAAATGGCTGTTGTTCTTCAAGTTAAACGTTACCAGTTTTGTTAAATTTCAATGATTTCCAAGGTATGTAATTGGAATAAAACTTATGTGATTTTTTAAACAGATCTAATTTCTTATTGTAGGTTTCACCCGGCAAGTGATCTCTGTTGTCTTCTAATAACTAATTTTAGGAATTTATTTACTAATGTTATATTATTTATGATAATAAATATCAATTAAAAATACATTTTGTTTTATTTCGTAATGTTTTGATATCACAAGTCTTATTAATTTCAAAGCCTTTTCCTATTTGGCTGAATACGTTCCTGACAACTGTCAAAATTTTGTAGAGTCGCCATCAAATGTCATGTAGTAATCAAAGACATGCCGAAAACATGATATGTCATATTTGGTGACGTGCAACTGAAAGGTTGGTTGGTAATTTTAATTTTTTTTATATCGAGACCTATCATCTCTTCAGATTCTTTTATCCATTTAGACATCATGTTTACCCCAATCGGCATATTTTTGTACCATCCTAAAGAATATGGTTTAACCCAAGCAATATTAACTGTTAAAAATAACCTGTCAGTTTTGATATTTGCATTTCGTTTGTTGATTAATTTCTTGAGCAATCGAACAGGACAAATATCAGGGTCTTTGGTATTTAGTATTAACCATTTACTGTCCGCACATCTTTGAGGAAAATATATGGCTATACTCTATTCTTGTGGTAGTTAGGCCCCTCATTGTTCATTTCATCTTTGAAATAATGCACTAAACATTGAGTACCTTATCCACCACGCCATGCCAGTTCATATAAAGCAATATAATAGAATTTCTTCTGCAAGCCAGACGGTGTGTTTTCGTCGTACAGTTTTATCATGTCCAAGATTTTTTTTTTGCTCAAAGTTGCAGAACTATGTTCCCTTTTTTCGGGCTCTTTTTGTAATAACTTACGCTTGATGTTTTTAGCATCTCTGGCGGATTTGATATCATTGAATGGGTCGAATCTTCTATTAAATTTGTCGTAGTACATATCTTGCATTAATTTTGCGGTTTTATTTCACTTTATCTTAATCACTGATTTTTCATTACATTTTTTTAATATTGAACCCATACTCCTTTAAAATAACGGTTAGTTCTTTTTTGTTGATTTATTTTCTTCCAATTTTTAGCCCCTTATATTAAAAAACTAGCATATCGATAACCTAATGTGGTAAAATTTTATATTTCACCTTAAAATTTATCGTGCCACACCTTGTACATTTACTAAATAAGTAATTTTTCAACATTTTTTGCTGTTTTAGTAGACTAGACGAAAGCTTCCTCTTTATATGTCCCAGTAGTAACTATGCAATGAATTGCGTCTCACGTAAGCCCATAAAATATGGTTTCTTTTCAGTCAGTGCCGGAATTCTCTTCAGATGGATATTTTTGTTATCCCGAGAGTGGCTTTTGGAAGTTTGTGGATCCCATTTCGGTCAATAAGTCCGTATTATCATTGTATATAACTTTATATTCATGGTTATATCTTTTCGGATAATTTTTTTTCTACAAAAAGATATTCTTTACGAAAATTTTTGCAAACCATACGCCTGTGTAGAACAAACACGATATATTACTTAAGAAAGAAATTTTAAAATGGGTTTAAATAAATACCAAACATAAGTAACAATTTTAAGTAATAAATATTTTAACTAGTGGTTATATACCTGCAATAGATAAAAGAAAATTGAAATCTTTTCTTTGAACTGTGTGTATTGGGTTGAAAGGGTACATGTAAAATGGTTTCCAGAATGAAAAGGGTCAGAAAAAATGTATAATTCGGTTTCCAGTATTTTAAGTTTACATGATTTTTATGTTTCATTTGGTTCCCGACATAGTTTAGTTGGTGTTTAAGTGAAATTTGGTTCCCGAAAAGAAAAATTATTTTAACCAATTGAAACATTTGTTTATTTGAGGCAGTAAAAGTAAAAAAATTAGCCCAACCTAACCTAACACCAACAGTACCTTTATTGGTAGTCCCCGGATAGCAAATTACCAATGACTTTTTTGGGAATGGGAACTAAAAATGATCAAGCATCTTAAATAACTTTCCAATTTATTACCTGACGGGAACCAAACTACCAACACTCGGTTGGAAATACAAAATATTTTATGACTGCAATAAAGAATTAATTGATTAAGTTACATTTATAAAATACTTTACATCAGCCAGATTGTCTAATTTCCCTGATAATGGCACGTTCGTGTAAACAAGGTACGAGGGCAGTTTGATAAGTCAGGGAATTTTTGAATTTCCCGCGCAGTTACTCCAAATGCAACAGTGCTGCCGTCAACTATAATCTATCAGTGGACAACTTTCTAATTTTGAGCAAGCACTTCGTGCAGTTGGTGTTTGATAGCCGTTCAAAGCAGACAACCTCGTGAATTTTTACGAAAATGGAAAAAAGTGAATTTCGTATGCTGATTAAGCATTACTTTTTACTCACTGAAACTAAGGAAAGACTTAATAAATACTACGGGGACTCGGCACTATCAGTTTCAATGGTTAAGAAGTGGTTTACAGGGTTCCGTTGTGGTCGTACCAGCACTAGTGACGCCGAACGTCCAGGTCGCCCAAAAGAAGTGATCACGCCGGAAATCGTCGATAAAATCCATGAAATGATATTGGATGATCGTAGAATGAAAGTGCGTGAGTTGGCTCATGCTGTAGGTGTATCTTAACTAAACGGGTACATCATATTTTACACGAATATTTGGACATGAAAAAACTCTCTGCGAGATGGGTGCCGCGATTGCTCACACTCGACCACTTCAAAAGAGTGTTTAGCGATGTTCGGCCGTAATCCGGACGAATTTTTGCGCCGTTTTGTTACTGTGGATGAAACATGGATCCATCACAACACGCCAGAGACCAAGGAACAATCGAAACAGTGGGTTGCTCGTGGTGAACGTGGACCAAAGAAGGCGAAACAGAGTCTGTCAGCCAACAAGGTCATGGCCACAGTTTTTTGGGATGTACGCGGTGTCATTCACATCGATTACCTCAAGAAAGGTAAAACGATCACCGGCGAATATTATTAAGAGCTTTTGAACAGATTTGACGTTGATTTGAAGCAAAAACGGCCGCATTTGGCGAAGAAGAAAGTGCTGTTCCATCAAGACAATGCACGTGTGCACACTTGTCTAGTCACGATGGCCAAAATCCACGAATTGGGATACGAACTGCTACCCCATCCAGCATATTCTCCAGATTTAGCCACCTGCGACTATTTTCTGTTTCCAAACCTAAAGAAATGGCTGAGCAGTAAGAGATTTGAGTCGAATGAAGAAGTCATTACCGAAACAAACGCGTATTTTGAGAACTTTGAAAAAACCTATTATTTGGAGGGAAGAAAAAAATTAGAAAAACGCTGGGTGATTATGTAGAAAAATAAAATGTTTATTTGCAGAAAAAAATTTGTTTTATTCAAAAAGTCACTGACTTATCAAACCACCCTCGTATTTTTACTTTTGTTTGCATAAACGTGCCATTGATATTTCAAAATGCTGATATCTTATATCAGTATTCTTGTCACTTATAACTACTTTTAAATTTTATTAAATGTATTTTCCATTTGTAAACAGTTTTTAAGAAGTAACTTTGAACCAAAAACTTAAGAAAATTTATTTTCAAAAGATATTCCACTAGCGCAAAATAAACATTTCGATATTTCAACTAAAAACTCATTCGAAACTAGTACAAAAGTTGAGAAAAAGCAAGCATGTTGCAGTTATAGTTGCATTTCTAACTAAAACTTTAAATGTATTGTCGCATATTTCAATAAACGTAAAGAAAGTTAAATAGTTTCCCGAAATGTTGTATAACATATTGCACAATAAAATTTTGTTAATAAGTAATAGTTATTGCTTTAATTAAAATTCTTTAAGAGCTTTGAAGAATAATATCCAATTTAAAGAAACTTTTGTGGTCACCAAACTATTAAAGTGGTTCGTTATAACTTTTATTAAAGTTTTAATATAAGAAACGTAAGTTTTTTAATCAAGAATAATTATATACAATATTAATACCCTTTAATAAAAATAGCCTTTCGTATTCAACACTGAGAAGTATAGCCGGAGTGACAGATAGATAAACTATAAAATGGTGAGATAAGGGAACGCTGTGGTAACTTACTTTTTACTTTTTCGAGTCCGAAATCATTCCATTCAAAGTTTTTCTGCCCAGTACCGGGCTACGTCTACGGCATTTTCATTTGCAATCCACATCTCATCGATGGAGCACGTTGCAGGACGTAATGTGCATCTTAGCGATGGCCCATGCTTTGTGCCTTCCCACATTCACAGAGGCATTGTTGGTCTTCCTCAATTTTCCACTTTAGTTTATTTGTTTTTACGGGTGCCACGCCGGTTCGTATTCTGTTTAGCGTTCTCTATGTCTTTCAGTCCGAATTTGACCCTGCGCAGGAGCTTTAGTTGATAGGCAAGTTGTCAGGCGGTTCCACGGTGGCATATTGAATATAATTTTTCCTTGATTGAAGCCTTTTCTGTGGCTATTCTTGGCCATAGAGGACATGGCGATCGTCAAGGGTTTGCTTACATTTTTCTACGTGCTCTATACCCATTCTTCTTTCGCTTGGTTCTGCGAAGCCAGCTGCTTTGTACAATTGATTGATTGGTGTTGGTTTCATGCAGCCAGTAATAATCCTACAAATTTCGTTCAAGGTGATATCGCCCTGTTTTGCATAGCTTGATCTACACCAGACTGGACAGGAATATTCTGCTGTTGAAAAACAGTGCTTGCACGGATGTTCTTAGGACTTGAGGTTTTGCACCCCATTTAGGTTAGGTTAGGTTTCATGTGAGTGGGGCGTGGTCACCGCTCCACCGACCCTTAGTAGGTCTATTGTGGCTTACCCCTAGAGGCTACAGTTCACCGCACAATCTAGCCCTTCTTACGAAGTTCATGGTTGTATAGGGTGAGATTTTTTTAAAATCGGTAGGTTCTAGGTTAGTGTAACCAAATATGTTGAACCTTATTCTTCCCAGGCCGGGGCATGAACATAGTATATGTTCAGCAGTTTCGTCTTTCACGCAGCAGGACCGACAGTCCGTTTGTTGGTTGAGATCTGTCTTTCTGAGGTGGTATCTTAGACGACAGTGTCCCGTAAGCAGTCCTGTTATCCATTCTAGGATCTGCTTAGTTGTGTTTCTCGAGGGTTGTAACGGTAAGAACGCCTTCGAGTGGGTTAGCCCTGGTATGTCGGACCAGTACGTGAGTATTTTCCTCTCCGCCCAGTCCGAAATAATTGTTTTGGCGGCACTTGTGGTGACTCCAAAAACCGGTTCTGGTCCAGTGAACGCAGATTTGGCCCCCTGTTTTGCAAGGGTGTCGGCTTTTTTGTTTCCTTTCACCCCCTGGTGCCCAAGTACCCACAGTAGGGTCACCCTGTTGTTCGCACCAAGGTACTCTAAGAATTCGATGCAATTCCATACAAGTTTAGAATTTATCTTGTTGGAGCTCAGTGCTTTTAAAGCAGCCTGGCTGTCTGATATTATATTTATGTTTTGTTTGCTAGAGGTCTATTGGTCAACTTTCTTGCACACAATTCGATAGTGAATACTTCAGCCTGAAAGATTGTAGCATACCTGCCAAGACTGGTAGATACTTCAATCTTTGGTTTCCTGCTGAAAACACCGGCCCCAACTCCATCTGGGGTTTTTGAGCCGTCTGTGTACATTACGTATTCAGTCTCTGGGAAGAGGATTTGTCCCCTCATCCCTTCGTCTCTCTTCGGAAAGAGGACTTTGAACGACTTTTACTTCCGGCTAGTTTTTGTATAAGGCTATTTCTAGCAACTACTTTTATTCTGGTTTTGTGGCAGTGCTGCTCGTAAGTTAGTGTTCTATCCAAGATTAAACCCAGATACTTAGGTGTCTTGACGTATTCTAGTTATTTGCCCTCCCAGGACACATTTAGTTTTTTGTGAGCCTTGTGGGTATTTAAATGGAAAGCATTTACTCGAGTTTTTGCTGGGTTCGGTTTTAGCAAGTTTTTCGATAGTATTTGGCCACAGCTTTCATTACGTCCTCCAGCATTACCTCTATCTCCCCGAATGTTTGACCTTGAAATGTGACAACTAGGTCGTCAGCGTACACGTAGTGTTTGGCGTTTTCTGTTATATGCTGGTCATTGGTGTATATATTAAATAGAGTGGGGGCCAGAACACTTCCTTGTGGGAGTCCGTTTATTTGGATTCTCCAGCGGTTGTGGTAACAAAAATAGATGAAATGCTTGAAAAGTTTGGAAACGTAGAGATAATGATTGAAAGAAGATTGACGAACCCGATATATAAGAGAAGTGTGACCTCAGCAAACGTATCTAGATAGGATCGACATTGTTTTGAAGAAAGGTCAGGTCAAGAGTACCAGTAACCGACGAGCCTGTATAAAAGCGCTGATGAAAGTAGAAGAAGCGAAAAATGTGTGTTAGAACCGTAGCAAGTGGAAGGAAGTGGTCTCTGCCTACTTCTCCGTGAAAAAGGCGTGACTACATGTATCTAAAGAACAGTGCATAGATAAAACCAGCAATTTTTGTTTTAATTAAACATTCTTAAAAGGGTTGTACTAAATTTCTATTAAAAGTGCATCTTTCTTATTTTCATTTATCACAAATTTTATTTTAAAACTTTTGAAGTTACATTACTTAATTAAAACTTTTTTAGTCATAATTGTTTACTTCAGTTTTCAATTATTCTTGCTAATTTAAACAAGAAGGTAATAATAACTTCACTAGAACTTTGTACTTTTAAATTAGTTGGTAAATTTAATTGAAACTTTAAATTTATGTTGTTACTAACGACTAAGGTACGTCTATTGAAACAAAAACATCTTTTTACTGTAGATAAATAAAAAAAAATCTATTGTTATTTTAGTTTAAATTTACCCCAATTATACAAAAACCACTAACAGAGTTACCTATTCCGATTAATGAAACTCTTGCAATCCTTCGTAGGGCGTATTATTTAAAACCAAGGTTTACATTTTATGGTATTATTTATTTTTCAGTTACACTTTTCGCTGACTTCATTTGCAATGCAATTTAAAAATAAATTATAATTTAAAAAAACTAAAAAACACGTTTTAAGAGTTAATCAAACTAAAAAGTAAAAAATAATTCGTAACATAAGAATAAAATTACTGACGAGAAAATTACTGTTCATTGTTCTAAAAGCGTTAAACCGTATCCATGTGCAATTTACTTCATTTATGTACTAACAAAATGTTTAAGAAGTTTGAGCGATCTGAGATGTATATATTTCGAAAAAAGTCTACTCACTTTAATTTTTGTTATGATGTCGTTGTCGCCATAAAGTTCGTATAGTTCTGCGTTGTATCTTCTTCTCCATTGGTTGTCTACATTTATGGCTCTGTATATTTTTCGTATTATTTTTCTTTCGAAGGTGGCAATTAATTTTTCATCGTTCTTTGTTATCACCTACGCTTCCGAACCGTATTTCAGAACTGGCATAATGAGTGCGATCTGAAACCAGATATCCTGATCTCAGAAGTGGAACAAGGGATAAAAAAACTAAAGGCCAATACGGCTGCCGGTGTTGATGAGCTCACTGCCGAGGCTATAAAGTGTTTGGCCGATGACGGTCACCGATTTCTTCATCAAATCTGCCAGAGGATCTGAACCATATGCAGATGGCCGGATGATCGGAAAACTTCAATATTTGTCCCTTTAGATAAAAAGGGATCGCTGACGAATCCAGACAACTATCGTCTACTTTCCTTAATCTCGCACGCTAGCAAAGTTATGCATTATATTTTGCAATTCCGCCTAGAAAATTTCCTGAGCTGGCAAATAGCTCCAAAACAAGCTGGTTTTGTTAAGGGACGCGGCACACGTGAACAGATTCTTAATCTAAGACAAATAATTGAAAAGGCCAGAGAACACCACTTCCCAGTATATATATATATATACATATATATATATATATATATATATATATATATATATATATATATATATATATATATATATGTTTCGTAGACTACTCGAAAGCGTTTGATAACGTACAATGGGCTAAACTATGGGATGTTCTGCATGTCACGGCGGTTCCCGCTCATATAATATCAATTACTAAACAACTTTATAAAAGCAACACAGTATACGTCTAAATCTCTGCCCCATACAACAGTATAGACCATACGTAGCACTTGATCATTCTCTGGCGGAGCTTTAAATTTAGATTATTATTGCAGAAGAGCGATGTCATTTCTTAAAGGGTTGCGCGAGCTGACTCGATCCTGCACTTGACTTCTTTATCCGGGTCGAGATGCTCTGTAATATAACAACCAAGATATTTGAAACATAAAACCATTTCAATGTTTTGACCATTCATTTGCAGCGCAGCATCATTATACGGCTGACAACTGAAAACCATAAACTTAGTTTTAGTGACATTTATGTTTAGACCCATTTCTTGTCCCATCACGTTGACCAAGTCTAAAAGACGTTGAAGGTCCTGGAGATCATCACATAAGATTGCGGTGTCATCGGCATAGCGAATGGTATTGATCAGTTCGCCGTTAATCTTAACTCCGCAATCCTGGTCATGCAACGCCTGTTTAAATATTTTATTAAAATATAGGTTGAACAACAGTGGAGACAGTATACATCCCTGTCTCATTCCACGCCGAATCTGGCATCATCGCTTAGTTTTCTATTGACCCGAACCACTGCTTTTTGTCGCCAATACAGGTTTTTAATAATGCGTATGTCTCTGTCATCAACTCCAGTACTCCTCAATATATCTAAAAGTTTTTCATGTTGTACCCTGTCGAATGCTTTCTTATAGTCTATAAAGCACACGAAAACGTCTTTACGTTGATCGCGACACTTTTGGAGAAGTATATTTAAGGCAAACATTGCTTCCCGGGTACCAAGAGCGTTTCGAAAACCAAACTGGGTTTCGTCCAGATCACTTTCACATTTGTTGCGTATTCTTCTATGAATAATGTTAAGTAATACTTTTAGTGTGTGGCTCATAAGACTTATTAACCTGTAATCACTGCATTTTTTTGCACGTTGTTTTTTAGGGAATGTTATAAACACGAACTTTAGTCAATCTTCTGGTATTTCTCCAGTGATGTACACTGTATTGAATAGTTTAACTAAGATCCCGATGTTGTCTTCATGAATCAATTTCAGAAGTTTCACTGGAATATTATCTGGTCTGGTTTTTAGTAAACCCTAACAATAATAATTTAATCTTTTGTTTCCGTAGAGTAGTTCCTCTTATTTTAAATTTGTAATTTAAATAAAAAAATAAAACAGCAACATTAAACACCCGCTTATCCTCGCACTCATGCAACTACTAAAACTAAAGCACACCTATAACCTCTTTCTGCATGAATAAATATTCTTGCTTAAGAATTTCGCGCGTACTTCTTTATTTACCATTAAGCAGGGTTATTCGGCAACCGCCGTGTGTTTTTTGACGTTTCATCCTACTCCGACCGTTTTAACAGGAAGTGGTCCCTAACAATATTAATTCAAATCTATTAAGATAAAAATAATCTGGCAATGCTCAATAGTTAGGTCTAGAAAAATCATTAATTTAGCAGCAGACATTCTTTGTCAACATTTTAGATGTTGAATACTTTTCTTGGAGAGCCTAGTTCTGCTCTGTTGCGTCCCTCATTAACTCAACTCGTTATGGGTAGTCCTAACAAGAAGCATGTTATAATTGATGTTTTTTAGAAAGTGGTCTTCAAAACTTAACATATTTCGTTTATAATTTTATCGTGTTTCACAAAGTTACCGCTAACTAAGTATGCTAAGATAAGTATGGACTTCAGGTGTGGTTTTGGTTAATTTATATTACGACGGTCTAGTAGAATTTTAAGGTTCCACACAAATATGTCCTTACAAAACGCGTTTAATTTAACAGTTTAATAACAAGTTATTTGGGATTTTCTTCTTTTTTTTGTATTTAATGAAAAATACAGTATGAAATAAGCACATAATATATGCATTTTGTATTGCGTTGAATTTGTTTTATAATTAAAGTAAAAAAACATTAATATGTAGAGATATTTATCATGGGCAAGCTATTTTCGAAAGTTCACAATCTCTATCCGAGTTTTTAATTTGTGTTGAAAATGCTCTGACTATTTTATTTATGTTAAAGACTGTCATCGCTTTTTTTATCCACTGCTTAAAAGAACGTTTATAAAGAAGTATATTTATAAGTTAAAAGTAAATCTAGATTCTAGATGAAGAATATTCTGTGCAAATTATAACTCAGCTAACGAAGCAATTGTAAAACAAATCCTTTGTGAATAAAAAATCATAATTTTGCTTAGGTTTATTTTTTCTTATTATATTATACCAGTATAATCATCGAACGCATTTGCAGAAGATTTACACCACTGGTACAGTTCATACGTTAAATTATTGCAATTTCTCTATTCACCAGAAGAAGTCCAATTTGAGCAAAATTTTAAAATTTTCTTCTCTTATCTGCTTATCCCAAATGCCAAAACTATATTTTATTTTTACATGCGATACTTCGTCAGCAATGTACTGAAGGGGCAAAACGTCCATATTTAAATTATTCGAAAAAAAAGATTTGACTGACTGCGCTAAAGTATTTACAGAAATTGATTCCCCACCTCAAACAATAATTACGGAAGGAATTCGCTTTCTTCTTGCGGTTTATGAAGCTCCAAAAAAAATTACTTACATTGTTAAATACCGATACTTAACTTTTGTAAAAAATACGCGAAACAAGAAACAAGTACAACTATCATGTCTTCCTCCAACATCGGCATCTGCTATTCAATACATTTATCGAGTATACTTGTCACGTGCCTATTTTTTCCTTCTACAAGTTCCATTATTAATTGTCTCTGATGAGTTTCATATTGCATACGTTATAGGGGTAGGATTATCGTTTGGTTTGCAATTTCTGTGTGGATGGGACTGGATATCCACACGGACGAGGCGATTGTATAGCACGGACTTGAGAAGATTGTGGGTTGGCGTTTATTCCGCGCCATTTCTTGATTTCCGGCGTAGGAGAGAGGCAGTCGTTTGGGGAGCTTCTTCGAAGTGTTGGTGAAAGTTGTTGGGGACGGTGTGTTATTAGCACGTGTGCAGAACCTCTATGGCATTTCTTTCATATCTGGGCCATCTTAATTGGATTTTGAAGAAAAACCCTTTGATTTTTAACTTGACCATTTTGTCTTGCCTTTGTTGTGGATATTTTTGGATTTTTGGTGTCGAGTTAAATAACCGTTATCGGGATTTATTTGAGGGAAGCCATTGTTAATTAGACGGTGCCGCCCCATAATCTAACCAGCCCCAGGAGTAGGCCCAGGAGCAGGCCACAGGAGTACATGTGAATTCGAATACCCAAAGGTTATCAGTGATTAATTTTTAAATATATAACGCCGTGTCTCATTTCGACACCACGAGTAAGTTCTGTTTTAGTTTATAAATATAGTACTTTGTGAATTCGTATACCCAAAGGTTATAAGTGATTGATTTTTAAATATATAACGCAGTGACTCATTCTGACACCACGATTACGTTCTGTTTTAGTTTATTAATATAGTACATTGTTGGAAACTATTTATTGCATTAGATAATATGCCAAAACTAAACTTGGATTAAAATAACCTTCTCAATAATTCTTTATGTCCAAGTAAAAATATATTTTCTTCCTACTTATTTGTTAATATCCTACAATCTTGATATTTTAAAGGACAACCATTGTAAAGATATTTTTAAATTAACTCGATTGTTTTGGCAGCAAAAATCTTTATGTAAACGGTTAACTAGTGAATTATCAGCCTTTATGTAAATGTTTGAATTAGTGTTATTAATGAGTTAACTTATATATATATATATATATATATATATATATATATATATATATATATATATATATATATGTTTTACCTTTTTTTTCTTTGCCTTTATGTAAGCGTTTGAATTAGTGTTATTAATGAGTTGATTTATATGTTTTACTTTTTTATTGTAACTTGGTAAAGTCTGTTACTCTTACTTCTGTTCTGGTTATTTTATAAAGTTGTAAATTTAACATTTTTGGTTTGTTTTAGCAAGAAAATTTTACCATAGCTGTTAATTTTGACTATATTTGTTATGATGTTGCTATTGAGCTGTGTACCTTAATTATTTATTGTGTGAGTAAAGTATCCAACATATTTTTGCTATAATTTTATTTATTTGGTTCACCATAATCATAGTTGTTTATCTTGTGGCTCTGCTAGTGCCTATAAGATCTAGGGGTTTCCGGCTTATACCGTCTAAGTCGGTGGCGCGGCTCACTTTTATATTTTTTTCTTCTACCCTCTACGGCTGAGCTCGGGCATAATTTGCCAGTAGAGAAACCGCTAGCAGAGTACTCTTTAGAGAACGAAAAAGACGTGGCATACTATCAAGTTCAAACATAGCAGTGCAATCAACTAAATCCAGAAGACTGGGGTTGGAAATTGATAGATAATACTCTGGAACCGATTCAAACTTTACTCCCACCTGCTCCAGAAAAACTCCTTAACACTATTTTTTGCAAAAATTGCAAAAAAGGTTGTAGTGCCAAATGTGGCTGTAAAAAAGTCGGGTTGCTGTGTTCTTCAGCGTGTACCAATTGCCAAGGTCAGTTTTGTTCAAATGTCCAGTTGAGTACAATAGAGGAAGATTCCTGTGATTTTAATGAAGAGACCAGTGACTCAGCCACATTTGAACAATTTATGAACATCCAGAAAGAGGAAGAGGAAAAAGAAATCGAAGAAGACATGACTGTTGAAGTAGACTTTCAAGAGTGTGAATCTGATTACAATATCTAAAGAAATTAAAACAATAGTTAACCCAATAATCAATAGCAATATCAATAATAAGTTAATATCTAGAACTTGACGGGTATTGTTCCCTTAAATTATTCTAAAATTGTCTTGACAGTTAGTGAAGTAGGCCTGCAGCGAAAACCACGGCAAAAAACGCGCCGAGTACACTTTCTCACAGGTGGCGTGGAAATGTGTACATATCATCTAAAATGTGACTCTTAGAATCGCGATATCTCAGGAATAGTAACTCTCAGGAAAAAAATTATAAAACAATTTATGTAGAGAATTTTAAAATCTGCAACTCTGGTTTGAGGTTTTTTTTTGATAAAACTTACCGGTTTTGCACACATAGGATCGGTGGGGATTTTTAAAAGTTTATTTGTAATGGTAAATCCCAGTTCTTCAGCAATATTTGGCTCTCCGGGAATTTTTGTTATTCTAAATGTCCATATTTACTGGGCTAAGATTAGTGTTTTATATTATGCCATTTATGAGTGTTTAAATGCATTATATATAAAATATAGTAAATAATTTATGGCGTACTTGTGTTTGTATTTATTACCTTGTTTACATTGTCATAAATATAATATGATTATGAATTAATAACTACTTATAAACATTTACGTAAATATAATTTTCATTCTTCTGCAGGATTATCTAAACATTACTGCTGCTCACCATAAAAAAATTAATTATAAATTACATTTACTGTGGGTAAATTTAAATTATTTATAATTATAAATAATTGATACCTCTGAAATCCATGTAAATTAGATTTTGCCGCAAATCACATCCATTTGAAATTAGTTTTATTTCATCCCAAATTGACATCTTTATTAATTTATGTTTTTGTATTAATTATTATTTTTAATTAAAAACCACATTATTTTAATAATAATACTTAAATTCTAATTGAATTTATATTTAAAGAGATAAATTTATTGGTGCCTATTAAAATGGGCGTTTTAATTTTATTGTATAATGGAATATAATTTAATTTTATTGCATAATGGAATATAATTTAATGTTATAGACACTCTTTCAATAGGGGATGGTATTGTGACGTTATCAATCGTAGAAATCAGCAGAATATTTTCGGGACAAATTAGTTGGTCGCGATCAGAAATGTTTGCAAATTTTAAGTGGTAGCACCAGCTGGGCCGTATCAGTTGCGCACTTTAGGTCAGAAAATGTCTTAGATAAACCTATAGTCCGTACACAATTTGTTGATAGCTCACTGCAAGTTTGACCCTCATTAGAGAACTGAAATACAGAGAGGACAGGTAGTATGATATAATAACAAAAACCAACCTAAAACTGGCAGTTTAAGATGTTTTCGACTAACCCACCTTGTATCTGAAGAAATACAATACAGCTATAGAACTTTTAATCCGATTATGTAGGTATTTTGAGTGGAAGTGACTGACCAGTGTCGTAGAGTATATGATTAAATCATTACGTTACTTTAAATAAATAAATATATTAATATTCTTAAACTGTAGGTACTGTAAATTGTATTTTTATTTTAATAAAATTTCTTTATTTTATTTAAAAATAAAAAGTTACTTGCAATTTGTAAAAGATACATTTATTTAATTAATACCTATTTTTAAATGATATAAACTACGATTACTTACAAAACTATTCAAATTCAAAATAAACAGGATCATCTTCGGAATCCGAGTCGTCTTGCAGGTTAATAATTAGCGGTTATGTCTCTACAGTCGCATCAATTATATTGTCAAGATCCCACATTTTTTGTTCTTCTTCTATTACATGTCTTACTGCATCTCGCCAATTTTGTTCTGTAATATGTTCTAAAGACTCATATAACAATTCACGTACAGCTTGTATTTTATATGACGTATTTTTTCTAGCCACATAGCTTTTCATTTGTGCCCAAATGAGTTCAATTGGATTTAATTCGCAGTGGTAGGGTGGAAGTCTAAGGACTGTGATGTTTCGTCTTTCCGCCATTTTGTCAACTACGTATTTCTTGAACTTAGATTTGTGTTGCCGGGCAATTTTTAAAAGTTCTGCTTTAACCATTCCATCTTTGTAAGGCAGGGACTTATTCCGCAGCCATTCAATGATATCCTGTTTCTTCCACGCAGTCGTTGGAAGTCTTTCTACTAGTCGTGAATGATAAGGTGCATAATCTAATACTATAATTGAGTTTGGTGGTATATGTTCAATCATCTGCTCAAAATACTCTTCGAAAACATCAGCTGTCATCTCCTCGTGATAGTCTTTTGTGCTTTTGGATTGAAATTCCAACAAACCATGCTTAGCAAATCCTTTTTCACTGCCAATGTGAGAAACTATTAATCTACTGCCTTTACCAGAGGGTGGGGAAATACCAGTAGACCAACCTTCCATAAAGGCTTGCCTGGAGCTTGATATATTTTTATTTGACCAAATTTTTGTGAGAGTATGACCTGCGTTTACCCACGTTTCGTCCTGATAGTAAATTGGCTTTCCTTCAGCCCGAAATTTTCGTATAGATCTTAGATACTTTCTTCTCCAACATATTATCTCTTCCCGGTCAATCAAAAGTGATTTTCGGTCTGATTTCTCCCACCGGAAATTTAATTCTTTTAAAACTTGCCACAATTTGGTTCGTCCGACATGAGGCAAATCCGGGTCGTCTCTAACTTCTTGTAAAATTTTGTTTAAGTTGGGTATTTCTTTTTTGTAAAAAAATTCGTGAATTTTCCTTCGAATACCATTTTTGGCAAATTCATCAATTTCAATAGGTTTTCTCCCCCTCTTTAAGTATTCGTTTGTATTTGGGTTAGCTATACCTTGTTTTTTTCTTTCTGATAGGAACCTATATATTGTTGACTCCCCTACGCCCGTCATGTGGGCACAACTCTTGATTATGTTCTGAACAGTGTTTGTGGGATTCTGAGAAAGCAGAGCATCGTGAACGTTCAAAACAATAGTCTTCTCTCTTGGTGAATAGACAGACTTACTGACTGTACGCAACAGTACCGGTGTAAAACTTGATGATGTTGATGATGATGACGAAGCCATCGCAAGCAATCAAACAAAACAAGCAGGAACGAAAGGTACGTATATGTTTGTAGGAATATGAAAAAAAGTTACTCACGCACTGCACAAAATTCGCAAAATAAATATTAGAGACGTTAATTACTGCCGTAGACGCCGAAACACCAACGAGCCGTAAATTAAATGCGATCAAAAACGTACTAAACCTAATGAGGGTTAAACTTGCAGTGAGCTATCAACAAATTGTGTACGGACATGAATAAACACCTCAGGAACCTCCGCCTATGATTTTACGACTATTACGGCCGTTTTATGACTTGGACGCGCATTTTGTGCTATCGACAAATTATGAACGGACTATAGGTAGTAGGCCAGTAAAAATAGAATTTAACCACTAAATTTCCGATCCAATTTTTTTTTATAAGGTTTAATGTCACTTACTGAGCATAAAATCACAAAATTCTGAAGGTCCAGATAATTTTTTTACAATAATTCAAAAACTACAATATATACGTAAAAAATGCAAAGTACAAAAATGTTGCTCTTTTTAATAAATATTTTGCTTTCTTTTTGTTTTTTGTCCGATAAAAATTAACTCCAAATTAACTCCATCTTGATTTTGGGAGTCACGGTGTTGTTGCTAACATCGCAAAGTCGGCAAGTCAGAGGCTAGGTTTTCTGTGGAAAGCCAGAAAGTTTTTTACTCCTGATCAACTGCTGACGACGTACAAGGCTCAAATCCGACCTCTACTGGAGTATTGCTCGCACGTTTGGGGTTCAGCACCAGGGCATTCTCTTCGTCTTCTAGATTCCATTTAGAAAAGGGCCATTCGATTGATAAACAGCTCAACTCTCACAGATACCCTTTTCACCCTCTAGAACATAGAAGAAGAGTTGCATTACTCTACAGATATTTCCATGGCAGATGCTCCAGAGAAATAAAAAACTCTTGTACCACCATTGGTCACATTCGGCCGAAGAACTTGGCACGCTCATCAGTCTCGCCCATTTACTTTCAAGATTGACACAACAAGGACCAATCTCCATCAAGAATCCTTCTTTTACAGGGCTGGTATGGAATGGAACAAGCTTCCAAAATCAGTTTTTCCAAAGAACTATGACCTGCAAATTTTCAAAAAGCGGGTCCACAATCATTTCATTTCTATAATCCCTTCCCCTTCTAATGGTAGCAGTGCGGGCCGTCCGCGGCCCATACGATAGGCCTACCCTTTTTGCGACTATTTTCATTAAAAAAAAAAACTGAGATATGGCTGTTAAATTTGCATTTTAGTGCGAAGACCACCCTCCCTGAGCCCTTTAAACTAAAAAATGTAAAAAACAAAAGGTTCAATCATAACTAATCTTATAGTTTTGCAATTATTTTTTTTGCTTGTCCCAATATCTTCAAAAATAAGGAAATTATCGTTAAAAAACCAAACGCATTTTTTTCTGTGAATTTTTCTGAGCGCGTAAAATACTCCGAAATAGTATAATCTAGAGTCTATTGTCTAAATTCTAGACAATTTTGGAGCATTTATAAAACATACATTGCCTGCAGTAAGTATATTCTTAAATTATGTCTTAATAGGGTTTTTTTAAAGGGTTGAAACATTCCAATAATTCATAAATTATATTACAAGGAAAAGCAGAATTTTAATTCATTATAAATTCATCATTGCAACATTTAGTGCTATAAAAATATTTTCGTAAATTATATCGTAAGGGAGTGGTTTTTAGGGGTTGAAACATTTAAATAATACATAAATTATATTACAGAGGATAACAGGATTTTAATTCATTATAAATGCGGATTTTTACTTAAATTACTAAGGGGGTGGTTTTGGAGGGTTGAATCATTGTAAAAGATTATAAATTATACTCCAAAACATGAAAAAATGTTTATTCTGCATATTTGAACATAATTTTAATCGATGTAACACTTAAATCCCATCAAAGACAAAAAGTAATGATATCCTATCAAAAACATAAATGTGAAATAAGAGCCAAGTTCAATATTATAATATACGCCTTGGTTGTTGTCTTCACCGACAAAAGAAGTGAGATCTAAATGGGTGCCAAGTTCAATGGTCAGTCCTGAAATTTATTTATAACAACATAAAATATTTTATAACAACTTTAAATATCATTTTTTCTAATAACTTAGGATAATATATTGAAGCCTAAGGTCTGACTTGGTTAGTTTGAATAAACGAATTATATTATAGCCTTCGCAAGTTCTAAAGCTGTAAGTTTTTCCGAAAATTTGGCTTGCTGGTAGAAACTAGCCATCGAACATAGGTTAGGTTAGGCTCTCCATGAACTAGCCAAGTAAGACCTTGTGCTTCAATATATTATTAAAAGAAATGATATTTTAAATTGTTATAAAATATTTAATGTTGCTCCCGCGAGTCTAGATCAATGACTTTTCCATCTTTAACACAAGGGGTAGTTTTTATCCCGAAAAAACAAAAAACACACCTCGGCACAATATAACTTTTGATAAGAATGGAAACATGAGCTTGTTTACAAATTTTCATCAAAATCGGTGCTGTTTAAAAGAATTCGGAGGTAATGCCCCATTTTTCCGCCACTGAATGGACTAAATACTAACAACCGATAGTCAGAAATTTAGTGGGATCCCGCAGCTGATTTGGTCGACGCGAAAGCGGTGCAGCTTTGTTATTTAATTAAATACCAATATTTTTATCAAAAAATGTATGAAAGTACAGTGCAATAAAAGTAGCTTGGCGGGCGAGAGATCTCAAAATCTGCGCACAACGAAAACATTCGTATAACGATCCGATCGGCGACGACGAAATTTTCAGTAATCGTGAGTCTCAAGTACAATCGGAAGAAGAAGTTTACGAATGTGAAGTATATTCAGCCGAATATTTGTTACGCTATGTAAGTTGGCTAGAGACTAAGAGACTAAGAGAATATAATCGTGTTCTCTGTCAAGTATGACGCTCCTGACTTGATATATATATAACGGATTGTCTACAGCTGTTGCCGTCTCTCCGTCCCCAATCTCCATCTTGCTCTGTTAAAAACCTCGTTTTCTTCCAAACCTCTTTTAGCCATTGCCTCGTCTATATCGTCTTTCCAACTTCTCCGTGGTCGTCCCCTTTTCCTTCGTTCTGGTGGTATCCATTCCAGTATCTTCCTAGGCCATCTGTCAGTTGTCATCCGCTTTACATGTCCGAACCAAGTTAACTGCCGCTTTTCTACTTCCTCGTGTATGTTTCTGTCCATTTGCATTTCATTTCGGATAACATCATTTCTAACCCTCTCAAGTCTAGACCTACAACAGCTCCTTCTCAAGAAATCCATCTCTGTTGCCAGAAGCTTATTCTTATTAGCCTTCGTTACGTCCCATAATTCGGAGCCGTATAGGGTGACACTTTGAACTAGACTCTTGTATATGTGTTTCTTTGTAGTTTTTTTAATTTTCTTGTCCCAGAGAAGAGAGTTCAGGGTTCTAGTTACGGCTCTACCTTTGTTGATTCTATCTTGGATTTCGTTATTACTGTTACCTTTTTTATTAAAAATTATTCCGAGATATTTACTGTGTTTTACTCCTCTTATTTTTTCCGTATCCAATACAAGGTCATTTATTTGGTCATCTCCTACCACCAAGTATTCACATTTAGATAGATTCATCTGTAGACCCGCTGCCTCATATTCTTCCTTGAGCTTTCTAATCATATAATTGAGGTCATCCTCATCTTCGGCTATTACTATCTGGTCGTCCGCGAAGAAAAGTGTGAATAGCGTATCATCCCCCACCTTTAGTCCCATGCCTTTACACTTCTTCACCCAGTTCGTGAGGGCCCTGTCCAGGTAAATTTTGAAAAGGGTAGGAGACAAACAGCAACCCTGTCTTAATCCCTTAGTTGTCTTAAAGGGGCTAGTAAGTTTGTTTCCGATTTTTATTCTTGTAGTGTTCTGTTCGTAGTATTTTTGTGTAGCATAAATCAAGACAGGATTGATCTCGAGGTTTCCCATTTCCGTCCACAACCTAGACAAAGGTACGCTATCGTAGGCTTTCTCTAAATCTATAAGAGCTACATGGGTCTCTCTATTTCTTTGCACTCTCTTCTCTAAGGCTATCTTTAGGGTGAAAGCGTTGTCTACAGTCGAACGGCCTGCTCGAAAACCCGCTTGTTCTTCTGGCTGCTTATTAATTATTTCCTCTTCGATCAGATTTCGTAATATTCTGGAATATATTCTGCCCACAGTTGGTATTACCGCAATTCCCCTATAATTTCCTGGATGGTTTTTCGGACCTTTTTTGTGAATTGGGGAAGTGAAGGATTGTTTCCATTCTTCCGGGGTATTTTCTCCATTTAAACACCTCTCGAAAAGCTTTCTAAGCATATCCCATAGTTTAATAGGGCCGTACCTGACTAGTTCTGGACTTATTCCTCCCGGTCCTGGGGAACTGACTTGAACTTCTATTATTTCAACTTTAAATTATAAATTATAAAATAGGTATTGGTTGGGTTTTAAGTTATAAAGTATCCTGTATATTTATAAATAATTTTAGATTATGCATTTTGAGGTGCTCAACAATTTTAGTTGTATAATTTCTTCGTATCTATTATAATTTATTTATTTATTTATTTATTTATTTATTTATTTATTTATTCATACATCCAGCAGGTATAAACCCAAAAAGGTGTACACAAGATAAAAACATTAAGTAAAAATAGCATTACCTACGCAAACAATATTTACTATTTTTAAATTATTAATACATACAGAATATGAAGTTATAACATAATGTAAAATATCTCATTAATAAGCCAAACTATTGTGTATTTCATGTTTAAAATTATTAATACTAAGAAAGAAAATATCAACAGATCTTAAATTATTTACACTTCTATACATTGTTTTCATAGGACAATGAAAATTATGTTGAGAATTGGGTACGGAAATATAGAAAGTTACACCTGACCGTGACGCAATGCAATGTACATTAAACTCTAGCAGACGTAGTAAAATATAGCTGTTAATAATAAAGTTAACAATTTTATATATAAAAATTAAGTCATTAATTTCTCGTTGCCAACGCAAGGAATGAAACACCCTCTCAGAAAGAAGTAAATCGTAGCTGTAGCCTCTAACCGGATATCTTCTGTATTTTTTAAAAAAACAATATATTAGAATCCTTTTTTGAATATGTTCGATTCCACACTGTACCGCAGTAAGCTTACTGCTGACCAACCCAAAATATATACTCCGTAATGCTTCTATGGATGTTATATCTTTGCAGCTTCTAATCAAATACCCTAAAGATTTAACATTAACAAAAAGTAGAAACAATAGTGGACCAAGATTCGAACCCTGAGGTACCCCAGACGTGGCAACAAAACTGAAAGACATAAACCCTTGATGTTCTACAAACAGACTTCTATTGGTTAAGTAAGGTTTCAGTGGAACTTGAACTTATAATAACGGAATACAAGAACGTTACCGCACTATTATTAAAACATTACCTTTGCTGGGAAAATTTGAATAAGATTTGTTATGACGTGCAGAGTATTTTACATTCAATTAATATGTAATTTATGTTACAATTTGTCTAATTACTATTATCATCATTATTATTTATATATTTATTATTTACGTATTACAAAAGAAGTATGAAAGTTAAACAAAAACGTTTTTAATGATCACATTACAGGAGAGTATGTCCTTAAAAATATATCGGGGGATATTTGTTGCCATTCGCTGCATTATGATTCAACATTTCCATTATCTATTAAGAATTAATAGTAATCTAGTAAAAAGAAATTAGGAAATACCTGAAAACAGTTATAGCCTAAAGGGCAGACCATAAATCGTATTGTAAATTGTTTAATAAGTTTTTGTTCATGCGTTTGACAAGTTAAGAGACAAGCCTGCGATCACATCCTTACGACTCCATTTATGATAAAAAACAATAAAACACGTCACCTGACGTCAGCATCAGCAACAGATGGGTGACGTCATGGCTTCTTCTTTTTCTATCTATCTGTCAAAAAGTGGCCTCGAGCTAACAGACCACTTTTATAGAAGAGATAAATAAAACAAACTTGTGTGTCCACCAAAATGTGGTTGGTATATAGGCGGAGCTAGTAGTCGTGAGGTTAGATCTGAACTTAACTGTTTTAAATTTTAATCTTTTTAATTTTAATCCCTTTGTGACGCCAAAGCCTCGAAACCGTTTCGCCCCGGATAAAATCCACTCCCCTTCCCCCTTACCCGCGATGTCGCCGACAAGCACGCCGGCTCGCCTGGTTTGCAAAGCACAGTCTCGAGTTGGCGCAGTAGCAAGTTTCCTCTAAAAAAAACGTCGGCTTGATTCAACGCAATTCTAGTATTCCTCCGATCGTCGACAACGACGATCCTTTTCTTGTATTCTTACGACCGCTGAATGCTACGGTCATTTAATAGTATTGTTCCGACAGTCGCAGCGAGCGGGTGACATACAGCTCTACACTTGCAATAAGAAGTATGCTTTTGACCGTCGAGAGCGACGAGTCATTCTTTTGCTCCAAGCTTTACTCGTTCCTTTTTTTCTACGACAATGAAGTAAGATTCAATGTTTGTAATGCTCGTAGTGCCTTGTGTTTTGTTTGAAGGAAGACATAGTATTTTTATATTTTGTGTTAAATAAAACGTTAAAAAACTAGTCGAATTGTGATTAGTTCCAATCCACTATATCGAAGTTGAGTATTCATTCCTCCCGTGTAAAAAAAAGGGAAATTACTAACCCCCGATTTCTACAATAAATATGCAATAATTTTTAAATAAAATAATTATGCAGTGACAAATTGCTTAAGATAACGTAAAGGTTAGGTAAGGTTAAAACGGCGGTTCGAAGGAAACCCACTTATGCCTTTTGGCCCGTTGTGATACCGTGATGGACGGCGGTGCCTTCCCCCTCTACAGCTGGGAGGGTGGTGCCCTCTCTTGCTAGCTCCTTCGCCTTACAGTTGCCTGGTATGTCCCTGTGCCCAGGTACCCAGACTAAACTTACTTCCTAGCGGCATTGCACCGCCTCACTAGAGGTTAAGTAGACTGAGTTCAATGATTTGATAGCAGCCTGGCTGTCGCAAATAATGGATATATTGCCGAACTTTTGTTCGTTGCGAAGTATCCAGACAGCTGCCTCGGTAATGGCTGTCATTTCGGCTTGATACACACTACAGTAATCAGGCAAACGAAACGACAGGCTAAGTGAGGGGTCTTCTAAGAAAATACTGCAACCTTCTCTTTCCTCTAGTTTAGAGCCATCCGTATAAAATACTGCGCCCTGAGGTTTTACTGGATTATCGACCCAATCTTCTCTGGATGGAATTTCCAGGAATAGGTCGCATTTGAGCATAGGGGTAGGTTTAGTGTAATCAGTGTTTTTTGTGCACGAACGTATTCTCTTAGGATTCTAGAGTGACCATAGTGCGTTTTGGTTCATGGGGTCACAGCATTGAGTGTGAGAGCCGCACTAGCTGCACATTCTTTCCCAAGGGCTTTTGTTGGGGTGGTCCGTAGACAGCCTAAGATCAGCAGACATGCCAATCTCTGGACTTTTCCTACCTTTGTATGGTTGACTCCCTTCTCTAGGGCTGGCCACCATACTAACGATTCATACATTAAAGTCGGTCTTATGACCGTAATATAGAGCCAACGAACAACATGGGGTTGTAGCCCCCATTGTCTGCCGATGGCCCTTCTGCAGGTATATGTCACCACAGTGGATTTCCTTACCCTTTCCTCCCGAGCAGCTTTCGGTCTAGGATCAGGCCCAGGTACCTAGCTCGCTCCGAGAGAAAAGAACGTAAAAGTATAAAGAAAATAAAAATGCACAACATTATTTGTCCTTGTTCTCGAAACTTTGGGTGCCATAGGATTGTTCCTCTTTTTTCTACCCTCCTTATTGTTTTCGATATAGGTGACAGCAGCTGTCAGCAATGGTCAAAATAACATAACTTCTTCTATTTGTCTGTGAATAAGTGGCCTTGAGCTGACAGCCTACTTTTATTTGGTTATTTATTATTTAATAATTTTAATATACAAATTATGAAATTTTAATTTTTATTATTACAATTAATTTGAAAATCCAAAAAAACCACGGTTATTTAATAGTTTTTACGTCTGTCGGTAGACCAATGACTGCCAATTATTTTTTAATAAAATACTTTTATTTTTAAAACGCACCATTTATAATATATAAACAAAAAAAGTGTAAATAATAAAATAAACACAAAATTATCTTGATGTTACTAAAAGGTTTAAAAATTGAAAAAAAACAGAACGGGCCCATGTAGGAGTCGAACCTACGACCTCCACGATGAACAAAATCAGTGTGGCGCTCTAACCGCTGAGCTAACGAGCCAACGTAAATGTTTATAAAACTAAATGCTTTTTAAATAACGTATTCTCGTTTATTTTTAGCAAATTACATCAACATGTAATAGATACGTTAAAAGTTCAAGGTAAAACATGACTACATATTTGTTGATGCTTCTATCAGTGTGATGCTTTTATCAGTGTGGGCGGCAATCGCCAATGTATTATTATATCATCAGCCTAGACTGCAAAAATTCTATTAAAAGCCGGAGAGTCAGGAGTTCAAAAACAGTGTTTTTCGAACTTTGGATGCAATTTGACAAAATAGGGCTTAAGAAAGGTCTTGATCTACAACGTAACTACAAAGTAAATTTAGTTATTTTTCATGTTATAATGGTAATAAATTATTGTGTTTAATTTGAATAACCTTTTGTGCAAAAAGTAATATTTTTTAAAAAACATCGCATAGTTTTTGATATTAAGCGATTTTGCTTTTTTTCCTAAAACAATAAAAAAATTTCCACAATGTTATTTTTTTTTGCACTAAGTGTATCTAATACGCAATTTTAGCGCATTTTTAAAAAATTCCCTCACAAAAAAAATTCCGAGTAGATAGATAAGTAAATAAAAGTCTGAGTACATTAGCCACGTCTAGCTAATGAGTTTTGTGTGTCCTACACGACACGCTTTCAAATTCCACTCGATTTAAAAAATACAGCAATAGGTCGCCATATTGTTTTTAGGTTAAAATTACAAATGAAACTAGGACTAAGGAAGTTTTTCAATACAGCTCTATTTATTTAATTCTTTCAAAATAATGCTCACCACACGCAATACATCTCTCCATTCTGGAGAACCAACAGTCTTGTTCAGTTCAACGCCCAAAAAACATAAAGTGTCACGTTTTCCAAGAAAGTGAATTCCTCAAATCATCCCATCACAATGTCCGGAAATACCCTTGAACCAAGTCCCTCCATCTCGATTTTGGGAGTCACGGTGTCCAAAAATATGTCTTGGCATGACCATGTTGCAAACATCGCAAAGTCGGCAAGCCAGAGGCTAGGTTTTCTGTGGAAAGCCAGAAAGTTTTTTACTCCTGATCAACTGTTGACGTACAAGGCTCAAATCCGACCTTTACTGAAGTATTGCTCGCACATTTGGGGTTCAGCACCAAGGCATTCTCTTCGTCTTCTAGATTCCATTCAAAAAAGAGCCATTCGCTTGATAAACAGCTCAACTCTCACAGATACCCTTCACCCTCTAGAACATAGAAGAAGAGTTGCAGACCAGTAATTGCTCTATAGATATTTCCATGGCAGATGCTCCAGAGAAATAAAAACTCTTTTACCACCATTGGCCACATTCGGCCGAAGAACTCGGCACGCTGATCAGTCTCACCCATTTACTCTCAAGATTGACACTACAAGGACCAATCTTCATCAAGAATCCTTCTTTTACAGGGCTGCTACGGAATGGAATAAGCTTCCAAAATCAATTTTTCCGTAGAACTATGAACTGCAACTTTTCAAAAAGCGTGTCCACAATCATTTCCTTTCTATAATCTTTTCCCCTTCTAATAGTCGCAGTGCGGGCCATCCGCGGCCCACAAAATAGGTCTACCCTTTTTGCGACTATTTTCATAAAAAAAAAAAAATCCATAGTAAAGTTGCATTAATGCTGGCCTTACGTCGAGCTTTTCTGTTTCTTTCCACAATTGTGATATTGGGACGCTGTCGTAAGCTTTCTTAAGATCTATAAAAGCTATGTGTGTCTCTCTATTTTGCTGGGCACGCTTTTCCAAAGCTATTTTTAGAATGAATGAAAGTATAGTAACGAAAAAATTCAAGTTACATTGGCTGCAACTTGATACCATACTTACAACTACAGAAATTTAAAAATTCAAAAATCTATAAAAAACATTTTAAATTACAACATAATTTTTTTTAATTCGCTTAATAGATATTTTCATGGCAGATGCTCCAGAGAAATAAAAACTCTTTTACCACCATTGGCCACATTCGGCCGAAGAACTCGGCACGCTGATCAGTCTCACACATTTTACTCTCAAGCTTGTCACTACAAGGACCAATCTTCATCAAGAATCCTTCTTTTACAGGGCTGCTACGGAATGGAATAAGCTTCGAAAATCAGTTTTTTCAGAGAAATATGACCTTCAACTTTTTAAAATGCGTGTCCACAATCATTTCCTTTCTATAATCCCTTACCCTTCTAATAGTCGCAGTGTGGGCCGTCCGCGGCCCACACGATAGGTCTGCCCTTTTTGCGACTATTTTCATAAAAAAAAAAATTCTCCAAAATTAATCCTTAAATCACATCAGCCACGTCTCGCTAGGTAGAATGACGCACTCGACTTAACGAACGCACTGTACCACTTAGCTGTGATTATGTCTTGTGTGTCCACTCGATTTCAAAAATACAGCTATTATTTTTTTCTTTACTGATCGGGATTCTCTGACTGCTACGGGTATAGCCTCGTCATAAAAGACCCAAACTTTGTTTTAAGACTTGGTCGGGACCTCATAATAGTACAGCCTAGTCTCGGCACCTGTCACGATGTTGTTAACATACCGAGATTGTGCCTTTTTTACACGTCGCGTCATTTGATTTTTAGTCTGACTATGCGGCACCTAGAGGGAACAAACTTTCGTCACGTGCAAATGATCGTTCAGAATAAAACGAATTGCTGGTGCATTTAGGCCTTAATCTGGTGGTAAGTCATCCGCCTGTCTTTGTCAAACATTTTTCTCAGAGCACTAACGTTTTCCTTCGTAACGGACCTTGGTGGCCTCCCGGTTCTCTCAGCGTCTTCCAGACTAAAATTTCTCATTTGAAATTCTCTATACCACCTGAATATAGTCGTACGATGTGGACAAGCATCACCTAGTGCAAGAGTTATTTCTTCTATGTTTAAACCACAAGCGAAGTGTTACCGCAAAAACACCCGAATATCATTTCGTGAACAAGATGCCATAGCAGGACTTTAAATTATTACTGTTAGCAAACAACTGAGCCCACTTGGCTCAGCGAATAGTAAGCAAGTATGAAACATGCACCTGCATCATATTGCAAAACTTTCCTAGTTCCCTTTGTATAAATTAGCAAGTGTATAATATACTTTCTTATTTATTTCAAGGGATTTTTCACAATAGACCATCTACAATCAATTAAAACACTTATCGAAAAAACAACTAAATATAACATACCAATTTACATGGCCTTCATTGACTTCCATAAAGCTTACGATTCAATTAAGATATGTTATGTTTTAAAATCCATGAATAACGCACGCATGGACTATAGGTACACCTCTATAATAAAAAATATATACAAAACGCAGCGTTCTCTTATCTTACTATTTTCTACTCTATCCAACCGAGTCACTCCGGCTATACTTCTTAAACTACTCATCTCCGCAGCATTAATCATATTTTTATGCTTCTTCTGCCAAACCCAACATTCACTACCATAAATAAATGTAGTAACCTCTATGCACCGCCAGACGTGCCTTTTTTGAGACTTTCTGGCTGTTCATAAAGCCCCATTCATCTGTTTTCCTGCCAACACCCTTCGCTCAATGTCACTGTCATACTTGCTCAATGTCACTGTCATACTTTCCATCTCTCGTAAACTTTGAACCCAAGTACACAAATTCATTTACTTGTTCCACTCTTTCTCCCTCAATCGAAACTGAAAATGAAGTAACAAAAATAAAACTATTTTCTATAAATATTTATAGCGTTTTGTCAACAATTAGGAGCGACGAAAATGTTCTGGCAATTTTTTACACATTTAGTATACTTTTAGAAATAATCTGCATGAATTTCATAACTGATACTTTACCTAAAAAAATTATTTTTTCCTACCCTCCTTAAAATTTTAGGGTAATTTACTCCATCCATTGGGGGTTGCCAGAAGTGGCTTCTATTATCGAGCAGATATTAAACATTGAGTTAGTAAATTTTCAAGACTTTTGAAATGATAACTGAAAATTGGTTACTGGCTCTTGGTCTAATATATAGTCATAATACTTTGTGAACTCTTAAATGACATGTGATAATAAAAAAAGTTGTTGTGCAGATAATTCTGCTTTTAGTAACGAGCTACATCGTTATCTCACAATACCGTGACAGAGAGACGGAATCCTTTGAGCAAGCTGTATGTGCTCGTATGAGCTATATTCGTTTAAGAAAAAATTAATAGAAAAATAAATACATAGGTAAACAACATTAAACTCGTAACAAGCTTCCCAAAGTGTTAATTAATGATTTTACGTTATTAAGTGACGTTTTCGATTTTGAATTATAAAACCATGTTGTCTTTTACTTAAAAAATTAATGTATTAAAAAAACCTATACAATGCAAGCTAGCAGTACCAATAAACAAAAAAATATTTCACAGAAAATATGGTTTAGATTTTTATATATTAATTTAATAAGTAAAGGCAGAATTTTTTGGAAATTATAACAAAATATGACATACAGTTAGAGACTAGACCATGCATACATACATTTAGTCACGTCTTTTTCTCGTATAGGGTAGGCAGAGACCACTTCCTTCCATTTGCTACAGTTCTTACACACATCTTTCACTTCATCAGCGCGAGGAAGTATTTTTACTTTTGGCTGTTCTTATGGACTTCCAAAAAATTTAATTTTTTTCTGAAAATCTTCAGATAACCTTTTATCAAATTAATCTTTATTATTCTCCTTCTTTCTTGCAAGAACCCATTTTGCCGCACCTTTCAACCTTTTATACTAATTCTTTGCCTTGTTTACATCCTCAATCGTTGTCTTTTACGTTCTTTGATTGGCTTTTGTAGCCTGCCAATCCAACCAGGTTTGTTTCTTTTCTGACACTGCCTCTTTTTATTTTACATACGCCACAAACTTCAATAACAACATCCACGATTTCTTTCTTAAATGGCTTCCATAATAATTCTTCTTATATGCGTTATCTAAACTGTTAAGTTTCTTAATCAATTTATTTACGAATACATCTTTTACACGTTTTTGCAATTTTTCAACAATTATACGCTCTAGACCATATTCATCAAAAACCTAGTTTGGTTGTAAAAGGGGAGGTTCGTATAACCTTGCTGTTTATAACTTAAACTCAGAGTATACCTTTATGTCTTTACTTTGTTGGTTACTACTTAGGAAGTCTTGCTTTCTTCCAGAAGGTTAAAAGCTATCAAAGCTTATAGACTAGACTAGACCAGTCTCGCCTTAGCTTAACCAATCCCGGACATTCACCGAGGAGGTAAACAGGGATCTCGTTAGCCACTTTGCACCATCTGCACTCCTCGTTTTTCCTTTGGTTTTGTATACGTTTGTCGTTGCCCAGATTCTTGAGTTTTGTAACGATTTGCACTAGGATTAAAGAGATTTTTTTAGTCCATTTCTTATTTTAAGCCATGCCAAAAAGCAGCTTATACTGGTGGCAAACATCAAACTTTTGCCACCCTTTTAAATGTTCTGGATCGAATAAAAAACTTAACATCTATTAAAAACGATAGACAAAAAAACTGCCACCACGCATTCCACTAGAAGATTTAAATAAAAATGAGAAGTGCAAATGGACAGGTGTTAAAAAAAAACAATAGAATGAGAACAAAGGGAAATACTAGCTAGAATTGCTCTTGTGTTAAACCGCATAAAGAATATTGTGGTATTCGCGATTCAAACGTAGGATTCGCGCCATTCTTAAACAGACAAAGCAGATAAATCTTAATCTCATATCTAATTAACACTGCTTTTCTGAATTTGTCACTGTGTGCTTGGTAAATTTTCTATAAATATTAATGAAAATAAATAAATAATAAAAATGCTATGACCGCAGAATTAAATTTTGTGAAACAATGTCCCCCAAAATATAAAAAGATGCAAATTTGGTCAAAAATATTTGTTTTAATGATTGTGGGTACTCGGATAACAAAAATCCTCACGTGTTTCTACAGGATAATACTTAGTTTTTAGCGAAGATCAATATATGGGCTGGCATTTTAGGAAATAAGATAATTGGACCACTTTTTATTAACCAAAACCTAATGGGAGAATTGCACCTGCAATTATTAGAAAATGTAATTGATCCACTTATTACTCAGTCACTGGAAAGACAAGTTGATGAACAGGAAAATATGGTTCTAGATGATTAGAATATATATATATATATATATATATATATATATATATATAATGATACAGTTCAAACTTAACTAAGGTTGTACTCACAAGTCTACACGATGTTTCCCAGCACTTTATTCTGGAGTCTTTAAATCTTTAAAATGTTGCATTTGCTAACACGGCCCCATAGTTGAATGCCGTTGGTCCAAACCGGTTTTAAAACTTGCTTATACAGGAGCAATTTATTGTAGATGGACAGCTTAGAATTTCTCCAAAGTAACCAATACATTTTTCTGTATTTCAAGCCAAGCTTTTTTTTCATGTGGACCTTGCAGCGTTCCAGATATAGACGTTAATTTTGTATCGAGTGTAAAATATTAAACATAATTGTACAGAGTTAACTAAAAGTAAAGTGAAAACTGATAGTTGCAACAAAGTCGGCAGTTTCCTGAAAGCTCCACCAATAGGGGTTCTTTTCAGCGATATGAAGTGAGCAGTGAGAAGGTTTTAAGGTCTGAAAATTTGGAAATTAATTTAGGGGGATTATTATTATTTAAAATTAATAATTTATTAATATATATTATTTTATTATTCCAAATTTATACATTTTTTGACATAACTGAACATCTCTGGGAAAAATCAATAATAATAAAGTCTAATATACGCATCATATCAATATATATAAATATATATTAAAGCTACACCAAATTACGCACTAGCAGTAAGACACTGGCTAGACGAAGGATTTCCAAGAGATTGGATTGGAAGAAGGGGTTTTATAGAATGGCCGGCAAGATCTATAGATCTAACACCACTTTTTTCTGTGGCGTCATTTAAAAACATTAGTTTATAAATCTCCTCTCGAAGACATTGATGAACTAAAGCTTAGAATAACTGAAGGATGTAGATGAATAACTTGCGAAACTTTGCAAAGAGTTTGAGACGGAGCACACTTTGAACAGTTACTGTGAATACATTTAAGGAGCTGTTTGTAATTAACATCATTTTAGTTTCTGTTGTAATTTCACTATGTTTAATGTTATCTGCAAAATAAATCGATAGAATAAATTGTTGTTTATGGGTGATTTGCATTTTTCTTGGGTTTTCATTTGATGTATTACAAGGTAGGGGTTGCTATTTGACATTTTAAAGAAGGAGCGCGGGATGTTAAAGTGGTGCCACTTGGAAACAGCAGAATAAAATTTTTAATCCTCCCCTTGGATATAAATCTACAAACAACCTAGAAGACCTTCGTTACCGAATTCAAGAAGCCTTGAGTGACATTCCTCAGGACTTTATAAATCATTTAATTTCAGTCATGACTAAGAAACCGCGGTGGACCCACCATTAAAACCTTGATTATATTTGAATATTTTAGTTTAAAGCTGTATCATATTTTCAATATAAATAAAAACAAATTTTAAAAACATTTTATTAAAATTAATCAACTGTTGCTGGGTATGAAATTTTTTTGAAATCGAGTGTATTGCATTATTAACTTTATGGTCCGTAGGGTTTAGGCTATTGAAACGTTTCGCCATAACTAACAATGCAACGTCTGACAATTGAATTTTGGTTCGATACCAAAGCCGCCCAAAGCGGAACGAGAAATAATAATACATGTCCCCCCAATGCTAATAGATTCTTGAATATTTAACGGTAAAATTTCGCCGAAGTTGGGGAGCAGGTTTAGCGAAGGTAATATATTTTTATATCGTTTTAAACTGTTAGAGCCTCGTGAAACTTGTAAGAAGGAAATATAAATAACGTACAGCATTTGCTTTTATTTTAATGGTTTAAAATCTATCGGGTTCATGCAACATTTAATAAATTATAGTTGAAATAAACTAAAAAACACGCTTATTAGAGTTAATCAAACTAAAAAGTAAAAAATAATTCTTAACATAAGAATAAAATTACCGACAAAAAAATTAATGTCACTGTTAAAGGAGTGCCACTTGGACACAGCAGAATATAATTTTTGAACCTCCCCCTTGATTTAAAATTCGACGTGTTTTTTGTTTTCTTACATTTACGCAAAGGCAAAAGTTATTTGGACTGTCTGGTTTTGAAATGAAAAATATAAAAATGGACGTTTGTATCGTTTCACTCCAACACCGTTTAACCGATCACTATAAAAATTGGCATGTATATGTATTTTTTTGTGAAAAGGGGTTTTGTGCTATCCTCTTTGCTGCAAATCCCCAATAGGTGGCGCTGCGGCATATCAACTTTCGCACCGTTCAACCAATCACCTTGAAAATTGGAATATATACAGGGTGTTTCAAAAAAAGGTGACCTCGTCTCTGGGATAGGTATAAAACTGAAAAATAAATTGGGTTTGCTTGGTAAAAAATTTTCGTTACTCCATCCGTATTCAAGATAAAGGTCGTCGTAGAAAAAAAAAGTATAGACATTTATTACGATTTTGCCGAAAGTGCTGGAAACATTGTAATAAAATTTTTTAGGAATATGTTTTAAGGTTAGATTTATTAATCAAAATTTTAAATATACTTAAACATCATTTTATTTTACACCAAAAAGATACTCCTGGTATAACTCGATACTGTGTACCGTTTTCGGAATATTTTGATTTGAAAATTATGAAGTAATAACCGATGCTTGTATAAAGTAATGATGTTTCAAAAAAGGTGACCGTGTCTCTAGAATAGGTAAAAACTAAAAAATAATTGGGGTTTGCTTAATAAAAAACGCCATCCGTATGCAAGATAAAGGGCGTTGAAGAAAAAAAAATTGGTTTTTAATTCATAATTTTCAAATCAAAATATTTCGAAAACGGTACACAGTATCGAGTTTTACCAAGAGTACCTTTTTGGTGTAAAATTGAATGATGTTTATGTTTACTTGAAATTTTGAATATAAAATTTATCCTTAAAAAAGTTATGTTCAATACTACTTGGTACGAACCGTGTAACTAGCGCCGTGTAACTAGCGCCCTCTATGAGAGTCAGATATAAAAACAAATCCATGGGATGTATCAGCTTCTAAAACATACTCGTATAAAATTTCATTACAATGTTTACAGTAGTTTCTGCAAAATCGTAATTAATGTGTATAAATTTTTTTCTTCAACGACCTTAAGTTTGAATACGGATGGCGTTACAAAAATTGTATACCAAGCAAACCCCAATTATTTTTTAGTTTTCAACCTATCCTAAAGAAGGGGTCATCTTTTTTGAAACAACCTGTATGTATTTTTTTGGGGAGAGCTCGTCTTTTATTTCACCACCAGGTGGTGCTGCAGCATACCAACTTCTATATTGGTTAACCGACCCCTATGAAAATTGGTATTCTGCTATAATTAAACACGGAGAATGTATTTGCTGTATTAACAGCTGTAAAGTCAAGTAATGTTTTATATTTTTTATAAAATAATTCTTAAAAGTGGTGGTTTACATTAATTTAAAAGTACAGTAGCTAGTATTATATATTTGGTAGCAATAATTTTTTTTATTTCATCACTGGCGAAAAGAGCAATCCTTAATTATTTCAAAAGTATCCATTTATATATATTTTATTTACTTTCTCTTACTTTATCCACAAAAGTAAGACTAAAATATTTAGGTTACGCCACTGGTCTCGGTTCGGTTTCAATCGGCAGAGGAAGTCGCTGTCGCGAAGAAGTAGGAAGGAATGTTTAAAAGCTGCCTTTAATTCAAATTCTATTCTAATAGGCAGATATAAACCAACCCTTACGTGAATGGGGTATTGTAATTTTTAATTCCTAACAGTAAAATTTTTAACTACCTAACTTAAAAAAAAATAACCCAACGTCAATAAAAATTTTAAACGTTCAATTTGGGATGCTTCCTATTAGGTACAAAAAATTGTTATAACTTACAATTATTGGGGGCTAACAAATACTAAATGAAAACAAATACCGACATAAAATGTTTTTAAACAAATTAAAAATGAAATACTTTACAAATAAATACCAGAAGCACGCAAAAAAAGTCCAAGAATAATATTTATTTTGAATTAAGTTTTTCATCATATTTCCCACAAATACTTTACTGGGACCACATGTTTTAAAAAAATGCAGTTGAAGCTTTGGAGGAAAATCCATTTTAAGTTTATCTTTCTCAAGAGAATAACTTATTACATTATTTTTGTGCGCTTGAGAAGGTAAAAAGTAAAAGAGTTTAACAGTTATACTTTGAAAATCAATATTAGCCCTGACTTTCTAGAATAATATCAAACATCTACTTGTACAAACAAGTTCATATGTCTAGAAAGAAATTTTAATGATGCCTCATGTAACGGTTTTTTTTAAATAGAAATAGGTATATAAAATGTTTATTTTTGTTTTCAGCTATGTTTTAGCAAATAACAAAGTCGCCTTTCCAATGCAAACAAAATAAATATTTCACGGATAAACTTAGTGATGCAAAACTGATTTTATATCTGGTTATTTTATAATATTTTTACTATTATTTTTGAAAAATAACATTTTAGTTCGTTAAATAAATTAGTGTTATCTATGTTAAATTGACTTTGTACTTATAAAAATGTTATTTCTACGTAGAAAATGACTTCTGGCTGAATAATGTAGGAACAATGAATAAAAACAAACTTTTATTGCTCTAAAATTTTTACCTTTGTTCACTTTAATTTTTTCTACTCACATTGTTTTTGAAAGCTTTAATTTATTCTGAAACTCCGCTCCTCGTGCTATCAATCAACGGCAGTCTAATTAGGGAAAGTATCACTTTCCGCACGCGACTATTTTATCAAGCAAAATCTTGTCAATTAAAAATTTACCAAACATAAGACTACACTTAGACTAGCAATTTTTTTTGGATTAATGCACTTCCAATTTTGGTACGTATCAGATAAATCAAGTTAAACTACCTTGAAAAATTAAGAGTCTATGCAAGTGTTATTTTATTTTCTATAAATGGTTTAAATCAAACCTGTTTCTTTACCATTGTTTTTCATTTTTTTGTGTGGCCATTTTTCTTAAACAATATTTACTAGTCTATTGCTTCCTATTCAATGTGGTTAAAGATAATATTTGTAAAGCTAAAACAAATATTTAAAATTTATATATATACATATATATATATATATATATATATATATATATATATATATATATATATATATATATATATATATATATATATATATGGGGTGAGTGGGAGTTTAATACGACCACTGAAATCACTTTATAAGGATTCCACTGCTTGTGTCAGGATAAACCGAGCTAACACGGACTGGTTTAACATCCAAAAAGGTGTGAGACAGGGATGTGTGGCTTCGCCATGGCTGTTTAACTTAAGCATAGACAATTGTTTAAAATATTTGAAAGAAAGTGCGTTTGGATTAAAAATGAATGATTTGATCGTCAAATTCCTTCTTTACGCCGATGATCAAATCATATAAGCGTCATCTAAAGAGAAGTTGCAGGCGATAGTTAATGTTATAAATGATGCTCTGAAAATCAAAAGGATGAAAATAAATGTAAGCAAAACGAAAATAATGGTTTTTGAAAGAAAAGAAAGCATGACAAACTGTGGAGATTCGATTGAGGGAGAAAGAGTGAAACAAGTAAATGAATTTGTGTACTTGGGTTCAAAGTTTACGAGACATGGAAAGTATGACAGTGACATTGAGCAAAGGGTGTTGGCAGGAAAACAAATGAATGGGGCACTGTATAGCTTTATGAATAGCCAGAAAGTGTCAAAAAAGGCACGTTTGGCTGAGCATAGAGATGTGTTCGTTCCTACATTTATGTATAGTAGTGAGTGTTGGGTTTGGCAGAAGAAGCATGAAAATAGGATTAATGCTGCGGAGATGAGTAGTTTGAGAAGTGTAGCTGGAGTGACTCGGTTGGATAAAGTGAAGAATAGTGATATAACAGAACGCTGTGGTGTAAAAGAAAATGTGGTTACATAGATAGATAAAGGAACGCTTAGATGGTTTGGACACGTAGAAAAGATGAATAAAGGAAGATTGACGAAACAAATTTATAAGGCGAGTGTGAATGGACAAGTCGGTAGAGGTCGACCTCGTAGAACATATCTCGATCAGATTAACATTGTTTTAAAGAAAGGCCAGGTCAAAAGTACCAACAACCGACGAGCATGTATGAGAGCACTGATGAAAGTAGAGGAAGCAAAAGATGTGTGTAAGAACCGTAGCAAGTGAAAGGAAGTGGTCTCTGTCTACCCCTATGGGAAAAAGATAACATATTTCACATATTTCATTTGATTTAAATTTAAGTTGTAAAAATTGTAGCACAGTAAAGTGTATGAAATTGCATTTTAAAGTAACGAATTTTATAAAACAACCTTTTTAAAGAAGTAAAGTAAGTTGCAGTACTTTAGAAATAAGACTCAATCAAAAACTTATGTACCCAGTTATTCGTCAATATGGGAAAAACTTTAAAATTTTATTTTCCAATAAAATTAATATTTTACTAGTCGAATATAATGAAACCTGTTGGAAGTTATCTCGGAATTTTATTTGGTAAAAAGTTAGAGATTCCATAATATTCTTTCCAATGGAAGACGTGCATTTTATTACGGAGTTATTACCGTCCCTTTATGAATTTTACAAAATATAACCAACTTACTGGATGATAGATGCACTCGTCGCAAAAAAATTTGCGTAATGAAAATGTTATAATTTTTTTTAACCATTTTATTTTTTTTTCAATAATATCCAGTAAATGTTCAGTTCAGTTTAAAAAAAGTTATTGAAAATGAAAAATTCAAGAAAAAATTGCAAAGACAGAGAAATGTTAAAAAACAAAAAGAATCTGATAACAATGAAAACGATTCTTAGTATTTAGTATTGCCATCTCTAGCTCTAATAGCTTTCACAAGTTCTGAAAGGCTTCTTATTAAATTTCTAGTAAACTCTATATCTTAACTTTTCCTAAAGCGTATTCCAGTTTATCTAAGTTAAAATTACAAAATATTACGAGATCTTAAGCACCGTTCTTCGTAGTCCCAAACATGCTCCATATAGTTTAAGTCTGGATTTCTGCTGACCACTTTAAAACTTAAATACCAATTTTAAAAAGATACTCGGTTGTTGTTCTAGAAACATGCGGACGAGCTATCATGAGTAAGAACAAAATTTACACCAATAACGAGAACAAACGATGCCAAATTTTTTTAAAGGACCTCTCTAATATACCTATCAGCTACGAAATACGGTTAACTCTATGTGATGCTCAAAATAGATGCCTCCCCATACCATGATGGATCCTCTGCCAAAATTTCTAGCTGATCCGATCCAAAACGAGCAAATCTATACTTATTTGTAAAAGGATATAAGTCCAGTCGATCACATTCCAATAATTCGCCAGGGAAGTTACTTATAGCAGTGAAACCTGGACCCTCAATCAACGGAAAATAAATAAGTTTCTTGTGTTTGAAAGAAAAGCCCCCAAAATGATAATTGGACCCAATGAAAATAAAACAACAGGAGTGTGGAAAAAACGCCTCAATGCTGAATGTGCGACAATTTATGGCAGTGAAAACAAAGTCAGGCATATAAAAGTTAACAGAATAAGATGGGCAGGTCATGTAGTAAGATCAGAAGACAAAACAGTATTCCTTGAGAGACCAGATGGCAGAAGATCAATAGGTAGACCCAGAAAAAGATGGAAAGATGCTGTCGCAGCAGGTCTGTCTAGGGTGGGAGTCCAGCGGTGGCAAATGGAAGCACAAGATCGCAGGAGATGGAGAGCAATAGTGGATGCGTCTAAGACTCACCAAGACTTGTAAAGCCAGGAAAGAAGAATAAGAAGAAGTTCACATTCCAATTGGATTTTCTCTTGCGAATATCAAACGTGCCACATGGTGTACCATGTAATCCGAAGTCATCAAATAAATTCGCAAAAAGAAAAATTTGTATTTAAGTCAGTCGTCTAGGTAATTAACAGACAGTTTCCGTTTCGACAGCAATTGCCTATAGAAGTAAAATAAATATAGTGTTAATTGCGAGTTTTAGTTTTGAACCGAAACAAGGGAGAGACAGAAAAAATAAAACGACTCCCGGAAACGACAGAAATAAAAGTTCTTCGTAAAATAACTAAGAAACAGGTAGAACCACTCAATGAATAGGTGCAAAAACGAATGGTAGAATGAAACTAACATATAAATAGAATGCCCAACGAAAGAATCGAAAAATCGTAGAGACAAATCAGGAGAAGAAGATGAAGAAGTATTGAACGTCCTAGGAAGCGATGAAGTGACGCCTTAGATGAATGTAAGAATAAATTCCGAAGAAAAAACAGACGACTACCTAAAATAGAAGGATGAAGAAGATGTAGAAGTTTTAAACCAAATTGTGTAATATAAAGGTATATCTTTGGCAATCCCAGAAAGGATTTATTTTCTATAGTCTATTTCAATGGGATTCAGATAGCGAGGAGAAATAACTCTTTTTGGTTATTCTTTTAATTTTGTTGTTTGGGAGAAGACACAAAGCCAGATATAATTTGGTATTTTTATTTGACTTAATTTTCACATTGTTGCTTCGTACTAGAGTATGTCTCACTTTCTTTCGTCTAAAACATTACTTATAAATTATTTAAAAGTTACTTATACATCATTTATACTTCATTATTTTTGTATTGGTATTCATAACATTATTAATACACTAGTAGTTACACTTTATTTTTTCATCATTATTTCTTGCATATTATTTTTGTAAAAATAATTTTTTTACAAGACAAAAGGACCAAACATTTTGCCTTCTTTGTTTAAAAAAATTAATTACTTTTTTTTGAAATAGTATAGAAATTATTAACTTTTTTTCCATTGTTTTTGGTTAATTTTTTTTTTAGGAAAAAATACAATGTCAAGAGGCTTCCGGGTATAGATTAAAAAAATAAATCGTGGCGCCCAAATTTTTATCATAATTTTCATTGTCACGAATTACCCCCTGTCTTGGCTGAGATTAGCCAGTAGCCTGTTGCCCACAACCAACTTAAGTTTAAGGGCGGAATTAGCCCGTTACAAAAAATGTTGCAAGAACAGAGATTTTGGTTCTAATTACAACTTTCCTTAACCTATACCTTAAAAAATTAATGCTTACTTAAACATCACAGACTCTGGAGATATCATTGTAATATGACGATTCCCCTGTGCTTACGGACGTAAAAAGACGGTTATCGGACGTCCTGGAATTGGTCTTTAATTGTAACCCAATTTTTCTACACCATGTTAATATTCTAGATACGCTCGATTAGTCAATACCAACAACTTTGTCTACATACTGCTGCGATCTTCCATCTTCCCTTAAGCGCTCTAAAGACCAGTAACTTATTTGTTAAATTAACGTTGGCTCTTAAAAAATTTAACAAACAAGGCCGCAGACGTCCAAACTAAAATTGGTGACGCCGACAAATAAAACAGGGCCGGAGTCGTAACAATACATTTTACACGTATAACTTTATTTCTAATTCCCCAATCAAACTAAAATTGTCAAATCTCAATTAATTTCACAGTTTGTAACGTGCCTATTTTTCCCTTCTACAGTTCCATTATAATTGTGTCTCTGATAGTTTTGTATTCCTCAGGTACTCGTAAATAGTGTCGTGTACCGTATTTTGTTGTAACTTAAATATATCATTCGTTGTAAATAGTGTTGCATACCTTGTTGTGATAGGATTCGATTGTTAATGGCTGTGACATTTTCGTTAATCGTTGGAGATTGAGTGGGGGTTTTCGTTATTAGATTTTGCTGTGGTTTTTTGGCCTCGATTGTTGTGTGTTGTCGGTTATATTATTGTTTGGTTTGCATTTCTGTGTGGATGGGGCTAGCTATCAACACGGACGAGCGCGATTCTTGGTGTGGAGCATAGATTTGCGAATATTCTTGTTTCACGTTTATTCCGGGTCATTTCTTGATATCCGGCTTGCGAAGTAGTCAGTCGTTTGGTGAGAGTCTTGGGAGTGGTGTGGTGAGAATTTTTGGGACGGTGTAATATTGGCAAGTGTGCAGAACCTCTACGGTTTTTCTTTCATATCTGGCTGTATTTGGGCCATCTTAATTGGATTTTGAAGGAAAGCTATTTAATTTTTAACTTGACCAATCTATCTTACCTTTGTTGTTGATATTTTGGATTTTGGTGTCGAGTTAAAATAACCGCATGCGGGATTTATTTGAGGGAAGCCATTGTTAATTAGCAGGTGCCGTTCCATAACCAAACCGGCCACAGGAGTAGTGAATTCGTATACCCAAAGGTTACAAGTGATTTATTTTAGAATATTTAAACGACGTGATTTGTTTTTGACACCACGATTAAGTTTTGTTTTAATTTATTAATATGGTACATTGTTGAAAACTATTTATTGCATTGGATAATATGCCAAGGCTGAAGTTTGATTAAAGTAATCTTCTCAATAGTTCTTTGTGTCCAAGTAAAAATGTTTTCTTCATACTTATTTGTAAATATCCTACAATATTGATATTTTAAAAGACAACCATTGTAAAAATATTTTTAAATAAGTTCGATTGTTTTAACAGTGTAAATCTTTATGTAAATGGTAAAAACATGAGTAAATTAGCAGCCTTATGTGAACGTTTGATTAAGTATTATTAAAAAGTTGACTTGTATACGTTTTTTTTTGGTAACTTGGTAAAGTTTGTTACTCTTACTTTTGTTTTGGTTATTTTATGGAATCGTAAACTTTGGATTTTTGATTTATAGTTAGCTGTTGATTTTGACTATATTTGTTATAAGTTTATTATTGAACTGTGTACTTTGATTTATTGTTGGCTGTTAATTTTGACTATATTTGTTATAATTTTATTATTGAACTGTGTACTTTGATTTATTGTAGGAGTAAAGTATCTAATATATTTCAGCTATAATTTTATTTATTTAGTTCACCATAATCTCAGTTGTTTATCGTGTGGCTCTGCTAGTGCCTACAAGACCTAGGGGTTTCCGGCTTGAACCGTCTAAGTCGGTGGCGCGGCTCACTTTTATTTTTTTTTTCTTCTACCCTCTACGGCTGAGCTCGGGCATAATTTGCCAGTAGAGAGACCACTGGCAGAGTACTCTATAGAGAACGAAAAAGACGTGGCAAGTTTTCGCTTTCCATTGTGAAGGAACATATAAATCATCTTTCCCAGAACCAGACAGTCTTGACTTCTTTATTTTATTACCTTTACGCTTGCATTATTAACATTAATTTTCTTCCTCACGTCCTTTTCAGTAAAGCTTTGACCAAATAATTTTAATAAATTGGCTATTTTTTTCACAGCAAAGCTCCTTTCATTCTTATTTATGTAATCCTTTTACTTAATCTTTCGTAACTGAGGTAAGTCTCTATATAAAGATTTGAAGTATAAAGGAAACTCCTTTTCGTTTATATCAGATGTTACGCTTTGCATGATGTTAAACTAATGTTTTGTTTGACAAACAATCGCGAACACGTTTAAACATACCTTTAAAGACGCATCAAAATTTCCGACAACACGTTAAACACGTAGTTTTTTGACAAACACGTCAAACAAAGCCGCAGACTATCAAATAAAATTAAGCAACACGAAAAATTTGACAAATAATTTTTGGTCTGCAGCGCACTTTAAAACTACAATTTTGGCAGCTTGGTCTGGCGTCAAATTCTTCTTCTTCTTCTACTTGTTAGAGATCAAGATGATCTGTAATAATTCCTGAGATGTGGACTGCCAGCTGTCTCTCCATCTCTTTGGTGGTCTTCCGGGTTGACGGGTCCCTGCTGGTTTTTCCTCTAGTACAATGCGTGGTAGTCCATCGTCGGTCATTCTCTTTACGTGGTTATACCATTCTTTTCTCCTCTGCCTTTCCCATTTCACCACATCCTGTACGTCGCATTGTGCTCTAATGTAAGTATTTTTTACGTGATCTGTTTTTGTTTTATGATTTTGTCCATCAAGAGGGTGAATAAAAATGGACTAAGGCTATCTCCCTGTCTAATTCCTCCTGGAGTGAAGATGCTAGATGTAATATTCTCTCCAGCTTTGATTTGCGTTCTGTTAGTAGTGTTAAGGTTGTATACCGTTGTTACTATGTTGGCAGGGACTTCTTTTTTCTTTAGGATTTTTATGACGTCTTCCAGGCGGACTCTGTCAAATGCCTTGGTAAGGTCGACGAAGCAAATAAATGCTGGTGTATTTTACTCTATTGCTTTTTCCTTTATATGCTTGGTAATGAAGATGGCATCGGTTATGGATCTTTTTTTTTAAATCCTTGTTGTTCCTCTCTGGTTTTTATTTGCTGCTCTAGTTTGTCCTTGAGCAACCCTGTAAACAACTTCATTGTTGAGCATAGCAGAGTTATTCCTCTGTAGTTTTCAGGCTGGCGTCAAATTACCCATTTTTATCCAAATGTACTTTTGAACTGACTTTTAAATAAAAATAACAGAACGAACATTTCAACGCATTTATTGTTTTTGTTTGAAAAAAAGACGTCATAATATATGTTCTTTGACAAGTGTAGCAGATCATGCACGTAAATTATAATTTTGTATTTGCAATATTTATAAAAGAAATTGGAAAAATTCTTTTACCAATTTCTTTTGTATATTAAGTTATTAAAATATTAATTATATGTTAGATTAAACTATTATTTCAGGTTCATTTTAATAATATCAGACCTACATAAATAGTATATTACACACCTAGGGCAGTAAAGTAAGAAATGTCTCAGAGCACATGTGTTCTGAGACATTTCTTACTTTAACGCCTGTGGTGTGTATACTATTTTTCTTCCTACTGTAGGCGGAAAGCGGCAACTTCGTTTTGCATAGCGGGAGGGAAGTGATGCTTTCTGCACAGTAGGGAGAAATAGTATATTACATACCTAAAACAGTAAAGTAAAAATGTTTTAGCGCTCATGTTTATTATTGAATTTGAATAGTAATCTCTGTAGGTGATCTTTGTTTACTGCAATCAGAATAGCATTATCGGCAAAGCATAGGATTTTGACGTCTTTGTTCCCCATTTTATACTCTTTCAGGTTACGAGTGCTTTTTATTATTTCGTCCATAACGATGTTGAACAATAAGGGGCTAAGGAATTTCTTTGTTGAATACCATTATTTACAGGCATTTTTTCGGTAGTTGTGCCATTAATTTTGGCTTGTATTTTGTTAGCTTTATGAACAGCCAGAAAGTGTCAAGAAAAAGGCACGTCTGGCTGTGCATAGAGAAGTGTTGGTTCCTACACCTATGTATGGTAGTAAATGTTGGGTTTGGCAGGAGAAGCATAAAAATAGAATTATTGCTGCGGATATGAGTAGTCTGAGAAGTATAGCCGTAGTGACTCGGTTGGATAAAGTGAAGAATAGTGAGATAAGAGAACGCTGTGGTGTTAAAAAAGATGTGGCTACAAATACAGATAAAGGAATGCTTAGATGGTTTGGAAACGTGGAAAGGATGGATGAAGGAAGATTGACGAAACAAATTTAATAGGCAACTGTGAATGGACAAGTCGGTAGAGGTCCTCGGCGAACATATCTCGATTTGAAGAAAGGCCAGGTCAAGAGTACCGACAACCGACGAGCATGTATGAGAGCACTGATGAAAGTAGAGAAAGCAAAAGATGTGTGTAAGAACCGTAGCAAGTGGAAGAAAGTGGCCTCTGCCTATCCCTACGGGAATGTATTTTGTATCTCTGGTAAATATTTTTGATGGTTTTTATGATGTTATGTGGGATTTGCATGTTGTATAAAATGTCCTCCGGTTGTATTCGGTCAAACTTCTTTTTCAGGTCTACAAAACACATAAAAGCTGGTTTATTATACTCGTTGCATTTTTCAGTTATTTGTCGCAGGACAAATACCGCATCTGTACAAGATCTTTCTGATCTGAATCCTTGTTGTTCATCGCCCAATGGGGTAAGTTCATTTAATTTATTTGTTATAATCTTTGTTACTAGCTTTAAGGTTGTATTTAAGGTTTATGCCTTGGTAGTTTCGGGTATTTTTTTGTCTCCTTTTTTAAACAGTAAGATTGTGGTACTTAGGCGCTATTTGTCCGAAATTTTTTTATGTAAAAGGATTTTGCGATTTTTTTTTATTTTTTATGTTCTGGTTCCCACGAAAAGGGATATCCTGTAATGTTCAGAGAACATCGTGGGAACCAAGTGAAAGAAGGTAGGAGTTGGTGTTCTTCTTAAATTTCTGGAGGTTGTATGCCTCGAGGAACACCTCCCTAGGCAATGAGTTCCAAAGCCTCGCAATTCGTTGGATGAATGAGTCTTTGGAAAGTGATGTTCTGCAGGTCTCCAAAGTGACCACGAAGGGGTGTGAAGACTGAACTTGACGGGTTAATCTCGAAGAGACTGCCAAAGGAGGAACGATTGTTGATATTTCAGAAGAGCATCGCCCATGAAAATATCTATAAAATAGAGACAAATCGCCAACTTTTCGACGGTGTTCCAGACAAGTGAGCGAGTTTGTAAGCGAGGCATCACCGACGAGACGAATTGCCCTTTTTTGGACAGAATCCAGTAGCTTCAGGATATGTTTAGGTGCTGCACTCCAAATATGGGAACAGTACTCCAGTACAGGTCGGATCTGTGCCTTATATAGATCATAAGCAGCTGACTGGAGGTGAAATAGCTCTTGACACGAAACAAAAAACCAAGTTTTTGGGATGCACTTTTGGCAATGGACCTCACGAGATTTTCTCAGGAAAGGTTATTGCTGATAGTAATACCAAGCATCGATATGGATGACCTCAGTGGTATGGTTACTCCTGACAAAGTTATGTTAGGCACAGTGAGATCGGCTTTTCTAGAGAAAAGACATGCTTGTGTTTTGTTTGCATTGAATTCTACCAAGTTATTGGATCCCCATTCGAGAATTGTTGCTAAGTCCATTTTTATATTGTTAACATTTCTTCCTCGTTCATTTCTTGTTTCACGGGAATTATTGCTGTTAGCTGCTGTTTTAGACCGCCGTATTTGGAATACAGTCTGGGCCTGGACTTTTTCTGTTCTAAGTTTCAATAATGCCGTTTCTATATCCATCTATATATATATATATATAAATATATATATATATATATATATATATATATATATATATATATATATATATATATATATATATATATATATATATATATATATATATATATATATATATTTCTTGTGTTAAAAAATTATTTTAACACCAAATTTATGAAAAATAAAAAGAAAACAAAAATATACATTGCCGATATAACCTAGGTATATAATAATTTTTTACCGGGTGTTATTTTCCATGGCTGTTTTAACATCATTTTATTTAATGTCTTAAAAAAGATTACAGAAAATTTTACATAAAAAATTAAGAAAGCTTGTACACTATTACTACATAAAATTGTACATTTACAACTTTTTCTTACTTCTATTTCGAAAAATGGGAAAAACATTTTAAAATGTTATTTATTAATTCTGAGTAATACTAAATACCTACATTAACCATTCTAGGTAAAAAGGTAAATATCACGTCGACACTTAAAGTTTATTGTTATAACGATCCTATTCCATGGTGACCAATAGGAAGCAAGAGGATGAAGTAGGTAAAGAATAAATTGAATTTCCAAAATCTATTTCGGTTAGTATTTTGCAAGAGCTCGAAGTGTTCAGTTTGCATAAGTGAGTAAATATGAGTGATACGGTGACCGGAAGACCACAGGAAGTGGAAAAGAAAGAAACATCGAAACTAAGAATAAGATTACCACCGTCTAGGTTCATCATGCCATACTACCCGCAGTACTTTAAAAATATTATTCAAGCTGGGAAAGATTTGAGAGAAAAAGTAAAAGAAGAAGACCCCGGATTGGCATTAGTTGAGGAAATGCGGATAATTAACCAAGCTATTGTAATGGAGTTCAAAAGTTATGAAAAAAGAAATAGCAAAAATAATAGTGATGATTCGTTAAAAACACTTTTAAAATATTTAATACGGGAGAATAAAAAAAATGAAATGCTATACAAACTATACAATGACAAAATCGTTTTGGAAAAAAGTAAAGGAACAACTAATGCGATAAAAAAGTTGTGCCAACTTTATGAAGAGAAGCAAGAATATCAAAGAAATCAAAACTAAGGATGAACTCTATTCAAACATATTTTAAGGTTGGTAAAAATTTATTATTTTTGGTTTTTTAATAGAAACCACTGCTACAGCTAATAAGAGATAAAAATATAAGGACGTATTTGAGTTCCAGTCAACTGTAACTTATTGCTTCTTAGTACATGTACAAACAGGTATATACAGGGAGATTTTTCTTGATGGCACATTAGACGTTTTGACAAAAGTCAGAAAAGAAATCTGAAAATTTGTAATAAGAGGTTTTCGGCATTGGTCTATCATATGAAAATATACTCTATTTAATTAACTTTAATTAACTTTTACCATCTTAGTGCTCCATGAATATAATTGTCAAGAGTACATCATTGTTTAAAAGTTTAATTCGTTAGATAACGTTTATTTTTTATTGCTAAAATTAGCAACAATGGCTAGATACGAATAATACAAAAAAAACCAAATTGTTTTTCTAAATCTACTATAGAATTGTACAGGGTAAAAAAAACATGTGTGCCATTTAAAAAAAAATAGTTTTTGGCATTTTTTATTATCTAAAATTAACGTTGTATTTATTTCACCCTGTAAAACAAAATTTAAAATATTTTTCTGGAATAACATTGAGCTATCTATCAGTAATAGATGTTGATGGTAAAAATTGACTAATTATAATTTATCACGAAATAAATAACAGTAAAACGTCAATTTTTTTACTAAAATATTTATTATTTCGAAAACCTATAAATTTAGGTATAGTACCTTGTTAGAAAAAGTTATTTATAATTAAGTAAGCAATTAAAAATGTTTAAAATATTTGGGGTGTTTCATTTAGAATAACGAAGTTGACGTAGTTGACTAGTTCTGCCATAACGTCTAATGTGCCATTAAGAAAAATCACCCTGTTTATGTTTGTTATGTTGGGTTTAATTTAAAAGAAAAATAACCTTTTTGCGCGTTAAAATGGATTAATAAAAGGAATTAATAAGAAAAATTGTGTATACTAAGCGATCAAAAAGTATAGTACAGGGTTATTCATCACAAACGACACTTAGGATTATGTCTCAACCGCTCAATTTGTTTAAAAGTTATAATTTTGTGATAGATAGAGGACTATTAGGGGTAAATATTTAAATTACTTTCGCAATATACAGGGTATCCCAAAAACATTAAATGCATGGAAGTTATATTTTTTTAAATTGAATTTCCTGTAAATTATTTTATTTTCGGTTACCAAGATAATAATAATAAATAAGGGCAACTTTTATAATGGTTTATCATATTTTACCGTAAAGGTTTTTAAGATATTTCGAATTTTGTGAAAATGTAGTTATATTTTTGAGTGGTTGTTTAACTTTTTCATGTCATATTTCATTTGAAGATTGGTAATGGATTAAGCTTTATAAGACGTGTTTAAAAAATTGACTAAAATATAAAAGATAAAGTGCCCTGGTTAGTAATATGAGCTTTTTTAAATGTGCTTCAATAAAATATCTATCATATTTGTCTGTATAATTTACTCTATCTGCTCCAGTGTAAACGCCCGCTTATCTTATTTTGTTTTACTTTACTTTGTTAATTTTACTTGTCGATTTAATTAGTTTAAGTAATATTACTGTAACCATTGTTGCTGTTGTTTTGTATGATATTCATGTGTTTATAGATAGATATGTCACGCACAGGTTTGACCTTAAGTGACTTTCTTCTTAGTTTATTTACTTTATGTTGGTATCAATACTTCTTATTTTTGTGACACATATTTGGTAAATAAACTTATTATTATTATATAGGGTGGTCGGAAATTATCTCTTTATTAATGCTACTTTTGCACAATAATAACTTTTTTAATTCAAACACCATGTATTTTATCACAAGGGCAGATGTACAATTTTTTCTCAATTAAATATTATAATACTTTCCTACAGCCATAACTTTACAAGTTTTCATAAAATAAATTCGAAATTTTTTTTTATAATATTTACTAATTTTTGAAATATTCTCAAATTTTTTGCTTTTAACCTAAAAATAGCTTTGTTAGATAAATAGACGCTTGATAAATATTAAATTTGTCAAAATGAGTTCATGAATACGTAAAAAGTTAGCTAAAGGGAAGTACAGGTAATAGTATTCGAGAGAGAATAAAATTTTATGTCTACATTTGTGATCAAATAAATAATAAAATATTTTATTTGAATTAAAAAAGTTATAATCTTTCGAAAGAGCAACAATGTAGGGCTAATTTTTGAGCATCCTGTAGGCTTTAGTCAATTATTTATGTCAACAAAACTTTATCCATCGCTAGTCTTTAAATTAAATTTGGTACAAAAAAGTTAAGAAACCACTGATAATAATTAAAACATTAAAAATAATGCCACGTTTTTACAAACTTCAAAATATCCCAATACCTTTACGTAAAAATATAATAAACCTTCCTGAAAGTAGCTATCCTATTGTTTTAACATGGGAACAGAAAATTAAGTTATATACAGGGCATTTCATTTAAAACAAACTGGGGATGTTAAATCATTACGCAGCGAATGGTAACAAATATCCCATAATGTCTTCAATTACATATTATCCTGGAAAAAAGAATTGATAAAGAATGTTTGTGATCAACTTTTATAATTTTTTGTAATATACAATGGGTTAGTAAATAAGTGCGACAAACTTCAGGAGGTGATTCTGCATGAAAAAATAATGACAGTTTGCTACATAAACGTATGTCCGCAAATACTTCGTTTCAGAGATACAGGGTGTTAAAGTTTTTCTTTAAAACTGACGATTTATTTATTGCTCTGAAACCGGTCAATATATGTAAATGAAATTGAGTGGATTTTAAGAAGTAGTTATTGCGCATTTTTTGACATGAGCTTAAGAATTTTATATTAATCATTGGCGCGCATACTGGTAAATTTTTTTAAAGAAAAAAATGGTACGCTATTGGAATATTTTAAATTAAAAATCATGTTTGAATTTCTCGATAAGCTTGTGACAAAAAATCTTTCTTGCCTTTTTTTCGTATAGGGCGCCGTTTTTATGCAAAAAAATAAAACATCTTAACGCTTATTTTTTATTTCTTTAATACATTACCAACTATCTAATACAATAACATTAAACCAAAACCCGTATCTCTGGAAACAAAGCATTTTCATGCAGAATTACCTCCTGAAGTTTGTCTCACTTATTAACTAACATCATGTATTTATATTTTTTGGGATTACCTGTACATTACAAAAAATTCCAAAATTAAAGCGGTTTAGCCACAATCTCCGTGTCGTTTGACGTAAATAACCATGTATAATTTTATTAACGAATCCAAACTGTTAAGTCGGCGAAAATTCGTTTATTTGACAATAAAATATACATTAGTTTCGATTTATATAAATTGCAATTAATCAGTCATATCATATTCACATTTCCTAGGTCGCGTCATTTAAATACCATTATGAAATGGTAGGTATTTATCAAAATTACAAATGAAAAATTTCCTGGTTGGTTTTTTTATTTGTTAAATATGTCAATAATTAAAGGAGCTTCATAAAATGAAAGTTATCCATTATGACCGAATATAATGGAAAAACCTAATTACAATTACAGTTGGAAACATCCGTGTTTAACAAATAATTGTTTTTGAATACTTCAAGGATGCAAAATAAAAATGTTTTCTGTTTCTGGATTTATTTTATCATTTTTTTATTATTTACAAATTAAACCAACTTACGTTATTTAAAACTTCTATTTTTTAGTTACGGTAGGCTATGAATTATGTACTTATTTTAAAATCGACTAAATTATAATGCACGTTCATTGGTATAAATTAAAAAAAAACAAGCAAACTTTTTTATTGTAACGTACCTAATTAATTTTGAACGGTATTAGAGGTCATTTATTAAAAATAGGATGGGAGAAACTTTTGATAAAAGAAGGCTTTATTTTTATAAAAATATTTTCATATATTTTTGTTATTATACCAACGGGATATTGACTATTTATTTAAAAAATTTAAGAAAAATATTAATTTTAAAGACTCACGTGCCAGGATCTATTTTTGCGTTTATTTGTTTATAAATATAAATTGTTGTTAAGAAATTATTTTTACTTCATAAAATATAAGTAAGTTTATGGGTAGAGATGCTACAAATATGGGCTACCACTTTTTGGTTCCTAATTGATAATTCAGTATTTTTAAAAATATTCCTATCTCTTTTTGCAATAAAAAGGTCCAGAATTTTTAAGAATAAACTAAACTAAAAATACCACCAAATGTCAGCTTCATAACAAACTTCTTTAACAAACATTAACGGTGTTGTTTATAAATGGCAATTATAAGATTAATGGAAAGTATTTAATTTTTTTATATAATTGCATACTTTTTAGGCTAAGCCAATTTATCATATCGGAAATTACCTAATTAATATAATTTTGAATACACCATTTCAAGCAAAATTACCATTTTTTTTGATAAAGCAAATAAATTAATTTGTCAGTTTATTTCTCAATGTAAAGTTTCTTATTTAATTATATTTATTATCATTTTATCATTAAGTTTTCGCTTTTAAGCATATAAATTATTGTTTTTTTATAGTTATTATATTTAAGTAGTAAAATATTTGCACTGCAACCTATTAACGAGGATCCCATTGCATGAGTCATGCTAAACGAAGCATACACGGACTGGTTTAACTTTAAAAAAGGTGTGAGACAGGGATGTGTGGCTTCGCTATGGCTTTTTAACCTATACATAAAAGATTTAAAAGAGAGTGTGTATGGATTAAAAATGAATGATTTGATCGTCAAATGCCTTCTTTACGCCTATGATCAAATCATATTAGCGTCATCTAAAGAGGAGTTGCAGGCGATGGTTAATGTAATGTATGATGCCCTGAAAATCAAAGGGATGAAAATAAATGTAAGCAAAACGAAAGTAATGGTTTTTGAAAGAGAAGAAAGCATAAAAAACTGTAAAGTTATGATTAAGGGAGAAGAGTGAAACAAGTAAATGAGTTTGTATATTTGGGTTCAAAGTTTACAGGAGATAAAAAGTATAACAGTGGCATTGAGCGAAGGGTGTTGGCACTACATAGCTTTATGAACAGCCAGAAAGTGTCAAAAAAGGCACGTCTGGCTGTGCATAGAGGTGTGTTGGTTCCTACACTTATGTATGGTAGTGAATGTAGGGTTTGTCAGAAGAAGCATTAAAATAGGATTAATGCTGCGGAGATGAGTAGTCTGAGAAGTATAGCCGTAGTAACTCGATTGGATAAAGTAAAGAATAGTGAGATAAGAGAACGCTGTGGTGTGAAAAAAGATGTGGTTACAAAGATAGATAAAGGAATGCTTAGATGGTTCGGACAACTAGAAAGGATGAATGAAGGAAGATTGACGAAACAAATTTATAAGGCGAGTGTGAATGGACAAATCGGTAGAGGTCAATCTCGGCGAACATATTTTGATCAGATCAACATTGTTTCGAAAAAGGCCAGGTCAAGAGTACCAACAACTGACGAGCATGTATAAGAGCACTGATGAAAGTCGAGAAAGCAAAAAGGCTTGGCTCTATATGTTTGTATGTTTATTATATTTGTTAATAAAAATGTTAAAAATCATCACTTTAAAAAAAATAAATACTTTTTTTTATATAGGTACAGGTTTAAATGTCATTTTAAATTATTTACAAACTTAATGACACAAATAATTTTATTTTTTAACCAAATTTAGTTATAAGACAAAGTTATCAGTAAAGTTAAGACGGCGCGACAACAGCTTACCCATTTTAATAAACTAATATTATAAATAGTTGTACTACTTGTAATATCGTTCTGTTATTTAATTAAAGCTCTGTACTTAAATCTACCCATAAACATATTTATTTACACCGAACATAAAATTTTATCTAGGGAATAATAAGAAATACTGTGAGTTTATTTTTCGATAACTGTATCAACAAGCTAAAAGTAGAGATATCTAAAGTTAAAATATTTTCCTCTAGGTAGTTATTTTATGGATTTATGGATTTATGTGTTTTTTAATACCAAATCTAATTCTCATTATCGATTACCTGACCAACTTTTCTCCTTTACAGGCATTGCCTGTTGAAAGCAGAAGAGAATACCAATAATATCAAGAATTTATGACTCATTTTTACTGCCCAAATTACTGTAAGAATTCTCCTTCGGCAGACAAAGGCACTGTGGCAACTAGGATTGAAACCAAAAATGCATATCAACACCTTCATTGTCGACAAAGGGCACAATAGGCCTTGTTGGTTGCAGTTCCTGGAACAAGTGACGTTGATATCAACTCCAAGAAAATAACCGTTGTGTAGATTTATTTCTTCTGTAGTATAAGCGTTTGTTATTATTTACTATTACTCTTATTTTGAATATAATTTAACGTTTTACCTGTTCTTCCTAACAAAAACTTTCAACAATTCATTGCATACTTAGTATTGAATTTATCAATAAACTTTTATGTATTAATAAATATATAGTGAAACTGATTTTCCAAATGTTTTAATTATTAATCGATGTCCAGAGTGACTGCAATAATTAGAATGTAATTAAATAATTATTTATTGTTATGATTATATCATTTTAATAAACATTTAAAACATATATAATAAGTATGGAATTTTATAAGGAGTTGATAATATTTTTTTTTCCATTTTATAAATTGGGGTAGGTGTATTAAATATTGTACAATGTTATTTCAGTATTAAATTTTTTTTTATTAAAAAGGAAGGTCTAAAAACAATTGTTGTTTCATTTTATTGGCCCCTATCAACAAATACGGTTTTTTAAAAACAAGGGGCTACCTGCAACACCCTTGGCATTTGGAAAGACAGATATAATAATAAAAAACAAAATTACCGCAGCCCTCTTCAGTATACAGGTGCTCATTCAGAGATGCAGGGATGTAAATGTCGATGTCTATGCCTGTTTCATTGACTATCAAAAGGCATTCGACACAGTAAAGCATGACAAGCTAATTGGTAAGTTTTGAGTTTAAAAAAATTGTAATTTAAGAACGTGGCACACAATCAAAAAAAATAAATGGTTAAATGTTAGATATCTTAAACCAAATATTTTTTTTAATTACTTTTAATTTGCGCTTCCTGCACTGTACATAAGGTATTTCATTTTTTGGCCTGTTTAGTCTTCTGTTACCAGCATAGGAGTGAAACGATGGTACACTGACTGATCAGGGTACCAGAGACGCTACGGGACTGGTGTGTTTGGAGCATCCTGCAACCACAGGGCAAGCAAACCCCTGGGGAAACACGCCTCGGTCTTCCAGGCCAAGGTCTATGCCATACTCAGGTGTGCCAAGCCTTAACAGAAAACAGAGTGACCAACATTGAGATAAATATTTTCACTAACAGTCGCGCGGCCATTGAGGACCTCGTGAGTTGCACCACAACATCATCGGTGGTGTGGGACTGCATGCATGTATGACAAAAGTTAAGGGAAGAAAAGTTATTAAAGAACTGACTAAAAGAAGAACACCCTTTGTCGAGGCTTTCACCGCCCGAGCAGGTCCGATCGCTACCTGAGTTTCTTAAAAGTATTAACAATTTATTAACCAAAAAAAAATGGAATACCTCAAGAATTCAGGCATGGGCTATTGCGACTGCTCGAACTCCCCAGGACTTCGTACCTGTGATGCATTTATTTAACTTTTGGTGGGGACAATAGAACCGACCCTTATAATCCCTCAAACAATAGGGACTTCTAAAAGTCCCATCTACTAATTTTATAACTTCGACTCTAAAAACTTAGCCCATGCCTGTAAACAAACCAAATAAGCTAAAATCTACCCACGAGACAAGCTCTAGTCTAAAGAAAAATACAAGGTGGTCTAATTTTATTAGGGGTAGGTAGGTAGGAAAAGAATATTTAATTTTAGTTTATTCTCTTAATTTTGTTTAGGTAAAAACCAAATATTAATATTTATAAGTTTGTCCACTGTTTCTAAATTAAAATCTCTTTCTGAGATTCTGAATTGTTTAATTGCTTTTTTCCTAAAGCAAACAAGTTAAATAATATTAGATACTAGCTTTTGCCCATGACTTAGTCCGCGTAGAAGTCGATAATGGTTTTAATAGGATTTTTAATTGGTTTTTTACGTTATTAATTTTGTTATAACATATAAATTATTATGTTAAAATGTTTGAATACTTATAAAATACAACAATCTTTATTAAAGTGTAGGGATTTAAAGGTTAAATCAACAAGAAAATAAAATAAAATTTTGTTATATTTTATGAACACGAAGCTCGGCCTTTGATCTGGTGAAAGTGACACGGGGGTATTATCTTTTTACAACGAAACCGAAATACTACACCTACCTCAGTATTTCTTTGCAAACAATTTTTTTAAAAAGATATAGTTGTAGAAAACAAAAAAAGGAATTGGAGAATTTTAAACTTGCGTCAGTATTGAGAGAATAGCATTGAAGACGCTATAACAGTGAAAAATTATTGTTAGTAATAATCAAGCATTGTTTATAACAATTGAATATTGTTACTAACAAATGATTATTCATCAAAATAATTAAAAAAAAATTTCGATTCTTGTAAACAATTGAAAATAGCTTCCGCTTATGAAATGATAAGAAAAAGTTTGAAAGAATACGGTTGTATAAACAGAACATTGTTAATCACAACTATGATTTGTTATAAACAATTTGAAATTGTTTTTTTATAATAATTTTAATAATAATTATAAAAACAAAACATATGGTATTTTTTCATTGTTTCCACTGTAAAGTTAGTGTGTACCTTTCGGGTCGCACCTAGACCACTGATATTTAAATTATAATTTATAAACAAATAAGATATAGTAACTGTATTTTAGTCCTACTACTATTATAAACGCGAAAGTTTGTGAGTATGTATGTATGTATTGATGTTTGTTACACTTTCACGCAAGAACTACTGAATGGATTTTAATGAAACTTTACAATAATGTAGCTTATACATCAGAATAACACATAGGCTATTATTTATAAAGGTATTGTGTGAACCTACTACTATTATAAATGCGAAAGTTTGTGACTATATGTATGTATGTTGGCAGCAATCAGAATTAAAATGACATTAGTTATAATCAAATTAGCTATATACATTTCTAACTGGCATTAGTCAATTTCACATTAGCAATAAACTAAATTAAATTGACACTTGTCAGTTTTAAGTTTCTTTGTCAGTGTCAAGTGTGTATTACGTTATTTTACAAAAAAAAACATTTTAGTTATTTACTATATAAATGGGATAAAGGCATCATTAATATCAAGTGTGGAACAGCCAAATGAAATAAATTCGATAACGAATAAATGAAGGCGTGTTGGGAAAAACGCTTAGACACGTCGATTTGTATTTTTAGATGCGCATTTTTTTCAAAAAAAATCATTATATAGGGTGTGTCATGTGACAGTGGCCGATACCAACTTTCTTATTTTAAATACAACTCCCTGTATATTATTTATTTTTTGGATTCTTCAAAAAATTCTAGACATAATTCATATACAATGTCCCATACCTATCTTCAACTGTTTCGGAAATATTAAGTGTTTTCAGATGTATTACAAAAATTAACATTAAAAAAAAAATTATTTTTCAAATTCGCTAAATTACACTCAATACTTATGTCCCATTCAGTTCTTAATATTAAGAAAATAAGCAAAAACCATTAATGCGTTCCTTTTTACTGATTTCACGGTCATGTTAATCGTCAAAATTGCCGCTATTGGTCTAATGAAAATCCTCACTGGATGGAAGTGGAACATACGCAATATCCTGAAACTGTTAATGTTTGGGCAGGAATTGTTGGAAATCATATCGTAGGTCCCTTTTTCATCGATGGCAACTTGAATGGAGATAAATATTTAGATTTGCTACAAAATAATGTCGTGCCAACTTTGACAAACTTATATCCTGATCCAACAAACCTACAAGTTCCTGCAAATATACTATGGTTTCAGCAAGATGGAGCACCGCCCCATTACCAAATCAATGTCCGGCAGTACCTGAACCAAAATTTTCCAAATCGGTGGATAGGGAGGCGCGGATCGATAGAATGGCCAGCACGATCTCCTGATCTGACGCTATTAGACTTTTTTGTGTGGAGAAATGTCAAAAGTATTGTATACAAAACTAAACCACTCAACTTACTTGACTTAAAAAGACGAATCACGCTTGCGATTAGATCAGTCACGCCTGAGATGTTGAGTAACGTTAGAAGACATTTCTTACCAGATTAGCATGTTACCAAGACGTTCGCGGCGAACATTTTGAACATCTCTTACATTGAAATTAATGTTTTTTTTTTCATTATTTGTGAAATAAAATAATTTTCTTTTTTTAATGTTAATTTTTGTAATACACCTGAAAACACTATTTCCGAAACAGTTGAAGATAGCTATGGGTCATTGTACATGAATTATGTCTAGAATTTTTTGAAGAATCCAGAAAATAAATAATATACAGGAGGTTGTATTTAAAATAAGAAAGTTGGTATTGGCGACTGTCACATGACACACACTATATAATTATTTTTTTTTGAAGAAAATGCGCATCTAAAAATACAAATCGACGTGTTCAAGCGTTTTTCCCAACACGCTCTCATTTATTCGTTATCGAATTTATTTCATTTGGCTGTTCCACACTATATAAGTGTGTAAGTTATGAACGAGTGCGTAGCACAAGTTATGTAAAAACACAAATGAGAATTAAATTTTGGTATAAAGATAGATGGATGAATTCCTTGGAAAAGAAAATGAGCTACCCGAAATATTTATCTTACGCAGACTAACATCTAGTATAATAATGTTAATGTAAGACTGACTTCGTTACTAATTTGTAAATTAAAATATTTAAAATTAATTAATATTTACATTTATTTATTTTTACTTTATTATTTTACGTAACTGACCGCTATCGGTGCGAAGTATTCGCACCAGTCACCTCTAGTCACATCTCATACTAATTTTCATAAATTAATGTTAAACGGTTTAAAATTAACGTTAAAAAAATTGAGTTATGTTTTTAAGTTAAACATCCTGTAAATTTTTTTGTGTGCACTTTTTTATATAGGTAAGTAAGGTTCAGTAAATCTATTTTTAATCACAGGATGTGTGATATAATTTATGACCAAATATTTCGGGACACCCTGTCTAATAAAAAATTATGTAGGGTGTACTTGTGCAGTCTCACTATTGTGTTTTGCCAATATATAAGGTTTTTCATTCTTTTATTATTATATACCTACACAAGTTTAAAGAACTTACACTAATTTAAAATGGTTGTTGTTTTAAAAAGTTATCAAAAACCAATATTTTTGTGACAAACGATTTATACAAAGATTTTCCTGTAAAAAAAACGAAAAGAAAAAGAAAAGAATATTTACACGATATTACCTACATGTTATAAAGGTTTTTTAAATTTTTTATTATTTCCTTAAATATAAATAATATAATATTGAAAAGACGCCTATGAACTTAATACACTTTTTGTTTTTGAGTTTTATGTCTAATGTATTATTTAAACATTTTTCAGAAACAAAATGTAACAGACAGTGCGAAATTAATTTGCATTTCCTATGATAATAAATAAGATATTGCATAACATTTTCATATTGCATTGTACCTAGATAATTTTACGCATACTAATTTATAACAAAGTATTGTTTAAGAATGTTAGACAAAATTGTTACAATAGTAAAAACTAAGGTATAAACTAATATTTTCTTCTACCAACGCCTTTAGTAAATTAAAAAAAATGTATTGTCTTCAATAAATTAAATTCAAAATAAATTAAACAAAATGCATTAAAAATATTTATATAAAAGAACAATTGTGATTAAAATAAACTAATTGTGTCTGCTTGTTTTGACCAACTAAAATCATTAACTTTAATGTAAGTAAAACTATGATCCAAACAAAATTTTGATTTTGATTTAAACAGTTTCTGGACATTATTTATCTGCTTAAAAAACTGGAAAACACACAGCATTAACAATTTCTAAAGAAAAATTTAAATTTATACAGTTATTAAAAATAAAACTTTTAACCTGTTACTAAAAAAAAATAATACAGCTAAGACAACACAAAATTGTTGTCACGTTGACAAATTGTTGTATCTAGAAATCGTAGATTATTAAAGATATTGTTTCCACCTGAAAATGTTACCTCATTAAATATGAAACTACTTTAGTTTCAGATGAAAAATTAGGTTAGGTTAAAACGGCGGTTCGGAGGGAACCAACTTAGGCTTTTTGGCTCGTTGTGATACCGTGATGGACAGCGGTGCCGTCCCACTCTTCCTTGAGAACCAGTTGGAACTTGTAATAAAAAGTCTAAGATCCTTGATGCTAACCAAGCTGAGATAATTTAAATCATCAAAGTTCGGATGGCCTAGGGCAGGGCAGTGGCAAAGAAGATGTACCATTGTTTTTTCCTCTTCCTCATCGTGACAGCTTCTACAGAAGTCGTGCCGTAGCTCTGCGATTCCCATGCGCCGTGCATGGGATCCACTTGCCCAGTGTCCTGTTATGGCCGCGATCGAATTTCCAATGGACTCCCTGGATAGAGTTAAAACATACTTATTTCGACGTAGATCTAGTTTAGGCCAGATCTGTTTCCATGATGTGCAAGTGGGTTCATTTTGCCACCTCACGTTGGCTTTTTGAACTACTTTGCTGTGCAGGAGGTGCCGGCAATTTGCAATCGGTACTCCTTGCTGAGATGAGACAGATACAGCTGGGAGGGTGGTGCCCTTTCTTGCTAGCTCGTCCGCCTTACAGTTGCCTGGTATATCTCTGTGTCCAGGTACCCAGACAATGTGAACTCTTAACTTAGTTCGTAGCTAATTCAGGGCGACACGGCATTGCACCGCTTTTAATGATTTAATACACAAAATTAAAAGTAGTTGCATAGGATTTTGTTTTGTAATTACTTTACTGGGATACACACACCAAATCCCCTGCAGAGAGTTAATTCTTATAATTTAAACAAAATAGTAGTAAAAATCAGAAGAAAATATTAAAATCCTGGCTGACAAATATTTGGGAATGGACAAATATGACGGTGAAAGAGCTGTTTCCCGTTGCCAAAGATAAAAAGGCATTTAGATAGGTGGTCGCCAACCTCCGTTAATGGAGAAGGCGTATGAAAAAGAAGAAATAAACGTATTTTGTTTCATTTAAACGTTTTCTATTTTATGCAGATTTTCAAAAAATAAAGCTAATAGACTGTCAATAGAGTCGCTAATGAAAGCCCATTTCTTTTGTATTCCGACCTTTTGCAGAGCTAGACAGGAAAAAATAACTCATGGGTCCAGTGTCAGCAGACGTACAATAATTATTGTACATGTACCATAATCTCATGAATTTTTCAATTTTCAATCCTAAGCGTGCAATCTTGATAAAAATACAATAATTTTGGATGATAGCAACTTTTTGCATGAAATAATTTATAAAACAAGTTTATCAATATAACGTATTATCCCGCCATGAATTCTAGGTGTTTCCTATTATAACTAGCAGACTCATTTACATTATTGTCCTGTAATATTATCTTGTTTTCTTCAAAACAATTTTATTGAAATGTTTGAGTCAAATTTTTCACTTATCTATAACTAAGTGAATTCTCAAGTATAGCAGTTAACGGTATTTCTTATGATGCGTTTAAAACCAATGCTGGGATCCCCCAGGGTTCCATCCTGTCCCCCACCTTATTTCTTTTACACATCAACGACCTCTTGAAAACCACCACGAACCCCATTTACAGTTTTGCAGACGATAGCCAACTTGTCTCAACTTTCACATCATATCGATCACTTTCGGTGAATGATACAAATAGACTCAGGCAGGAACAGGTCGAGTGGGGAACCAACAATCTTGTTCAGTTCAACGTTCAAAAAACACAAAGTGCCACGTTTTCCAAGAAAGTAAATTCCTCAAATCATCCCATCACAATGTCCGGAAATACCCTTGAACCAAGTCCCTCCATCTCGATTTTGGGAGTCACGGTGTCCAATAATATGTCTTGGCATGACCATGTTGCTAACATTGCAAAGTCGGCAAGCCAGAGGCTAGGTTTTCTGTGGAAAGCCAGAAAGTTTTTTACTCCTGATCAACTGTTGACGACGTACAAGGCTTAAATCCGACCTCTACTGGAGTGTTGCTTGCACATTTGGGGTTCAGCACCTAGGCATTCTCTTCGTTTTCTAGATTCCATTCAGAAAAAAGCCATTCGCTTGATAAACAGCTCAACTCTCACATATACCCTTCACCCTCTAGAACATAGAAGAAGAGTTGCAGACCAGTCATTGCTCTACAGATATTTCCATGGCAGATGCTCCTGAGAAATAAGAACTCTTGTACCACCATTGGCCACATTCGGCAGAAGAACTCGGCACGCTGATCAGTTTCACCCATTTACTCTTAAGATTGACACTACAAGGACCAATCTTCATCAAGAATCCTTCTTTTACAGGGCTGCTACGGAATGGAATAAGCTTCGAAAATCAGTTTTTCCAGAGAACTATGACCTGCAACTTTTTAAAAAGCGTGTCCATGATCATTTCCTTTCTATAATCCCTTCCCCTTCTTATAGGGGCCCACGCAATAGGTCTACCCTTTTTGCGACTATTTTCATAAAAAAGAAGATAGGTACTTGACTGGAAAAATGCATTTTTAGAAAAATTTTCCTAGTAATTCCCGGAATAAAATCATTTTGACCACCCTGTAAGTGTTTTGCATAAATGATTAGAGTTGATTACTTTCTCTCAATAACAAACTGATTATAATTTAAAAATTTATGACTAAATAAGGCTTCCAATCAAAATTAAAATAAAATTCTTACGAGAAAAATTTAAGTTTAATAGTTAAAAAATTGTTCACGGCTTCCGTAACTATAGCCAGATTTTTTCTTTCTTTGACAGTGTATAAATAGTAGCCGTTGTTTACACAAGTATTAGTTTATTTATGTTTTAAAAGCGGTAAGTAAAATAATTTATTTTAAAATTTACAAAATCTTTAAATAAGTAATTAAAAACAATACAACCTTTTTTTAATTTTATATCTAAATTATAAATAATTAAGTTCCATGAATATTTTCATAGGCTAATATTTATCGACTTTTTTATGTAACAAAGGTTTATACATGTTCGTCGGTTGTTGGTACTCTTGACCTGGCCTTTTTTCAAAACAATGTTGATCTGATCGAGATTTATGTTCGCCGAGGTTGACCTCTACCTACTTCCGTCCATTCACACTCGCCTTATAAATTTTATCTATCTTTGTAGCTACATATTCTTTTATACCACAGGGTTCTCTTATCTCACTATTCTATATTTTATCCAACCGCGTCAGTCCGGCTATACTTCTCAAAGTACTTATCTCCACAGCATTAATCCTATTTATGCTTCTTTTGCCAAACCCAACATTCACTACCATACATAACACTCTTCTATGCACAGCCAGACGTGCCTTTTTTGACACTTTTTGGTTGTTCATAAAGCTATGCAGTGCCATTTGTTTTTCTGCCAACACTATTCGCTCAATGTCACTGTCATACTTTACATCTTTCGTAAACTTTAAACCCAGGTAAACAAACTCATTTACTTGTTCCACTCTTTTTCCCTTAATCAGAACTTTACAGTTTGTCATGCTTTCTTCTCTTTAAAAAACGATTACTTTTGTTTTGATTACATTTATTTTCATCCCTTTGATTTTCAGGGCATCATGCATAGCATTAACCATCGTCTGCAACTCCTCTTCAGATGACGCTTATTTGACTTGATCATCGGCGTAAAGAAGGCATTTGACGATTAAATCATTCATTTTCAATCCATACGCACTCTCTTTCAAATCTTTTACACAATCGTCATGTATAAGTTAAACAGCCATGGCGAAGCCACATATTCCTGTCATACACCTTTTTTAATGTTAAACCAGTCCGTGTAACCTTCGTTTATTCTGACACAAGCAGTGGAATTCTTGTAAAGTGATTCCAGTGCTCGTATTAAACTACTACTCACCCCATACATAGACAATGTAGACCACAATTTACCCTTCACCACTCTGTCATAGACTTTCTCCAAGTCTATAAAAGCGCAATATACCTTCTGATTTCTAGCCAAGAATTTTTCGACTACACCTTGCAATGAAGACCTGATCCATAGAACTCATTTCTCTTCTTAATCCTGCTTGCACATCCCATATCATCTTCTCAATTTTATTCGTTACTCTTTTAATCAATATCTTTGCATACAGTTTGCCGACTATGCTGAGTAAACTAATACCTCAGTAGTTTTAACAGTCCTGCTGCGAACCTTTTCCCTTGTAAAGCGGCACGATAACAGCCTTGCACCAGTCGTCTGGTACGCTACCATTCCTTCAACAATGGTTAAAAAGGTGATACAGCAGACTAGTTACCATGCTTTGTCCAGCATTCAGCATGTCGTACCCAGCAGCTTTACCCAATTTTATACTGTTCAACACTTCCACAATTTCTGTCGTACTTATTTCACTTTCATTACAACTTTCACTCATGTCTCCAAATGGGGCCTGTACTTGTATATCCTTTTTCTCAAATAAACTTTTGAAGTATTCCTTTCATCTCTTTAAAACGCATTTCTCTCCTTTTACCATACTACCATCTTGGTTTCTTATTCTTTTCAGTTGCCAGGTAGTATTTTTACCTCTGGCTGTTCTTATGGACTTCCAGAAGAGTTTAATATTGTGTTTGAAATCGTCAGATAACCTTCTATCAAATTCATCTTTAACACTCAACCTCATTTTGCCACAACCTCTTTTGTCACACCTTTTAAACTTTTATACTTATTCTTTGCCTTGTTTACATCCTTAATCGTTGCCTTTTGCGTTCTTTGATTGGCCAGTCAGGCTTTTTCTTCTCTGACATTATTTTAATCAACAAAAAGTTGAGCATCTTGAGTTTAAAAATTGCTTACATAATGCATTTAAATTTTGCACCAATTGGAAGATTGTATTTGTTTATTTACCATACATGTTTGTTAATTTTTAGAAATTCGGTATAATTGTAATATTAAAATTATGGCTAACAAATTATATTTGAAATTTTTTTTTTTTTGTTATCATTTAAGAACAATAAAAAAATTTGTAATTTTACGCAAGAATAGCATGCTAAATATTTTTTTGATATAGATTATTATGGGTTAGATATATTACATTTCATTTAATACATAACGATAAGTTTAAGTTATACCAAAAAATATAGATAACAACTTGTTATGTTAAAAACATCAGACTAATTATAAATAATTATTTAAAAAATATTAATTAAGACAGATACCTAATTTAATAATTAAAATAATAATAAACATGACAAACAGATATTTTAAAACGATTGCTTTTAATTTATAATAAAGTAAATGTAATTCTGCGAAACAGCAAAAAACATGTTACTTAAACATTGTTATACATTTTTGCTCAATTTAGTTACATGGCGATTATTTAGTTTTATTACAATTTTTTTTCTATACTTGCGAATGTGTTAGACATTATATCCATTTATGTATAGATTTTGTAGAGAATTTTTATTTATCCATGTTACAGTTACTGAAGAGGCAGGAAAAGAAATTTTAAAATGAGCCATTTTCTTATTTTATGCGTCTGTTTAATTCTTAGCTATACCACCGCAGGTAAATACGATGATTTCATCAATAATTATGTTTTATTTACTTATAAGTAAACATTAACTTGTATAAAATATTAAGTGTTTACTAGCCACTTTGGCAGTTAACCTTGATTATTGTTGGTTTCCAAACTACATTTTTAAAAGAATAATGTTTTAGTCATTTACGTGGAAATATTTAAAAATGTTTAATCTGATTCAAGCCTTTTTATTTTTAAATTACAATTAAACGAGAGCCCAAAATAATTTAATTCATTTAATTGTTGTAAATACAATTATCTTTTAAAAAATTTATTTTGATCAAATGTTTATTCTGGATTTTTAAATGCAACTGACAAATAAAACTTCTTTGATTTATTTTATTTTACGATAGATCGCTCAGAATGTCCTGAATATAACGGTGTTGGCCCTCTAAAATTGGGAGAATCCAAACCAATGCCAGGAAGTTGTACCTTAATTATTTGTAACGAAGATGGAAGCATTTCTGGTAAAACGTAAGTATGAAATTATTTTGTGCCCTAAAAAAAATAACTAAAAACCTACTAATAGGTACGTATTTATTAACAATTAAATGTAGGAGGCTAGCAAAAATAATTAATAGTACTTTCCAAACAATTTACATCTTTTGTGACCGTCTGGTTACCTAAATTTAAATTTACCAAATTTATTTATTTTTACTTTAAAATTAACTCCATATTAACTTATTTTTTGATTTTTCAGATGCCCACTAGCAGTAGCAAAACCACCCTATAAAATTGAACCTGGAAACCCCAATGAATTATATCCAAATTGTTGTCCAAAAGTTATTGGCCCCAATTAGAGTTTGGAGAAATAAAGTTAATTAATCACATAATTATTAAAAAATTGGCAAAAAAATTTCTGTATATTGTTATATTTCTTTTTTTACTCTAAGATACCTCATAAATCTTTACATTTTTATAATGACAACTGAAATAGAAATAATTTAACAATATAAAATCAATACAGGGTGTCAAAAATACAAATTTACTATCAACACACAAATACATAATTCATGAACTTACAAAAGATGATCACAGTGTATTCCATTGTATCTTTTAAACAATGATTTACAAATGTTGTCGCAAATCTTTTGGGACTGTAGGTGTATAGGTTTTTAAATACATGTCTTCAATGCTCAACATAGGAAACTTTTACTAAATAATCCATGGGTATATTTGGGTAGAGTTCATTTAATGATTTTCCAATCCAATCCTCAAAGTTTTTCATTTAGAAACAATCTCATAAAAAAAAATATTTATATTTTAAGCTACCGTAAAGTCTTTTTAAGAATAAGGTTGTATGCATGAAAATTAATGCTGCGGAGATGAGTAGTCTGAGAAGTATAGCCGGAGTGGCTCGATTAGATAAAGTAAGATAAGGGAACGCTGTGGTGTGAAAGATGTGGTTACAAAGATGGGTAAAGGAAAATTAACCAAACAGATTTATAAGGCGAGTATGAATGGGCAAGTCGGTAGAGCTCGACCTCGGCGAACATCGATCTCGATCAGATCGACATTGTTTTAAAGAAAGGCCAAGTCAAGAGTACCAACAACAATGAGCATGTATAAGAACACTGATGAAGGTAAAAGAAGCAAAAGATGTGTGTAAGAATCGTAGCAAGTGAAAGAAAGTGGTCTCTGCCTACCCCTACGGGAAATATGCGTGACTATATATACATATATATATATATATATATATATATATATATATATATATATATATATATATAATAAAAACCCTTTATAGTTTACTGTAATAACACTACAGCTTTCTATAATTTTTACATTACTATTCTCCGATTCTTGAAAGTTACTTAACGGATGGTGCTTGTTAAAAAGTACAGATGTCGCGACTGGCGCTTTTCACGAGGTTCTTCATGTGTACTTAATAGGAACGAAAACCATAAATTTATTTAATTGCAGATCATGCCTGCCCTATGCTGACGATGGACAAATATCCTGAAACCGGTACATAGGTGGTAGCTGCGATTAAATAAATTTAATGGCCTTCTTTCTTACTTAACAAGCATCTGTATATCTTGGACGTAATTCAATGCCTGTCGCGACATAGTCAGGGAAGTAGTTGTTATTTGATGTATAATCGACCTACATATATATTTATATATATATATATATATATATATATATATACCTATATTAAAATAGCTATCATACAGCAAAAGTAAGCTGGTTTTTAAACAATCAATTACATATTTTTATTTATATATATATATATATATATATATATATATATATATATATATATAAACTTTTACTTTTATTTCAATGTGTTGAAATATTAATTTACCGATCAGCGTAATTCGAAACAGAATTAATTGTTACATCATTAAAGGCTTTTATAAACCTTGGTATTCTTACCGCAAAAAAATTAAAAATTGTTAAACCACAATCAATAGATTTAACCTTTTTTCCATAAACGGAAATAAAAAATAATAGGTACGTATAATATGCAGTACACGTGTATTTAGGCACATGACAAAGTAACAGTAGTCATTTTTGACTCATTGCTTTATTTCGCGAGGTTTGTAGGTATGACGTCAGGGTAAAGGTCAATTTGTTCTACTGTATTTATTTCATAAATACATAACAAGACATTAATAAATAATTTTAATTAATAATTATTTATTTCTGTACGTTAAAAATAAATATTATAAAAAATTAATTTTAAAAAATTAATTAAAATATCTGAACTTATTACGTAATTTATTAATACTAATTAGGTTTATTAATATTATCATATTAGCACCAATGTAAAAAAAATTAATAACTGTATGTCTTTTTAAAACACTGGAATAAATTTTTTATTTTGAATCTACCCGGAAACGATCTAGATATAAAAATATTAGGAATAAAAACTATATTTTAAAATAAACGTATGAGCTTAAAAAAATATAATTAAGAGGTTTAATATAGGTAGAGAGATAATAATTATTTTAGGTATACTTTTATTAAGATGGCAAATTTGTGTTAAAACCTATAAGAGGCAAGATTTAGTAAGGCAGAGTGCAAAGCAAATGTTATTATAAATGAGCTTGGTCATAACGGTGCACTGCCCCTCGCCTCGCACCTAGCCTGGTATCAGAGAACTCTGAAATCGAACTTAGTAATTTTTAACCCTCTCACTTGGCACGTTGTGCATAATCAATAAAAAAAAGTAATAATGTCTTTGTGGCTCAAAGGGAATGTTTTGTGTAAGGCAGGGTCCATACTATGGTAAAAAAATGTTAAGTGCGGTGCAAGATGCGGTGCGCAGTTATATATACACTATAATACCATTGTTGTGAAACTCGTTTGTTACCCATCTTGAAAGGCGCCAACCCAAAAATGTGGTGTCGCAAAATAATATAGAAATATCTAGACAGCGCACATTATAATGATTGTCTACAATTTAAAATGATATGCATATCGGTAAACAGCACGGACATGTGGTAAATATTAAAAAAATGTATGCCTCACTGGAAGTAATCTTTTTTAGAGAAAGAGGCAGTCGCCAAGAGTTATCATTTAAAAACAATCGTTGAGGTTCACTCCCGAAGGAATAAAAATATCTCTCTCACACACCCAAAAGTGAACACAAAATAATAATTGACTTGGACTCTTTTTCGTTTTCCGTTGTTTTGCTTTTTGTAACATTAAATAAATGTAATAATAATAAGTTGTTTTTATTGGAACTGTGATCCAGAACATAAAAAAGAAAAGTGCAATAACTCTCTATACAGTGAACCAGCAAGACCTATGGAAATATGAAATCTCCTATGGTTGAGCGATAATAGAAAAACCCCTCTCTCCATCAACCATAACTCTCCCAGCTGCTCTGTAGGGTGTCGTCGTCAGTACGGTTTGTGCAAGTTAAATATTTTATTTGGATATTATATTAAGCGCCACTGATTTTCTGGGCAGTAAAAATCAGAACCCTTATAACGTGTGAATTCAAAGTTTTTAATTTTTTTTAATATCCTCTATTAATAATTAAAGACGCCTATGACATTTATAAATTTTTTCTGTTAGTTCATAGGTTTAATGCATTATTGAAACAAACTTTTCAAATAAAATTTGTTGTAAAGTTATACATGTTTTTTAAATTTATTATTAATTTCTTTGATATAAATAATGTAATATTGTAAAGATGCCTATAAACTATATACACTTTTTGTTTTTGAGTTATATGTTTAATGTATTATTTAAACATTTTTTAGAAATAAAACATAGCAGACATTGATAAATTAAGTTGCATTTTTACATGTTCCTATTATGTATAATAAATAGATTTATTGCATTATAAGTATTGTTAAAGAATAGTAGAAAAAATTGTAAATATAATAAAAACTAAGGTATAAACTAATATTTTTTATACCAACGCCTCCAATAAAATAAAAAAAAAGTATAAATTTAATTCAAAATAAATGTAATAAAATTCAATAAAAATATTTATACGAAAGAACAATTTATAAATTTTTTTGGTTATTTCATAGGCTTATTGTATAATTTAAACAAACTTTACAAATAAAATTTGTTGTAAAGTTAAACATAAATTTTTCTTGCTCCCCAAACCAAAAGTATAGCCTTTTTGGCTGCATTTCACTCCTGAAAGAACGACTTTCAGAAGGTTAGGTAAATTTATTTAAAATTCTTTTACAGTACTTTAATTTGATAAAATAATTAAGTTTAACGGGTATTAGTAAAACTGTTCGCTACACAATTAGCAGCCCTTGAGTTGGAATAATTTAGTTTTATAAAAGTAACTTATAACATTACACACAATTGGCTTTAGAAAGGAAACTTTAACGTAACACAAAATTGTCGAACAACATTTGGGGAGTTAGTAAGTTTTTTATAATTGCACCCCACTTTTGTAACTTTAGAAAAACAATCAGGTTATGGTAACACAATTTGGCGCCCAACTTTGGGGTTTAGAAAAATACTTTTTGTAGGCTGCAACACAATTTGGTAAAAAACTATTTATAAATATATTCTCATAAAAAAGTAAATATTACCCGATATATATATATATATATATATATATATATATATATATATATATATATATATATATATATATATATTTTCACATTTGAAACAAACAGCTGATTACAAGCGTGGCCGTAACTCCACAATAATGTTACAGCGTTGCCAGCACAAGTACGGGACAAAGAAAATCGATTGGTATTCTTTGTCATACTCATGGTCACTCTCGTGTAATCATTTTGATCTTTGATTGATACTAACAGAAAAGCCAGTGTACTTAATCTCTCAAGCATTTAGTCAGATCGACAATAAAAATGGAAGATTCCTCATCTCAAGGCTCCATAGACGAAGAGGAAGTGCTTAGAAATTTCGACGAAGAGTCAAAATTAATTGTTTGAAGTGAAACAGTCGCAAAAAAGAAAAGAATTAAAATCGTAATCTGCCTCAGAAGAAAATAATTTAATTGTTTACCTTGAAGGTCTTAAATCAAAACTTAAGCCACCAACTTTAGACAACTGCTTTCGGCTAGGGATCAAGAAAAATAGTATACGACCTCCCTCGGCTTTATATCACATCTGCCAGGAAATCCAACAACCTTTTAGCCTAGGATCGTAATTTACTATCCTTTTTTAAACGTTCCTATTATAATAAATTTTGTTGCATGAAATGTTTCTTTTTTAATTTAGCCAATTTTACGTATTTTTTTTTATAAAATTGTCTAAAAATTAAGAGGGGTTTAACCTTATTTTGGATTGATAGTAAAACCTTATGAAACAGGGAATGGCAAAAATCATATTACTCGGACCACGCTGCAAATAATCGAGATTTTTTTTCACTTTCTGCTCGAGAAAGGTTGGATATAGGCATCTCTCAAAGTACTTTTTTAATTTTTTGAAAAAAAATGGAAAAAAAGTACGAATTTTCGGCTATATTCACTATTTTTATCTCACAAGATATATCGTATTTCGAAAAGGTACTTCAAAAGATACCTCAATTATAAAATTGTCTTTTTTGAAAAAAAATTATCGCGATCCATCAAGAATCACTAGGTCAAAAATGATTTTTGCTGAACCCCTGCAGACACAATTACGGAGCATTTTTCATGAATGATTTGAGCGCCCTCGCACCAAATAAGCACTTTTATATGGATACTATGAATTGTTGAATGAAATGTTATTTCATTCATAAAAACCAAAAATAGCACTGAAAATATTCTAAAATTTTAGCACGTGTGATGATGTCAATAGAAGTTGCGAAAGAGATTCATTGCATTATCGAATAGGACTAATTAGGTGATGTGGGAGGAAAAATGGGGAGTTCAATGAAAATACTGGTATTATCAAGTTCAAGGCCAGTTGCATGTAACTGGCTTTGAGTTTTGTTATTTCGCGGTATAGACATATAAAGGTATAAAAATTGAAAAAATATATCGTAATGATACATTTTGGCCAAATAAGATGAAATCAAAATTGGTAGATTTTTTTATGAAATATTTGCTGCCTGAAATAGTTGACAATAGATACGAGAGAAATATAGAAATAAGAGATTGATATAAGTTATTTCTGTACAGATTGTTATGTGTAAATTTTGTTTTCAAATTTATCCTGTGAGTTTTCAAGTTCAGTGAGCATACTGAATATTACTGAATACCTTGAAAAATGTCATTCATTTATACCTATCGAAGAAGAATATTTCTAAATTTTTTATTATGTATGAAAATGTTCAATAGAGTTTTTCCATAAACAGCATTTTTGCAGCGTTTCTTTTTTCTGTGTGAATCTATTTTTTTATTAACTACCTACCCATATTGTTTTTTTAATGAAAATAGTCGCAAAAAGGGTAGACCTATCGTGTGGGCCGCGGACGGCCTGCACTGCGACTATTAGAAGGGGAAGGGATTATAGAAAGGAAATGATTGGGGACCCGCTTTTTGAAAAGTTGCAGGTCATAGTTATCTGGGAAAACTGATTTTGGAAGCTTGTTCTATTCCGTAGCAGCCCTGTAAAAGAAAAATTCTTGATGTAAATTGGTCCTTGTAGTGTCAAGAGTAAATGGGTGAGACAGTGTGCCGAGTTCTTCGGCTGAATGTGGCCAATGGTGGTTTTTATTTCTCTGGAGCATCTGCCATAGAAATATCTGTAGAGTAATGACTGGTCTGCAACTCTTCTTCTATGTTCTAGAGGGTATCTGAAGGGTATCTGTGAGAGTTGAGCTTTTTATCAACCGAATGGCATCCATATTCATCATACGCGAAATATTTATTATATGAAAAGGATACTCATTTTATTTTTAATATCCTTATGGACATTTTTTAATAATACAGAAGGAGGCCTATTCTGAGATTTACTAATTTACTACCAATTTACGCAACAGTGAGTTGAAGTGAGACGCAAACAGCGCTAAGCGTTTTTTGTTCGTCATTGGTCTCTGCCCCTTTCACTCGGGATTTTTACTTCCCGCTTTACACCGCAAAGTTACTCTGACATATTTGTAAAGGTTAACCCCTTCTTAATATAAAAAATTGTTGAATTAATAAAAACTAATATTTGTAAGATATATCTGTATCCACCCTGTATACAGGGTACGTTGGTAGAGTCGTAAACGAGGGTTACTTGAAATAACAATAACAAAAAGATCTGTTTTGCTGGGTACATAAAATAGAAAGACGATGAGGGGTGCGGGATATGGCAGGTAGTTTGGCAGTCTTTGGTACGAGACTGAATGGTAAAGACGCATTTTATAATAGATTGATAGTTTTGACTACGTTTTACGATAAATTTATTTTCGAAATAAAATAGGATATTATTATTTCTTACATACTTTTTGTATATACGCCTTTAATAACTAAAAAGTTATTGTCTAAATTAATTAAATATACGAGAAATGAAATGTAAAGCAATAAAAATATTAATATAAAAAAACAATTATAATTAACGTAGAATACTTATTTTGCCTGGTTGTTTCGACAAAGTGAAATCATAAATTGTGAGTTGAACAATAATTTAACAAAAATTTCAATTAAGGTTTTTAATTTCTTTTTAAATAATTTCTGGATTTAATTTACATCAAGTTAGGTGCAAAAAAATCAGAAAAGAGAATAATTAATATTTAAATTATAATTCGTGATTAAATAATTTTAAAAAAACTAATCTTTAAACAATTGACTTTAATTTACAATAAAGTAAACAGAAAAGAAAATTTTAGCCTAATATTTTTGTAATTTTTTTTCTGATTTAGTTTTGTGGCGTTTAATTAGTTGCAGGGTATTACAAAAACTTTCTCTTTTTCGTTATGAACAACAAAGAGTGCGTGGACTGTCTTTTTTTAGGTAATAACTAATTAAACGATAAAAAAAATAATTAATAACCTTAAAACGGGAATTTCCCGAGGTAAAACAACTACGAGCCATTTACCTGGTTTTTTCTTGGAGAGTTTTGCTAGAAGACTTTCGCTGTCGGCACTGACTTTCAAGATGAACTTTTATGAAAACGAAACACGTTACATTTTCAATATATCAGATATTATATCTTATTCTTCTGTTGATGCACTGATGCACGAAATAAGCCCTCAGTTGTTGTATTAAATCACACTCGGAAATTCTTCATCCTTCTTCCTTGTATTTTGCCTTGGAGTATAAGCTGTAAAAGCTGGTATCTTTCAAGATTTCTCATGATGTGGCCGAGGTATTCAATATTACCTTTCTTTACCTAATATAATTTTTTTTTCTTTATTTATTCTACGTAGCATCTATTTGTTGGTAAAATGATTCACCCATGAAATTCTCAGAACGTGACGGTAGAGCCAGAGTTCAAAGGCTTCTAATTTCTTGCAAGATATTTCAGATAACGTCCATGACTCAACGCCGTATAGAAGTGATGAGAACCAATAGCACCTCAGTATCCGCATTTTGGTGTTTAAAGACAGGTGTCCCTACTTTTGAACAATTTTGCCATTTTAATATTTGTTCCCAAATAAACATACTTGTTAACTCTTTGGATGGGTCTGTTATGTATCAGTAGCTGGCCTTCCATGCGTCTATTTTTAGAGATAATCATGAATTCGGTCTTTTTTGCATTCTTCCGCAGTCCATATATTAATAATTTAATAATAATTAATATTTAATAAATTTAATCAAAATGTATTCCGATTTGAAGTGTAACAACTCTATTTCAATAAATACTACGAAATTAAATCACTTCGAAGATGTGAATATTCAACGTACAGCTTGTGCAACTGTTGGTGTTAATTCCTACTGTCGGAGAAGATTCACTTCAGGTGCAGGTTTCCAACACTCTGTTCATTTATCTTTGAAGTCCCTCTAGATTGTTTAAGATAATTACTGTGTCATCCGAATATCGTATGTTATTAATGCACTCGCCATTAACAATCACCCCGTCGGAAGTATTTTCCAGAGCTTATCGAAATATGTATTCACAATATATGTTGAACAGTAATGGCGAAGGTACACACCCCTGTCAAACCCCTTTCTTTATCAGAACTTCATCGCATTCCTCACATTTTATATTCTGACCGAAGAGTTCTAATTCAAATAAAGATTTGCTATCATTCTTAGATCTTGTTTCTCTAGTCCAGTTGATTCAAGAACTTTATTCATCTTATTATGCTGAACCTTATCAAATGCTTTTTGATAATCAATGAAGCATGCAAAAATATCATGATTAACATCTCAAGCTCTTTGAAATCAGACTTGAATGCTAAAGAGTGCCTCCCTAGTACCTAGGGCATTTCTAAACCCAAACTGCGTAGAGTTGATCTGTTCTTCGCAGATCCTATATATTCTTTGATGGATTAATATCAAAAAGAGTTTGAGAGAGTAACTCATGAGACAGTGAAGTATATTTCATTAAATATATCTGTAAAGCATCTGATATCTTGTTCATTCAATAGTTTTAAAAATTCGTTCCGGATATTATCTGGCCCTGGCGCTTTCCCTTTCTTCAGCCCTGTTATTGTTCGAGTTACTTCATCAACTGAAATTGGTAAGAAATTTGGTGTTTGATAAGTGGAAGGATTTTCCGATCTGTTTGGGTATTCAAACAACTGGTTTATGTATTCTTTCAGATTTTTATTTTCTTTAATCGGTCTACAATGGTTTTACCAACCAACTCCTATTTAAATAATGATTTTGTTGTTAATTTTTTTTGTGTTACAGTAACTGAAGAGACAAGCAAAGAAAATTAAAAATGATCAAATTTCTAATTTTATCTCTTTGTTTAATTCTTGGCTATAGCACTGCAGGTAAATGAGAGAGGATTGCATTATTAATTTTACTAGAATTGAGTAGAAATATAATCATTACTTTGCTTAATAAAGTTGTACAAAATTGGGTAGGTGTTCATTCTCCACTTTAAAGTTTACCTTGATTGTTGTTAATTTAAATATAAAATTATTAAAAAATAACTATAGTAGATAGTAATCTTCTAGTCATTATCGTATAATAATTTAAATTGTTTAAACTATCTCAAGCGTTTTGTTATAAAATAACATTTGAAATTATGTTATTTTAACCCATTTATTAGAGTAAATATGATTAAATTAGTACAAAAATGTAACTACTTTATTTAAAATCTTAAATCTGGATTCGATACGAAATTCAAAACATGTTTTAATGTTTTTTTTTTAATTTACGATAGATATAACAGAATGCCCTAAATACAAGGGTGTTGGCCCTCTAAAAATTGGAGAAGAAAAACCATCGCTAGAAAGCTGTAGTCTAATTATTTGTAACGAAGATGGAAACATAACAGAAAAAATGTTGGTATAAAATTAATTTTTATTAAAAAAAATACTAAAAAACGCATTTATTAAACATGTTATTAACAATATAAAGTACCAAAGCAAAATTAACTCTCCTATATACATGCGCTTATCTGACCTTGAATTAAATATTTATAATGAAATCTATTTTCATTTTGTTATTGCTTTGAAATTGACATCTTGTTAAATTATTTTATGTTTTTTCAGATGCTCGTTAATAGTAGCTGTACCACCTCATAAAATTGTACCTAGAAACCCCAATAAATTATACCCATTTTGTTGTTCGGACGTTACTGGTTCTAATTAAAGTTTGAAGAAACAAAGTAATCTATTAAGAAAATTAATAAAAAATAAGCAAAAAATTTTCCATGAGTATTTTAATATTTTTTTTGTACCTACTCTTATACAACCTGTTGACCTACATAATTTTTTGAAGTTTTAAATAAACGCTGAGATAGAAAGTATGAAGAAATAATAACAATATAAAATCGATAAATTATTTTTCAGTTTTAATTTGTTTTAAAATAATTAAGTTCTTGGTGCCATACTTTGTCAAATGCCTGTTGAATGTCTAAAAATACAGAGGCAAAATATCTTTTTTTTACAACTGCTTAGCAAAGTAGCCTTTGACGCTTTCAAATTTTAACGCAAAGTTGACGTTTTCCGACAAACGTTATTTTGTGACAGCTTTGCCGATCTAGCGCGGAAATATTTCAAAAACGCTTGCATCTCTTACTCATTATTTTATCATGAAAAATAGTGAAAATAGTGAATTATCGAACACACCTCCTGATGTAGCAGAAAGATAAAAAATGTAACTTTGAATCTCCTACCAGAGAAATCGAGAGCAAAATATGAATTTCAATAGAATTGATTCATAACCTGGTGTCAATCGAAGAAGGTCAATAAGTATTCAGAAAATTTATTACTGGCTTATTTTGAAGAAAAATCGAAGACTTAAAAGTCATCAATTCTTTGGTCCATATATTCGATGATACGAACATGCTTGAATGTTAAAAATAACATCGAAATTAATAAGTATCCTAAACTCATCGCATTTCTCAAAAAACAATCTCAAAAAGGTAGATGTACGAAACAAGTTTTGGGTATAATTACAATCGCGAAAATTCCCAGTAAAATTGCTAAATATTTGGAATTACCTGAGCGTACTTTATATATAGGACACTGTTTTTCGACGAACATCTGCTACTTTATTGGTGAATGGTGGAGGAGGTCTAATACAACTAAAGAAACATGGTGGATGGAAACGTAGTAATGTCGCAGAAGGTTATATAGACGAATCAATCAAAAACAAGATTGAAACCACCAAAAAAATATTTTCAAAACCGTATGTATCCACATCTCGTTCTATAGATTTCCAATCTTCGGAAGAATTTATGTTGGAGAAATATCCTGATGAACCATCAGGTTCGGGAATAAATATCAAAGATTGTCATAATTGCACATTCAATTTCAATATAGTGAATGATAAACTGAAGTAATTATTTTCAATATTTATAAAATGTTATAATTAAAAAACAAGTAATATTATGTACTTACTTATTTTGAATAAAGTATTTAGTATTTTATTTCTGTCTAAAAACTGCATTTGTAGAAAAAATCTTGCGTGTATTTCAAGCACAAAGCGTCATTGCCACTTTTCAAAAATTACCGAGCTCCGCTTCTCGTCGCACGGTAACTCTCTTTGTCGAGCAGCAATATATCACTTTGCGCTCTTAATACACAAATAACTATTATGTTCTAGAGTTTCTTTAATATGATTTAAAAATCCTATGGCATTGTTGGATTGTCGAATGTTTCTCTCTCTCTCTCTCTCTCTCTATGATTCTCGGCATCCATCTATCGTTGTCCTGTCATGCTCTCCTCTCTAGGGGAGTTAACACCTCGTCGTTGGTGAGAGGGCTCAGTAAACTTTATAGCCAGGGAGTGATGCCAGCGGTAGCGTAGCTACAGGTAGGGTCACCTATGTCGGTAAGGTCTCGAAGAGCGGAAGACGAAGCTAAGAAACTTCCCACGCAGCGTCTGTTCCAGAGTGGGCGGCTGCAAACAACGTCGGTTCTCCAGGTTAGGAGCGGCTGTAATTAACACTCGCCGATAGCAAGCGTGGCGTTTTTAAATTGCCAAATCGTTTCTATTTTCAAGATATGCCGAGTCTTAAAACGAAGGATAGTCCCCAGGCGGATAGAGTGAAAAGTTCAGAATACCACACTGCAAAAGCAGTCTGCCTCATGAAATATTCAGGTATAATTTCTATTGGGAAGGATCCTTTAGAAAACTTAAAATAACTGTGGCAGTCGACTTATTGGTCTATATGAGTTGGGATTTTCTGGTTTCGCTAGCATAATTATTTGGGCATATTTTCATTTAATTGGGAAATTATCAGCCTGCAGTACTCTATTAAATATTGTGGTAATAAGTATAATGGCTTTTTTTGAAAAATATTTTAAATTTTTTTTCAACAATGAGATCGTACCCAGGAGCTTTATACAAAAAAGGGTGATTAGGCTGCAAGATTTGAATACTGCACTAGAATCCCTGCTTTGCAATATAATAATATTAGTTTCATCAGAAACATCTGGTACAGTGACGAATATCATTGTCATTTGCCAGGTCATGTAAATAGACACAGTGCAAAAGATTTTTAAGTTTCCAACAGTCGGAAAAGGTGCAAGACAGTTTAAAAGTTTCAGTACTATAAGTTAAGAGTTATACTGTATTTTAATAAAACAGATCAATATTTGCATCAAATATACTGGTAAAATTTTATTGTCGATATTAAGGAGTTATGTATACAGACGGTTTTGCAGCTGAAGTTAAAGTAAACTTTTTGGTAGACGAATTGGTGTTTTTTTTACTTTAACTTCAAGTAAATCACATAAAGGAAAAAAAACATAAGTTTTATAATAAAAGGAAATATCCATTCATATTTTAAGCAATCTTAAAGCTCATAAAAGATTGAGGTTTCCACATTTATAAAACTAAAATCATCTCTAGCTATCTAAAGGTCAAGTACCTATTTGAAAGTAAAAAGTAAAAAGTAGTAATCTAAACGTACAATAGAAGCTCCAAAATATTTTAAAAAAATCGGTAAGCCAGCACATTAGTGACTATTAATTATTATAGGCACTAATAAAATAATTTTATTTTATTTTATTTTATATAGAAAAAAAATAAACTTTTAGAATACAATGAATTTAAATATTAGTTTTCCGATCGGCGTAATCCTAGACAAAATAATTATACACGGTGGCCAACTGAAAACGATACAGAGCCATTTGCAGGAACCTCGTCAAAATTTTAGAAAAACGCTTAATCCTGTAGATTTTTGATCAAAGGGGGGGACACTCTTCTCCGGTATCTTTGACTCCACTACTTTCAACCGCAAGCGAGGGTAAGAATTACCCCAAAATTTTTCAATGGCGTTGGGGGTTGAATAAGATGCCTTTCAAAAGCGCTTATAATTCTCTATACAATAGTCTTTAAATTTTAAAATTCCTCCCATAACTTATTCAGAAATTAGATTTTAAATGTGAAACTTATTTGCAAATAATCAAGTACGCCAATGATATAAATTTAGTACCTAGTACCTAGTTTTTTCTTGCACGGGACGGTAAATCGCCACAATTGCCGCTATTGGTCCGATTCAAACCGAAGAGTTTTTCACAAGGTGCATACACAGCAACCGAAGAACTTTTTTTCTACCAGGCAATTTGACTGGCAATTTGCAACTACTGGAAGACGCTATTGACCCTGCCTTAACTAATATGTATTTAAAAATAATCCACAGTATGACGAAGATCATTTTTATTTTTAACAGGACGGTGCTCCTCCGCATTATGCGGCGATTGTTCGTCAATATTTAGACCAACGTTTTCCACGGTATTGGGTTGGGAGAAGAAGCAGCATTGAATGACCTCTACGATCGCCAGATTTATCGTCCCTCGATTTCCTTGTGTGGGGCCATCTGAAAAGTAAAATCTACAAAACACAACCTGCGTCGCTGAAAGATTTGCGTCTAAAAATCGTTGACGAGTGCCGTCGTATTACTCCGGAAATTCTTCGGAATGTGCGTGAACGTTTTGAACAAAATCTTTATTATTGTATGGAAGCGGGCGGTCATCAGTTTGAACATTTAATCAATTAAGTAGTAAATAAGCAACTAAAATAATTGGAATTTTAACAGTATTGGGAGGAAATGTAAAATTTAAAGACTATTGCAAAGAGAATTGTCAGAGCTTTTAAAAGACATCTTATTCGACCCCCAAAGCCATTTAAAAATTTTGGGGTAATTATTACCCCCGCTTGGGGTTAAAAGAAGTGGAGTCAAAAATACCGGAAAAATCAAAAATCGACGGGTCTGGGTGTTTTTTTAAAATGTTAACAAGGTTCCTGCGAATGGCTCTGTTGGCCACCCTGTAGATACATTATTATTGGCTTATGTAAACTTTACGTAATATAATAAATATTTTTACCGAGAAGAAATAAAATTTATTCTCATGACAATCAATAGATTTAATTATTTTTCATAAACGGAACCGAAAAATTTTGTTGCAATAAATTGAAATGTATTGATTTTTTAAATAGGTAATGTATATACTCTGATTTTTTTAATTTAACTTTTAAACTTGTAATTTTTTTTAACATTAAATACAAGTACATTACAAAATAATAATTAATGTAATTTTGGAAACTTAAAAGAGGTTTAATTACACTGGTCTGCAACAAAATCCTCCTTTAAATAAAAATATGATAAATACGAAGAGTTTAACATGCTAAATTTAGATCTGCTTTCAGTAAACGGCATTCTCGAACGATTCTTTGACGTAAATCTTCTAGAGATTTTGGTTGTGTTGCAAATAACTTTGAATTCAAATGACCCCACAGATAGAAATCTAAAGGGTTTAAATCGGGTGACCCGGCTGGCTATTTCTGCTAGAAGTGCCTAACTTCAAAATAACCTTTAAGGTCAAACTAGGTTAGGATGGGTTAGGTATCATGTGAGTGGGGCGTAGGTCACCTCTCCACTGCCACCCTTAGAAGGTCTATTATGGCTCACTCCTAGAGATTACAGTTCACGGCACAATCCAGCCCTTCTCACCAAGTTCATGGTTGTATGGGGTAAGATTTTCTAGAAATCGGTAGGTTTTAGGTTGGCATAACCAAATATGTTGACCTTATTCTTCCCAGATAGGGGCATAAACATAGTATGTGTTCAGCAGTTTCGTCTTCCACGCAACAAAACCGACAGTCCATTTGTTGATTCGGACCTATCCTTCGAGTTGGTACCTTAGACGACAGTGTCCTGTAAGCAGTTCCGTTAAAATTCGCAGGTCGTTCCTGCTCCATTCTAGGATCTGCTTAGTTGTGTTTCTTGAGGGTCTAGGTAAGAACGCCTTCGAGTGAGTTAACCCTGGTATATCGGACCAGTGCGTAAGACTTTTTCTCTCCGTCCAGTCTAAGGTCAAACTTAATGCAATATTAATTATTTGTTTGTGTAACCTAGTTGGTATTTTTACTCATGATATGCATAGTTTGTAGCAGGTGGTAGCAGATGGCATGGGCTCGTCTAAGCCAACCGCTTATTACTTAAACCCAAAAAAATGTTTGTTACCCAAAGGCCCTGTTGTATGTTGCGACAGCGCGTTGATCACAATTGGGGGACTGCCGGCGCGGCGATTGGAACAAAAGAAAAGACCGGCAAATCCTAGAATACTGCGTCTAATGGTTCGGAAACGGTAAAAGGATTATTCGAGCACTTTCTAGAAAAGGTCCAATAGTTTCGAATCGTGGCGATTCTTCTAGAACGATGATTTGAAAATATAAAAAGGGCAGCGGTCGCGAAGAAGTTTTTAGTTTTAAAGTTTAAGTTGAAGTTAGTTTAAAGTCATGTATTTTAAAGTAATTGTAAAATGAATAACTAAGTGATTTGTAAAAATAAAATTTATTGTGAAAAAATACTAGAATATAAGTTATTGTACTGAGAGTTTAGAATAACCGAACCCAAGGAGGAGTTTTGTAATTGGTTTGAGGTTTGTCCTGGCAAAGTAAAATGGTAAAAGAATTTTTAGAACATGGAATGATGTAATTGATTTTCAGTTATTATAATAATTTTAAATCATATTGTTTACAACACAAACCTTTGCAGATAACATTTTTTTGGGTAATCCTGCAGAATTTATTGGGTATTTAAAATTACGTCTATAATTTTACATTTTTATATTATCTTGTCAATAAATGCTGTTATTTTTTATTATTTTTAGTGGGCAAAATTTACCCACGCTTTTTAAAAATGGTTCAATTAATTATAATGAAACAATGTTATTTTAATTTAAACATTTATTCAGATTTTTTAAATAATAATAAAAAAAATTATATTAACATTTCTTAGAAAAATTAATAAATGCCATTTTAAAAAACATTGTTGCTCTTTTAGTATCTGGAAAATAAATTAAATCTTTCAAACAATTATGAAATATTTTATAATAATATTTGTCTGTTTATTTGTAGTGTACATTAATGCAGGTTAGAGGATTTTTTCATATTTTATTTAGATTTAGTAAGTAACGCAACCGCAATAATTTAATAGCAATGAAATTTTTTTTATATTATGAATATTATTACGATATTTACTTTCTTCTTGGGTTCGGATATTTTAAACTCTCGATACAGTAACAAAACAATTTTTATTCCAATACTTTTACACAATAAGTTTTATTTTTATAAATCACTTAGATATTTAACTAATTATAACTTTTACTACTATTTAAATTTCATAGCTTATAAACACTTTTATAACTGTCTCTTTTCACTACTGCTGTCTTTTTATATTTCTAAATCATAATTCTACCATTTCGAAGTCTCTGGACGCGGCGAGAATTTAGTAGACAGAGGCGGAAACCGACAAAGGGCTCACTAATATGCACCCTAGTTGTGGTCGATGCTCGGATGCCGATAAATAAACAGGGCGGGGTGGTAACAATATTTAACTTTATGGTTTTAATAAGTATAAAAATAATTCATTATTATTATTATACTTTGTTTGCTTGGCGTGTATAGCACGTTAGCAAGAAAATTTATTTTTAACAGAGTGGACCTATGTAAAGTAAAAGTTTACCCGCATATACCCCTTTAATTCTATCTTATTTTTGTTTGATCACCATTTTTCCATATTCCTGTTTAAATCCATATTTGGGGGCAGATAATGAAATAATTTAATATTATTTGTGTAGTTTAATTTTTGATAGTGTTTGCAATTAAAGTTGCTGAACATCGTTAAGTTTAAATGTTGTTCTATGGTCACATGTACTTTTATTTTGTGCACAAATAAGCATTATCGAATTTAATTTGCATTGATAAGGTTGCAATCGACGAACAGTTATTTCACGTTCTTTAGCCATTTCATCAATAATAGTATATAGCGCACCTAAGGAAGAAAGTATGTCACCCGAGCGAAGCGAGGGTGACAAATACGCGGATTGAGATGACATACTTTCTTTCCGTGGTGCGCATACTTATTTTTACCACATCTGTAATGGAAAGTTCGAATTAAATAAGTATGTAAATATATGTTACTTGATTAAGTTATGGGTTAAATTTTATATATGTTTCATACTCTTCTTCTGTTTTATATGCATTAAAAATTAATTAAATCTTATAATCTACAATATTAATGAACGAAACTTTTATTGTTATCTGTTTTAGGTAAATCGTTTTAAACATGAACAAAAAATAAACCAAAATACACAAAAAAAATTAATTATTTTCACTTTCGTTATTTAAATAATAATTATTTTTAATTATTAAGTTATCAATCTTGCATTTTTCAAATTTTATACTCGGAGTAAATATCATTGCTGTAAGTACATCTGGGATCGTGATTTTTTCAGCGGACTGTTTTATTGGAACATCTTAAAATCTTTTCGATGGTTGTGAAGACAAAAACGTTCGTGGTATATTTTTTGAATTAGATGTTAATGTTTCAGAAGGTATTTTATTTGGATTAATGGATGATGTAGTTTCGCTTGAAAAAAAAGTATGCTAGTGTGGCGGCAGTCACAGAGGATCAAAAGATCTAGGTGACAGGTACCGATACCAAAGGCTCAACCGCAAGATTGTAATGTAATGTACACTATGGACACAGCCGTATCGCTTATGGGCCACTGGCGCTGAGTGCATCAATAGCTATCAGGTGCAACCGACGCACCAATTTCTTAGAAACCCGCTATCCAGAATTAGGACACTATATAAAATATGGGCACTTTTCTCTACAAGTGTAAATTCCAATATTGTACAAAATATTTTTATTCGCTATTCGGTTGGGATTTTAAGAATTCATCTTATCGTTATTGCTATTGTTTGGAATTTTATTTTTATTACATATTTATATTGCACTTTTAAAAACAGATGAAAGGGCAAGACCATTCGGTACCTTAACTATGTTTAGAATTGTTAAATTTATACTTAGAAACAGATGTGACATAGACCATTTCATGCCTACCATCAGGTAAGAGTTTATGGTTTTGTGGCAAAAAGCTTTTAGTGTTGCCTACGACACCTTTAACGTTCAGCATATATTTATTCAGCTCCCAAACATTCATCAGTATACACATTCAGTTTCCGAACGTTCATCAGTAGACATTCAGTTTTTGAACGATTATCAGTAGACATTCAGTCATTATACATTTAGCTTCCGAGCGTCTAAAATGTAACAACATCATACAACGTAGCTTTCGGGTTTAAAACAACAAATTATGTATGTATGTATATAGTGTAAATATACGTAGTTTCAGTGTATACATTTACTTTCATTTGATATCCAATCACAAAGATACGCGAGAAAAAAAAAACAACACAAAAATCTTATCCGCCGAAACAGATTAGTAAAACAAACATTGGTCCTTCGAACCGAAACATAAACAAAACAGCTATCGTTCAGGTAGCCATGCTATATACACCAAGCAAATAGACTATAGTGATTGGTGAAATTGTCTCCTTTTTAATGCAGTTTTAAAGCATAATAGTAAGCAAAAATCATTTTAAAAGTTTGTTTTAACATTTTAAAAAACTACATCTGAACCTTCTTCTATTTTATATATATATATATCCGTATTAGACTGTCCAGACATGTGGGGCTATGGTGTTTTAAAACCTAACGAACAGAAACAATTAAATGATCGATGTGGAAGATTAACTTGTTACAAAAATGGAACCCTATCGATGGCATAGTAAGTAGGTTTTTTAATACAACTCTTAAGATAAATTGTGATTGGCTGTCGCGGCCATCGTTTAGTGGTGAATTGTTTTTCAGGGTGTTCGACCGTCGTGAGTTAGAGGTAATTCTAAACGTAACACCATCGCGAGTGGATGGCATCTTCGGAAGATGTAATTTTGTCGGCTTTTTTAAGGCTGACGGTTTGTGGCATTTGTATGTCATGATCGCATCCCCTGGGGATACGGGGAAAATAGAATAGATCCCAGGTATGGTCTGCCTGTCGTAAAAGGCGACTAAAAGACTCCAAATCCAAAGTGTTATGCGACCCGTGCTGATGGATGCATGGCAGTGGGGAAGCACCATCGCTAACGGAGCCTACAGAAAACCGAGAGAAATACTGTAGTAGACAGCCTTAGTCCTGTGAAGGGGGCACCTCAGGGCCGGACCACCCCTTTCCCCATACTCTTTGACTGTAAAGCAGAACTGAGAACGCTGGTAGACCGTAATCGGGTCAAACGCGCCAGAAAGTTGCAGGTACTGAGGAAGTAGACGAACTTGCAAGAAGAGGTTCTGAAAAACACAAAAACTACTGGAAACGTATACCAGGGAAAAAAACACGGGAAATAATACATTAAAGGACCGTGCCATAAAAGGATGGCAGAACTGGTACCGATAAACAGGAATCAGCTAAGACTGTATAATGGAGACTTGGCCTGCAGGTTGTGCGGCGGGGATCCGGGGGCGGTGGAGCGCTTGCTGTGCTGCGATGGGGGGAATGGGCGGTTCTTGGGTGACTACATTGTTCCCACCCTCTACAGAACTTGTACAAACTTGTTTAAGGTACGAAGGTACTGAAATGGGTGCAGCGTGGTTCTAGGTCCCGGGAACTGCCTGTCTTTTTCGGTCCAGTGCCTCGCGGCGGCGCAGTGTGTGTTTTGCTGTTTTTGGGTCCTTGCCGGGCGGTCTGCTGGTCGGGTCTGCATTGTACAATGATACAAAAACACATAGGCAAGATACAATGGGCCAGCAGGCCCAAGTGTCACCGGAGGCAACACCCAGACGAACCTAAATAGGGGTGGAGTTTTTAGTGAGTAGTCCTGACACAGTCAGTGGAGTCTCACAGTAGACCTTGAGCTTTCGGACTCATAACCTCTCCATAAAGGATTTTCTTCACCTACAAAGCTATTTTCTTACAAACAAAAGGAGAATGAATCTTCGCCAAAATGTGACCAATTACTGAACAGCACTGAATTACGCCCCGCCCACCAAAACGTATATAACCTGCGATCGTGACATACAAATGTCAAAAACCGTCAGCATTAAAAAAGCCGACATAAAGGGAACTATGTCAATAAATGGAATTATAACTAAACTAAATTATTTGCTGTATTAGTGTATACTGCTGAGAAAAATCGTTTTCTCATAAAAAATATAACTGAATGGGCGTATTTATAAAACTACCTCAGAAAATTTATATATTGTTTTACTACTGCTCTCCATTAGGTTTTTAAATCCATGACAATTTGATTGCTTATTGCTTAAAAAGAAACGCAATTAAATAATAAATACTTTGAAAAGGAGCGCTGATTTCGCATTAGACTCACAGAGTGCACAACTGGCAATAAATGTGTTAGAAAGCTTACCAATTAATAAATATTTGATTTAAATATGTTGTTTTGTTTTAGCTGTAAGGAAAATTCTATACTCAAGCCGAATTGTTTTAAGAAGCCTGGAGATCTGTCAAAACCATTTCCTGGTTGCTGTGTAAAAACGTACTGTTTCACATCATATAGGTAATTTAAATTTGTAATAAATGATTAAGAATTAAACAATACTTTTTGCACGTGTTTTTTATTTAAACATAGTAAATATTAGCGCTCAGAGAAAATGTCGACAAGATAAAAATAACTACATAAGAAAAGTTTGCACCGAAATAGAGGAACACTAAAATTTTAATGAAACTCGCGACTTACACAGAAAAGTACGAGAGTTTACACGAAAATTTAGAACTAAGACATCCTCCATCGAGGACGAAAACGGTAATGTTCTGTGGAAAGACAAAGATATACTACAACGATGGAAATAATACTGCGAAGTATTATATAAAGAGGAAGCAGGCCAAAATAATCAGAAGCAGATACGTCTCACGACAAATGATCCGGAACCGGATATACTTAGAAGCGAAGTGGAAGAGGCCATAACACACCTTAAGTCAAACAAGGAACAGACGACATCGCAGCCAAGAAGATAAAACTACTGGAAAATGAGGGAATCAAGATATTTCATGACATCTGCAACAAAGTATGACAGACTCAACAATGGCTCAAAGACTGGACTAGATCGGCTTTTATTCCAATCCATAAAAAAGGATCTACGAAAAAATGCTGAAACTACCGGACGATACCATTAATATCGCACGCTAGTAAGATTTTACTCAGAATAATCGACCGAAGACTACAAAAGTATTTGCTACCCCAGATACCTCCTGAACAAGTCGGTTTCGTAAAAGGCAAAAGGGGCAAGAGACCAGATATTAATTATCCGCCAATTATTAGAAAAAGCACGAGAGTTTAACAAACCTATGTTTTCTAGACTACAAGAAAGCCTTCGATTGTGTAAGATAGGAGAGTTTGTGGAAAGTGCTGAGTGACGCAATTGTAAACCTAGATAATAAAACATCGGATCCTTTTAAAAATGCAAAGAAGACTGCGCCAGGGGTGTATATTGTCACCCAGATTGCTCAATGCCTATGGTAAATACATAATAATACGCGCCTAATAGCAAAGAGTGAAGAAGAAATGGCCCGAATGTTTGAAAGGGTAGCTAATGAAAGGATTTTAAGGAAATGTTAGACTATAGTAATGGTAACAAACTATAATTGTAACCCATAAAATTTATCGCTAATGACCCAAGGGGTTGAAGAGGTTTTGGTAATAATAAAAAAAAATGTTAATCAAAATTCAAACATAAATTCTATCGTGCATGGATCAACTATGAAAAATCAAGTAAGAAAATCAGTATATCCTAGTGAACATAAACTCTCACACAACAAAGTATTTAATATTGGGGTAATTTCAAATATTAAACAAATAAATTGCAATAACGACTATTATCATAAGAAATACACGGCAGCAGTTCTGTATTGAGCACTAAGTCCCGCACGACCGACAGCGGCCGTCGTTATTTCTTACGAGTATGAAATGATACTTTTTTAAATAAGTATATCAAATAATATTCGTTTACTAGATTAAACACTCGCAAAACAATGTCATTTAAAAAGACTAAAATTTTTTGGCAGCAAAATAAAAAACAAATTAAATAAAAGTAATCTTTTTGACAAACCTGGTATACATCTAAACCATGTAAATAAATAACACTAAAATACACATTTTACCTAATTTATTAAAAAAAATATTTATTAAAATGGTTTGTCGTTACAAAAATAAGGCTCTTTGATAACCGAGTTTTTTATCACTCTAAAGAAAACCTTTTTATTTAAATTTCGATGAGCATAAAATTTACCTACACATTATTAAAATCTTTCGTTTCATTGTAAATAAACAAAGGACATTTATTTTTATTTAAAGTTTATTAATTATCAGTTCTTTATTAAACCATTGTTAATGTATAAATAATTATTGAAATGGCAAATTATTAATTGGACCATTTTATATTATTTTTAGTAATATTTAAGATATAGTACCAGAATTTTAATAAATAACATGAATATACATATTCTAATTATTGTCTGCTTTTGTACAGCATACGTTCTAGGAGGTAAGTTCAATAGGTATAATTCAAAAATTTAAACAATTTATTGTTTTCCATTATATATAAAATAAAATTATTTAAAAATATTTAGTATTAATTTTTAAAAAGTAAATGTTTTAATGACTTATTTTACAATATATCTTGCACAACATATCAGTACAAATACTGATTAAAACTGCTGTAAGAAAAACGTATTAAAGAAAAAAATGATAAATTAGCAAAAATCACAAATATACACATTTTTTTTAACATCTGCACACTTACTGTGGGTCCATACCAAACACCGAAAAAATTAAACCCAAAGTTCTCCTCCGGTGTTATGCAATAATAGATTTTTTGTCCTTAAGATTGGTTTTCTACCTAGCTTGGTAGAAATAGTTTTAGCTAAAGACGCTTATTTTTGGCACAAGCTCTGCAGTGTATTTCGAAGCACCTTAAGAGTATTTGCCGCTTTTGAAGTTCCCATTTTCTTTCTTGTATAGCTGTAATTGCTTGCTTATCAGGCTGTTAGGACCTTTTTTTATACATTTATATATTTTGGAGTGGTTCTTGACATTTTGTAATTAATAAACTTCATAGGTTATGAGTTGTGGTAAACATAAATAAAAGTTAGTCCAAATATAGGCTAGCTCATAATTAGACCATATTTATATTAACCGTTATAAGATTTTCTACTTTATTAAATAAACTTCAAGACGTATCAAAAATATATTGTGTTTATACATTAATTAAAGTTTGCAACATATAAAAAAAATTATGTAACTTTTATAATATATAAATAACGTGATCGTGGCAATACGAAGTGTTTGACAAACAAGCATCAATCTAGGAGCGTGTCAGCCATCTTCGTGACGAAGAAGTTACAGTGTTATTCTCTAGATGGCAATTATAAGATTAACGGAAAGTCCTACAGGCTCATCATTTCAACACTACTTTTATTTTAATACAAAAATAAATTGTTAAGATCAAATTAGCATTGTATACTTGTATTACAGTACTAAAAACCGTAAAAAATATTCAGTAGTATAAAGCGTACAATCGTAAGATATATGTGAGGAACCAGCCTATTGAAAGAGTAAGACAATACAAATACCTACGCACGATCATTAATGGGAACAATGACAGCTCCCAAAAAATATGAGTTAGAATAGAACAGGCAAGAAGCACCTTTACAAGAATGAAGAGGCTTTTCTGCTGCTAAGATTTAAACCTTGATTTAAAAATACGACTGATGAGCTATGTGCTGTCTATACTATACTATGGGATGAAGGCCTGGACACTGAAGGTAAGCGACATGAAGAGACTGGAGGCAGTTGAGATGTGGATATACCGGAGAATATTAAGGATCTCATGGGTAAAGATAATTATCAACGTGGAAGTGATGAGACGTATACATAAGGAGAGAAAAGTGATTCCGACAATTAAGAGAAGAAAACTGCTGTGTACATGAGACATGTCATAAGGGGAGAAAAATATCAAATGTTACAAATAATTATGCAGGGAAAAATCCAAGGCAAGAGACCTTAGGGAGTGGTTTGGATGCAGTTATAATGAACTATTTAGAGCTGCGGTCTCAAAAATAAGAATTTCTATGATGATTGCCAACCTTCGAAGCGGAGATGGCACCTAGAGAAGAAGCGTACAACCAATAGCAAATAGGTCAAAAAGTTTAAGTGATTTCTATCAATTGTTTGGCAGATTTTTAATTTCCTACACATTTTGCTACACTGTAGCTTTATTAAAGTATTTAGAAATTAAATGATCATAAAATGTGGAAATTGGGCTTAGTTTTTCTTTTTCTACATTTTTTTTATATCTATTATTATTTTTTTTATGTGTGAAACCTTTTATAATGTCACCGCAGCCAAAAACGATATTTACAAATTTTTTTTTTAATTAATTTATTATTTATTAATATTGACAGTATGTCCCAACGAGTGGGGTGTTCGCCAAATGAGACCAGGTGAAAAGAGGACAATCCAACTAGGATGTGGTGTAATAACTTGTCACATAAATGGTACTTTATCCAGAGAAGAGTAAGTTTTTAATAATAATAGTAAAACAATTGTTAATTGAGAGTTTTTCATTATGTCGAGCTTTCTGAATCGTTTTAAAAGGCAGAAATATTTTTCCATTTTAAAAAATATTTATTAATAAAAATATAAAATAATCATTTTTTGTAACGAGAAGATGGCGACTAAAATTTCAGCTGTGGGAACAATACAGCAAAATTTAGTCTAATTTGTACACTTACTTTGTTGTTACTTGGCTAGAAGTCAGAAGGTCTTTTGCGCTTTTATAAACTTGGAAAAGGCCTATGACAGAGTGTTGAGGGGTAAATTGTGGTCGACATTATCTAAGTATGGGGTGAGCGGTACTTTAATACGAGAACTGAAATCACTTTACGAGGATTCCACTGCTTATGTCAGGATAAACGGAGTTTACACGGACTGGTTTAACATTGAAAAAGGTGTGGGACAGGAATGTGTGGCTTCACCATGGCTGTTTAACTTAAACATAGACGATTGTTTAAAAGATTTGAAAGAGAGAGTGCGTATGGATTGAAAATGAATGATAATAAAATATAAATTTAACTTTATTTATTTAATTATTTATTTATTGTTAAATTATACCTTCTATTATTATAGGAGTAACATAGAAATTGTAGAAAATTTAATTTAATGTTTTCACTTAAAAATGTTGCCATTTTACGTATGAACCCAGTTTCGTTTCGAAAAAAAATGTTTTTCAATAATATAAATAAACAAAATTAACAGTAGTTGCATTGGATTTTGTTTTGTAATTACTTTAGTAGTATTAATGCTTTGTATTTTTATTTGATTTATTTGCAAAATAAAGCAACGCTTGTTGATTAGTTAAACAAATCCATTTTAATTTTTTTGTAGCTATCAATTACACATTTTAATTATATTTTATACTTTAATAAAAAAACTAAAAAGCAAAGAGTTATCTCTTTACCAACATATACAGGGTGTACAGTTCTCTAGGATGGATGGAAAACTAAAAAATAATTGGGATTTGCTTAGTAAACATTTTTCGTAACGCCATCCGTATTCAAGATAAAGGACGTTAAAGAAAAAAAATGTATACACATTCATTACGATTTTGTCGAAACTACTGGAAACATTGTAATGAAATTATATACGAAAATGTTTTAGAAGCTAATACATCCATGAATTTGTTTTTATATCTGACTCTCATGGAGGGCGCTAGTTACACGGTTCGTATTGAACATAACTTTTTTAAGGTTATATTTATTAATCAAAATTTCAGGTAAACTTAAACATTATTCAATTTTACACCAAAAAGGTACTCTTGTTAAAACTCGATACTGTGTACCGTTTTCGGAATATTTTGATTTGAAAATTATGAATTAATAACCAAATTTTTTTTTTCAACTCCCTTTATCTTGAATACGGATGGCGGTACAAAAATTTTTTATCAAGCAAAATTTTTATTTAGTTTTCTACCCATCCTAAAGACGGGGTCACCTTTTTTTGAAACACACTGTATTATAAATGGTTGTTTTTGCTATAAAACATCTTAAAATTTAGCAATGTATTAAATACATTATGTAGTCCATCATTTAATCAGTTAGAGTTGGTTTTAGTTTATAAAATATATAATTTGACTATTTACGACTTATTGTGTTTCTATTGTATTATTTATTGATAAAAATTAAAAAATTGATTAAGTGTTTCAACCGTTTACTTAAAGCATTTGTTTATAATATAATAATACAATAATATAATATAATAATATAATATACCATTAAAATGATATTTTGTTGGTTTTTAGATGCACCGGCCTCGTTAAACCTCCACCTGGTGCAGGAAATTGTCGTCATATACCTGGCGACCCAACAAAAAATTATCCAGATTGTTGTCCGAAAGGATATTGTTCCTACGAAAGATAATGAACAACTAATAAAAATTATTGCTGTATTATTTTTCAGTCATAATTTCACAAAACTCTACCCAATACCTTTAAACAAATTATGTGAGAGAGGTTACTTTAACTAACCCATTGTAAAGCAGTTTCTGATTTTTAAAGTTAAAATATGCCCTGAGAATTTGTTTTCTACAGTCCCTTTCGTGGATGTGATAATAATAACTACCGTATTCACCCCAACACCACGCATATAGAAGTTTTCAAGTCGAGCACAAATAAAAACTTTTGAAACTTACTTTTTTTTTTAAAGTTTTCCTCCAATAGAGTTCGGATTTTAGATACCCTCGATGGTTTTGTATACTGAGGCATCTCGTTTTCATACTGTTCACAAAAAAATCTTGACAAGTTCAATGCAAATTTCACAGTTAATGTACCTGTAAATACCTGTAAATTATAATGTCTCTTGCATGAGCGCATGGCGCTGTAAATTATCGTAGGAAATTCAATCGGTTTGTTCGTTAGACCTTGTTAATGTCGGGCATATTTGGTTGCCCGCGGCAAACACTGCCAGCAGCTGATTTGTGGTAGATTATTTAATTAATATACAGCAGTGTTCAATTAACTGGATAAATAAAAAAAAATCAAGTCTAATTCTCTCTCTCTCTCTCTTCTAGCCGTTTTCTATCCTTTGGATATGGGCCTCCCTCATATTTTTTCTCTGTTATGTGCCACTTGGTACCAGTTAAGTCCGGCTGTTCTTTTGATGTCATCATACAATCTTTGCTGTGGTCTGCCGGTGCTTCTTTTCTCCCCCCAAGGTCTTCATCTTGTTGTTTTTCCGCTTCAATTAGTTGTATTTCGGGCAACCCAATTCCATTTAAGACCACCTATTCGCCTCACCATATCTTCGACCCTGGTTTTATTTCTTATCCACTCATTGGTTTTATAATCTTTAAGCGTTATTCCTATCATTTTCCTTCTATTGCTCTTTGGTGTACCTTTAATTTATTTAGGATTTTCTTTGCTAGCATCCATGTTTCGCATCCGTAGGTTGTTACCGGGAGAATGCATTCCATGTAATCCTTAGTTTTTAGTTTGAGGGGTAGGTTGGAGTTGAAGACGAGTCGCATCTTCCCGTAGGCCGCCCATCCTACACGTAATCTATGGTTAATTTCAAGTTCTTGATTAGTTTTTCCCATTGTTACCTTTTGACCTAGGTAGACATAAGAATATCATAGGTCCAAAGAATAACAAAAATGGAAGTTCTTAATCGCATGAGAAAACAAAAAGAACCCATGCTTTTGCGGCAAGAGGTCTGTCGGCAGGCGCCAAAATTTTGGTTGGCTCAACGCTTGACATATTCCGCATGGATGTATCTAGAACCACGTTAGACATTTGGAACGCCAACCTCCGAAAGGGGACGGCGTCATAAGAAGAGAAGAATAAAGTGCATCACTTACGCTGTTCTTTTGTTCTTATACATTTTGATTTACATGTGCTGTCTAACCAAATCAGGATTGGTTGTCAATTAGTTTTTAATTTTATACTTATTGTTAGCCGTAATTGGCATTAATCAGTACCTACATTTGTATTTAAATTTTTGTGAAAAAAACTATCAAGCTATTTTAAATGATTGGAAAAAAACATTTAACACCACATGGCAGGACAAAACGCTAAACATTTAAATTGGCTGGATATCATCGTTTGCATTTAGATGACTTTACTAATCTCTGGATAATGCAGATATTTTGTTGAGATGTAAAAACACATTCTTTTTTTATCATTTCATTTCTTATAACAAGAATTTCACGAATTTTTTATTGGGATTAAAGGTAAAAAAAAGTAAATGTTAAATAATCAAAAGTCTTGTAGCTAATCAAAGAAATTACACAGTAAAATAAAATATATAATGAGGTTTTAAAAAAAAATAAAAATAAAAATTATTTTGATCATTTTGTTTTTATATGTAGATAAAAATTCCTGATATTATCACACTAAAGAAGTGAATAACAACTTTGCAATGAAGGAAATCAATCGTTTGAACTGTTTTGCATCGTTTCCGGATATGGATTTCATAATGCATGCTTGGGATATCATTTCAAGAGCAATTTGTACTCAAAAAAATCCTCGCAGGTCTTTTCCACAGTAGCTTCTACAAAATAATGACGAAATATTTTTCTAAAACGAATGGTTTACCTTGCTAGCAGCTGCTACGACAACTTCAAGCTTGCATTTGTGCCAGAGGTGGAAAAAAAACAGTTTTCTCTTTTATTACATATTTTTTATTTAAACTTTATTTTTAATTTTTTTTTAAAGGAATATTTTTTGTTGTTCTATACTGTAGAGAAGAATAAATTTCTAGAAACATTAATTTTTTATTAAAAATAAATTAATTAGTATTTAGTCAATTTATTAGTAAACTCAACATTATCACTTAAGAATCAAGATGATGGAAAACTTTAAATCTATGTGTATAAAACACAAGTAAATTATGCGACCACAAACCAAATATAGAAGTAAACTATAAATTTGAAAATTTTACCACAAGTAACAAATTAAAACAAAAGTAAAACCAACCTTGAAAAAATTATGTTTACTAAAATACTAGATACAAAATAAAAACGTTTGAAGTTAAGATTTTTTAGCAGCGTGGAAAAGCAAAAGAAATCAATACACAGGCAATATTATTTTTATATAAAAAAACATAGCAACAAAATAGTAGAGTTTTCTGGAAAAGTGGCTTAGTTTATTCTCTAGATAATCCTGAATTTACATATCTTGATTTTACATACATATAGTCACGCTTTTTTTCCGTAGGGGTAGGCAGAGACCACTTCCTTTCACTTGCTACGGCTCTTACACACATCTTTTGCTTTCTCTACTTTTATCAGTATTCTGCAATAAATCGTTGTTGTATAACTCCCAACCAAGCATTTCCCATTGACCGTGTTGTGGAAACTCTGTCTTGTAAAATCCGCAATCCTCAAATGAAGATCTTTTTATGCTAATGTTGCTCAAAAACAACAAGATCCATGACAATGGTTATGGATTCCTTCTTCAGATCACCCGGACCGATATTACAACCCTGTTGACACAATGTGTGTAAAAAAATTTTTGATCAAAAATCCGGCTTATTGCTTACTAAAAATAAGCTACATTTGGAATTAAATTATTTAAATTGTTTAGTTACTGGCGTCTAAACAAAATGTCTTTATTGTCTAAATTCCTTCTTTTTTCTTTCTTCCATTTTTAATGTATGCAAATTGCTTGTTTTTCTTTATATCCTCTGGCGTTCAATTGTTAGAGAGGTTGTCGCTCCATCTCTTGCGAGGTCTTCCAATGCTTTGGCACCCTAAGAGCGACTTGTCTCTAGTTATTTTGACCATTCTGTCGTCATTCATCCGAAGTATGTGTTCGTTCCACTCTCTATTTCTTTCCAGTTTCCATTCATTTACGTTGTCTATTTTACATATTATTCTAATGTCCTCGCTTCCTTTCCCGTCAAAAAGTGTTTTTCCAGCGATCCTGCGCACCATTTTTATTTCGGTGGTTTCTAATATTCTCTTTGAGTTCGATGTATCTGGTCTAGTTTCCGCTGTGTATGTTAATATAGGTCGGATGACCGCCTAGATTCGAGATTTGGTCTCGATTCCGATATATTTGTTTTGGAGGATTGTATCGTTAAGGACAGCTGTGGTTCGTGCTGTTTTTGCCGCTTGGTCTCTTAAATCCGCCTTGATGTCACCGTATCCCGATATTTCTATGCCTAGGTATTTAAATTTCATCTCCTGTTGTATAATTTTATCATCCGCAACCAGTTTGCATCTGATAGATGTTTTTGAGGTGGTCATGCATTTCGTTTTTGCTGCAGATATCTTCATTTTTCGACTTTTTGTCGTTGTGCTGAATTTGAATAGTAATCTCTGTAGGTGATCTTCGTTTTTTGCAATCAGAACAGGATCATCGGCATAGCATAGGATTTTGACGTCTTTGTTCCCCATTTTATACCCGTTCAGGTCAAGATATTTCGTTCATAATGATGTTGAACAATAAGGGGTTAAAGGAATCCTGTCGAATATCACTATTTACAGTTTCTTCGGTAATTGTGCCATTAATTTTGGCTTGTATTTTGTTTCTCCGATAAATATTTTTGATGATTTTTATGATGTTATATGGGATTTGCCTGTTGTGTAGAAGGTGTACTGCGTCCTTCAGTTGTATTCGGTCAAACGCCTTTTCCAGGTCTATAAAACACATGAAGGCTGGTTTGTTATACTCGATGAATTTTTCAGTTATTTGTCGCAGGACAGATACCGCATCTGTACAAGATATTCCTGATCTGAATCCTTGTTGTTCATCGCACAATGTGGTGAGTTTATTGATTTTATTTGTTATAATCTTTGTTACTAGCTGTAAGGGTGTATTTAGAAGGTTTATGCCTCGGTAGTTTGCGGGTATCTTTTTGTCTCCTCTTTTGAACAGATTATCTAAATTGCTACTATTAATTATTAAAGTCTGAATATAAAAAATGTTATTTCCATTGGTCGACCTTTTGTGGATGTTCGGATCTAAAAAAATAAGTATATTTTTAAGTAGGGGTTTCCTCGAAAAGGTAACGTAAGTCTCAAAAGATTAGTCACGCCATTCTATATTTAAACTTAAACGATTTTCTGTTTGATTACTGAACTTTAGTTCAAACAAAATAATCCAGAGATCGACATATTTGAGAGATAGGAGAGAGGAAAATCTTCCGACTTTGATTTCGGTGTATGAAAATCGATCCGTGCAAACCCACACGACCGGAAATATGTGATATTTGACAGTAGAATGCTTAAAGAGGGTAATATAAGCACGATAATACTTCTGATACCTGATACCGGTGTAAAGAACGTCAAAAATGTATGCAGATCATCCTCTATTAAAAGATAACATGTTTAATACTCTGTATAGCTATTAGAATTAAGGCATCTTTGTTCCAGATTTATATATCAACGTGTTTTACACGTTAAGGTAAACATTACTCAGTAAAAAAACAACAGGTAACCAAAATTTCCATAGCTATTGGAATTTCTAAATGATTTTAATACAATTATTATGAATAGGTAAATATAATTATTCAATTCATAGTTCAAATATTTTAGGAAAGAACCCAAAAATAGTTTTTAATTAATTTCTTCCTTCAGATCTTAAATAAAATATACAGGGTGAGCGAAACTCGATGTCTCAGCTCTATTAAGAAAAGAAAAGGCGATAGAAAAAATCTTAAAAGATGTTCTTAAACGGAATTAGGTACGGTCCAAACATCAAATTAGTAGCCTTTGGAAACAAATAGCTAAGTCGTGTCTGTCAATAATTAAACATTATTAATTAGTATTGTTTATTAATTTAAATTTAATTTAAATCACTACAAAAAAATTTCCGCCTTACCTCTATCATCTCTCAGCATTTCTGATTTTTTCTTTTAAATGTTCTAAGTTAAGAGATGGTGTTCTGTAAACTTTATTTTTCAAAGTTCCCCACAGAAAAAAGTCTAGTGGGGTCAAGTCTGATGATTTGGGCGCCCACAGTATCGGTCCATTTATATCCATCCATCATGCTGGAAACACATGTTTGCTCGCAGCTGTAATGGCACATTTTCAAGAAGCATGGGAAGTTCTTCTTGAAGAAATAACAAATATCGCTCACTATGTAAAATATTCTTCCTATTCTACTTCTTGAAGATCTGTCGATATGTTAATTCTGAAACTGCATCTGCATCTTTTCCTGATAGGTAGATTGCCAACTATCTCTCCATATTTTAGGTGGCCTCCCGAGAGGTCTTGAGCCGGGCGGGTTTCTTTCTAGGACTATTTTCGGAAGTCTGTTCTCGTCCATCCGTCTTACATGGTTGTACCACTGCCTTTTACATTGTCTTCCTCATCTCACAATGTCTAAAATCCCTTCGTAAAAATTGAACCAATCAAATGTTACTAACAAAACGTCTTTTTCCGTTCACAACACATGCTAAAAATAACGATTGTCAATGATCTCTAAGTTTACCATCACTTGGGCAACATAATTAATTGTATTCATCGTTGTTGATGTTTATCTGACAAGTGTTCCAAGTTGTGAAGTTTGTAATCGTGATAACCATTTTCTTTTAAAAATGTTCGTACCGAACTATATTTTTAATTCATCTTACGACAGGCTTGTCGAACAGTATTGTCAGAATTGACCATTTTAACAATTTTTCTTCCGTTTCGAGAAGAAAATGCCTCGTTATTTTCAATATTGCAAATATTTTTAAGCTAGGAATAACACCTTTTCGTTGTGCGTGAACATTTTTTTAAGTCAAATCACAACAAAAGTATATTTCATTAGGAGTCGAGTAAATAGGCTTTTTCCGTGCGCTCGCGACAAGTTTCCGTGGGAGGCGCAGCCGATCACGGAAAGTCGTGCAAACACGGAAAAACCAGTTATGGACGTGTAATGAACGATATTTTTCATTATATCTACCTGAAAACCACAAATTGTTAAGATATTATCACTAAAAATTGTCAAAACAAGCGTTATTTACCACCGCTAAGAAAATAAACAAAAAACGTGCCATTTTTAGAGAACTGTCAATAACATATTATTGTATTTTGACATGCAGGTAGGCAGCTGATGACACTTATGCACCGTAAATATTTCCAAGTGGGCGCACGGAAAAAGCTCACTTTCGGTGCGCTAAATAGACATGTAAATATAGTGTTTTCAGGTATGTGTAATGAAAATAGTATACTACACACCTAGGGCAGTAAAGTAAGAAATGTCTTAGAGGAAATGTTTGTTGATCGAGGAAAAGCCGAGGTCACCATACATGTGTTCTGAGACATTTCTTACTTTAATGCCGTGGTGTGTATACTATTTTTCTCCCTACTGTTGGCAGAAAACAGCAACTTCGTTTTGCGTAGCGGGCCGAAAGTGACGCTTTCTTCACAGTAGGAAGAAAACAATATTTGTCAACCATTAGTTTAATTATTGACAGATGCGATTTTGATATTTACTTTTTTAAATCGTGACGATTGAGAATTTTTAATAATATTATTTTTTATTTTTACTTAGCTTATAATTTTATTATTATTATTATTAGAGGAAGCAAAAGATGAGTGTAAAAACCGTAGCAAGTGGTCTCTACCTACCCCTCTGGGAAAAGGCGTGACTATATGTATGTATAATTTTATAACGGAAAAAAATAACATAACATTTTTTTCTTCACAAAATTTGTTAAGAAATATTAATTCTTTTTAAATATGCCAAAATAAAGGTATTTTTCTGGAGCAAAAAAAATCGATGATGTCATTACATCAGCTTCCAAGTATGATAAAATATGCAAATTAGGCTTAAAATGAACCTTAATCAATCCCGTTAAAGAATATCTTTTTAGATTTTTTCTACTGTTTTTGTTTTTCTTATAAAAGAGCTAAAACATCGAGTTTCGTCTACCCTGTAAAACTACATTGTTGTTACATACAAAAAATCAATATAACTCATTATAAACTGTATTAAATTAGTTTACATTTATGGCTCGAGTAATATTTTATGACGTATGGACAGTACCGGTTTTAGGAGGGAGACTACGCTAAAACAATGTTCTTAGATTGATAAACATACTTTGTACTCAGCGGAAAATAATATGGATTTTAGGGGAACAGGAACAGACAAATTGTAGACCCCAATCAAGTCCATACCAACCTTAAAATTTGTGCTCCTAGAAGAGTTAATATGCATGTACTATACCGAACACTGTCACTTGATAACTGATGATTAAAGCGTATGAGTAGTCGAACTACACTGTTTTACAAGCAGTGTATTTGGAAGAATGGCTTCGTAAAACTTTTTCCCATTTTCTTAATTAAAATTACCACTTCGTTTTGAGTCAATAGAAGCCATAGAAGAGAATACGTCGGCCGCTTTTGAAGACTCTTTTGGAAACTGAGTAAAATAAATGTTTTTAAAAATGGAAAAAACGTTAAAATAAGTATATTCTAGTGAGATTACATCAAAGAAAACACAATAAATTTGGTTGAATAAAATATTTTCTATGTGTTTTTTAATCACATTACTTTTTGTCCAGTATAAGAGTATATTTATGGTCAACAATAATAGATAAATTATTGCTTTTATAGGTATTATAACCAAAAAAAAGTTTAATTTATATTTAAATTCTAAACTTTTATTATTTTTTTTTAATTTTATAAAAAATCTAATTCGTTTTATTAAAATTACATACGACTGATTTAAAGTTTTTTTTGTTCCTTCATTTAGGGCTGTGACATAAATTTTCTCCAGAGCGCCAAATTTGCTAAGACCGATACTGCGTAGATATCTGTACCTACTTTTATTTGATTAGCGTTTGACGGTCGCCGTGGAGACCTAAACTTTTTGATGTCATAAAACCTCGACGTCAAAACTTGTTCATTAAAAAAAAACGGAAACGTACCTTCGGTTGATGCGTAGGCTCGGTATCTATTCTGGTAACTTCATATCTGGAGTTGTTATTGATTATCCCCATTAAAAATTCATAACTTCGTTTTTCTCGAACTTTTGTCAGACTCGAATGAAATTCTCGGTTGTTCATGGCCTCGTGCGAATCTGGAGGGCCCAAGTTTTCCGCTGAAGATGTGTCATTCGAGATCGGCGACGGCTTCATTTCTCTGCCCAAACGCTGAAAAGATACATCATAATGTTACTATACTGTTGTATAGATACTGTAATGCAATTGTATACAAACATCCAAGAATACATCGTCATGAATGCATTGAGTTTTTGTCGACAATTTAGTAAATATACAATTTATGAGTTCCAGAAAGTTTTCAGCGTTTTTATTAGGCGAAATAAGTAGACAGCGATGTTGTATCAGTAACGGGGACATACAGGCGACTTTAAAAAATGAGATTATAAGGAAAGTCAACAAATTGTGTACATTCCAACAAATTTAATATAAACTGTCGATTTTCTTCGGTATTTTTCCATACACAAAAATTTAAATTAAAAACGTAATATTAATGCCAATAAAAATATAAATATCTTGATCAGATCGATATTTTTTTAAGATGAAAGTAGAAGAAGCGAAAGATGTGTGTAAGAACCGTAGCAAGTGAAAAGAAGAGGTATCTGCTTACCCCTACGGGGAAAAGGCGTGACTATACAGTGTGGAACAGCCAAATGGAATAAATTCGATAACGAATATTATTTTAGTATTTTCATATGCGCATTTTTTTCAAAAAAAAATAATTATATAGGGTGTGTCATGTGACCAGTGGCCGATACCAACTTTCTTATTTTGAATACAACCCCCTGTATATTATTTATTTTTTGGATTCTTCAGAAAATTCTAGACATAATTCATGTACAATGTTCTATACCTATCTTCAACTGTTTCGGAAATATTAAGTGTTTTCAAATGTATTACAAAAATTAACATTACAAAAAGAAAATTATTTTATTTCACAAATTCGCTACATTACACTCAATACTTATTTCCCATTTAGCTCTTAATATTAAAAAAATAAGCAAAAACCATTAATTCGTTCCTTTTTACTGATATGAAATAAAAAAAATACAAAAACAGTTTTGTTTATTTTCGTATAAAACTCATAGCCTTAGCAACTTGTTGTCTGTCTGCATGAGAGTAGTGATCAGTGTCAGTGCTATTGTCGTTTGAATTTCGTTAACTGTACGTAATAATATCAGAAAAATGGTTCATTTAACAGAAATGCACAAAATAACCATTCTACAAATGATTGGTTATGGAGATAACACACGGACACAAATGGAAGTTTCTCGCTTATTTCACGAAAAATTTCCAAATTTGCCGCCTATATCCCAAGAAACAATTAGCAAAATAGAAAAACAATTTCGCGAGCTTGGTCATGCAAGACAGACAAAAAAAGTAGTAGCCAATGAACTAAGCGATGATGCGAAATTGGATGTTATGCTTAAGTTTCAAGAAAACCCACATAATTCTGGTCGAAAAGCAGCCTCACTGTTCAAAATTAGCCACACATCAATTTTTCGAATATTAAAGGAAAGTAAAATGCATCCCTATAAAATGATGCCAACTCAGGAGCTCATGGAAGACGATTTCGACAGGAGAACGTATTTTTGTGAACAAATGATGGAAATGTTAGATAACAATGTGATCCAATTAGAAAATGTTTTGTTTTCTGATGAGAGCAAATTTACACTTCACGGTCATGTTAATCGTCAAAATTGCCGCTATTGGTCTAATGAGAATCCTCACTGGATGAGAGAGGAACATACGCAATATCCTGAAAAAGTTAATGTTTGGGCAGAAATTGTTGGAAATCATATCGATGGTCCCTTTTTCATTGATGGCAACTTGAATGGAGAAAAATATTTAGAACTGCTCCAAAATAATGTCGTGCCAACTTTAACAAACTTATATCCTGATCCAGCAAACCCACAAGTTCCTGCCAATATACTATGGTTTCAGCAAGATGGAACACCGCCCCATTACCAAATCAATGTCCGGCAGTACCTGAACCAAAATTTTCCAAATCGGTGGATAGGGAGGCGCGGGTCGATAGAATGGCCAGCACGATCTCCTGATCTGACGCCATTAGACATTTTTTTGTGGGGATATGTCAAAAGTATTGTATAAAAAACTAAACCACTCAGCTTACATGACTTAAAAAGACGAATCACGCTTGCGATTAGATCAGTCACGCCTGAGATGTTGAGTAACGTTAGAAGACATTTCCATACCAGATTAGCATGTTGCCAAGACGTTCGCGGTGAACATTTTGAACATTTCTTACATTGAAATTAATGTTTTATCGTTTTTTTTTTTTACATTATTTGTGAACTAAAATAATTTTTTTTTTTAAGTTTAATTTTTGTAATACATCTAAAAACACTTAATATTTCCGAAACAGTTGAACATAGGTATGGGACATTGTACATGAATTATGTCTAGAATTTTCTGAAGAATCCAAAAAATACAAAATACACATAATTATCATTATTATCATAAGAGATACCAAAAAAAATTGTGTATAAAAATTGTACGCAGCTTTAAGCTGCAGATTTCAAATTTAGTTACAATGTTACAGGGTATTCCATAACGCAGTGCCAGATCAAAGTTATGTTTTTTTAAATGAAACATCCTGTATTTTACCTTAAAATTAAAATCTGCTTTACCTCCCTATTACAACAATATAAGGTTATAGTATGTTATACAGGATTTTAAAAAGTTATAACCAATTCTACTTTCGCATCTGTCTGTCCGTAAAATTTGTGACAAGAGTAAAAACATGTTGTTTTTAATGTTTTTGTTAAGTTTTTGTTTGCTAAATAAATGCAAAGGAAATACAGACATACAATGCAAATTAAAAATACAATACATCTAATGAACAAATTTAATAATATTTAATTATAATTTAATATCCTTAGAATTTAAGGATATTATTTTTAAGGCGTTGTTTTGTTTGTTGGTAAAGGCTTTTACTAGTTTTTTTTAAATAAAAGTCTTAAGTAACTTGAAAAAAAAATGTTTTGCGGCATTTTGAAAATGTTGGACGTAAAAAATAATTTTATTTCCTTGCTTACTTAAGGTAAAGTCGTAAATAATAACTATGTTTTTCTTAAAGAATTTTATGAGAAAAACAGTTAAAATGTTCGGAAACAATCCAAAACTTTATATTTATTAAATACTTGCACTTGCACATTTTTTGAATACCAAAAAA